>JARQOC010000008.1:172076065-173276065 GCA_033576535.1 Allobates femoralis
ATACATAAATACAGTATATACTGGAATAAAATCAGAAATAAAACTTACAGAAGGATAATAAATTAATAAAAATCAAATAAAAAAAACAAATTTGTATCCTAAAACATCATGGAACTGTATATATGCATACAGCAATAAAAATTTAAAGATCAAAAAATACCAGCTGTATCTATTGCATCATAAAAAAATTTTTTTTCTTTATTGAAATAATTAATAAAAACAGTAAATAAAAGTAAAAAACCAGAATATAATAATAATATTAATATACAAATACAAAATGATCCACTTGTGTAAAAATTCATACAAGGAATGGCAAAACAGGGATATAGAATATGCTGCAAAAAAAAATAATAAAAAAATAAAAAAAAGATTTTCCAAAAACTTTTATGGCCACTTTACACTTATCTGTCCAACTTCTGAACAACTTACTGGTTGCAGTGAAATCATGGACACATTGCTCCATTTGTACACAGCCACAAAATGGATAAGTTGACAGATAAGTTGGTGTGTGTAAAGTGGCCCGAATATTTAACAAAAGTGCTAAAGTATACAAAAATTACTACACCAAAGTGCAAGAAATACAAAAAATATTATTAATATCAGGAACAGTATCCGTAAATAGAGAGATATACAAAGTGTCTCTCAATCACTTATTATAAAAGTGCAAACTAAGGCCGGCTTCAGACTGCGTTTGAGATCCGATCCGTAGCTGTCCGCTTGAAGCAGACAGCCGTGGACCGGATCAGCACACAGGACCGGGGGGCTATTTCTGCTGCACTTTCTCCATTGTAAAAAAATAAACCATCTCAAGCTGGTTGATCACACAGTCCTTTTGTGATGCTTTTTTGCGGAGCTTTCCACACCACAATCGCTCAGTCTACGTACCCTCCCTAATCCCGCGGCGTGCTCCGGCGAGGTGTTCCTTCTAGGCACCGGGAACAGGACCTGCGAGTAGTGACAGGACATGGTCATGTGACTCAGTCAGGTGACCTGTTACCGTGCGATACCCAGAAGTAACACATCGCTCCTGATGGAATAGGATGATGTGATTGTGACGCTTTTTTGCAAAAAAAAAGGATCCATTTTTGCTAAAGAAACTGCAACAAAAACACAAACTCTCTGTGTGAACTACCGTATATACTCGTGTATAAGCCGAGTTTTTCAGCCCAAAAATTGGGCTGAAATGTCCCCCATCGGCTTATACACGGGTCAATATGGTAATGGCCCCCAAATGCTGGCACTCGCCCCCCTGTGTGGTAAGGGCCCCCCAGCTGCTTAACTTACCATCCCCGGTCTTCTGCACCGCCGGTCTTCTGTGCTCCGTCCTCCATGCTCCCATCCAGCTGCATCCGGGATCCCCGGCCGTCGCACGATTACGTCATCGTTACTGCGACGGCCGGGGATCCCGGAGCATGGAGGACGGAGCACAGAAGACCGGCGCGGTGCAGTGCAGAAGACCAGGGATGGTAAGTTAAGCAGCGGGTAGGGGGAACCTTACCACACAGGGGGGCGAGTGCCAGCATTTTGGGGGCCTGTATACCACTGAGGCTGCTATATACCCCTGGGGCTGCTATATACCCCTGGGTCTGCTGTATACCACTGGGGCTGTTATATACCCCTGGGGCTGCTGTATACCACACCCCTGGGGCTGCTATATACCCCTGGGGCTGCTATATACCCCTGGGGCTGCTATATACCACACCACTGGGGCTGCTATATACCACTGCGGCTGCTATATACCACTGGGGCTGCTATATACCACTGGGGCTGCTATATACCACTGGGGCTGCTGTATACCACACCACTGGGGCTGCTATATACCACTGGGGCTGCTATATACCCCTGGGGCTGCTATATACCCCTGGGGCTGCTATATATCACTGGGGCTGTTTTATACCCCTGGGGCTGTTATATACCTCTGTGGCTGCTGTATACCACACCACTGGGGCTGCTATATACCCCTGGGGCTGCTATATACCCCTGGGGCTGCTATATACCCCTGGGGCTGCTATATACCCCTGGGGCTGTTATATACCCCTGGGGCTGTTATATACCCCTGGGGAGGCTGCTGTATACCACTGGGGCTGCTGTATATACTGCTGGGGCCTGTATACCACTGGGGCTGCTGTATATACTGGTGGGGTCTGTATATAGCACTGGGGAGGCTGCTGTATACCACTGGGGCTGCTGTATATACTGCTGGGGCCTGTATATGCCACTGGGGAGGCTGCTGTAATACTGCTGGGGCCTGTATATACCACTGGGGAGGCTACTGTAATACTGCTGGGGCCTGTATATACCACTGGGGAGGTTGCTGTAATACTGCTGGGGCCTGTATATACCACTGGGGAGGCTGCTGTATACTACCACTGGGGAGGCTGCTGTATACTACCACTGGGGGGGCCTGTATACCACACTGCTGGGGGCTGTATATCTGTGCTGGGGTCCACCCTCGGCTTATACACGAGTCAATATGTTTTCCCAGGTTTTGGGGGCAAAAGTAAGGGGGTCGGCTTATACACGGGTCGGCTTATACACGAGTATATACGGTAAGCCTTATTCTTCTTTATTGATTCCTCCATTATAAAGTCACTTGTGTTGCTTCATCATGTTGCCTCTACCAATCGCCTGGCCCTTTCTCATAGGGATATCCCAGGGGCACATGGTAACAGATTTAACCCCTCCACCCTGGGGTAATTTTTCGTTTTCCTTCCCCTTCTTCCAAGAGCCATAACTGTAATTTTCTATCATTATAGACTTATGAGGGCTTGTTTTTCGCAGGACGAATTGTACTTTTGAAAGACATCATTTATTTTACCATATAGATGACCATTGAGTGCACTGAGCTGCAGATTCGGTACACTGTGGCAGAGCAGATGAGTGCTGTATACAATGTGATGTGTGCGCTCACCTCCCCCCCCTGTGCCCGAGCTGTCATTGCTGTCATCTCCTTCACACAGCTGCAGATGCGGTACACTGTGGCAGAGGAGGAGATGAGCGCTGTATACAATGTGATGTGCGCACTCACCTCCCCCCTGTGCTCGAGCTAATCAAAAGGGAACATGTGGCACACCTAATGGTGGTGCTCTGAAGTAAAATACAATGTCAATAGCAGAACTACGGCACACACAAACAATGAAGAGAAAAAGTCAATGTTGCAATCAAGTGATGTTTTATTTATTCAGTCACTCCAAGTGAATCCAATGGACTTTTGTAAAAAATTAACAAAATCAGGTTAACGTTTCAGTTCCACCGGAACCTTTATCAAAACTTATCTGTAACAAACAGAAGAAATGCAGTATCAGACAAAACAGACTCAAGGAAATGCCAAAAATAAATATTAGTCATGCTGATCTAGTTTAAACACATAAGCAGTGGGTGAAAAATACTGTCTCACTAACAGACTTTATATATACAAACTGGAGAATTATAAAGAAGTTACCTCTGGTCTGAGTATAGAATGGAACAAAAATTGATTCACTTGTGGCTGAGGCCACTATATGCAGAATTTATCAAAGATATATGAGAACATAACGCCATAAATAAACTACCTGCCATTCACTGACACTGAGGTAACATGACACATATCTATTACAAGTCAGAATTGATCCATAATAGAGAGAGGAGGAAAGGAGGCAATTATATCAAAGAACTATATATCATATTATTAGGTATGGCACCCAGTGTTGTAGTCACCACAGATGGCAAAAGTGTCCCCTGTGCTGTGCTCGAGCTGTCATTGCTGTCATCTCCTTCACACAGCTGCAGATTCGGTACACTGTGGCAGAGCAGGAGATGAGCGTTGTATACAATGTGATGATGTGTGCGCTCACCTCCTCCTGTGCCCGAGCTGTCATTGCTGTGGTTCATCTCCTTCACACAGCTGCAGATTCGGTACACTGTGGCAGAGCAGATGAGCGCTGTATACAATGTGATGTGTGCGCTCACCTCCTTCTGTGCCCGAGCTGTCATTGCTGTGGTTCATCTCCTTCGCACAGCTGCAGATTCGGTACACTGTGGCAGAGCAGGAGATGAGCGCTGTATACAATGTGATGTGTGCGCTCACCTCCCCCCCTGTGCTCGAGCTGTCATTGCTGTGGTTCATCTCCTTCGCACAGCTGCAGATTCGGTACACTGTGGCAGAGCAGGAGATAAGCGCTGTATACAATGTGATGTGTGCGCTCACCTACAACAGTCAGAACACGACATATAACCAAATCAAAGATCTCAATGAGGGCGATGAGCTCCAGAGAAAGGCAGATTCATCTCTGCATGGTGCTTATATCAATATGGGATGTGCCACCAAATAACAGGGGCTTAAATACAGAGCCCGGCCTGGCTATATCATTTACATCTGATGTCAGAGGGCAAGGAGAGACCCCAGAACTCGGCTACATCATCTTAAAGGGGAATAAGCCATGTTATAACAGAACACACTGACCACTGTCTATTAGAGATGACACCTTCCTTATACATTGTGGAGGGCGAGGGGTAGATAGGAGGGGAGCAGGGGCATCCGGGGCAATCCCCACATAATGCCCCCATATAACCTGGCTATACTGCTGCTGTATTCATCCTCATCAGTCTCTGCCTTACAATCCTTCACCCTGCTGTCTCCATATTGTTACCAGCGGAGGCTTTTGTAACTTCTCTTGAAAACTCAATAAAAATTATTTAACTAAATATTCAGCCCAATGTGATGTGTATGTATATATATATATATAACAAGGTCTGGAAGAAGAGGAAGGTATAGCCCGGCAGAGAAGGGGTTACATTCAGCCCAATGTGATGTGTCTATATATATATATATAACAAGGTCTGGAAGAAGAGGAAGGTATGGCCTGGCAGAGAAGGGGTTACAGTCAGCCCAATGTGATGTGTCTATATATATATAACAAGTTGTGGAAGAAGAGGAAGGTATGGCCTGGCAGAGAAGGGGTTACAGTCAGCCCATGTGATGTGTCTCTATATATATATATATATATAAAACAAGTTGTGGAAGAAGAGGAAGGTATGGCCTGGCAGAGAAGGGGTTACATTCAGCCCAATGTGATGTGTATGTATATATATATATATAACAAGGTCTGGAAGAAGAGGAAGGTATAGCCCGGCAGAGAAGCGGTTACATTCAGCCCAATGTGATGTGTCTATATATATAAATATATATAACAAGGTCTGGAAGAAGAGGAAGGTATGGCCTGGCAGAGAAGGGTTACATTCAGCCAATGTGATGTGTCTACATATATATATATAACAAGGTCTGGAAGAAGAGGAAGGTATAGCCGGCAGAGAAGGGGTTACATTCAGCCCATGTGATGTGTCTATATATATATATATATATATAATAACAAGGTCTGGAAGAAGAGGAAGGTATAGCCCGGCAGAGAAGGGGTTACAGCCAGCCCATGTGATGTGTCTCTATATATATATATATAACAAGGTCTGGAAGAAGAGGAAGGTATGGCCTGGCAGAGAAGGGGTTACATTCAGCCCATGTGATGTGTATATATATATATAACAAGGTCTGGAAGAAGAGGAAGGTATGGCCTGGCAGAGAAGGGGTTACATTCAGCCCAGTGTGATGTGTCTATAGATATATATATATAAATAACAAGTTGTGGAAGAGCAGGGATGGCCGGCAGTGAAGGGGTTACATTTCCCGCCCCCTGATCCGGGTCTCTGTAGTGATGGCGGATGATCAGGTTCCCCCATAGTAAATGTGGCTCCGCTCACCTCGCTGTCCCTGGAGAAATGACCGCACACACTGAGATCTGCCGGTTTGAATATAGAACGTCTGTGACGTCACAGAGAACAATAGGTTACCATGACGACAGCACAAGGGGCGGGGCTTGCGCAGTCTAGTTGTTGGTTCTCAGGGGCGGCGCTTCCTCAGTCACGTGTCTGGCGGTCAGGGGCGGAGCTTCCTCAGTCACGTGTGGTTGGTTGTTGTGGGGGAAGCAGCTGCACACACATATAATGGACGGTGAAGACTTCCCGCCTTGTGGAGCAGCTCAGGAGGGGCAGCACCGCGGAGCAGACAGCGGACATTGCTGCTGCGGCTATGGGCTGCGCTACTGTGCGCTGTCTGCTCCCTGCACCGGCCGCTCCCTCCGCTTCAGCGGCTGCGACTGACAGCAGAGGAGATTATAGAGAGGAGCCCGGAGGAGATTATACAGAGGAGCCCGGAGGAGATTATAAAGAGGGGGCGAAGGTGATTGGTGGGAGAGGGGGCGGGGCCGGAGATTATAAAGAGGGGGCGGAGGTGATTGGTGGGAGAAGGGGCGGGGCCGGAGGACATTATAAAGAGAGGGGGCGGGGTTCAGAGAAGATTGGCAGCAGATGGGGCGGGGCCGCAGGAGATTCTAAAGAAAGGGGGCGGGGTCTGGAGTAGATTGGCCAGGGAGGAAGCTGGGCCTGGAGGAGATTGTGCGTAGAGGGGGCGGGGCACAGAGGAACATAAGGAGAGGGTGTGTGGCCCAGATGAGATAGGGCGGGGCCCTGAGGAGATTGGCAGTAGATGGGACATACCCAGGATGAGAGGGGTGGGACCAGGAGATGATTAGCATGAAAGGGGCAGGGCCAGGAGGTGATTGGCAGGAGAGGGGGCAGGCCCGAAAAGAGATTGGGCCCTCTTCTGTCAATCACCTCTGGGTTCCACCCCCACTCCTGCCACTCTCCTCCAGACCCTGCCTTCTCTCCTGCCAATCTCCTCCACGCCCTTCCCCCTCTCCTGTCAATCATCAAGGGGCCCCTCACAGGAGTCACACCATTCATGCCCTGACGGCGGCCCTGTATATATATATATATATATATACACTGTTCATTACTTACAGAATTAGGAGGGATTCAGAAATAAAGGCCACTTACCACACAGGGATATCTGTGACCAACCTCTAAACAGATCTCTGGTTGCAGTGAAATCATGGACACATTGTTCTATTTTGTTGCTGTGTACAAATGTAACAATGTGTCCATGATTTCACTGCAACCAGAGATCTGTTCAGAAGTTGGTCACAGATATCTGTGTGTGTAAAGCGGCCTTAAGTATTTTGCGGAGTCTTTACAGTGAGTGTCACCCCCGATTACACGTCTAGCTCAGGTGTATACGGGATGTTTAGCGCTATATACTGACAACTTGCATTATACAAAGCATTTACATGAGTTCTGTCTTTTCATGGACTGATGTAAGAATGTGAAGACTTTTCTGTGTTTTTCCTGTGTGCAGGATTCCACATTGTGCCGGTGTTAGGAGGAGGCTCGGCACATGGTAACGGCACGGCCGCTGCTTCATTCATTTATCGGTATGATGGAAAACGTTTTATCTTTGAGCTTGGAGTCGGCGCGGTTTATAGCAGAGGTTTGCACAAATTGCTAATTCTAATAAAGCAAAACTACAACAAATCCAATGTATTTTGCCGAGTCCATGTGTGTCACACATCACCCAGCTGCTGTCACTGGGAAACTGCACACTTAGTAGGAAAGGTAAGGCTGCCACCATGTGTGATGGTGGGGATGGTGTTTTCAGGGTGATGTGCAGCGTTAGTTTTCCACCACATATAGCATTTTTCATTTAGCCCTAAAAGTTCTACTTAGGTCTCATCTGACCACAGCACCTTCCTCCACCGCTCGCTGCGTCCCCTACATGGCATGTGGAAGAAGAGGCTTAGGTCAGATGAGATCAAAGTAGAACTTTTGGGGCTAAATGAAAAATGCTATATGTGGCAGAAAACTAACCCTGCACATCACCCTGAAGACACCATCCCCACCGTTACACATGGTGGAGGCAGCATCCTGCAGTTTGGAGGCTTTTCTTCAGCAGAGGCAGGGAAGCTGGTCAGAGGTGATGGGAAGATGGATGGAGCTAAATACAGGGCAATCCTGGAGGAAAAACCGCTAGAGGCTGCAAGAGACTTGAGACTGGGACGCAGATTCACCTCCCATCAGGACAATGACCCTAAACATCCTGCAGATCTGCAATGGAGGGTTTAGATCAGAGCAGATTCCTGTGTGTTAACGGCCCAATCACTGTCCAGACCCAAATCACCCAGAATCTGTCACATCACAGACATCTCCATCCAATCACTGAGCGAGAGCATAGAAAAATGTCACCTCAACGGAGAAAGGTGAATCCTACAAAGTATATATATATACTATGCTATCTACGGATGAGTATGTTTTAACTTAAATATGTAGCTAATTCTAATAATAAAATATATCAGCAGTTTCTTAGCACAGAATAGTCTAATCCTGATGATAGTAATCATTCATGCAGAGTAATAAATAGTCATGTGTGACAGCTATAGATACATACGGTGTACACTATGTCCCGACACTGATCAGCAGCTGTCAGGACATAGTTTGAGAATAAGGCTGCGTTCACACACAGCGTATGTGTAAGGGCCACTTTACACACACCAACTTATCTGTCCAACGTCTGCCCAACTTGCTGGTTGCAGTGAAATCATGGACATATTGTTCTATTTGTACACAGCCACAAAATGGAGCAATGTGTCCATGATTTCACTGCAACCAGCAAGTTGGTCAGAAGTTGGACAGATAAGTTGGTGTGTGTAAAGTGGCCCTGAGGATCTGCACCAAGAACGGATCTTCACAGACCGCAGTGTTCTGTGTGTGAACGGCCTGCGCTTTTCTTCCTGTGCTTTTACTTACCTCGCCGCACTCCCTCTGTGATTCCCAGCGGTGTCTTCTGATCCCACGCTGGGCCGCAGCAAGTGCGGCCTCTAGGACCCTGCAGCACCATTTCACCGGGTGACGTCGTCTGGTCACATGGTGCTGTCTGAGGTCCTGCACAAGGTCCTATGGCGTCGGGATGAGGAGCGATCACCGGGGAATGCAGTGAGGTGAGTAATTGACATGGTCATTATTTTTGCAGCACAAACCGCATCCGCAAAAAGACGAACCATGTGAACGCATTTCAGCAAAAGCCACTGCTTTTGCTGGCATGCGTTACGGCGCTGCATTTTACTGCATTTACAAAGCGCTAAATAGCACTGCATAAATGCCAAAACACGCTACGTGTGAACAAAGACTAAGGCCACGTTCACACGCTGTGTTTTTGCTGCTTTTTTTTGAAGATGTGTTTTTTTGAGCAGGTCAAAAAAAGTATTGTTTTCACACATTGCTTTTTTATGCTTTTTTTACTGATGTGTTTTTTCCTGCACTGTGCACTAGGATAGCGAAAAGAGAAATTAAAAAAAAAAAGGAAAAAAAAAAAGGTCCCTGTTGTAATTTCCTGTCTTTTCATTCCGGGGGATGGAAATACAGGGGAGCCCTATTTTTTTTGTAACAAAAAAAAAAAATAAAACACTTGGGCTTGCGCCGCAATTTCTATTGGCAGCTAACAGTAACCCAAGCAGCTACTGGCTGCTAACCCCCCGCTGATTGATGTTACCTTTGCTGCCAATGGAAAATCCAGGGAAGTTCGTTTCTTTTTTATCAAATCAATCAAAAATAAAAAAAATTAAAAAAAAGACGTGGACTTCGCCAGATTATCTATTGCCAGCCAAGGTAACCCAGGCAGCTGAGGGCTGGAATGCTCCGCGTGATAAGGCTCAAGCGTTCTGACCCCCCCGCGCTGAAAATCACAGCCAGCAGAAGCCCCAGAATTGGCGCCTCAAAGAAAGACACCAAAACTGGGGGCAACCCTGCTCTTCCAGCAGCCCTGTGCGGTGGTAGACTGGGAAAGTATAGGGTTGGTGACAGCTTTATTTGAAGCTGTCACCATGCCCCTATTGCTAATGTCAGTTATCAACATGACAGCCAGCCATTTGCAATAGTAAAAAAATCCTCATTCACCACTATATTAAATACCCACCAATTCCCTCCGGCGTAGTCCAGGGTCCCACAACATCCAAATCAGATCCAATATCAGCTGATTGGTTTGCCGGCCGGCCAGCTGATTCAGGTCCTTACAGCTGATGTGCCGACCGGACATGGACGATCCCAGGACAGTCTGCAGATAAGTATTTTATTTTTCATTTTTTTAATAACATTGTTCACTTACATACTGCCTCCACTGCTAAAGTGAAACTACAGCCCCGATATCTCACACAGGAACACAGGATTCTCCCTGCTCCCATGTGACATCACATCCTGCTGCTCCTCCTGCGCCTCCGCTTACAAGCGCAGGATTAGCGGATTATGTAAAGTGCGAGGCGTTATTCCGGCGCTTATAATGGGGCTCTATGGAGGAAGCGCACAAATAAGCACAAACAATTGACATGTTCATTCTTGTTACAGACACATTTTCTACCCCAAATGCACATCCGCAAGATCCACAGTGTGTGTGAATATAGCCTAAAGTTGTGTGTATGGGTCACTGGTTCCCAGAGAGAAGAGGCAGAGCAGAGGTTGTAGAGCTGCTCTCCTGACCTCTGCCACCACTATATGAATGAATACTATCATCAGGATTACACTATTCTGTGCTAAGAAACTGCAGATATATTTTATAATACAATTATCTATATATTTAACTTGATTACAACATACTCACTCGTAGCTAGCATAAGAAATATATATATATATATATATATGTAAAAAAGTTTTTTGGCATAGCTCGAAACCAGGAATACGTCCAGCCTATGATTACAGTTCGCACGGAAAACGGATTGGGATAAATCCAACAGATAAAAAGAAAATGGCTTTTGTTTCTCCAGTGATCAGTCCAGTGTTGGGGTAAAATATAACTTTTATTTATTCATTAAAAAGTTCCAGGTTTCTTCATCAACAATTTCGCTCACAGTCCGTCCCTTTTGGACGACGTTTCGACACAACATGTGTCTTCCTCCAGATGCAAGTGAGGAATGAATCAAAACTGCATATAGAGTATAAACAGGGGCGTAACTACAACATGTGCAGGGGGTGCGATCGCACCCGGGCCCTGCAGCCTAGGGGGGCCCCAAAAGTCCCTTTCGCCCATAGAAAAAGACTAATACTATTAAAGATTTGCATTAAATGGGGGGCCCCAATGGAGCTTTCGCATCGGGGCCCCAGGGCCTGAAGTTATGCCAATGAGTATAAAGACAGGTGCAAACCATCGGAGCTTCTGGGTGTCACCTTTTCTAGAAACTGAAGGTACCATTACACGGGGAAAGATCGCCCGCAACATTGCCCAAAAGTGACGTAGGTATCGCTGTTGCCATTGAAGTCGCTCGTGCGTTGCTACATGTGACAGGGCGATTCAACGGCGATAAGTTGCTTGAGCAACATCGCCAGGCTTCAGTACATGTTCTGAAACCTGGCGATGTTGCTCAGGCGATGTGGCAGAATCGCCCAGTCTGACACCGCAACAGCGATGCTGAAAGCAACTTCTCCCATTCACTGCAATGTTAAATGATCGCTGCCTGGGTTGAGTTTAACCTTGGCAGCGAAAGTTGCTTTCAACATCGCTGCTGCATTGCCGGCGATGTCTCCTCGTGTAACATCTCCACAGCGATCTTGGCAACGTTCCCAAAATGTGCGCTCTCCCGTGAGTTGCCATCGATGTTTCCCTGTGTAACGGTACCTTAACAGGTGTATCTAACAATTCCAAGTGGATTTGGTTCTTCCAGGTTAACCCTATAACCAGCAGTAACCCTTTGCAGTGTTGCTCCATCCGTAGGGACTTCAACAACATGAAAAAAAACAAATCATTAAAATTAACCAATACCTATAAGATACAGAAATTCATATGAAATACTAAGATATACCACAGCTCAAGAATGGTTATTAGTGTAAATACTTATTGGCAGAGGAGGAGATGAGCGCTGTATACAATGTGATGTGTGCGCTCACCTTCCCCCCCTGTGCCCGGGCTGTCATTGCTGTGGTTCATCTCCTTCACACAGCTGCAGATTCGGTACACTGTGGCAGAGCAGGAGATGAGCGCTGTATACAATGTGATGTGTGCGCTCACCTTCCCCCCCTGTGCCCGAGCTGTCATTGCTGTGGTTCATCTCCTTCACACAGCTGCAGATTCGGTACACTGTGGCAGAGCAGGAGATGAGCGCTGAATACAATGTGATGTGTGCGCTCACCTCCTCCCCCTGTGCCGAAGCTGTCATTGCTGTGGTTCATCTCCTTCACACAGCTGCAGATTTGGTACACTGTGGCAGAGCAGGAGATGAGCGCTGTATACAATGTGATGTGTGCATGTGTGCACTCACCTCCTCCCCCTGTGCCTGAGCTGTCATTGCTGTGGTTCATCTCCTTCACACAGCTGCAGATTCGGTATGCTGAGGAGGAGATGAGTGCTGTATACAATGTGATGTGTGCGCTCACCTCCCCCCCTGTGCTCGAGCTGTCATTGCTGTGGTTCATCTCCTTCACACAGCTGCAGATTCGGTACACTGTGGCAGAGCAGGAGATGAGCGCTGTATACAATGTGATGTGTGCGCTCACCTCCAACAGTCAGAACACGACATATAACCAAACCAAAGATCTCAATGAGGGCGAGAGGGTGATGAGCTCCAGAGAAAGGCAGATTCATCTCTGCATGGTGCTTATATCAATATAGGATGTGCCACCAAATAACAGGGGCTTAAATACAGAGCCCGGCCTGGCTATATCATTTACATCAGATGTCACAGGGCAAGGAGAGACCCCAGAGCTCGGCTACATCATCTTAAAGGGGAATTAGCCATGTTATAACAGAACACACTGACCACTGTCTATTAGAGATGACACCTTCCTTATACAGTGTGGAGGGCGAGGGGTAGATGGAAGGGGAGCAGGGGCATCTGGGGCAATCCCCACATAATGCCCCCATATAGCCTGGCTATACTGCTGCTGTATTCATCATCATCAGTCTCTGCCTTACAATCCTTCACCCTGCTGTCTCCAGATTGTTACCAGCGGAGGCTTTTGTAACTTCTCTTGAAAACTCAATAAAAATTATTTAAAGGGATCCTGTCACCCCCAAAACACCTGTAAACCTATTAAAACCTGTCCCTAGAGCATATTAACACTTTCCCTACACTATTTCTACCTCCTAAATGCAGTAAATGACATTGACTAAAAACGTTTTATAAGTACCTGCTTAGTGATGATAATGAGTGACTATCTATTCATAGTCACTCATGAAGACTGTCCCTCTGCTTCATAGCACGCCTCCATAGGCGTGATCGTCCTCCTAGATTCAAATTGCAGCCTCCCCGCTGTGCCCTGTGTCGTAGGAGGCTGCTGTGTGGCTTGTGACGCGATCCGCGTCATTCCCGGCGCCCTGTGACGTATTTACAGCGGCGCCGCGCTGTTAGCTTCAAAATGCGCACTGCGCATGCCCAATGCGCATGCGCAGTGCACATTTTGAAGCTAACAGCGCGGCACCGCTGTAAATACGTCACAGGGCGCCGGGAATGACGCGGATCGCGTCACAAGCCACACAGCAGCCTCCTACGACACAGGGCACAGCGGGGAGGCTGCAATTTGAATCTAGGAGGACGATCACGCCTATGGAGGCGTGCTATGAAGCAGAGGGACAGTCTTCATGAGTGACTATGAATAGATAGTCACTCATTATCATCACTAAGCAGGTACTTATAAAACGTTTTTAGTCAATGTCATTTACTGCATTTAGGAGCTAAAAATAGTGTAGGGAAAGTGTTAATATGCTCTAGGGACAGGTTTTAATAGGTTTACAGGTGTTTTGGGGGTGACAGGATCCCTTTAACTAAATATTCAGCCCAATGTGATGTGTATATATATATATATAACAAGGTCTGGAAGAAGAGGAAGGTATAGCCCGGCAGAGAAGGGGTTACATTCAGCCCAATGTGATGTGTCTATATATATATATAACAAGGTCTGGAAGAAGAGGAAGGTATGGCCTGGCAGAGAAGGGGTTACATTCAGCCCATGTGATGTGTATATATATATATATATATATATAACAAGGTCTGGAAGAAGAGGAAGGTATAGCCCGGCAGAGAAGGGGTTACATTCAGCCCAATGTGATGTGTATATATATATATATATAACAAGGTCTGGAAGAAGAGGAAGGTATGGCCTGGCAGAGAAGGGGTTACATTCAGCCCATGTGATGTGCATATATATGTATAACAAGGTCTGGAAGAAGAGGAAGGTATGGCCTGGCAGTGAAGCGGTTACATTCAGCCCAATGTGATGTGCATATATATATATATATATATATATATATAACAAGGTCTGGAAGAAGAGGAAGGTATGGCCTGGCAGAGAAGGGGTTACATTCAGCCCATGTGATGTGTATATATATATATATATATATATATAACAAGGTCTGGAAGAAGAGGAAGGTATAGCCCGGCAGAGAAGGGGTTACATTCAGCCCAATGTGATGTGTATATATATATATATATAACAAGGTCTGGAAGAAGAGGTAGGTATGGCCTGGCAGTGAAGGGGTTACATTTAGCCCAATGTGATGTGCATATATATATATATATAACAAGGTCTGGAAGAAGAGGAAGGTATAGCCCGGCAGAGAAGGGGTTACAGTCAGCCCAATGTGATGTGTCTATATATATATATATAACAAGGTCTGGAAGAAGAGGAAGGTATGGCCTGGCAGAGAAGGGGTTACAGTCAGCCCAATGTGATGTGTATATATATATATATATATATAACAAGGTCTGGAAGAAGAGGAAGGTATGGCCTGGCAGAGAAGGGGTTACATTCAGCCCAGTGTGATGTGCATATATATATATATATATAACAAGGTCTGGAAGAAGAGGAAGGTATGGCCTGGCAGAGAAGGGGTTACATTCAGCCCAATGTGATGTGTCTATATATATATATATATATAAACAAGGTCTGGAAGAAGAGGAAGGTATGGCCTGGCAGTGAAGGGGTTACATTCAGCCCAATGTGATGTGCATATATATATATATATATAACAAGGTCTGGAAGAAGAGGAAGGTATGGCCTGGCAGAGAAGGGGTTACATTCAGCCCAATGTGATGTGTCTATATATATATATATATAACAAGGTCTGGAAGAGCAGGGAATGGCCCGGCAGTGAAGGGGTTACATTTCCCGCCCCCTGATCCGGGTCTCTGTAGTGATGGCGGATGATCAGGTTCCCCCATAGTAAATGTGGCTCCGCTCACCTCGCTGTCCCTGGAGAAATGACCGCACACACTGAGATCTGCCGGTTTGAATATAGAACGTCTGTGACGTCACAGAGAAGAATAGGTTACCATGACGACAGCACAAGGGGCGGGGCTTGCGCAGTCTAGTTGTTGGTTCTCAGGGGCGGCGCTTCCTCAGTCACGTGTCTGGCGGTCAGGGGCGGAGCTTCCTCAGTCACGTGTCTGGTGGTCAGGGGCGGAGCTTCCTCAGTCACGTGTCTGGCGGTCAGGGGCGGAGCTTCCTCAGTCACGTGTGGTTGGTTGTCAGGGGCAGCAGCTGCACACACATATAATGGACGGTGAAGACTTCCCGCCTTGTGGAGCAGCTCAGGAGGGGCAGCACCGCGGAGCAGACAGCGGACATTGCTGCTGCGGCTATGGGCTGCGCTACTGTGCGCTGTCTGCTCCCTGCACCGGCCGCTCCCTCCGCTTCAGCGGCTGCGACTGACAGCAGAAGGGGCCCGGAGGAGATTATAGAGAGAGGGGGCGAAGGTGATTGGTGGGAGAGGGGGCGGGGCCGGAGATTATAAAGAGGGGGCGGAGGTGATTGGTGGGAGAGGGGGCGGGGCCGGAGGAGGTTATAAAGAGGGGCCCGGAGGTAATTATAGAGGGGGCTGGGCCAAGATGAGATTCAACAGAGGGGGTGGGGCCTGAGGAGATTATAAAGAGAGGGGGCGGGGTCCAGAGAAGATTGGCAGCAGATGGGGCGGGGCCGGAAGAGAGTCTAAAGAGAGGGGGCGGGGTCCAGAGAAGATTGGCAGTAGATGGGGTGGGGCCCATGATGAGAGGGGTGGGGCCAGGAGTTGATTAGCATGAAAGGGGCAGGGCCAGGAGGAGATTGGCAGGAGAGGGGGCAGTCCCGGAAGGAGATTGGGCCCTGTCCTGTCAATCAACTCCGGGTCCCACCCCCCTCCTGCCAATCTCCTGTGGACCCCGCCTTCTCTCCTGCCAAACTCCTCTAGGCCCCGCCCCCTATCCTGCCAATCTCTCTGGGCCCTGTCTTCTCTTCTGTCAATCTCCTCCAGGCCCCTCCCCCTCACCTCTTAGGTGGGCCCCCTCTCCTGCCAATCATCAAGTGACCCCTCACAGGAGTCACACCATTCATGCATGCCCTGACGGTGGCCCTGTATATATATATACACACTGTTCATTACTCACAGAATTAGGAGGGATTCAGAAATAAGTGTTTTGCGGAGTCTTTACAGTGAGTGTCACCCCCGATTACACATCTAGCTCAGGTGTATACGGGATGTTTAGCGCTATATACTGACAACTTGCATTATACAAAGCATTTACATGAGTTCTGTCTTTTCATGGACTGATGTAAGAATGTGAAGACTTTTCTGTGTTTTTCCTGTGTGCAGGATTCCACATTGTGCCGGTGTTAGGAGGAGGCTCGGCACATGGTAACGGCACGGCCGCTGCTTCATTCATTTATCGGTATGATGGAAAACGTTTTATCTTTGAGCTTGGAGTCGGCGCGGTTTATAGCAGAGGTTTGCACAAATTGCTAATTCTAATAAAGCAGAACTACAACAAATCCAATGTATTTTGCCGAGTCCATGTGTGTAACACATCACCCAGCTGCTGTCACTGGGAAACTGCACACTTAGTAGGAAAGGTAAGGCTGCCACCATGTGTGATGGTGGGGATGGTGTTTTCAGGGTGATGTGCAGCGTTAGTTTTCCACCACATATAGCATTTTTCATTTAGCCCCAAAAGTTCTACTTTGGTCTCATCTGACCACAGCACCTTCCTCCACCGCTCGCTGCGTCCCCTACATGGCATGTAGAAGAAGAGGCTCTGGTCAGATGAGATCAAAGTAGAACTTTTGGGGCTAAATGAAAAATGCTATATGTGGCAGAAAACTAACCCTGCACATCACCCTGAAGACACCATCCCCACCGTTACACATAGTGGAGGCAGCATCCTGCAGTTTGGAGGCTTTTCTTCAGCAGAGGCAGGGAAGCTGGTCAGAGGTGATGGGAAGATGGATGGAGCTAAATACAGGGCAATCCTGGAGGAAAAACCGCTAGAGGCTGCAAGAGACTTGAGACTGGGACGCAGATTCACCTCCCATCAGGACAATGACCCCAAACATCCTGCAGATCTACAATGGAGGGTTTAGATCAGAGCAGATTCCTGTGTGTTAACGGCCCAATCACTGTCCAGACCCAAATCATCCAGAATCTGTCACATCACAGACATCTCCATCCAATCACTGAGCGAGAGCAAAGAAGGAAAACGTCACCTCAACGGAGAAAGGTGAATCTTGCAAAGTATATATATATACTATGCTATCTACGGATGAGTATGTTTTAACTTAAATATGTAGCTAATTCTAATAATAAAATATATCAGCGGTTTCTCAGCACAGAATAGTCTAATCCTGATGATAGTAATCATTCATGCAGAGTAATAAATAGTCATGTGTGACAGCTATAGATACATACTGTGTACACTATGTCCCGACACTGATCAGCAGCTGTCAGGACATAGTTTGAGAATAAGGCTGCGTTTACACACAGCGTATGTGTGAGGATCTGCACCAAGAACGGATCTTCACAGAACGCAGTGTTCTGTGTGTGAACGGCCTGCGCTTTTCTTCCTGCGCTTTTACTTACCTCACCGCACTCCCTCTGTGATTCCCGGCGGTGTCTTCTGATCCCCCGCCGGGTCGCAGTGAGCGCGGCCTCTAGGACCCTGCAGCACCATTTCACCGGGTGACGTCGTCCGGTCACATGGTGCTGTCTGTAATGTCCTGCACAAGGTCCAAAGGCGTCGGGATGAGAAGCGAACACCGGGGAATGCAGCGAGGTGAGTAATTGACATGGTCATTATTTTTGCAGCACAAACCGCATCCGCAAAAAGATGAACCATGTGAACGCATTTCAGCAAAAGCCACTGCTTTTGCTGGCATGCGTTACGGCGCTGCATTTTACTGCATTTACAAAGCGCTAAATAGCAGTGCATAAATGCCAAAACACGCTACGTGTGAACAAAGTCTAAGGCCACGTTCACACGCTGTGTTTTTGCTGCTTTTTTTTGAAGATGAGTTTTTTTGAGCAGGTCAAAAAAAGTATTGTGTTCACACATTGCTTTTTTATGCTTTTTTTACTGATGTGTTTTTTCCTGCACTGTGCACTAGGATAGCGAAAAGAGAAATTTAAAAAAAAAAAAAGGTCCCTGTTGTAATTTCCTGTCTTTTCATTCCGGGGGATGGAAATACAGGGGAGCCCTATTTTTTTTTTCTTTGTTAAAAACAAAAAATGTAACAAAAAAAAAATAAAACACTTGGGCTTGCGCCGCAATTTCTATTGGCAGCTAACAGTAACCCAAGCAGCTACTGGCTGCTAACCCCCCGCTGATTGATGTTACCTTTGCTGCCAATGGAAAATCCAGGGAAGCTCTTTTCTTTTTTATCAAATCAATCAAAAATTAAAAAAAAAAAAGACGTGGGCTTCGCCAGATTATCTATTGCCAGCCAAGGTAACCCAGGCAGCTGAGGGCTGGAATGCTCCGCGTGATAAGGCTCAAGCGTTCTGACCCACCCACCCCCCCCGCGCTGAAAATCAGAGCCAGCAGAAGCCCCAGAATTGGCGCCTCAAAGAAAGACACCAAAACTGGGGGCAACCCTGCTCTTCCAGCAGCCCTGTGCGGTGGTAGACTGGGAAATTATAGGGTTGGTGACAGCTTTATTTGAAGCTGTCACCATGCCCCTATTGCTAATGTCAGTTATCAACATGACAGCCAGCCATTTGCAATAGTAAAAAAATCCTCATTCACCACTATATTAAATACCCACCAATTCCCTCCGGCGTAGTCCAGGGTCCCACAACATCCAAATCAGATCCAATATCAGCTGATTGGTTTGCTGGCCGGCCAGCTGATTCAGGTCCTTACAGCTGATGTGCCGACCGGACATGGACGATCCCAGGACAGTCTGCAGATAAGTATTTTATTTTTCATTTTTTTAATAACATTGTTCACTTACATACTGCCTCCACTGCTAAAGTGAAACTACAGCCCCGATATCTCACACAGGAACACAGGATTCTCCCTGCTCCCATGTGACATCACATCCTGCTGCTCCTCCTGCGCCTCCGCTTACAAGCGCAGGATTAGCGGATTATGTAAAGTGCGAGGCGTTATTCCGGCGCTTATAATGGGGCTCTATGGAGGAAGCGCACAAATAAGCACAAACAATTGACATGTTCATTCTTGTTACAGACACATTTTCTACCCCAAATGCACATCCGTAAGATCCACAGTGTGTGTGAATATAGCCTAAAGTTGTGTGTATGGGTCACTGGTTCCCAGAGAGAAGAGGCAGAGCAGAGGTTGTAGAGCTGCTCTCCTGACCTCTGCCACCACTATATGAATGAATACTATCATCAGGATTACACTATTCTGTGCTAAGAAACTGCAGATATATTTTATAATACAATTATCTATATATTTAACTTGATTACAACATACTCACTCGTAGATAGCATAAGAAATATATATATATATGTAAAAAAGTTTTTTGGCATAGCTCGAAACCAGGAATACGTCCAGCCTATGATTACAGTTCGCACGGAAAACGGATTGGGATAAATCCAACAGATAAAAAGAAAATGGCTTTTGTTTCTCCAGTGATCAGTCCAGTGTTGGGGTAAAATATAACTTTTATTTATCCATTAAAAAGTTCCAGGTTTCTTCATCAACAATTTCGCTCACAGTCCGTCCCTTTTGGACGACGTTTCGACACAACATGTGTCTTCCTCCAGATGCAAGTGAGGAATGAATCAAAACTGCATATAGAGTATAAACAGGGGCGTAACTACAACAGGTGCAGGGGGTGCGATCGCACCCGGGCCCTGCAGCCTAGGGGGGCCCCAAAAGTCCCTTTCGCCCATAGAAAAAGACTAATACTATTAAAGATTTGCATTAAATGGGGGGCCCCAATGGAGCTTTCGCATCGGGGCCCCAGGGCCTGAAGTTATGCCAATGAGTATAAAGACAGGTGCAAACCATCGGAGCTTCTGGGTGTCACCTTTTCTAGAAACTGAAGGTACCATTACACGGGGAAAGATCGCCTGCAACATTGCCCAAAAGTGACGTAGGTATCGCTGTTGCCATTGAAGTCGCTCGTGCGTTGCTACATGTGACAGGGCGATTCAACGGCGATAAGTTGCTTGAGCAACATCGCCAGGCTTCAGTACATGTTCTGAAACCTGGCGATGTTGCTCAGGCGATGTGGCAGAATCGCCCAGTCTGACACCGCAACAGCGATGCTGAAAGCAACTTCTCCCATTCACTGCAATGTTAAATGATCGCTGCCTGGGTTGAGTTTAACCTTGGCAGCGAAAGTTGCTTTCAACATCGCTGCTGCATTGCCGGCGATGTCTCCTCATGTAACATCTCCACAGCAATCTTGGCAACGTTCCCAAAATGTGCGCTCTCCCGTGAGTTGCCAGCGATGTTTCCCTGTGTAACGGTACCTTAACAGGTGTATCTAACAATTCCAAGTGGATTTGGTTCTTCCAGGTTAACCCTATAACCAGCAGTAACCCTTTGCAGTGTTGCTCCATCCGTAGGGACTTCAACAACATGAAAATAAACAAATCATTAAAATTAACCAATACCTATAAGATACAGAAATTCATATGAAATACTAAGATATACCACAGCACAAGAATGGTTATTAGTGTAAATACTTATTGGCAGAGGAGGAGATGAGCGCTGTATACAATGTGATGTGTGCGCTCACCTTCCCCCCCTGTGCCCGGGCTGTCATTGCTGTGGTTCATCTCCTTCACACAGCTGCAGATTCGGTACACTGTGGCAGAGCAGGAGATGAGCGCTGTATACAATGTGATGTGTGCGCTCACCTTCCCCCCCTGTGCCCGAGCTGTCATTGCTGTGGTTCATCTCCTTCACACAACTGCAGATTCGGTACACTGTGGCAGAGCAGGAGATGAGCGCTGAATACAATGTGATGTGTGCGCTCACCTCCTCCCCCTGTGCCGAAGCTGTCATTGCTGTGGTTCATCTCCTTCACACAGCTGCAGATTTAGTACACCGTGGCAGAGCAGGAGATGAGCGCTGTATACAATGTGATGTGTGCATGTGTGCACTCACCTCCTCCCCCTGTGCCTGAGCTGTCATTGCTGTGGTTCATCTCCTTCACACAGCTGCAGATTCGGTATGCTGAGGAGGAGATGAGTGCTGTATACAATGTGATGTGTGCGCTCACCTCCCCCCCTGTGCTCGAGCTGTCATTGCTGTGGTTCATCTCCTTCACACAGCTGCAGATTCGGTACACTGTGGCAGAGGAAGAGATGAGCGCTGTATACAATGTGATGTGTGCGCTCACCTCCTCCCCTGTGCCGAAGCTGTCATTGCTGTGGTTCATCTCCTTCACACAGCTGCAGATTTGGTACACTGTGGCAGAGCAGGAGATGAGCGCTGTATACAATGTGATGTGTGCATGTGTGCACTCACCTCCTCCCCGTGCTCGAGCTGTCATTGCTGTGGTTCATCTCCTTCACACAGCTGCAGCTTTGGTATGCTGTGGCAGAGGAGGAGATGAGCGCTGTGTACAATGTGATGTGTGCGCTCACCTACCCCCTGTGCCCGAGCTGTCATTGCTGTGGTTCATCTCCTTCACACAGCTGCAGATTCGGTACACTGTGGCAGAGCAGGAGATGAGCGCTGTGTACAATGTGATGTGTGCGCTCACCTCCCCCCCTGTGCTCGAGCTGTCATTGCTGTGGTTCATCTCCTTCACACAGCTGCAGATTCGGTACACTGTGGCAGAGCAGGAGATGAGCGCTGTATACAATGTGATGTGTGCGCTCACCTCCAACAGTCAGAACACGACATATAACCAAACCAAAGATCTCAATGAGGGCGAGAGGGTGATGAGCTCCAGAGAAAGGCAGATTCATCTCTGCATGGTGCTTATATCAATATAGGATGTGCCACCAAATAACAGGGGCTTAAATACAGAGCCCGGCCTGGCTATATCATTTACATCAGATGTCACAGGGCAAGGAGAGACCCCAGAGCTCGGCTACATCATCTTAAAGGGGAATTAGCCATGTTATAACAGAACACACTGACCACTGTCTATTAGAGATGACACCTTCCTTATACAGTGTGGAGGGCGAGGGGTAGATGGGAGGGGAGCAGGGGCATCCGGGGCAATCCCCACATAATGCCCCCATATAACCTGGCCATACTGCTGCTGTATTCATCCTCATCAGTCTCTGCCTTACAATCCTTCACCCTGCTGTCTCCGTATTGTTACCAGCGGAGGCTTTTGTAACTTCTCTTGAAAACTCAATAAAAATTATTTAACTAAATATTCAGCCCAATGTGATGTGTATATATATATATATATATATATATATATATATATATATATAACAAGGTCTGGAAGAAGAGGAAGGTATAGCCCGGCAGAGAAGGGGTTACATTCAGCCCAATGTGATGTGTCTATATATATATAAAACAAGGTCTGGAAGAAGAGGAAGGTATAGCCCGGCAGAGAAGGGGTTACATTCAGCCCAATGTGATGTGTCTATATATATATAACAAGGTCTGGAAGAAGAGGAAGGTATAGCCCGGCAGAGAAGGGGTTACATTCAGCCCAATGTGATGTGTCTATATATATATATAACAAGGTCTGGAAGAAGAGGAAGGTATGGCCGGCAGAGAAGGGGTTACATTCAGCCCATGTGATGTGCATATATATATATATATAAATATAACAAGGTCTGGAAGAAGAGGAAGGTATGGCCTGGCAGAGAAGGGGTTACATTCAGCCCATGTGATGTGCATATATATATATAACAAGGTCTGGAAGAAGAGGAAGGTATGGCCTGGCAGAGAAGGGGTTACATTCAGCCCATGTGATGTGCATATATATATATAACAAGGTCTGGAAGAAGAGGAAGGTATGGCCTGGCAGAGAAGGGGTTACATTCAGCCCAATGTGATGTGTCTACATATATATATATAACAAGGTCTGGAAGAAGAGGAAGGTATGGCCCGGCAGTGAAGGGGTTACATTCAGCCCAGTGTGATGTGTCTATATATATAAATAACAAGTTGTGGAAGAGCAGGGATGGCCGGCAGTGAAGGGGTTACATTTCCCCCCCCTGATCCGGGTCTCTGTAGTGATGGCGGATGATCAGGTTCCCCCATAGTAAATGTGGCTCCGCTCACCTCGCTGTCCCTGGAGAAATGACCGCACACACTGAGATCAACCGATTTGAATATAGAACGTCTGTGACGTCACAGAGAACAATAGGTTACCATGACGACAGCACAAGGGGCGGGGCCTGCGCAGTCTAGTTGTTGGTTCTCAGGGGCGGCGCTTCCTCAGTCACGTGTCTGGCGGTTAGGGGCGGAGCTTCCTCAGTCACGTGTGGTTGGTTGTCAGGGGCAGCAGCTGCACACACATATAATGGACGGTGAAGACTTCCCGCCTTGTGGAGCAGCTCAGGAGGGGCAGCACCGCGGAGCAGACAGCGGACATTGCTGCTGCGGCTATGGGCTGCGCTACTGTGCGCTGTCTGCTCCCTGCACCGGCCGCTCCCTCCGCTTCAGCGGCTGCGACTGACAGCAGAAGGGGCCCGGAGGAGATTATAGAGAGGGCGAAGGTGATTGGTGGGAGAGGGGGCGGGGCCGGAGATTATAAAGAGGGGGCGGAGGTGATTGGTGGGAGAGGGGGCGGGGCCGGAGGAGGTTATAAAGAGGGGCCCGGAGTAATTATAGAGGGGGCTGGGCCAAGATGAGATTCAACAGAGGGGGTGGGGCCTGAGGAGATTATAAAGAGAGGGGGCGGGGTCCAGAGAAGATTGGCAGCAGATGGGGCGGGGCCGGAAGAGAGTCTAAAGAGAGGGGGCGGGGTCCAGAGAAGATTGGCAGTAGATGGGGTGGGGCCCATGATGAGAGGGGTGGGGCCAGGAGTTGATTAGCATGAAAGGGGCAGGGCCAGGAGGAGATTGGCAGGAGAGGGGGCAGTCCCGGAAGGAGATTGGGCCCTGTCCTGTCAATCAACTCCGGGTCCCACCCCCCCTCCTGCCAATCTCCTCTGGACCCCGCCTTCTCTCCTGCCAATCTCCTCTAGGCCCCGCCCCTTATCCTGCCAATCTCTCTGGGCCCTGTCTTCTCTTCTGTCAATCTCCTCCAGGCCCCTCCCCCTCACCTCTTAGGTGGGCCCCCTCTCCTGCCAATCATCAAGTGACCCCTCACAGGAGTCACACCATTTATGCCCTGACGGCGGCCCTGTATATATATACACACTGTTCATTACTCACAGAATTAGGAGGGATTCAGAAATAAGTGTTTTGCGGAGTCTTTACAGTGAGTGTCACCCCCGATTACACGTCTAGCTCAGGTGTATACGGGATGTTTAGCGCTATATACTGACAACTTGCATTATACAAAGCATTTACATGAGTTCTGTCTTTTCATGGACTGATGTAAGAATGTGAAGACTTTTCTGTGTTTTTCCTGTGTGCAGGATTCCACATTGTGCCGGTGTTAGGAGGAGGCTCGGGACATGGTAACGGCACGGCCGCTGCTTCATTCATTTATCGGTATGATGGAAAACGTTTTATCTTTGAGCTTGGAGTCGGCGCGGTTTATAGCAGAGGTTTGCACAAATTGCTAATTCTAATAAAGCAGAACTACAACAAATCCAATGTATTTTGCCGAGTCCATGTGTGTAACACATCACCCAGCTGCTGTCACTGGGAAACTGCACACTTAGTAGGAAAGGTAAGGCTGCCACCATGTGTGATGGTGGGGATGGTGTTTTCAGGGTGATGTGCAGCGTTAGTTTTCCACCACATATAGCATTTTTCATTTAGCCCCAAAAGTTCTACTTTGGTCTCATCTGACCACAGCACCTTCCTCCACCGCTCGCTGCGTCCCCTACATGGCATGTAGAAGAAGAGGCTCTGGTCAGATGAGATCAAAGTAGAACTTTTGGGGCTAAATGAAAAATGCTATATGTGGCAGAAAACTAACCCTGCACATCACCCTGAAGACACCATCCCCACCGTTACACATAGTGGAGGCAGCATCCTGCAGTTTGGAGGCTTTTCTTCAGCAGAGGCAGGGAAGCTGGTCAGAGGTGATGGGAAGATGGATGGAGCTAAATACAGGGCAATCCTGGAGGAAAAACCGCTAGAGGCTGCAAGAGACTTGAGACTGGGACGCAGATTCACCTCCCATCAGGACAATGACCCCAAACATCCTGCAGATCTACAATGGAGGGTTTAGATCAGAGCAGATTCCTGTGTGTTAACGGCCCAATCACTGTCCAGACCCAAATCACCCAGAATCTGTCACATCACAGACGTCTCCATCCAATCACTGAGCGAGAGCATAGAAAAATGTCACCTCAACGGAGAAAGGTGAATCCTACAAAGTATATATATATACTATGCTATCTACGGATGAGTATGTTTTAACTTAAATATGTAGCTAATTCTAATAATAAAATATATCAGCGGTTTCTCAGCACAGAATAGTCTAATCCTGATGATAGTAATCATTCATGCAGAGTAATAAATAGTCATGTGTGACAGCTATAGATACATACGGTGTACACTATGTCCCGACACTGATCAGCAGCTGTCAGGACATAGTTTGAGAATAAGGCTGCGTTCCCACACAGCGTATGTGTGAGGATCTGCACCAAGAACGGATCTTCACAGAACGCAGTGTTCTGTGTGTGAACGGCCTGCGCTTTTCTTCCTGCGCTTTTACTTACCCCACCGCACTCCCTCTGTGATTCCCGGCGGTGTCTTCTGATCCCCCGCCAGGTCGCAGTGAGCGCGGCCTCTAGGACCCTGCAGCACCATTTCACCGGGTGACGTCGTCCGGTCACATGGTGCTGTCTGTAATGTCCTGCACAAGGTCCAAAGGCGTCGGGATGAGAAGCGAACACCGGGGAACGCAGCGAGGTGAGAAAAAAGCGTAAAGAATTGACGTTGTCATTAATTTTGCAGCACAAAGAGCATCCGCAAAAAACGAACCATGTGAACACGTCAGCAAAAGCCATTGCTTTTGCTGGCATGCGTTACGGCGCTGCATTTTACTGCATTTACGCAGCACTAAATAGCACTGTGTAAATGCCGAAATACGCTACGTGTGAACAAAGTCTAAGGCTACGTTCACACGCTGTGTTTTTGCTGCACCTTATTGAAGATGTGTTTTTTTGAGCAGGACAAAAAACATATTGTGTTCACTCATTGCGTTTTTTATGCTTTTTTTAATGATGCGTTTTTTTCTGCACTGTGCACTAGGATAGCGAAAAGAGATATTTAAAAAAAAAAAGGGTCCCTGATGTAATTTCCTGTCTTCTCCTTCCAGGGGATGGAAATACAGGGGGTTAAAAAAAAAAATGTAAACAAAAAAATAAAACACTTGGGCTTCCGTCGCAATTTCTATTGCCAGCTAACAGTAACCCAAGCAGCTTGGGACTGTGTTCCCTCTACTACATGCTTTTTATGGCTATGGAACACTAAATAAAAGCATAACAGAAATGAAGATCTATGTCTGGTGCCGGATTTTTCCTGATCGTTGGCTGCTAACCCCCCGCTGCTTGATGTTACCTTTGCTGCCAATAAAAAATCCAGGGAAGCCCTTTTTTTTTGTTTTTTTATGAAAAAGTAAAAAAAAAAAAAAAAAAAAAAAAGGCGTGGGATTCTCTATTGCCAACCAAGGTAACCCAGGCAGCTGTGGGCTGGAATCCTCAGTGTGATAAGGCTCAAGTGTTTTGACCCCCCCCGCACTGAAAATCGCAGCCAGCAGAAGCCCCAGAATTGGCGCCTCAATGAGAGACACCAAAACTGGGGGCAACCCTGCTCTTCCAGCTGCCCTGTGCGGTGGTAGACTGGGTAATTATGGGGTTGGTGACAGCTTTATCTGAAGCTGTCACCAAGCCGCTTTTGCTAATGTCACTTATCAATATGACAGCCATTAAAAAAAACCTCATTCATCACTTTATTAAATACCCACCAATTCCCTCCGGCGTAGTCCAGGGTCCCACGACATCCAAATCAGATCCAATATCAGCTGATCGGTTTGCCGGCTGGTCAGCTGATTCAGGTCCTTGCAGCTGATGTGCCGACCGGACATGGACGATCCCAGGACAGTCTGCGGATAAGTATTTTATTTTTCGTTTTTTTAATAACATTGTTCACTTACATACTGCCGCCACTGCTAAAGTGAAACTACAGCCCCGATATATCACACAGGAACACAGGATTCTCCCTGCTCCCGTGTGACATCACATCCTGCTGCTCCTCCTGCGCCTCCGCTTACAAGCGCTGGAATAGCGGATTATGTAAAGTGCGAGGCGTTATTCCGGCGCTTATAATGGGGCTCTATGGAGGAAGTGCACAAATAAGCACAAACAATTGACGTGTTCATTCTTGTTACAGACACATTTTCTACCCCAAAAACACATCCGTAAAATCCGCTGTGTGTGAATATAACCTAAAGTTGTGTGTATGGGTCACTGGATCCCATAGAGAAGAGGCAGAGCAGAGGTTGCATACAGTATATAGTGTAAAGACTGATGCAAATCATCTGAGCTTCTGGGTGTCACCTTTTCTAGAAACTAACAGGTGTATCTAAAAATTCCAAGTGGATTTGGTTTATCCAGGTTAACCCTATAACCAGCAGTAACCCTTTACGGTGTTGATACAACCCTTGGGACTTCAACAACATGAAAAACACAAATAATTAAAATCAACCAATACCTATTAAGATACAGAAGTTCATATGAAATGCTAAGATGTACCACAGCACCAAGAAAGGTTATTATGGCCAGTTTACACACACCAACTTATCTGTCCAACTTCTGACCAACTTGCTGGTTGCAGTGAAATCATGGACACATTGTTCCATTGTACACAGTCACAAAATGGAGCAATGTGTCCATGATTTCACTGCAACCAGCAAGTTGGTCAGAAGTTGAACAGATAAGTTGGTGTGTGTAAAGTGGCCCTCAGTGGAAATACTTATTACTGGATCTGTTAATATTACTATGGAATGGCTATTATAGCGACACCATTCATATTTTACCTTAGAGGGAAACATGATAATAGCACTGATTAGATCAAAAAACCAACCCCACCACTGGACTGATCACTGTAGAAACAAAAGACATTTTCTAAATATATATATATATATATATCTACTATATAATTGTCTAAGGGTTTTTTGAGTGTATCTGCAACCAAAATCGCTGCCCATAGATCTTACTGTATAAGGCTTCAGGACCTCGGACAGTGCACATTCTATAGCTACAATAGCTATAGTATGCGCGCCGCTCTCAGAGGAGCCCGGAGCTTTCACTGATAAAACTGTACAGCAGCTGACAGGAATCAGCTGCTGTGCATAACTGATTCAAGCATTATATGCCCACCTGAGTGGGTGGAAGGTCTCTAGGGAGAATGGGCACCCCCTAGAGACATTATAGAAACATTTATTAATAAAATTAAAATTTACACAAACACAGAACACTTTGCTTATCCCGGCTGCCGCCGAGATAAGCAAAGTATATGCGGGAACCGCATTGCTCAGGATTACACATCCTGAGCAATCCGGTTCCTGCATTGCGGATGTTACAACCGCTCCGAAAACTGCAGCCTGCATGATTTTTCACGCAGGCTGCAGAGCCAGAGACGGAAACCGGATTGCTTATGAAGCAATCCGGTTTTTATCATAGGCTTCTATGAGGAGTGTTTCCTGATCCGGTTTTGAGCTTTTTAAAAGCTCAAAACCGGATCAGGTTTTAAAAAAAAATCTGGATGTGTGACCCTAGCCTAACAGTTGCTTTTACTATCAGAGAAATGGGGAAATCCGGCATGGAGTAGATATTACAGTTTCACATGGGTTGCCCATGGCAAGTACAGTTCAATGCATTTGAATTCTGACATGGAATTGAGGTTCTAGACTCTAGAATCTAGAGCTTTAAGAACATGGATTATTTGAATGTAATATTTGTAGGTAGTTATAGTAAAGTTCAGAGTCTTTTGTGTCTTAAAGCAGAGGAGTAGATATATAGTAAGAGGGTTTTACAGACCTCGGAATCGTGTGGTAGTTTCATAGCTAGTTCACGGCACGTGCAAAAAACACTTGTTGCAAATAACGGATGGTTGAAGTGACACGGGAGACCCTCAAAGTTCTCAACACGTGGGCAGTAGATCTTTCAATGCCTAAATAGAACACCCTACTGCTGAAGAAGCACACATAAATCCGGACAGCGAGGACTGTTTAGCCATCTTGGCTGTAGAAGGCAGAGATGGAATCCTACTCCTTAGGTCCTGGCTGCAAATCTTGTGGTGAAAAGAAGAATGACCTTCCAGCATTTGGGCCTGGAAGTGGTGAAGGGAGCCCTCATATGAGCTCTGCTCTGTGTGGCATCCTGTACCAGACTGGGGATTTCCAGCTCTCTCTGCCTAGAAAGAGACTGGAAGTAGCTCCACCTATTGACCCCTTAGACTGGGACACTGAACAATAGGACAACATTTGATTTACATGTCAGAGTCTTACAATGCAAAGTACTATAAACTATACATTTTCACCAACAGATGGTGCTAGAGCACAACAAATAAGAAATACCTGGGAAAGGCATGAAAAATGCATAAGATGTACATTGAATAGAAATGGATTTAACTGAACTGCATATGTAATGCTAATGACTGTAGAGAGTTAGCTAGGGAGTGAGCTTTAGTGTGCAGGGGCTACTCATCAAGGGGTACTTAAAGGGACAAACATAATCTAGACAAGGGCACTACGTCAACTTTGCCCCCAATGTTATGTCCTGTAAAATTCTAAGTAAATTAGGAAGAATTTCCCCATTTTTGTTTTTTATTAATGAATTGGCTAACATCACTCGCCTCCTCCTCTCTACAAACACCTTGTTGTGAAACCTTAGCGGAGTTCACCGGTCCTCGACCCCTGCTATATCTACAGCCCCAAACCCTCAGCGAGGCTCAGATCCCAGGAGGAGAGGGGGCAGACAGACGACGGGCGCAATATGTTACCTCTATTGCTCCTCATCCAAACAGCACGTAAGTAACGGAGATCTCAGGTCGTTTATTGTAGTGAGTGATAGGAAAGAACGAGCGCAGATGTTTCCATACACATTCTTTCAATCTCACAATTCATGTTTTGTTTATGGAAATTCGTCATTATTTAACTCTGGGCAATTTTATCCATTTTACAAGTTTTTACAATATAAAAACTGAATTTATACTGAAATAATTAAAAAAAATCTATATGGCCAGATCCTTTAAATTAAAACCAAAGAAGATTTCTTATTTTTTAAGGGCCAGACCATTATAATATAATAGTTTCTCATAACAAGGCAAAAAAAAAAAAATGCTTTTTGCAATTAATTTTTAGATTCAGCATTTTACCACTGACCTGTTCACAGTTTAGACATTGTATGTTGCCATTATTTGGACACTTATGTACACCATCATTTACACCATCAAGTATTATGTGGGAAATATATGACTTATCTGGACACTATATAATATTATTACATATGTCAGTATAGGACTGTATTATATATATATATATATATATATATATATATTGTATAGTGTACGGTATATGTTCATACTGCAGTGTATAGTGGTACATACTTATATTTGGGAGTTGAGGTGCATTCATGTATAGAGAAAGTATACATGGACACAATTTTCTAGCATTATTTATATACTATATGGCGTTATTTTTTATGCATTGTATAATGGTATTTTCTAGCTCTTTGGATACTTTTTCTTTTGGAATGAGTGGCAGCATTGCATAGGAAATATATAATCGCATTATGTTAACCAAGTTTAGTAATACTATTTGCATACTACCTTGTACTATTTAGGCATTGAATTAACTCACTAATACAGGAGGTAACTCAGGATCAGTAATGTAATGTACGTGCACAGTGACTGCACCAGCAGAATAGTGAGTGCAGCTCTGGAGTATAATACAGGAGGTAACTCAGGATAAGTAATGTAATGTATGTACACAGTGACTGCACCAGCAGAATAGTGAGTGCAGCTCTGGAGTATAATACAGGAGCTAACTCAGGATCAGTAATGTAATGTATGTACACAGTGACTGCACCAGCAGAATACTGAGTGCAGCTCTGGAGTATAACATAGGAGGTAACTCAGGATCAGTAATGTAATGTATGTACACAGTGACTGCACCAGCAGAATAGTGAGGGCAGCTCTGGAGTATAATACAGGAGGTAACTCAGGATCAGTAAATAATGTATGTACACAGTGACTACACCATCAGAATAGTGAGTGCAGCTCTGGAGTATAATACAGGAGGTAACTCAGGATCAGTAATGTAATGTATGTACACAGTGACTGCACCAGCAGAATAGTGAGTGCACCTCTGGAGTATAATACAGGAGGTAACTCAGGATCAGTAATGTAATGTATGTACACAGTGACTGCACCAGCAGAATAGTGAGTGCAGCTCTGGAGTATAATACAGGAGGTAACTCAGGATCAGTAATGTAATGTATGTACGTAGTGACTGCACCAGCAGAATAGTGAGTGCAGCTCTGGAGTATATGTGACACACCTGCGGATCCAATTGACACAGACATTCACTCGCTTACTTTTTCTTTTTAGTGTGTATTGCGGCCCCTACTTGTGAATGTGATCTTAATAAAATATCCATTGACGGTGGGACTTACATTGTGAGTAATGGAGGAAATGTTAGCAGTACGGTGGAGTACAGCTGCCCTAAAGGAAAGTTCCCGTACCCGTCCTTCACCCCGAACTGTCTCTACACTGGAAAGTGGTCGGATGAGGACGTGAAGGCGAAATGTAGAGGTAACTGGTGACCGAGAACAGGAGACTTATAGACAATAAACTAGGGCAGAGCTAAAGGGGGTATAGAGGGAGTGGTCACATTTGGACATTGGCTCTTGAGAAGACGTGAAGATGACGCCAGTAATATACCGTAAGTAGGGGAGCTGGGGCCTGATACATATTGTACATTGAATATGACTGTACTTGGCAGTGTTGGACTGGGGAACCTGGAGCCTCTAAGAAGCTTCAAATAAAGTCGTCTTCTCCTGGAGCTTTACTGTGTTATACCTTGGGTCAAATAAAGGATCCACTGGCACCAGATCTGTGTATTATTTCTATGTGATGTTTGATCCCTTTACCCCCACAGATGTGTAATGCCCCAAAATAGAAATGTTTGAAAATGGAGACTTTTACAATCGTGCAAGGAAATACTCAATGGGAGACGTCCTGCACTTTGAGTGTTACGAAGGATTTAAAATATTCGGACCTGACAATCGCACCTGTCAGGCAAATGTAAAATGGAGCGGAGAAGACACGATATGTGACGATCAAGGTACAATAATGTGTCAAAATCACATCACATTAAAAAAAACATAAAGTTTAAATACACACATATACATACCCTATAATTTAACAACTAATAAAATAATGGTATAATAAATAATTTAGTAAAAACAGCAAGTAAAATGTTTTAATACAATACTATACCAATAGTAAGATATTATCATAATGTAGTAAAAACAACTATAATAATAATAAAATGGTAATACTAAAAAGAAGTTATAATTAAAAAGAGTTAAAATATGATAAAACAAGTAAAATAATATAAATAATGTAGTGTAAACAAATAAAATAATTTAATAACATCTACTTACATAATCTCCAGTTTCCCGTATCCGGCCACTGTGCCGCTATTCTGGCATGCATTGCGGCCGGATACGGCGCGAGCGATGGCTCGCATGCACCATCGCGAGCCGCCACTTTCCTAACACTTGCGGCGTCCTGCCAACCCTGGCGCATGCGCGGTGGCCACCGGGAGCGAAGGCCCGACCGCCTCCTAGCAACCCTCCGCGCATGCGCCGTCGCTACCGCCGTCACGCCGGAAGCCTCCTCCCACCACAGCCGCTTTCCACACCCCTCCAGTGATGTCACACGCCCCAGAACATCTCTGCAGCCTCTCGCCGCCTACCTACCGCCCCGCCTGTAACGTATTTCTGCACACCTCTGTTCGGCAGCCTTGCCATGCCTACGGCTCAGCGCCGCCTACAGACCGCCCCGCCGCTCACATACTTCTCCTCACAACTTCTCGGCAGCCTCACCACGCCTACGGCTCGGCGCCGCCTACGTACCGCCCCACCAGTGACGTATAACTTCCTTCCATCTCTTCGGCAGAGTCACTACGCCTACGGCCCGCCTCACCAAGGTCATTCCTCTGCCCACACTCTCAGAAAGCCGCCCACCTGCTTCTTTGCTGTCCTCTCACAGCTGCCACTGCCTCCTATTTTCCTCCAGGCAACTACTTCTCCTAGGGAACCACACTGTCACCCTGTGTTCTGCCATTAAGTCAGTGTGCTTCCTATGTATATATCTACAATATATTTTATGTATATATATATATATATTTATACTTCAGACCTACACACTTTTTCCCTTATTGCATATGTTTTCCATCTCATAGTTAATTCTATTTATCTACAGCTTTTAAATCTTCACATTAACCTTATGTGCATTATTTTACGTAACTATTAGGCAACAGTATGATGCTTTGCCATTATTTTGGACATGTTAATAAAAAGTATTCTTTTAATTCTTTACTGTTTTTTTCTTTAAACACGCACAATCACACACACATCCAACTACACAAAACACTATACCACCATCATTTATAGTTACAACAGCTTACAACACAACGTGGAGTCTAAATACAAACACACAGGAAACAAAACATACACCACATAATAACCTTCGCCCACCAAACAGCACACTACTTACCAAAATACAGCACACAACTAACAAAACACAAAGCTAACGTTTTACATTACTCACATCAGACTACTACCTGAATACACACATGCAAAACCATCACATAAAACAGTTTTTTTCCTAACCACAAACAGTGTCACAGATCTCTACTGCTCCGGTTACCACCACTAAACATACACAAAATTCATTTCACCGCCTTTTACTAGTAGTATAATAAAAACAAGTAAAATATTATACTTAGTAAAGTGGAAAAATATAATAAAACAACAAGTAAAATAACAAGTGAAATCATAGTACAGCAAAAAGAACAATTAAAAATGTATTATAAATAATATTGTAAAAACAAATCTAATAATAAAATAACAAGTTTACCATACATACTGAATGCAGCATAGTATCAGGATGACAGCTGTTTCGTGTCAGATCAACATTTCTACAGATCAATCTGACACGAAACAGCTGTCATCCTGATACTATGCTGCGCCTGTCCACCTGTTACTGCACATCATTTTTAAGAAGATGAAATAAAGAGGATTTTATGAGGCAAGATCTGGTGAGTGTCATTTTTCTTCATTTCTACACATAGGTATGCCTAAATCTGGAATGAGCACCACTGGTGTGCCTAATTTTTTAATCTATAACTCTCTAAAAAGCCATATCTATATGCCCAGAATAACTGTCAAAACAGATTAGTGTAGAACGTTTTTCTTCTTTTTGATGTGTTGGATCAACTGAATAATGTATGTGATGTCATTGGATGAGAACTACCGCATAGATATCAACTGAACCAGATTTTCTGCACGTCCTGGGCCAAGTAGTAAACTTGGCCAAAATTAATGTATGAGGGCAGATCTAAAGGAGCGTTAAGGTACTTTCACATCAGCGTTCTTTCCAAATCTGGCAGAACTCCGTCTTTTTTGAAAAAAAGACATCCGGCAACATTGCGTTCTGTACAATGAATTTTGAATAGAGTTCCGTAGAGTTTGACTCGCAGTTTCATACAGATACGGCAAATCTGGCTAAAAACCTATAGAGATGAGAACTGTAAAATAATTTCAATTATCCAAAATTGGTAAATAAGGGTAATAAAACCTGTATGGTGGCAAAGAATACCTCTGATGCGTGTTTCATCTACAGCTTAAGGGGTCTCAGTATTGATATCTGTTTAAACTCGGCTCCTCCTAGCGGTGGCTGTCAGTAAACACTAATAAAAGTAACAAAAGAACAAAGCTCTACTATATTGTCGACTGACACTGCGGATTTCTCTTGATTTTTGTATCTCGCTGCCAGTTCCATTCTTTTTTGCCAACCATTTTGTTTTTCTCACATTTACCCACATACAGAGGGCGACTGTCAAAATCCAGGAATTCCTATTGGGTCCATAAAAGTAGGTTCTTCCTACATGATTGAGCAAAAAGTGAAGTATCAATGCCAGCAGGGGCTTCAGATGTTCGGCTCTAACGAGAGAGAATGTATGGAGAACAAACGTTGGTCCGGAGCAGCACCGTCCTGCAGATGTAAGATCATTACTTGTGTAGTATTCCATTTTTCATCTTTTCCTCATCCATTTGTCTGAACCTACAACTACCCTGTTGGAATTTCTGAGATAATGTAATATTGTCATTTGAGATTAGACGGTCAACACCTTTAACCTAAACTAATAATTCTGCAGTCACTCAATCACTCAAAACGCATCAATCCTCCCTGCGCCCTGCTCTGTGCGCTGCAAGGAGTCACCGCTCTGTAAGCTTGGAACAGACTGTGGCTTTGTCCAATACAAATGTATGGAGTGGGCGTGGCTGACTAGTGGGAGTGGCCATCTAGTGGGCGCGGCCTTGCTCTATACATTTGTATTGAGCGAGGCTACACCCACTTAGTTGGGGACTTTGGCCGAAAACATGCATACTGCGTAACTGCGGTCCATTCCTGGTTTGTAAACCACAAATCCTCGCAGCGCAGTGTGTGTGCTTGGAGGGTTGATAAGTTTGTAGTCACATGCAATGTCTAAACTAGTCTGTAGTCTCATACAGTGACTACACAATTATCAGTCTAAACCAGACAACCCCTTTAATAACACTTAGCTAAAATTAAAAAAAAAAAGTGTCTCCATGGTAACAGACTACAAACAAAGTTGGAGACAAGTGTTTCCTTACAAAAAGTAAAGGGCTGGGAAATGGAACCTTTGGGAAACTATAAAGAAAAGATGCACTTGGCCCGGCCTGAAATGCATTAGTTGACGGAATCTTATCCTTATTGTTTATATTGGCCCCTGATTTCATAGTTTCATAGTTTTTAAGGTTGAAGGAAGACTTTAAGTCCATCTTGTTCAATCCATAGCCTAAAAAGAGTGGGGCTGTTCCTGGAGAAAATGACTGAACTTTTTTTGTAATCTCATGCAAGCCGGGGAACCCATGGGGTGGACAGGCTACATGACAATCGGGAGGGGAGGGAGCTAAAGGGTCAATAGGTGCATTAAAATGAAATAAGATAAATGTGAACAAAGGTGATTGTTTGGTGAGTGGTCTTGGAAGAAGGAGGGGGGGGGGGAGTATATACATATATATATATATATAAATTTTTGTTTGTTAATATTGACATTTTGGGGTATTCTTGTATGGTAGTGTAATGGGTGAGGTGTGTAGGCTCCTGTTCAGCTACACATATCTGATGTGTAGATAAATATGAATATAGTTACAGTTATGAAAATCAATATGTATAATTATATGTAATTTGTGTGGGATTGTGTTGTCTGTCACAGCAGCGGGGGGTAGGTCTGGTCCAGAGGTGGTTTAATGGACAATCGTAGTTGAGAGGGTATGGTATAGTGGCTCCAGTTACAGGTAATTTGCAGGCACGGGGTCCTGCAAGGTAGAGGTATTAGTTCTTAGTAATTAATACCTCATGTGAGTTAATGGATCATGGCATCCGGGAGGTGAGCCTCTAGTAGGGTATAGTGGCTCCGGTTTCAGATAAGTGGCAGGCACGGGGTCCTGCCGGTTACAGGTACCTTGCAGGCACAGGGTTCTGCAAGGTCGGGGTATTAATTCTCAGTAATTAATACCACGTCCCTTGGGTCGTCGTGTTGTGGTCAGGGACAATGTTTCGTTGTGGGAGATGGCTTCAGGGCCAGGCTTATCCAGGGTTACGTATTTGTATTACGTACTGTATTATTACTGTGTTACCTTACCTGTTGTTTAATGTAGGGACGCCAGTGTGCGGTGTCACTGGGTTAGTGTGTAAATAATAGGTAATAAAGGGCTGCTGCGGCCAAAATGTAACCAAGTTGCAAGCAGTGTCCGTGTATTATTTGCAGTGTTTTAATGAGTTGGTAACACAGGAATTTAATAACCGGAGAATCCCTCATCGATTGTCATGTCTCTTTCCTTCACAGACCCGTATACATTTGATACCCCGGAGGAAGTGGCGGAATCTTTCTCTTCTTCACTTCATGAAAATATTGGATCATCAGATCTGAATAAAATAGAAGGTAGGAGAACAGGATGGGACATAAAACTCCACAATGGGGAATACCTATGTTATAGCGGAGAAGTAGACATAGCGGTCTGCCTGGGTAGCGCTGCCACAATCCATGGAGCACTAACAATATGGCCTGGTAGCAAAAAAAAAAAACCTTTCACAATGACCTTCAGATCGTTAACTGAGCCAATTCTCAAGAATTAGCTACAACAAACAAGAAGAGCAAACAGGGCCAGGTCAAGGGTCCAGGATTATTTTGGAATAGGGCTTCCTAGAATTATCTTTTGGTGAATGAGGAGGAGCTGATGTCTGGGAATCAGTTCAAGGTTAAAGGGATTGTCTACAACATTGATGCGGATAGGTGATGGATGTACTTCTTTAAGGTGTATATGCCTACTTTTCTGGTCATCATAATGGGAGACCCAGACAATGGGGTTTAGGGCACTGCCCTCCGGAGGTCACACTAGGTACTACAAGTTTGTAGACACCGCCTCCTCCGCTTATAAACCCCTACCGCAGGGAACATCCTCAGTTTTAAACTTAGTGTGCTCGGAGGATCACGCTTTGCTTGCACTTCACTGCATTCTCACTACTTACGTGATGGCGTCTGAAGACAAGGTAATATGGTCCTGGTCGGGACCTGCGACAGCCTCCCCGCTCACCCTTGTGGCACACGCAGGTGGAGGTACCGGAGGGCCTAGAGCCTGGACACTTTGTGTTCTCCCGGTACGCTGTCGCGCTCCTTTCCATCCCTCTCTGGGGGGCTCTGGAGAGTGGGAGATGGGAGCCTTGCACAGCTCCGCTCCGTCCGAGGCCTCCCTAAATGGTGCTTACAGACCGGACTGGAGCCAGCCCAGTCCGAGGCCTCCCTAAATGGTGCTTACACTCCGGACTGGGCTGAACCCCCGTCCGAGGCCTCCCTAAATGGTGCTTACAGACCGGACCGGCACTGAGGCACTCTGTGCCTCCTGTGTGCCTGGGGGTAGTGTCTGTCACTTTATGTGTCCTGACACTCAGACCGCGCGTTACCCTCGGGTCCGCGGATCTGGAGGTGTACCCTGTGCTGGGGGCACCCTGGCTGACCGCCCTGTGTGTCACAGGGGCTGAGGCCGTAGACTGCTGATCTTTGGATGTAATTGCAGTCCGTGTGTGTGTACTGTGTTTTACACTATTTCCCGCGCTGCGGGCTCCAGCACCTCCATTATGAGGCTGCCTGGAGGAGAGGAGGCAGCCCTTGCGGTGACGTCACCGGGGGGCGTGTGTGTGTGCTTCCCGCGTGTTCTCGGCGCCGCCCACGACTTTACTGGCGGCGGCCATCTTTTCCCTCACTTCCCGGCTGGGATCTACGGCAGCGCGTTTCTGCACTTCAGAGGGAGACCGGAACTCGCGGAGGTCACACACACACACCGCTTCCTCCCACCGCTTTACTGCGGTCGGTAAGCCACCGGGATTCCCGGTTTGTTTGTCTGTACGACTTGGCTTATACATCCCCTACTGTGGCTATGTCCTCAGTTAGGAAGCTTGCTGCTAAGGCGGCGGATGCCACCATTACCTGTACTACATGCAATGGTACACTGGTGGAGGGGTCCTGCAATAACTGCGGACGCCCAGAAGCCCGGACTGGCACTGCTGAGGCAGCAGCTCCGGTGCTGTACCCTGAGGTTCAGGTGATCCCAGGACCATGGGAAACGCAGAATAGGATCAATGAATCCCTGCTGTCCCAGATGTCCTCCATGTCGCAGTCACTGGAGGCACTTCATAGGAGACTGGAAAACCCAGCTACTCCTTCCAGTTACCCCCGGGTGTCTCCCTCTTCTGCTGTGAGACCCCTTAAGCGAGCTCGTCGTGAGGAGTCACCCGAGCTCCAGGCTCTCTCTGAGGAGGAGCGTTCCTCTGATGGTGAGGAAGATGATGGGGGGGTCTACTCTCGGGTCTGTGTCTGAACCTCCAGATGGGGTGGAGGATCTGGTGTCCTCCATCAATGAGACCTTACGTCTCGTGACTCCCCCTGAAGAGGTTATCGTGCACCCGAAGGAGGTCTATCAATGGCTGCGGCCAGAGGCTAGACCAAGTGGCTCTTTCATGGACCACACTAATTTTGGAAGGGTGGTTAGAGCACCCAGGTTACATCCTGGGCGGCGCTATGTCCGCAAACCTAAGGACAATCGCTTCCCCTTCTCCCAGGAGGTGCTTCAGGAATGGTCGCAGTCTCCAAAGGTGGACGCTTCCATGACTAGAATTGCTGCACGCTCCCTGTTTTCTGCCTCTGATAGCTTCTCATTGAAGGATGCGACTGATAGACAGGTCGAGCAACTCGCCAAGTCTTCCTATGAGGCTGTGGGGTCTTCATTTGCCCCTAATTTTGCCACGGTCTGGACCTTACAAGCGATTACTACCTGCTTGGATGGTATCACGGACCTGGCAAGATCCAGTCCAGAGGTCCTAGCGCTTACCGAGAGAGCAAGGGCCTATGCGGACTATGCCAGGACGGCATCTTTGGAAACTGCCACTCGCTCAGCTGTGGCTTCGGCCAATGCGATAGCGATCCGCAGGTTGTTGTGGCTACGTCTTTGGGACTCAGATGCCACATCTAAGAAGATTTTGCAGAATCTTCCATTCGCCGGTGACAGGCTTTTTGGCACCGAGCTGGACAAGCTGATAAAGGATTCTGCTGAGTCTAAGATACCGCAGAATAAGCCTAAGCCACGGTATACCGTTAAAAGGAACCCTAAACAGTGGTCCTTTCGCTCCAGCTCGCAGTCATCCACGACGTCCGCTCGCGCGGACCGAGGGGGCAAGCCAGCTACTCAGTGGCGCTCCAAGAGTCGTCAGAAGAAGCCGGCGGGGGCAGCAGCTGCCACCCCCAAGCCCGCCTCGACATGACTCGCTCTCTCATCCTGCCTCCCCACAGGTGGGGGGCCGCCTGTCTCGATTCCAGGACAGGTGGCTACTTCACGTTCAAGATCAGTGGGTTCGAGACGTAGTCTCGCGAGGTTACAGGATAGAGCTGACATCAAAACCGTTATCCCGATTCCATCGGTCTGTTCCATCCCCAGAAAAGGCTCAGGCTTTTCACCTGGTGTTGGAGGGACTCCGCAGAGACGGAGTAGTGGTCCCAGTGCCCACGGCAGAGAGGTTCAGGGGTTTTTACTCCAACCTCTTTATTGTCCCGAAAAAGGACGGCTCCTTTCGACCGGTCCTGGACCTCAAATTGTTCAACTGTCACGTGTTGGTTCGGAAGTTCCGCATGGAATCCCTACGCTCCGTTATCGCGGCTGTGTCGCAGGGAGACTTCCTAGCGTCCATCGATATCAGGGACGCTTACCTTCACGTGCCCATTGCACCGGCTCATCAGCGCTGGTTACGATTCGCAGTGGGGGACGAACACTTCCAATTTGTGGCCCTACCCTTCGGGTTGGCCTCAGCACCACGGGTGTTCACGAAGGTGATGGCCTCTATGATGGCTCTCCTGCATGTGCAGGGTCACGCCGTCATACCCTATCTGGACGACCTATTGGTCAGGGCGCCATCGGAAGACCTTTGTCGGGTGAGCCTGGAGGTGACCATGAGGTCTCTGGAACAGTTCGGGTGGCTTCTCAATACTCAGAAGTCGACCCTGGTTCCGACCCAGTCATTGACATATCTGGGCATGGATTTCCACACGGACTCGGCCCTGGTGTCTCTACCTCAAGCCAAGCAGCTGGCGATCCACTCAGGAGTACAGAATGTTCTCCTGTCACCTCACTCATCCCTTCGGGCGTTGATGAGACTGGTGGGACGCATGGTAGCGGCGATAGAGGCGGTGCCCTTTGCACAGTTTCGTCTCCGTTCTCTCCAGCTGGAGATTCTTCGCCGATGGGACAAGAGAGCGATCTCTCTGAATCGGTTGGTGGCACTGTCACAACCGACCAGGGACTCCCTGCAGTGGTGGCTCCAGCCACGTCACTTGTCACGGGGCCGGTCATTTCTCAAACCGTCATGGTTAGTGGTGACCACCGACGCCAGTCTGAAGGGCTGGGGGGCGGTGTTCTTACACCACAGGGCTCAAGGCCTCTGGACTCAGTCGGAGTCGACGTTGCAGATCAACGTACTGGAGATCAAGGCGGTCTATCTGGCGCTCCTGGCGTTTCAGAAATTCCTGACAGGACAGCCCATTCGGGTACAGTCCGACAATGCGACGGCCGTCGCCTACATAAATCATCAGGGAGGGACCAGAAGCGCTCAGGCCCTCGCCGAAGTCCATCGCATTCTGTCGTGGGTAGAGGAAAACGACTGCCTGATCTCCGCAGTTCACATCCCAGGGGTCGAGAACTGGGAGGCCGACTACCTGAGCCGGCAGGGGATGGACGCCGGAGAGTGGTCTCTACATCCAGACGTCTTCCGGGACATCTGCGGCAGATGGGGCACTCCGGACGTGGATCTGATGGCCTCGCGGCTCAATCATCAGGTGCCGCAATACATGGCGAGATCCTGGGATCCTCAGTCTCTGGGGGCGGATGCCCTGATCCTGAGTTGGTCCAGTTTCTAGCTGCCATATGTGTTCCCGCCTCTGGCTCTGATTCCCAGGGTTCTGTGGAAAATCAGGTCGGAGTGCAGAGTAGCCATTCTAGTGGCTCCGGATTGGCCCAGGAGGTCCTGGTATCCGGACCTGTGGCAACTGTCAGGCGGACACAGGTGGGCTCTTCCAGATCGCGCAGACTTACTCGCGCAAGGCCCATTCTTCCACCTCAATTCCAAGGCCCTCAGATTGACTGCATGGCTCTTGAGGCCTGGCTGCTGACATCCAGGGGTTTCTCCCCTACAGTGGTGGCCACTATGAATCGGGCTAGGAAGCCCGTTTCCAGGAAGATGTACCACAGGACGTGGAAAATCTTTTTTACCTGGTGTGCCTCTGGTGGACGGTCCCCGTGGCCCTTGTCCATCCCGACGTTGTTGGCCTTCCTACAGTCGGGTTTGAAGTTGGGATTATCCCTTGGCTCTTTGAAAGGTCAAGTATCAGCACTTTCTGTGCTGTTTGACAGGCGATTGGCGCTCCTCCCGAAGGTCCGTCAATTTCTGCAGGGGGTGTCGCGGATGGTTCCGCCCTACAGGAGACCTCTGGACCCGTGGGACCTTAACATGGTCCTGGCGGCATTACAGAAACCGCCGTTTGAGCCTCTGAGGGATGTTTCTCTATCTCGTCTGTCCCAGAAAGTGGCCTTTCTGGTGGCGATTACATCTCTGAGGAGGGTCTCAGAATTGGCTGCACTATCGTGCAAGTCACCCTTTCTGGTGGTTCACCAAGACAAGGTGGTGTTGCGCCCACGGCCAGAATTCTTGCCGAAGGTGGTTTCAACTTTTCACCTGAACCAGGAGATTGTTCTCCCATCATTTTGCCCCGCTCCCGTTCATCAGGTGGAACGCGACCTCCATACTCTGGATCTCGTGAGAGCTATACGCATTTATGTGTCCAGGACCGCCTCCTTTAGGAGTTCGGATTCCTTATTTGTTCTTACGACAGGTCGCTGTAAGGGGTCCGCGGCTTCGAAGTCAACCTTGGCCAGATGGATTAAGGCTTCCATTCAAGAGGCTTACCGGTCTTCTGGTTTGCCTCTCCCGGTGGGATTGAAGGCTCACTCTACCAGAGCCGTAGGTGCCTCCTGGGCCTTGCGACATCGAGCGTCTGCTCTACAGGTGTGTCAGGCGGCCACTTGGTCCAGCCTACACACTTTCTCTAAGCACTATATGGTGCATGCCCATGCCTCTGCGGATGCAAGTTTGGGCAGGCGGGTTCTCCAGGCGGCGGTTGCCCACCTTTAAAGGGAACCATGTGTTATCCGTCTTGTTGAGGAACTCTTCCCGCCCTGGGGTATTGCTTTAGGACATCCCCATTGTCTGGGTCTCCCATTATGATGACCAGAAAAAAAGAATTTTGTTTACGTACCGTAAATTCTTTTTTCTTTAATCATCAATGGGAGACCCAGCACCCACCCAGTTGTTCCGTTGCATGTTTTGCAGTTGATCTGTTCCCTGTTGGGACAGTGTTTGCCGGGTTGTTGAACCGTCTGTGCACGGCATTCTTCCCGATGTTTCGGGTGTGGTTTATTTCCTCCTCGCAGCTTATGGACCAAACTGAGGATGTTCCCTGCGGTAGGGGTTTATAAGCGGAGGAGGCGGTGTCTACAAACTTGTAGTACCTAGTGTGACCTCCGGAGGGCAGTGCCCTAAACCCCATTGTCTGGGTCTCCCATTGATGATTAAAGAAAAAAGAATTTACGGTACGTAAACAAAATTCTCTTTTTTAAGACACATTCTCCAGGGAGAATTTTTTACCCATGTGTCTAGTGTAAGTAACATGCAGATGCTGATCTTATTTGAGCCTTATAGAATATGAGAAATTACTACTACAAGGGGCACACAGTTCACTCAGGGATCAGATTGCAGTCAGTTGAAGTCCGTGGAAATGGGAGAAGGAAGAAGAGAGGAGATGAAAGAGACACAGACTATCCTGCAGTTTTCTTCTAAGTATTTTATTTCATCCCAGGGCTGGATTCACAGCCACCCTGTTCAGTGATGTAATATAATGTGCTCCATGCCGCTGCTAGTCCTGGAGGTGTGCTACATAAAGGCAGGTGACAATGGCGTAACTAGAGTCCGATGTGCGAAATTTAGACTTGGGCCGCCACATATACACAGTGGTCAGATGTACAGGCCCTGGTATATATGTCTCCATCTTGGTATATATCATCCCCATTTTGGTGTATATGGTCCTCCTCCTAGTATATATGGTCCCCATCCCCATACAGTACATATTCTTCATCCTGGTATATAGTATATGTTCCTAATCCTGGTATATATGCCCGATTATGGTATACATGGCCCCTATTCTGGTATATATGGGGGAATACTGGTATATATAGTCATCATCCTGGTATATTTGTTCCCCATCCTGGTATATATGATCCTCATATTGATATACATAATCCCAATCCTGATATATATGTCACTCACTCTGGTATATATGAGGCCATTCTGGTATATATGTCCCCATCCTGGCATATATGTCCTCATCTTTGTATACATATCCCAAGTTTGCTATTGATGGTCCCCATCCTGGTATGTATGGTCTACATGGACCCCATCCTGTTATATATGATCCTCTTCTTGGTATAAATGTCCCCATCCTGGTTTACATGGTTCCCATTTTCGTTTACATGGTCCCCATCCTAGTATATGTGTTTCCGTTCTGTCCCTAACGCATAGTTAAAACAAAAACATTCTGCTCACCTTTTCTCTGGTCCCACGTTGCCTGGCGTCCTCTGTGGTCAGACCAGCAGCTGACATTAGAAAGCTTGCCATGGGCATGACATCACTGTCACGTGACGCCCCCCTGTCACGGCATCTACGACGTCAGCTCCCAGCTCTGCACCGCGATGCACTTCAGCTGGGTCTGAAATACCATTGGCAGGAGACCCTCATGTCTGTGCGTTCTATGTATGCAAAGCATCATAGCAGCTGCTCTCCACACTTCAGCTCAGAGACAGCTGAAAATCAGTGATAGAACAGGTAGAAAGGAAAACTGGTGAAAAGTTTTCCTCATTTAAACATACGTCAATCCCTCATATGGATATATCAATGAGGAAAAATAAAGTTATGGCTCTTGGAAGAAGGGGAGGAGAAAAACTAAAGATAAAAAACAAGCAAAGATCACCTTGTCATTGAAGTGATAAATATGGGTCATATTGGTTTCTATTGGCACACTGGATAGGCGAGCCGAGGAGGAGGCGCTCTGCAGTATTTTAATTTCAGTAGATTAGAAGCTAAAGTTCTGGGGCCCCCTGACTGCCGCTCACATTATGACATATATACAGGTCCTGATGCTTCCCTTAGCAGATTTTCTCTTATTCTTACCGTATAGTAAGAGAGAAAACAGACGTTCTCATGAACATCTTCATCCTCATTGATGCCTCAAGGAGTGTCAAACCAAAAGACTTCGAAATCGTGAAGCAGATCGTTGAAGTGTTCATAGAAAAGGTACGAAGGATATATGTAGACGAGTGATGGCCGCTAACCTCTTACATCACTTTATACAGAACCTGTGTGACAATGGTGTTCCTTCTGCTGTCCTGCAGTGTAATTATACAAATGTGCCGCCTTATTTACAGCCATAGTGGAAAGTGTTCGCACCCTTTAAATTGTTTCAGAAAATGAAGCATTTCTCCTAGAATAATATTGCAGTTACACATGTTTTGTTTTACCCATGTATATTTCCTTTGTGTGTATTGGAACAAGAAGAAAAAAAAAAGAGAAAATTGCCCATAGACCTAATGTTAATGGTTACAGGACCAAGGACAGCGGCTGATACTATACATACATTACGTACAGTATCTCCTGTACTGTTAGGGGAGCCGCGGCATCATTCATAAATTTGTACAAAGCCGACAATAGCCGGCTTACTGTAAAGGGTTTATTAACCCCTCACATGCCCACAGGAGGGGACAGCATGTCTCTAGGGGGGGTCAGCACCCCCTAGAGACATCTTGCCCACAGCTAATATTAATAATTAATGTTTAAATAAATGCGGCAGCAGGGATGAACAAAGTAGACGGTAACCGCATTGCTCCGGATTACACATCTGGAGCAATCCGGTAACCGCATTGCGGTTGCCACATCACATTTTTGCTAAAAAATATGTGTGAAGGCAATTGTGGTTACTGCATCCGGATCTGGATGCGGTCACTGCAATTGCCTTAACAAGTGTGACCCCAGCCTTAATGTAGGAGAAGACCAAATATTCAATCCTAGGACTGATCGAGTATCAAAAGTGGCACTAAATCTCTCAACATTTGTCCAATAATTCTGTTCTCAATATGAGGCAAGGCTTCATTCCCCTTAGAGCTGCTCCACTTAACTGCCATTAATATTACCTCTTTTTGATTTATGGTCACTGGATAAAGTCTAAACATAACCTGTGTCATTCATGTCTCTAAATTCATGGACATCCGCTTTATAGCTTGTGAGCCACGTTGCCTCAAAATAAAACAGGGATGGCGTAGTCCATGCTGGAAGCTCCACCAATACTGGCTGCTTTCCTGCTTGGTACAAAAGACGATGATCCAGGTCAGTGAAGCCTGCGACAAAGTAGAACATGATGGGAGATGTGCACCCAAATTATTTAATTATTTGTTGGACCGAAAACACTTGTGATTCCATGGTCCGGGATAGATTTTTGGGTTGTGCACCCTATAGTCCAGTAACGGGTGCAAACTGTGAACTGTATTCTTTTACCTGTAAGAAGATTTCCTTTATGGACTACAGGCACTTAGTACAGCAGCAGCCGACATAAATCTCTGCTGGGTGAACAGAGTTTTTCTACTTCCTCTCTGCATCTCACATAAACCTGTCTGCCTCCGGTACCAGGTCTTCTCCCTTCTAGTAATGTGTCGGACGCAACCAATCTAGCACAAAGAGCTGGCTCCCTGCAGCCAATGATGGGAGTCGGCACACCAATGAGAGCCACTAAAGTTTCTTAATGGTTCTCACGTTGCATAAAATTATGGTTTTGGGGGGGATATAACCCCGCCCACCTGGACTAAACCCCACTCACTCATCACTTTAATTGGTGTATTGCAGGTGGACGGGGTTTTGGCTGCAGGCAGGTGGGGTTTCACTTTATCTTAAATATGTGTTCACACGAGGTGAACAGAAATTTAATAGGGAGCTGTTTAGTATCTAAAAAGATCCGGCTCTTTTTGGTGAGTGGAGCCATGGGGTCAACAAAAAGAGTTGCACAACACTACTCCTTTCACTGCACAGAATCAGGGCATGGGGTTCAGCACTTCTGAACTCTCATAGACTCTGCTGGCTTCAGGGTAGAAATGAAGATTTTGATGCAGATTCTCAAAATCTGCGTAAGAAAAAACATCAAACAAAGCACCGTGGGCACAGGGCCTTAAGATATATTCCTGAATTGCCTCTTATTCTGCTGATCACACCTGTTTTATAGTACCCATTTGTAGTGCAAAATAATTAACAAAGTCCTTCAAGGAGTTCATACAGTTTGCAAACAGTATACTTGTGCAACGCAACTTACCGGTTCTTTACTTGAATTGGACTAGATTGCAGTACAAGGCAGAGCCACAGCCATGTGGGTGGCGATGATCCTAGGCAAAAAATAAAAGTGTTACTCATTGGTATGCTTGTGGCCTATCACAGGTGTGGGCAGGAGTGATGACACAGCAAAAGATAATTATGTAGGGCAGGGGTCTGGAACTCCAGTCCTCAATGGCCACAACAGTGCATGTTTTCAGGATTTTCTTAGCATTGCACAGGTGATAATATAATCACCTGTGCTGGTGATGTTTCCAACCCCAGTGCAATGCTAAGAAAATCCTGAAAACATGCACTGTTTGTGGTCATTGAGGACTGGAGTTCCCCACCTCTGATCTAGCGTAAGCGGGAAGATACTTAGTCAAGAGCTTTTCTTCTTGCCAAGAGGGAACTGCCCTTTAAGTCAAGAGCAGAATCCTTTCGGATGCTTATCCTGTAGGGGAAGCAATGGGATGCTGGGTTTCTGGACTGTCACATAGGCCTTAAATAGGATGTACGGGCAAAATTGAAATTTTACCAATGGATTGGTATATTAAAAACAAAAAAAGTTACTCTGCTCTACCAGCACTTACCACGATCCATTAGAGGCTGCTCCATGGTAAAAATGGCAGCAGGACCGCTGGGATTTGACATTGGTAGCTGTGGTCAAGTGACTTTAGCAGCGCGTCATTGGTGCCATCTGTGATGACATGCTGCTGAAGATACCTGACCATTGCAGCCAGTCACAGGTCCCGGTAGTCCTGTGGAATATATAACCCCCTCATCTGACCTAAACTCCTGGAAGTCCAGTGCCGGATTTGAGGGGCCCCAGGGCCATGGATTACTCGGAACCGGGGTATAGTACAGTTCCAGGGGAGTCACAGGGGTCGAGACCTGGCTCCGTGACCTTGGGTTCAGTTATAAAAGGGGAGTTTGCTGGTGTGTTAGAGAAAGGGGTGATGGAGGGGTAATTATTTGTGGCGCCACCCAAGGTATGTGGCTCTGAGTGGCCACCACTGCTGCAGAACCTCTGGGGATGATGAACGAGCAGCTAGGATGGTGCAGCTCCCCACGGGTGGAGCGATCTCCCCAGGGCAGTGGATGTATTAGGGTGTAGGGTGCAGGATGACGGGCACAAAGCAACAGGCGGACTCATGATTTGTAGGTTCCTCAGTCCTTACTGGTGCAACGGTAGTACTTGCAAATGGTTAATTGAGTCCGTGCACCCGACAGCAACTCCAGGTTCTCCACACCTGGCAAGTCCTGAGGCCTCCTTGCTCAGCTCTGTTGCGGGTACTTGCTACCATTTAAACTAAGCTGCTGGCCCTCTCTCACCCCTGGGTGATAAATACAGACGTGGTGACGTGTTTCTTTTATATGTTTCCTCTGATTGTTCCTCTCCTGGTTTTGGCTACAAAATCCTGAGGTAAAAAACTCTCCAAATACTCAACATCTGCACGTGGACTAAAAGGGGAGTCTAATTTATGAGAACATGTGCAAATATTGACTATTTGGGGAGTTTTTTACCTCAGGATTTGTAGACAAAACCAGGAGTGGAACAATCAGAGGAAAAGTATAATAGAAACACGTCATCACTTCTGTATTTATCACCCACTGCTGGTTTTCTTAAAAATTCTGAGGTAAAAAAATCTCACTAAATACTCATATCAGCCTTAGGCTAAATTCCAATAGTATTTGGTGATTTTTTACCTCAGGATTTGTAGCCAAAACCAGCAGTGGGTGATAAATACAGAAGTGGTGACGTGTTTCTATTATACTTTTCCTGGTTTCCTGTTTCACTTCTGGTTTTGGCTACAAAAATACTGAGGTAAAAAACTCACCAAATACTATGTACGAGGCCTCGTAAGACATCACCTGACCGCTTAGGCCTTGCGCACATTGAGTATTTGGTGAGTTTTTTACCTCAGGATTTTTGTAGCCAAAACCAGGAGTGAAACAGGAAACCAGAAAAAGTATAATAGAAACACGTCACCACTTCTGTATTTATCACCCACTCCTGGTTTTGGCTACAAATACTGAGGTAAAAAACTCTCCAAATACTTAATGTGTGAACATGGCCTTATTGGGCTTTCGACATGCAAAATAATGCATTAGGCCATGTTCACACGCTGAGTATTTGGGGAGTTTTTTACCTCAGGATTTGTAGCCAAAACCAGGAGTGGAACAATCACAGGAAAAGTATAATAGAAACACGTCACCACTTCTGTATTTATCACCCACTGCTGGTTTTGCTGTACAAATAATGAGGTAAAAAAACTCACCAAATACTCGAGGGATCAGGCCATGTGCCCATGTTGAGTATTTGGTGAATTTTTACCTCAGGATTTGTAGCCAAAACCAGCAGTGGGTGATAAATACAGAAGTGGTGACGTGTTTCTATTATACTTTTCCTGGTTTCCTGTTTCACTTCTGGTTTTGGCTACAAAAATACTGAGGTAAAAAACTCACCAAATACTATGTACGAGGCCTCGTAAGACATCACCTGACCGCTTAGGCCTTGCGCACATTGAGTATTTGGTGAGTTTTTTACCTCAGGATTTTTGTAGCCAAAACCAGGAGTGAAACAGGAAACCAGAAAAAGTATAATAGAAACACGTCACCACTTCTGTATTTATCACCCACTCCTGGTTTTGGCTACAAATACTGAGGTAAAAAACTCTCCAAATACTTAATGTGTGAACATGGCCTTATTGGGCTTTCGACATGCAAAATAATGCATTAGGCCATGTTCACACGCTGAGTATTTGGGGAGTTTTTTACCTCAGGATTTGTAGCCAAAACCAGGAGTGGAACAATCACAGGAAAAGTATAATAGAAACACGTCACCACTTCTGTATTTATCACCCACTGCTGGTTTTGCTGTACAAATAATGAGGTAAAAAAACTCACCAAATACTCGAGGGATCAGGCCATGTGCCCATGTTGAGTATTTGGTGAATTTTTACCTCAGGATTTGTAGCCAAAACCAGCAGTGGGTGATAAATACAGAAGTGGTGACGTGTTTCTATTATACTTTTCCTGGTTTCCTGTTTCACTTCTGGTTTTGGCTACAAAAATACTGAGGTAAAAAACTCACCAAATACTATGTACGAGGCCTCGTAAGACATCACCTGACCGCTTAGGCCTTGCGCACATTGAGTATTTGGTGAGTTTTTTACCTCAGGATTTTTGTAGCCAAAACCAGGAGTGAAACAGGAAACCAGAAAAAGTATAATAGAAACACGTCACCACTTCTGTATTTATCACCCACTCCTGGTTTTGGCTACAAATACTGAGGTAAAAAACTCTCCAAATACTTAATGTGTGAACATGGCCTTATTGGGCTTTCGACATGCAAAATAATGCATTAGGCCATGTTCACACGCTGAGTATTTGGGGAGTTTTTTACCTCAGGATTTGTAGCCAAAACCAGGAGTGGAACAATCACAGGAAAAGTATAATAGAAACACGTCACCACTTCTGTATTTATCACCCACTGCTGGTTTTGCTGTACAAATAATGAGGTAAAAAAACTCACCAAATACTCGAGGGATCAGGCCATGTGCCCATGTTGAGTATTTGGTGAATTTTTACCTCAGGATTTGTAGCCAAAACCAGCAGTGGGTGATAAATACAGAAGTGGTGACGTGTTTCTATTAGACTTTTCCTCTGATTGTTCCACTCCTGGTTTTGGCTACAAATCCTGAGGTAAAAAACTCCCCAAATACTCAACGTGTGAACATGGTCTAAGTGGTCAGGTGACGTCTTGTTAGACCACATACACACGTTGAGTATTTGATGAGGTTTTTACCTCAGGATTTGTAGCCAAAACCAGGAGTGGAACAATCAGAGGAAAAGTCTAATAGAAACATGTCACCACTTCTGTATTATTACGAAATACTCCATGTAGCTATATCAATTAACTTGGGGGTCTGAGAAGTAAATACATGTACTATCCTATAGACCCTATGCCGCCACATAACAGACTTAGATAGAAGAAAAGCCAGTACGTGGGCAATATATAACGAAATCACACAATAAGGGATACTGCAGTTACAAACCACCATGTACATATTGCACATGGGCCTTAAATTGCACTTCATCCCCTGTAACATAGTCAGTTTACAACACTCTCAGCAGTATGTACTTACACAATGGACTTGTCCTGTCTGTCATCCACTTCCTGGATGTCCTGCTATCGCGCATCATCTACTTCTGGCTCGATGCCCCGCCCCCTGTCCACACTGAGTCCCGCCCCTGCGCAGTGAGTGCTTCTCCTGCTGCGGTCGCATTGTGCTGTATCAGGCAGCGCTGACCTACGACGTGCAGGCAGGTCTGGGAATGCTGACTGGGACTGAGCTGTCCAATCAGCTTTAAGGAGAAAGGATAGTCCAGGTATTGTCACGCCAGACATAGAGACAGCTCTGTCCTGTTAGCTGATTGGACAGCTCAGTCCCTCAGCTGTGTCAGCGCGGATCCGCCCCACAGGAGTGGATCTGCCATTACACGGCTGATCTCTCCAGACTAGCGGATCTGCCATTACACCACTGATCTCCCCACAGGAGCAGATCTGCCATTACACCACTGATCTCTCCACAGGAGCGGATCTGCCATTACACCGCTGATCTCTCCACAGGAGCGGATCAGCCATTACACCGCTGATCTCTCCACAGGAGCGGATCTGCCATTACACCGCTGATCTCTCCACAGGAGCGGATCAGCCATTACACCGCTGATCTCTCCAGACTAGCGGATCTGCCATTACACCGCTGATCTCTCCAGACTAGCGGATCTGCCATTACACTGCTGATCTCTCCAGACTAGCGGATCTGCCATTACACCGCTGATCTCTCCACAGGAGCGGATCTGCCATTACACCGCTGATCTCTCCACAGGAGCGGATCTGCCATTACACCGCTGATCTCTCCACAGGAGCGGATCTGCCATTACACCGCTGATCTCTCCACAGGAGCGGATCTGCCATTACACCGCTGATCTCTCCACAGGAGCGGATCTGCCATTACACTGCTGATCTCTCCACAGGAGTGGATCTGCCATTACACGCTGATCTCTCCACAGGAGCGGATCTGCCATTACACCGCTGATCTCTCCACAGGAGCGGATCTGCCATTACACCGCTGATCTCTCCACAGGAGCGGATCTGCCATTACAACGCTGATCTCTCCACAGGAGCGGATCTGCCATTACACCGCTGATCTCTCCACAGGAGCGGATCTGCCATTACACTGCTGATCTCTCCACAGGAGCGGATCTGCCATTACACTGCTGATCACTCCACAGGAGCGGATCTGCCATTACACCGCTGATCTCTCCACAGTAGCGGATCTGCCATTACACCGCTGATCTCTCCACAGGAGCGGATCTGCCATTACACCGCTGATCTCTCCACAGGAGCGGATCTGCCATTACACTGCTGATCTCTCCACAGGAGCGGATCTGCCATTACACCGCTGATCTCTCCACAGGAGCGGATCAGCCATTACACCGCTGATCTCTCCACAGGAGCGGATCTGCCATTACACCGCTGATCTCTCCACAGGAGCAGATCTGCCATTACACTGCTGATCTCTCCACAGGAGCGGATCTGCCATTACACCGCTGATCTCTCCACAGGAGCCGGATCTGCCATTACACCGCTGATCTCTCCACAGGAGCGGATCTGCCATTACACCGCTGATCTCTCCACAGGAGTCGGATCTGCCATTACACCGCTGATCTCTCCACAATAGCGGATCTGTCATTACGCCACTGATCTCTCCACAGGAGCGGATCTGCCATTACACCGCTGATCTCTCCACAGGAGTGGATCTGCCATTACGCCGCTGATCTCTCCACAGGAGCGGATCTGCCATCACACCACTGATCTCTCCACAGGAGTGGATCTGCCATTATACTGCTGATCTCTCCACAGGAGCGGATCTGCCATTACACCGCTGATCTCTCCAGACTAGCGGATCTGCCATAACACTGCTGAACTCTCCACAGGAGCGGATCTGCCATTACACCGCTTATCTGCCCACAGAAGTGGATCTGCCATTACACTGCTGATCTCTCCACAAGAGCCGGATCTGCCACATTCAGTGCACTGTTCTCTGCCACCATGGAAGCAGGTTTTTGAAATGCTCCAGGAGGGACTAACTCTGAAACCCGTCGGAAGGAAATAAAGTTTCTGATGATGAACATCGTCTGATCCTTTCTGGTATACACAATGCAGCGCAGGCCTGTGAACACCATGTGTATCATGTGGACACAAGGGGGCACAGAGGAGGCACAGAATGCACGGGGGGGGAGAGTGCACACACGGGGGAGAGAGTACACAGGGAGGAGAGAGCACACGGGGGGTAGAGAGCCTACAGAGTGCACAGGGGAGAGAGAGTACACAGTGGGAGAGAGTGCATGGGGGGATAGAGTGCACAAGGGGAGAGCGCACACGGCGGGTAGAGAGTGCACACAGGGGGAGAACATGCACACGGGGAGAGTGCACACGGGGGGAGAGTGCACAGGGGAGGAGAGAGCGCACAAGGGGGGAGAGAGCGCACACGGGGGGAGAGAGCGCACATAGAGAGGGTACAGAGTGCACAGGGGGTAGAGAGTGCACAGGGGGGCACAGAGTGCACAGAGGGGAGAGAGCACATGGGGGGTGGGCACAGAGTGCACAGGAGGGAGCGCACAGAGTGCACAGGAGGGAGCGCACAGGAGGACCAGAGATGGCGCACAAGGGAGCCAGAGAGAGCACACATGTCACGGTGTAGTGAGAATGCTGATGACGGAATGTCAGGTATGGGCAGGGTGACCAGGTGACGTGTTTGGACAACACCCACACATACTCATTAACTCTCAGGTCTGGACCTGCACATTTATTTCCAAATGTGCAGTCACAGTTAGGCGGCCGTCACACGGTGAGATATCTTTAGCGATATTGTAAGCGATCACGTGCACGCGCAATCGCTTACAATATCGCTCACATCGCTGGTGAGATGTCACACAGACAGACTCACCAGCGATGTGGAGCAGTGGTACACATCGGGTAACTAGGCGCCGCGCGTCGCTTAGTTACCCGACGTGTACCATAGTTACCATCTCCCAGCATAGGCGCGGTCGCTGGGAGATGGATCATCGTGGTGTCATACACCACGATGATGCAGATCGTTGCATCGTTCATCGCTAGATCTGAGAACCGAACCTCAGATCAGCGATGTCACGATCAAGCGATTTACCATCGTGAATCGCTTGATTACATGCAACGATATCTTGCCCGATATCGCTTAAGCGATCAAAAAGGAGATCGCTTAAACGATATCGGGCAAGATATCGTTCCGTGTGACGGCCGCCTTAGGCTAGCTTCACACTGCAGTTTTTTCACTGATCAGTGTCCATCCAGTTTGTGTGCCAAAACCAGGATTGTCTCCAAAACTTAGAACAGGTGTCAATCTTTCAATTATAGTTTTTCTCTGCAAGTTCCTCTCCTGGTTCCTCTCCTGGTTTTGGCACACAAACTGCATGAAAAAACTGCAGTGTGAAGCCAGCCTTGGAGGGCACACATCTAGGACGGTAAACTGCAGCAGTGTCCCCCCGGGGCCCAGGGCTCCCTCCCCTGGAGTGCACAGCAGGAACCTCCGTCCCTCCCCGGCCCCTCCTCCCGGAACGACGCCTAGACCCACCATTAATCTGAGGCATAGTCTGGACTCCACCCTCCTCTTCCAGGTTCACTCCCATTCACTTCTGGAAGTAGGGTAGGAGTTAGTGTAACCCAGTACAGTAGAAATAGTTGTAGCGAGGCAATTACTCACATAAAAGGTTGCTATGGTCCCGCCACCCCTTGCCTGACAAGGAGTAACTTGACTTGGGGTCGGAGCCTATGTGTGTGTGGGTGTTTTGTGAGTTGACCGTCTTACCTCGTCCAGCTGTAATTCACCCTGTGGCCGCCCGGTCGCAGGGGCACCACACCTGGTGCTGAAAGAGCGGCGGCTCTGCAATTCAAGCCGTGCTCGTTCAGCACCTGGACAGCACAGCATTTCAGGGCCGCTGCTCAAGTTCAGCACCTGGAGAGCTCCATGGCTGAAATTCCAGCACTGCGGCCAGGTCCCCTGCAGCCGTGCTGCTGAAATTTCAGCATTGGACAGCGCCAGAAACGATTCCTGCACAAAACAGGATCAGAGGGCATATTTGCCCTCCTCCGGTTCTGCTCATCCGGGGCTGTCAGGTTGTATTCGGTGCATCCTGCAAAACACCAGACACAACCTGACAGCCGAAAATCGCGGTGTGAAGCTGGCCTAACAATTTGAGCCACAGACTCGGCTGACATCAGTGAGAGTACTTGATCTGCATTTCAGGCTTGATTCCAAAGGCAGATTATACAGCTACATAGAGATACATCTGTACACAGCAGTGTATTTCTATGTCCCTGTATTCTAGTGGATAAATAAAAGAGAGAATTTTTTTCTTCATATGAAATTACTAAAAAAAATAATAAATAACAATTACAACGTCATTTTTTAATGCACTTTTTAAAAAAATAATAAACATAACAAATCAGCAAATATCAGACATATTTGATATCCCTGTAATTGTACTGCCCACACAATGCAGCGAACAAATTATTTACAGTAATTGTTAAATGGCGTAAAAAATAGCGTGATTTATTTTTTTCTTGTTTAAACTCATACAAATTTTAATGAAACTGTGACGCTGAGGCTCCACATATCATCAATGTTGCTTTTTTTATTCTGCTTTTTTTCTCCTGGTGTCCGCACCACACAACGCAATAAAAAACTGCGGTTACTTATTTATGTGCAGAATCAAAGTTTTCTGGTACTATAACAATCAGTTAAAAAACACGGCTTCACATCTTCACCATAAAGCACATCAAATAAGGGGGAAAAGGCATAAAAAAAATCATACATGCAATAATCAAAGATTTTTATAGTGTGGTTTGGTGCAAAACACAGTATTTATGGAATGTGTGAACACAGCCTTACAGACACCAAGGCTTATGCGTCAGTCACTGGGCCGGGGTTACTCAGACAGTTCAGTGGTCATGGTGGCAGTACCGGAGGTCGTGGCCCATACTGAGCATGTTAAGAGGGTTATTTAAAGGGGAATAAAGTTTATGGAGATTTTTGTGACGCCATCTGTGGTACCTGGTCAGAGATGACCAGCGCTGCGTGTAAGGGTTCCCAGGGGATAGGTGGATAGGCAGCTTGGTGTATCACTGCCCACAGATGGAGCGGGCCCCTGGGATTTAGCGTAGATGAAGATGTGGGTGCTGGTGGTTGTAGTTGTTGAAGGTGCAGGGTGCAGGAAGAAATCAGAGACACAGGATTGCAGTTGTTACTAGCTGTTTTACTGAAGCTTGTTTACAGTTCTTGCCCAGCCGGGGTGCTGTGTCCCTCCAGTTTGCAGCTTGGCCAGCTCATAGGTCATCCAGGTTCACCTCACTGAGACACTAGGTATATGCCTTTCCTTGCTGCCCACTCTCACTACGCTGTTCTCCTCTCTGTTCCTGCGTCTTCGTGCTGACAAGTCCCGAGGCAGGCGACTGCAGGCCCTTTGTGAGCGACGGCCTGGCCAGTCCTCTCGACCCTCTATAGTCCCTTAGGCTGGGAGAGTCCACGGTGGTGGCCATTGCACCTGCAGTTCAGTGGCCTCCAGTTTCTTGGTTTGGTCATGCAGATCTACACCAAATTTGGGCCGGCACCCCTTTGGCAGCTCGTTCCTCTAACCGACTTGAATGGCCAGCTTTAGATTCGGAGGTCCTCAGGGATGGGGATTTGCAGCTGACCCAGGATCGGTCCTGCTCTCACCCCTTCCCCAGCTTCCTCTTAGAATACCATCTCCTTCTCTTTTCTCACAACTAACGCTAACTAACTTCCTCCCACCCCCTAGACTTACTCCTTCCTACAGCCAGCAGATGGGGTCTGCTCTCTCAATGAGCCTCTTTCAACCTGCATCTCCCTGGCCTGGAGTTTGGATGGGTGTTGGGTGTGTGTTTGTGTGTCTCAGTAAAGTTTTACCCTTCTTACCTGCGGGCATGACTCTATACCTGGTGATTAGGTGCAGTACCACTGTGGAGACCAAACCGCAGGGGCGCCACACTTACATCAAGATGAGAGGGCTCTGGCTGCCAGGACTATGAATGTACAAAAAATAAATCCACAGGTCCTAACTAGAGATGAACAGGATGCACCGATGGCGTCGTACCAGCCCTGGATGATCAAATGCTGCCCCGGGGACACAGGAGGGTAAGAGATTTGAAGCCTCCTGTCCAGCTGCTGGCTACCACTGACCTGGAGCGGAGTCTCGTGAATTGATCCGCTCATCTCCAGTCCCAACCATCCAGGATACAGTGGACAGTCACGGAGTTGAGTCTACGACCTGCTGTCTCAGGCATTTGCTGAATGTCCCTCCTCCACTGCCCATCTAACATACAGACTAAATTTGATGTGGCGGGCATAGCATAATTTGCCCCTTTTTGCGGTCTTCAGAAGTTGGGAGGTATGGTTTATGTAAATAATATATGACCTGTTGCAGTTCCGATCTGATGTATAGATTATCATTGTCTTTTGCAGATCTCCAGCCTCGTGTACCGGCACTACAGGGTCTGCCCTGTAGCCCTGATCCGAAGCAGCCCGGCGGGATGTGTCTGCGTCCACCGGCGCCAGAGAAGACTGGCCCTGCAGGACCGGCACTGTCGTTTCCCGACCCATTGCAGGTAGCAAGGGGTTCAGAAGTCTCTCCGCTTCCAGTCCTAGCATCTGCTGAGATGGTGGCGGTGTGGGAAGTTGACCCGGGGGCAATTGGGGTTGCATTATGGCCCTAATGATGTCATCTTGGCTCAGCCCGGCCAGTCCTTCCAGGCCTGCAGCCTGTTCCCCCCGTGCACCCTCCGTGCTCATAGCAGCACCCATGTTCTGGCCCGGAGTATTCCCGCCTACACTAACTGGGGAGGAAGCGGAGTTAATCTGGTTGGGACCCACCGGGCCAGGCAGCAGGGAGCCTGAAGCGGGTGGGGACAAGGGCACCTGTAAGTCCGGGCCGGAATGCCGGAGTAAGGCCGCCGACGCGGAGGTGACAACTACAGGGGGCGGAAACCCGCCCTGAGCACGCGCACGGCCAGTGCGCATGCCCAGAGGGGAATCCCAGCTAGGACTAAGGCGTCTCGGCGGGCGGGAAAGCCTGCCGGACCTCCGCCCACACGGTGCTGCGGGCGCAAAACTTGCAGGGGTGCCGCCGGTGCCGGCCAGTAGGTCGGCTATCCATGCTGCTCCCTTGCGAGCTATTCTCTCCCTTACCACGTTTATCAGCGGGTCCATCCTGGTCCGGCAGCAGCGCTTGCGCTCCGGGATTCAGATGCAGGAGAGGCAATATGGCCGCCGCTCCCTGCTTTTATAACCTGGGCGGAAACGGGAACCAATGAAAGGGGACCGAGCTATGATAGGCTCGTTTAACCCTGGTGGTTTAGCAGTCCGGCAACATTAACCCCTTCTAAGGGCCTGCTAGTCAGGGAGCAGCGTTAAAGCCGCAGTGCTCCACAGTATCATAGGAGGGCTTCTCCACCTGCAGTCAGTGGCTTCAGCTGCTGTCTAGGGCACGGGTTCCACCGTCCCTCTCTGTTCTGTCACACTCCTGGTGGCATTGGCATCGGACGGGCTTTCTCTCCCCTCTGGCTCGCACTGGCTCAGTACGGATTTTGCGCTCCTAGCCTTGCACTCACAGAAGTGTGATTGTCCTTCATTCTTTACATCTCAGCTCACATCGGCCTACTCTTTGGTCTTTTCAGCTCGGCACCCTGGGCCTACTAACTTCCTTCACTCCTCCCCCTCACTATATACTGTCAGTCACCTGACCTCTGGTGTGCCCAACCCACTCCTCTGAATCCACCACCCTCCGATCTCATATAGTTTCTAATCTCAGGGCTGGATGTAAACCTCTCTGACACGTGGGTTGTGTGGGCTGTGAGGGTGTTGTTGTTCAACAATGTCCTACCTGCCTGGCTGCAGTTCCCTTCTGTGGCCTCCTGGACGCAGGGGCGCCACACATACAATATTCCTGGGGCTCCCCAGTAAACGTTTCTTTTAGATATAAGGGCAACAGGCACGTTTTTACATCACCCTCCAAGCTCAAGACAGCGATTGGAGTCTGGAACCTTCAACGTTCCCCTGCTTCTCCTTCGGATGTCACCAAGAACCAGCGGAGAAATCAAGATAGTCCACCCAATCCTCAGGGGGCTGGGGAATGAACACTAACAGGCACTATGGGTCGTTTGGGTGCCGTTTATTGTGTTTTCCAGGCCTAAGTTTCCAGTTGTTTAGGCTGTGGGTTTGTGAGTAGTAAGTCACAGTAACACCGAAGTGACTTCCTCCCACCTCGGCGGAGGGGGAGAGATCGGATACGCTCACATACATTCTCCCCCACACCCAGTCCCGTCCTGCTTGCAGGAGGGAGACTGGCCCATTATTATTCTTTATACGTATTTGTTGTTTTTTGTTTTTCTATTATTTTTCTATATAGTTGGTTGGTTGTACTCACCCCTTTGTTCCCTTTCCCTTCTACCCAGGTCCTAACCTCTCCTTGTCTCCCCTCTCCTAAATTTTGAATTTGCAGCATTATCGTGCGGCAGTGCAGATTCCGGCTCAGCTGAAGGCAGTGTCTTTACTTACTTTGTAAGGTTCTAGACTAACCTAAGATCCGGGTAATTAACAAAAATGAGTATCTCTATGGTTTCACTCAATGTAAATAGTCTTAATGCTCCTAGTAAGAGAACAATTCTCTGGCAACATCTGAAAAAAACACAACATGATGTAGCCTTTTTACAAGAGACTCATCTGTTGGGGAAAGATCACCCCAGATTGGCCTCAGCCCTCTACCCAATGCAATTTCTAGCAGGGGGGGCCCGCAAAAAAAGCCGGGGTGGCCATTCTGATCCACAGATTGGTCACATTTAAACTGATCAAGGAGGTTTCTGACCCGGAGGGCAGATATGTCATTGTGGTATGTCTTATCAACGACAAACCCTTTACACTTTTCTCTGTGTATGGGCCGAACGCTGGTCAGATACGATACATGAGGTTTTTTCAGTGGCGCAGGGGGGTAAGATTATAGCAGGTGACTTTAACATTCCGATGAACAAACAACTAGACTGTTCGAAGCCATCTCTATACCGATCGGAGCTGGGGCTTGTGGCCACTACGCATAATCTGCATGATGTGTGGAGGTATATGCATTCTGACGAAAGGGACTACACTTTCTACTCACGTCGTCACAAGTCACAAAGCAGGCTCGACTACTTCCTGATTGATGACTCGGTGCTGCAGAAATGCTTGGATTCAAGCATAGGATCCATCACATGGTCTGATCATGCCCCGGTCTCACTCAGGTTTGCCGACTCTGCCGCAACTCGCCCACCAGCCTATTGGAAAATAAATACCCATCTCCTGACCTCTCCCTCTAATGTTGATCAAATCTCTAGGGCCATTAAACTTTACTTCAAAGAAAATACCACACCGGACATGCCTCCGGACACCTTGTGGTTTGCCCATAAGGCAGTCCTCAGAGGCTTTCTTCTGAAAATGGCAGCCATAACCAAAAGGCAACATAACCAAAAAATGACTACACTCCTGGAAAAAATTAAACAACTAGAGAGCCTGAAGAGGAGCTCGAAACTAACTACACAACTCCCTGACTTACTGAGCGCCAGACGTGTGCTCAGAGCTCTTTTCCTTTTTCAGGCAGAGCATCAGCTTAAGAAGTCTGGGGCGAGATTCTATGGCTTGGGAGACAGGGCCAGTCAGTGGCTTCAGCTCCACCATCCCTCTCTGTCCTGTCACACTCCTGGTGGCATCGGCATCGGATGGGCTTTCTCTCCCCTCTGGCTCACGCTGGCTCAGTACGGATTCTGCGCTCCTAGCCTTGCACTCACAGAAGTGTGCTTGTCCTTCAGTCTTTACATCTCAGCTCACATCGGCCTACTCTTTGGTCTTTTCAGCTCGGCACCCTGGGCCTACTAACTTCCTTCACTCCTCCCCTCACTATATACTGTCAGTCTCCTGACCTCTGGTGTGCCCAACCCACTCCTCTGAATCCACCACCCCTCCGATCTCATATAGTTTCTAATCTCAGGGCTGGATGTAACCTCTCTGACACGTGGGTTATGTGGGCTGTGAGGGTGTTAGTGTTTAACATTGTCCTACCTGCCTGGCTGCAGTTCCCTTTGTGGCCTCCTGGACGCAGGGGCGCCACATTAGTCTTTGTTGTGATTATTTTTACTGTGCTCAACAGTGGTTCTGTGCTTTTACTGTACTTTTGTCTGAAAATCTTTCAATAAAAATACAATGGTTAAAAAAAAACAATGATGGAGGACTTTAATTGTAAAATACTAAAAGGACTCCTCCATCTTCCCTGGAACATACCAACAGAGGAGCACCAAAACAGTAGGACAACTCCTGTGGTAAAACAGCACTCATTGCTGACAGTATATCATTATCTATTGGCATTGAGTAATAGGTGCTAAAAATGGGCAGAACCTAGGGGGGGTGCATCCTAGTTGCCGGGGTAAGTCTCCTTTGGATGCACCACTTCCGGCGGTGGGGATTACTCCTGACCGCTGGCTGGGATTACTCCTGACCGCCAGTCAAGCAACACCGCTCTTAGATGGTGCGCGGTCCTCAACAGAAGGGATGAGTTCCGGTCTTGTGGAACGCAGAGCAGGAGGGGGCGGGACGGCGTGGAGCGCACGCCGAGACTGCACTACTTGACACACACACAGAGGGAAAGGTTAAAAAGGGAGTGGATGCTCGGGCACGATGGCGTCAGCATCCAGATGAGGAAGGGGATTATTGCTGACCTCCATGGCAGCCCAGAGCTGATGTATCTTTCCCTGCAACTTCATCTATACAAGTCACTCCTGATGAACCCTATAGGAATATAGGGTGAAACACGTCGAGTGGTGGATATCATGTATCAGATAAATTGAACATGAGTGAAACGTGCTAACTCTGACCTGCCTGTTATCTCATCCAGGCTTATCTATACAACAAAGAAAAATAGTGTCTATAATAAATTAACCTCTCATTATGTATATGTTTGGTGGGCCACTATAAGTGTGGAAGGGGGTGATTCGTAATCCCCCATATCATTTTTCTACTATTGTGGGACTAATTTGATTCATTTTAAGCGTGGTACCAAGGTGTCATCTGTGGAATATTAGATTGTGTACTGTGAAGTTGACTATTGCAGGTCATACAGTGTAAAATGCCCGATAGCACATATACCCAGATATAGGATGTGGACACCCGGGGGTCAGTGGGTGCTCTCGTCCGCAGGCCCAGCCGTCTTCAGCAAGACAGCCTGGACCAGGACTCATCCCCCAACTGAACGTCCGAGATCCTTAACCGTGGGCGGAACACTACTCAGACATCACAGGGTGAGGGAAGCACAATATTAAGGCTTTATTGGATCCCAAAACAGTTAACAGCATATAACACATAACCAGCAAAACACAACAATGTAACAGGCAACAGAGTCTCATCCTTCTGCTGGCTCACCAGGGATTAGAATATAGCACAGCAAAGTCTGTATCCAGGTGACTGGATCCTCCCAAACTGGGTTGCTTCCTTATGCACTCTTTGTCATCCCAGCCAATCCGATCATTCGATGCTGAAGTCCTTGTAGTCTTATAATCCAGGTTCTGATCCCTTGGTCAGCACCGTAATGCCTAGGCCTGAGGTTATGGCCGGCTAATCGGGTCCGTAGATCCTACATTACATGCCTGCATCCAATGCGTTTCAGGGCTCGCTCCCAGAAGAATGACAATATGATATTGATTTGTCCTGAGCAAGGGGCCAGGGAGCCCTGAAACGCATTAACTAATAAATCAATATTATATTCACCCTTTGATCTCTTGTGGTATACAGCAGCACAGCTTTTAACCCTTCATCCTGCCTACTTTAATTTCCTGAGATAATGACCTTTGGGTTTTTATTGGCTGTAAGCCATAATCATCAACATTATCAGAAATAAAGACATGAAATAGATCCCTCTGTGTGTAATGACTATATATAATGTATGGTTTCACTTTATGTATTGAATTACTGAAATAAATTAACTTTTTGATGATATTCGAATTCATTGAGCTGAACCTGTGTATACTGTATATTACTGTACATGTACAGTGTTTAGCATAAATGAGTACACACCCAACAGATTTGGCAGAAAACCTTTAGTTCCCTTCAGACTGCTGCATATTACAAAATCAGTTCTATAGAAGCAATTTCCAGGATTCCAAGGATCATTTTGGACTCACCCAGGACAGGGTACTCAGATCACAGGCGCAGGCTGGAGGTCACAGTTGGCGGTGCCTGAGGCTGTGGCCCTGGTGGTCAAGGAAAAATAGAGAAAATAAAATAATAAAAATGAAAAGGTGTTTGTGACGCCACCTGTACGTCCCGGTGATGACACCGGCGCTGCGGGAACCTCTGGGGGATGGGCGTCAGCCAGATGGAATAGCCCTCTACAGGTAGGGCGATGTCCCCGGGGTGTTGGAAGTAGCAATAGATGGTGGAATAGGGCAGCGTAGTCACTGTGGAGCAAGGCAGGTTAAAACACAGTTCATGGAAAGAATCACCGACACGCTGCTCACTCTGAACGGGTACTTTACTCCAGTATTCTGCAGGCATACAAGGTAATGCAGTTCTCTTTGCAGAGTAGTGGACCGGGTGGTTCTGGCAATGAGCGGTGTCCCTCTGAAGCTCCACTGATGTTCCTTCTCTATCACTCTCTGTCCCTTGCTCTGCTGCCCTGCACGGATCCCGCTTGTTAGACCAAGCCCGTCGAAATATATGGGGTTCCCTCAGGGGTGCACCAAGCCTCACTGCCGCCTGAGCCGCGGCACCGATTACGGGGGGGGGTAGGGGCGGGGGGGTGCTAGTGGAGCCCAGCCCTGCTGCCCCTTCTGCCTCGCTACCGCCGCCTGAGCCGCGGCAGTGATTGCCGGCCGCGGCCGTGAGTACCGGGGGGGGTGCTGTAGAAGCCCGGGGCGCTGCCGCCCTACTGTGACTCTCCCCCGGCGGTCGCCGCTTACCTGCGGTGCGCGCGGGGTGAGCGGCCGGCGCCATGACAGGGGGAGGCTGTGTGCATGAGGCGCCGCCCCTTCTGCACTGCCGCTCCCCCTGCCTGCTGCCGCCTGAATGACAGGGCTCACACTGTCCAATGGACGGTGCGGCCTGGGTTCCCTTATCTCTCCAAGGAGTACCCAACTCAGTCTAGTGCTTCTGGTGGGGACCGTGCTGGTTGTAGGGCAGTTGGGTCGTGCTCCTAGAAAGTCATCAACCACTCCGGGTTTGTGGTTCAGGGATGTAGCCGGCTGAGTCACTTCGAAGCCGGTATGTATTTTTCACTTTATAAGATGCACCAAATGATAAGGCGCACCCCCAAATTTGGTGAAGGAAAAGAGATAAATCATTTTTAATGCTAAATGGGGTTTCCGTCTTATAATGCCAGTGTATGTCTTACAATCAGTAATATAAGGTGCCCCCCATGCTGGTACACAACCCCAATCCTGGTACACAGCCCCCTTGCTGGATATGGCCTCCCATGCTGGTACACAACCCCAATCCTGGTACACAGCCCCCCTTGCTGGATATGGCCTCCCATGCTGGTACACTAGGTGCATCCCACGCCGGTACACAACCCCCCATCCTGGTACACAACCCCCCATGCAGGGAATGGCCCCCATGCTGGTACACAAGGCACCCCCCATCCTGGTACACAACCCCCCATGCAGGATATCGGCCCCCTATGCTAGTACACAAGGCACCCCCCATGCTGGTACACAAGGCATCCCTCATACTGGTACACACACACCCATGCTGTACCCAACCCCCCCATGCAGGATAAGGCCTCCCATGCTGGTATACCCTCCCCATGCTGTACACAGCCCATCATCCTGGATATGGCCTCCATGGTGGTACACCCCCTCCATACTGTACACAGCCCCCATGATGTATATGGCCTCCCATACCAGTACAGTCTTCTGCCATTGTGGCGCCCCAGCGTCCAGGAGGCCACAAAGGGAACTGCAGCCAGCAAGGTAGGATGACAGTTGAACACCAACACCCTCACAGCCCACACAACCCACGTAGCAGTAGAGAGCAGCACCCAACCTGGAGCCTGGGAACTCTAGGCAGGCAAGGGGTGGTGGGTTTAGAGACAGTGGGTGGGCAAACATGTAGTCAGGTGACAGAGGGTAGATATAGAGCCGGGGGAGGAGAAGGGAATCAGTAGGCCGGTGTAGGCTGAGCAGCAAAGACAGAAACACATGTCCTGGAAAGTGGGGTGAAAGGGACGCAGAATCTGAAGAGCCAGTGTGAGCCACAGAGAGAAAGCTTAACCGGAGCCAGCACTCCAGGAGTGTGAGGGACGAGAGGGCCAGTGACACTGGGCCCTAGAACAACGGCTGAGACGGTAGACTGCAGGTGGAGTAGCCCTCCTATTGAACCCGAAGACACGGTTAGAGAGAGCCTGATAGAGCCTCACCACCGAGGACTATTGGAGGCTAGGAGTAGAGTGTCGGCTCTAGAGGGGACCGCAGATTTACCCGGCATCCCCAGACAACCAACGGGGGACCTCAGCTACACGTTAGGGTCCCTACACGTTAGGGTCCCTACAGGCAGCTCAGTGGCAACCCGGAGGGCTCACAGGAGTCCGAGCCACCGCCATACTGTCCGGAGTCACAAACACCAAGTGAACGAGAGAAAGAGAACCGAAAGCCTGGAGAGGACAGAGAGACAAAGTGAGAGGTCATAGAAGGAGTAACCTGGCTGCAGGGAGTAAAGGAACCCGGAGGGGAGAGTGTGCCCGTGTAAAGAGTGTAAACTGTGAACTGTACTGGAACTGTAACCGAACAAGAGCTTTGAAAAGTAAACATGGTGAACCCTGAATCTGACTCCCTCACATGTTTCTGCCTGCACAAGCTTCCCTCCACACAGGTTTGCAGAAGATCCCCGCCTGGAGAGCCACAGCTTGTCAGCTCCAACACTGAGGAAGGATTTCTGCAGCTTCTGGACAGTAAGTGCATTGCAACCAGCACAGACCTGCACCATACCCTACACAATAGACTTTATCATCACTGCCCCGGGGAACCCAGTTCTGCCCACAGAGAACTATTCCATCTTAGCTGCCATCACATCGTCCCCGGAGGTTCTGTGGCAGCGGTGGCCCCACTACTGGCCACACACTGTGGATGGCGTCACGACTGACATTATCCCCTGTAAATACACCCTTATTATTGCCAGGGCCCAAGACACGGTCCGGACCAGGACCACCCGTGACTTCCCCAGTAGCAGACCCGGTCCAGTACCGAGTACCCCGTCCCAGTGGGCTCGACACCATGCTGTACACAGCTCCCCCATGCTGTAGATGGCCTCCCATACCGGTACAACTCCCATCCTTGATATGGCACTCATGGTGGTGCACATTTCAAAAATAATAAACGGTCATACTCACCTCTCTCTATTGCTCCATGCAGACGGAGCCATCCGCCCTGTCTGCTGGCCCCGGGCATCTGGTCAAGTGAGAAGCACACATTGATGACATCACTAATTCACTAGGCTTTGCCGCTCACATGAACGGATGCCGGCACAGCACAGACAGCGAGGATGGCACCGGCTGCATGGAGTGTTGGAGAAAGGTGAGTAGGATCCTCCATTGCCGAGATAGTCACTGCTTTCCACGCAATTAAGGATGTCCCCAAAGGATAGCTGTTGTGGCAGTTTGATGAAGCATTCCCCTCAGATGGAGCAGGCCCCTGGGGAATAGTAAAGGGTGGTGATGTAGATGAAGGTGGTAGTAGTTGTGGGTACAGATAGGCACAGGAAAGAGTAGACAGACACAGGGATGGCAGTTCTTACCGGTCACCTTTACTTGCAGCTTAGTACAGAGACAACCCAGCCGGGGTTCTGTATTCTCCAAGGTTGCAGCTTAGCCAGCTCACAGGTAGTCTGGGTTCACTTTGCTGAGACACAGAGTATAAGACCTTTCCTTGCTGCCCTTTGCTGTCTGACACTTTTCTACTCCTTTCCTTCCTGGTGTCCTCATGGTTACATGTCCCAAAGGAGGTGACGCGGGCCTTTCTGAGCGACTGTCTGGCAAGTACTCTTGACCCTCTGTAGTTCCATCACCTAAGAGGGTCCACGGTGGTGGCCACTGCACTTGAAGTTCAGTGACCTCCGATTTCTCGTCTGGCCCTAAAGATCCCAGACCCCTGTGCAGCTCGTTCCTCTACCTGGCCATCCAGCCAGCTGTAGATTCGGATATCAGGCCTGGAGATTAGCACCCGACCCTCCTTCATGGGTCCTGCTCTCTCCCCAGCTGCCTGAGTTCCCTAGAACTCACTCTATCTTGCCTCTGATGTTTCTCCTTTTTCCCTCACTAACTCTGACTGACCCCAATTCCTTCCACCCCCTAGACCGCCTCCTCCTTCCAGCCAGCAGATGGGGACTGCTCTATCAGTGAGCCTCTCCTGCCCAGCATCTCCCTGGCCTGGAGTTTGGATAGTGTCGGGTGTGTGTTGGTGTATCTTAGCAGAACTTCCCCATCTTACCTGAGAGCATGATCCTACACCTTTTGGATAGGTGCAGTACAACTGTGGCGACCGAACGGCTGAGGCGCCATACCTGTAGCTACTGAGCTGAGGACCCACTCCTTACGCTCCTGTCATATGCGCTGCACCCCCACTGGTGATGGACAGGGGGATGCAGTGCACATTAAGGGAGCATAATGAGCAGCACCAGTGACCCCGGTCCGCAGCTGCAGCCTCCTGCCAGCCTCTGGTCACGGCTGCCTTTCGCCTCCCTACTGCACAGATATTAGTTTCGCATTATAAGACGCAACTCCCAAGATTTGGGGGAACGAAAGTGCGTTTTATAATCCAAAAAATATGGTACATAATAACTAAACAGAGGAATATTGGAAACATAAAGATTATAATAGCTATATTGATATTTTCTTTTATTTTAGGGTAATATTTTTTGGTATTGCAGTATTATTTGGCACTAAATGGCAGCATTGTATGTATGACCGTAGACAGTATTCTGGTATAACCACAAATCACACATAGCATGTAATGGTTCCTACACGCAGATGTTTGCTTTCTTTTTGTCTTTGGTGCTAAGGAACACGTCAATGTGATGTCAGTAAGAATGTCCATGTGACCCTCACCCCGTGCTACGGTGCAAGTGATGAATGACATGTAAATAAAGGCACAAAGAACCAGGATCAACGCATATTGTGTTGTCTCCAAAGTGGAAACCCCATTGTTATGGAGCCATTTTTGGTCTTTAGATCCAAATTTTTAGCTGAATTGTTTTTTATGTTGCAGCAAGTTGTTCTCCCCATATGGCGCATTTAGGATTAGGCTTATGTTAGGATTTTACCGTTTATACTTGAGTATAAGCCGACCTGAGTATAAGCCTTGACCCCTAATTTTACTTCCAAAAACTAGGAAAACTTATGGACTCGAGTATAAGCCTAAAGTGGGAAATGCAGCAGCCCACCATCCTGGTAAATAGCCCCCCTTTACGTTATATAGCCCGCCCATCACTGTATATATCCACTTACCCTGGTGTATAGCCCCTCATCACTGTAAATAGCCCCTCATACTGGTATACAGCTTCTCATTACTGTAGATAGCCCCCATCCTGTTGAATAGCCCACCCATCACTGTATATATCCCCTTATCCTGGTGTATAGCCCCTTATACTGGTGTACAGCTCCTCATTACTGTATATAGACTCCATCCTGTTATATAGCCTTCCCATCACTGTATATAGTCCCCCATCACTGTATGTGTCCCCAATCCGGGTATTTAGCCCCTCATCACTGTATACAGCACCCATCACAGTATATAACTCCCTCATCCTGGTATATAGCCCCTCCATCACTGTAGATAGACCCCATGCTGGTACATGCCCCCCATCACTGTAATCACTGTATATAGACCCCATGTTTGTACATGTCACTCATCATTGTATATAGAGCACATGTTGGAACATGCCCTCCATCACTGTATAACTATATAGCCATCACATTATATAGCCCCCATGCTGCTGCACACAGTAAAACAATAAACGATTGAACTCACCCTCTGTTGCTTCCCTGCAGGCACCGTGGTGTCCTCCGGTCTTCCTGTCTGTGCCGGTATATAATCCTGTAACAAGTGCAGCAGTCATCAGATGCTCGGGACAGGAAGACCGGAGGACACCACGGTGCCTGCAGGGAAGCGACAGAGGGTGAGTTCAATCGTTTATTGTTTTACTGTGTGCGACAGCATGGCAGCTATATAATGTGATGGAGGGATGAGTATACAGTACTTAGTGTAATGCAATATGTGCCGCCCCCTCGCCGGTGATGGACAGGAGAAGCAGTGCATATTACATTACATTAATGAGTGGGGGCACGTGACCTCCCACTGTCTCTGCAGCCACCTCCAGCTCCCGGTAACCGCTCCCCCCTACAGCAAATAGGACAGACTCAAGTATAATCTGAGTGGGGCACTTTTCATCACAAAAAATGTGCTGAAAAACTTGGCTTACATTAATATTATTTCTTTATATTGCACAATTAACTCCGTGGTGCTGTACATGAGAAGGGGTTACATACAAAATTATAGATATAGTTTACACTAAACAAATTAACAGTGACAGACTGGTACAGAGGGGAGAGGGCCCTGCCCTTGCAGGGGGCTTACATTTTAGAGGATAATGGGGAGGAGACAGAAGGTCAGGGGTACAGCAGATCTGATATGGTGGAGAGGTGGCAGCTTCAGTGGCGGTGGGGCAGCAGCTCCGGTGGCGGTTCGGTAAATGCAGGCTGTAAGCTTTCCTGAAGATATGGGTTTTTAGGTTCCGTCTGAAGGATCGATAATCTGACGTGTTGGGGCGCAGAATTCCAGAGGATGGGGGACATTCGGGAGAAATCTTGGAGGCGGTTGCGTGAGGAACGGATAAGTGTGGAGGAGAGGAGGAGGTCTTGGGAGGATCGAAGATTACGTGAGGGAAGATAGTGTGAGATTAGTTCAGAGATATTGGGAGGGGACAGGTTATGGACGACTTTGTAGGTCAGTGTTAGTAGCTTGAACTGGATTCGTTGGGGAATTGGGAGCCAGTGGAGGGATTTGCAGAGGAGAGAAACAGGGAGTAGCGAGGAGAGAGGTGGGTTAGTCGGGCAGCAGAGTTCAGGACAGACTGGAGAGGTGCAAGAGAGTTAGCAGGGAGGCCACAGAGGAGGAGGTTGCAGTAGTCAAGACGGGAGATGATGAGGGCATGCACAAGAATTTTAGTAGATTGAGGGCTGAGAAAAGGACGGATTCTGGAAATATTCTTGAGCTGGAGGCGACAGGAGGTAGTGAAAGTTTGGATGTGTGGTGTGAAGGATAGGGCAGAGTCAAGAGTTACTCCAAGGCAGCGAATTTGAGGGGTGGGAGAGAGCATGATGTCATTTACCATAATAGATAGATCAATGGTGAAGATGAAAGATGGGATGGAGGAAAGATGAGGAGTTCGATTTTGTCTACGTTGAGTTTTAGATAGCGAGAGGAGAAGGAGGATATGGCTGACAGACACTCCGGGATTCTGGACAGCAGAGAGGTGACATCTGGGCCAGAGAGGTAGATATGAGTGTCGTCAGCGTATTTTACTAAATTTAGTTACACTCCTTATTCCTGTGTAGATGGGAAGCTGTCACACACCTCCGATATCATCAAAAATACTCCAAGATGATGAAGCCTCCATCACCAGTGCTTTCCTTATCGGTCCATCAAAACCAAGCTTTAACATTATAGTTTTATATATGTTTAACTTATACTCGAGTATACACAGTAATTAACATAAGGAGAAGATTGGAAAAACAAAAAAACATTTTGCTACAGCCGAGATCATCGTTATACTTGTTCTTACATTTATGGGTTTACAGAAAATCTTCTTACAAAGTTTTTTATGAAAAAAATAAAAATAAAACCCATAAAGGAGATAAAATCAGACAACTCCTCATGAGCAGCCGAAGGTCTGAACAAAGTTTCTTACGAACTAAAAAGTTTTGCAAAGGGAAAATCTACTTTGTCATCCAGCGATTTGACCCTACGCAGATTTCATCAAAAAACAAATTACGGTAAGTCAGAATTTCCTGAAGCAAATTCTGCTCAAAAAAATTGTCAAGTTACTCAAGGTTAAAAGATGACATAGTGTCCACACGATACAGAGCAAGTCACCAAAGAATTGCAGGTTCAAGTCCCTAAATAGGACTAAAAATAAAGATAGAAAAAAAGTTTAAAAAAAAAACAAAAAAAAAAAAAAGAGTTTCAATCGCCACATCTTTTCCCATCTTAAAAATAAATGAGATCAAGAAAAAAGGCTCACCACCTCCCAGGGCACCGGAACAATATTCACTACTGCAAGGTCACGGGGCGCGCTCCATCCTCCAGCTGGGGGGCTCAGCTGAGAAATTCAGGAAGAAGAAAATCACACAGCGCCTCAATCCGGGAATTAATAGCAAAAAATCATCTTTTATTAGGTATCCACTGTGAGGCACCGCCGGCATGATCCTCATGACCGGGGTACATCACATGTAGGATCAGAGGATGATCCTGTGCACACTGGCCGGTTTTCCTGTGATGGTAATACTGTGTGAACCAACCTGAACACAATGAGTTCATGAGCCTAATGAGCGGCAGTGAGAGTGAGAGGAGTCCATGAGGAATAGGATGTGATGAGTGAGTGCTGACAACCCGGAACACAGGGGGTTAACCTGAGCTGTGTGGAAGCTGATGATTAGCAGCTGAGGGGGTGTGTCCATGTGGGAGTGGCTGGCACGATAAGAGCCGGCCACCTGAGTGATTGAGAGAGATTCATGCTGGAGGCTGAGAGTCATTCATTCTGGAGGCTGAGATTGATCCTGGAAGCTGAGAGTGATTGAGATGGAAGCTGAGACCAGCCTGAGTGCAGAGCAGTCCAAGGCTCTGTGTGCATGACATGATGGGAGCATGCTAGCTCCATGCCGGTGCCGAGGTCCGTGGTCGTGTCCGCACCTAGAGGGGGAAGCCATGGTTGACCCGTGGACGCTAGACCGGGCGTGGGGTGAAACACGCCCGGGAAAGGAGCCTGTGGGGATGCCTGGTGGAACCTGTGACCCAGGTAGCGAGACCCGGATCCGTGCCCGGTAAGAAAGCAGTTCCCGAGCGATAGTGTGAACTGTGCACCTGGTGTGCGTAAATCATGTTAGGCGAGTATAGACCGCCCTTGGGACCGACTCAGTGGAGTCCGTTAAAGGTCCTGATGAACCGGAATGTATGTAGCCCGTGGAGGCAATTGTATGTAGTGTGCCAGGCGGGCATAGACCGCCTTTGGGTCCGAGTCAGAGTACTCAGTTAAGGGACCCGATGAACTATGTGTATGAGGGCGTAAGTAATGGCCCTGAATGAGAGATGACGACCTATGTAAGACCCATGTATAATAATGTGGAGAGACAGTGACCCAGCGAGTATGGATGATGTTGGAGGCGTTCCGTCCTTGGGACGAGAGGGAGGCTTGCCCTGCTGCTTGCAGAGGGTACCCGTCCCTCAACCACGACCTCTAATGGGGTGAGTGTGCCTGTGGTGCCAGAGACAGGGGTAAGAGGGCTCCAGTAGGTAACGGATGTAGAGGTTCCCGTCTCCTATGGTTTGCCAATCCCTGTAATGGGCCATGGAGGGGCCACAGTCCATGGATGTGGGCTGTGAGCAGGTGTGTGATCCATGGACGTTTGAATGATGGATCACATACGGTGTGTAAGGACCCGGTCAGGCAGGATTCCTGACTAAGGGTGAGTGTTGAGTCATCATGCTGGGGGACTAAAGCCAGGCGGCAGGTACCGCCATTGGGACCCACAGGGCCCGTTGAGGCGTATGTAACGAAGGTCAGAAGCAGGGGTTAGAAGGGCTCCCGTACTGTGTAACGCGTGGTTAGGCCGGAGGCCGCAGCCACGGGTTACTAGGGTTTGCCAATCCCTGTTATGAACCCGGAAGGGTCATCATCGAAGTATATCAAATGTATTTATTATAAAGGTACTGTAAGATGTGTAAGTAGGCCGGAGGCCGTAGCCACCACGGGAGCTGTTAGTAGAGCTCCAATGGGGACAGAGAGTCGTGGTTACAGGTCCCGGGTTACTATAAATCGTTATGTGCAATATAAGTGTTGTGATGTTAAATGTAAATGTATGGTGTTTATGTAAAGTGTTGTTAATCAATGTGATATGTGTGAAACATGCTACCCGGGTTATGTGATTAATATGTGAAAATAAACGGGTAGACATTGGTTAACCTTGTAAACACGTGTTCTTGTCGTTTTGCAAGCGGGTTCCCCGGTTGCTACCTCACACCACTTAAATAATAATAATATTTATTTATTTATATAGCGCTATTAATTCCTCAGCGCTTTACATACATTTACAACACTGTCCCCATTGGAGCTCACAATTAAAATATCCTATCAGTCTTTGGAATGTGGGAAGAAACCAGAGGAAACCCAGTAAACACGGGGAGAACATACAGACTGCTTGCAGGTATCGTCCTTGGTGGGACCCCAGTGCTGCAAGACTGCAGTGCTAACCACTGACCCACCATACAGTGCTAACCACTGAGCCACCATATACAGTGCTAACCACTGTATACAGTACTAACCACTGAGCCACCGTATACAGTGCTAACCACCGAGCCACCATATACAGTGCTAACCACTGAGCCACCATATACAGTACTAACCACTGAGCCACCGTATACAGTGCTAACCACTGAGCCACCGTATACAGTGCTAACCACTGAGCCACCATATACAGTGCTAACCACTGAGCCACCATATACAGTGCTAACCACTGAGCCACCATACAGTGCTAACCACTGAGCCACCATATACAGTGCTAACCACTGAGCCACCATATACAGTGCTAACCACTGAGCCACCATATACAGTGCTAACCACTGAGCCACCATACAGTGCTGACCACTGAGCCACCATATACAGTGCTAACCACTGAGCCACCATACAGTGCTAACCACTGAGCCACCATACAGTGCTAACCACTGAGCCACCATACAGTGCTAACCACTGAGCCACCATACAGTGCTAACCACTGAGCCACCATATACAGTGCTAACCACTGAGCCACCATATACAGTGCTAACCACTGAGCCACCATACAGTGCTAACCACTGAGCCACCATACAGTGCTAACCACTGAGCCACCATATAGAGTGCTAACCACTGAGCCACCATATACAGTGCTAACCACTGAGCCACCATATACAGTGCTAACCACTGAGCCACCATACAGTGCTAACCACTGAGCCACCATACAGTGCTAACCACTGAGCCACCATATACAGTGCTAACCACTGAGCCACCATATACAGTGCTAACCACTGAGCCACCATACAGTGCTAAGCACTGAGCCACCATATACAGTGCTAACCACTGAGCCACTATACAGTGCTAAACACTGAGCCACCATACAGTGCTAACCACTGAGCCACTATACAGTGCTAAACACTGAGCCACCATATACAGTGCTAAACACTGAGCCACCATACAGTGCTAACCACTGAGCCACTATACAGTGCTAAACACTGAGCCACCATATACAGTGCTAACCACTGAGCCACCATATACAGTGCTAACCACTGAGCCACCGTATACAGTGCTAACCACTGAGCCACCATATACAGTGCTAACCACTGAGCCACCATACAGTGCTAACTAGTGAGCCACCATATACAGTGCTAACCACTGAGCCACCATATACAGTGCTAACCACTGAGCCACCATATACAGTGCTAACCACTGAGCCACCATACAGTGCTAACCACTGAGCCACCGTACAGTGCTAACCACTGAGCCACCGTACAGTGCTAACCACTGAGCCACCCAAAATCACATAAAAACAGTGAAACACTTCATCTGTTTTTACATGATTTTAATGGATACCTAATAAAGAAGATATTATTTTACCATTAATTCTCAGATGAGGCGCTATGTGATGCTCTTCTTCCTAATAATAAATGAATTAAAGGGACTCTGTCAGGTCATTTATCAGTATGACACTAATATTACCCTTGAATAGGGCCTGGGCAGACCTTTTAAAAACATGTAAAATCATTATTGTACCGTTTGCAGTTCCCATGTTCTCAGCATTGTCAGACACTGCAGGGAGCTCCTGGATTAGTCCTCTCCATTATAAGCAAACAGAAATAGTCCTGTGCTATATAAACTGTCATGTAATTATGCACTCCCTCTCAGCAGCTCTCTCTCCTCCCTGTGCTCTTAGTGCAGTGTAGTTTCAGTTCCCATAGGAGCTTCTGTTCTGATGAGGACACCGAGGAATAGAGCTATTACAGATCTGACTTATCTAGACTTCATTTTGTTTCTCTAAGCAGGTATCCCTGCTGTGACAGTTTCTGTGTTGTATTTTGACCTCTTGTGATGCTGCAAACACAGAGAGCAGAGAGGAGGATACAGCACCCCCACTGATCTCCTGTGCTGTGATGTGATTATGTGTCATGCATATTCATGTATGGGGAGGGGACAACAGAGAACTAAGTGGTCACTCACTGTGAGTGGCAGATGAAATGAATCTCTTTATTTGAAGTTTACAGAAGATAGGAGGGGAATATAAATAAAAGAAATACATCAGTAGAGAAAACTTAGAGCAAAGAACTAGAAAATTATAGCAGTTACATATGGATTTCCTTTAAAGGAAACCTGTCACCCCCTTGGGCATTTTATACTGTGCTCACCAGCTTACATATCATGTAAATGGGGTTCTAGTAACCCCTGTATGTGCCCAGACTGACCCCTCATACCTGTGAAAACAACTTTTATTGTGTCCAGAGCTGGCCTCCTATGGAGTCACTTAGGCTGCTATATGGTCATGGTGGCTAAACCCCTCGCCACCCCTCCGGCTGCTAAACCTGCCCAGCATGTTTTAAACTTCCCGCCCCTCCTTTGGCCGGCGCTTGAGTAACAGGAGCTCACGCCAGCGCAGTGGGGCGGGTGTCCACGCTCCATAGAACAGTGCAGATGTCTCGCGATACCTCGGCACTATGCACGGACAACCACTCTACTGCGCAGGTGCAGGTGCTGCTGTCAGTGCCGAGGTCTTGCGAGATTTGTGAAGTCTTGGGAGACATCTGCACTATGTTCTATGGAGCGCAGACCCCCGCTCTACTGCAACGGCACGAGTTCCTGCTACTCAAGCGCCGCCCAGAGGAGGGGCGGGAAGTTTAAAATGTGGCTCCCCGCTAAGAGTGCGTCACAAAAGGGTACTGCACCCCTGACTGAAGGTGCCGTATGCTTTGTTCTGGTAATGGGTAGGATGATCCTGAAGCTCCAGTACCACATGCAAACATCTAGTAATAGAGGACCAATTAGACATCTGTTACTAGGGTAACCGGTCCTGGTGGGAAGAGAGGCTAGGTATTAAAGCAAATGGGGAGAGCAGCAAGGAGTTAGAACAGAGTTAGAGAACCAAGAGAACAGAAGAGCAGAAGAGTGAGTACGGAGAACAGAGTTAAGAGGGGAGCTGCACAGAGCCGTGCAGTACACAGAGGGATTGAGAAGCAAGAGAAGTGAAGCTAATAGGGAGGGCACCTCAACCTGGTGACCCAGAAGAGAAAGGGGCCAAGAACCAGAATGGTAACCGAATACCCCGGCCCAGTCCAGACCCGGACTACCGGCTCCGAAGTGGCTCAACCGGCTACAACCCTGAACCACGAACCCGGAGTGGTCGATGACTTTTTAGGAGCACGACCCAACCACCCTACAACCAGTACGGTCCCCACCAAAAGCACTAGACTGAGTTGGGTTGTCCTTGGAGAGATAAGGGGATCCCATATATCTCAACGGGCCTGGTTTTACAAGCGGGATCTGTGCAGGGCAGCAGAGCAAGGAACAGAGGGGGTAGATAAGGAACACCAACGGAGCTTCAGAGGGACGCTGCTCATTGCCAGAACCACCCGGTTTACTACCCAGACTGAAAGAACTGTTTACCCTGTAACCCTGCAGAATACCGGAGTAAAGTACCCCATCAGAGTGAGCAACGTGTCAGTGTTTTCTTCCTTCAACTGTGATTTGCCTGCCTTGCTCCACAATGACTGTGCTGCCGTACTCCACTATTCCTACTTCCAATACCCCGGGGCACCGCTCCTCCTATAGGTGGCCACACCATCCTGCTGTCGACCATCACCCCGGAGGTTCCAGCATCGCCGGTGTCATCACCGGAATCTACAGGTGGCGTCACGAACAAACCTTTCATTTTTATTATTTTATTTTCCCTATTTCCTTGACCACCAGGGCCACAGCCTCAGGCACCGCCAACCGTGACCTCCAGCCTGCGCCTGAGTACCCTGTCCTGGGTGAGTCAAAAACATGTTGGGTGGGTTTAGCAGCCGGAGGGGCGGTGAGGGCTTTAGCCACCATGACCATATAGCAGCTTCCGTGACTCAATAGGAGGCCAGCTCTGGACAGAATATAACTTCATATCACAGGTATGAGGGGTCGGTCTGGGGGCACATACAGGGGTTACTAGAACCCCATTTACATCATGTGTAAGCTGGTGGGCACAGTATAAAATGCCCTGGGGGGTGACAGGTTCCCTTTAAAGATAAACATACCGTGTATCCCCACATCTGTACAGCTCCATCATTGGAGAGATGAAACGTTCCGGGCCCCAAAAGGGAAACACAAACATCATTTTCTTCTTTCATAAGATTCTGATTTTACACATTTTTTTTTTCAATGATTTATTTTTTTTTTTTAAAAATTAGTACATACAGGAGCATCTCAATGAATTAGAAAATCATCAATAAGTTAATTTATTTTAGTAATTCAATACAAAATGTGAAACACATATTATATAGAGTCATTACACACAGAGGGATCTATTTCATGTGTTTATTTCTGTTAATGTTGATGATTCATGAAGACCCAAAGGTCATTCTCTCAGAAGATTAATGCAGGGGGGGTGAAGGGTTAAAACCCACGCTGCCGTATTCCACAAGACATCAAAGGTTGAATGTAATATTGATTTATTAGTCAACGCGTTTCAGTGATCTCTCATATGGCAGGCATAGATGTGTTTGGGACACTGACGCTCCCTATCCTGGCGTTATTGCTGCTGTTACACAACATAAAGAAACAATTCTGTCTCAATAAATAAGGACCGGCTATAGAACAGGTCTAATGTCTAGAATAATGGTTACAATTACACAAATATATACTTAACCTGATAACACCTGCGGTAAGATAGGAATAGCTACAAGCAACTTTAGGAACCATTTCCGAGCATTATATGATATACGATCCACACCCTCACACCCACTCTAAGAAAGCAATCACCACACATAGTTTACAGTTAGGCAATGATGGACGGAAAGGGAAGGGGTTAAAACAGAGAAAACTCAATGACCTGAACCAAAGGAAAAGAAAGTTCAGTGATGAAGCAAGATTATTATGTGATCTAGAATTGTTTTGATTGTTTGCTTTCAGTTCTCTATTATTGATTTTGGCATCTGTTGCTTTCTTGTAATTGTTAACTAATCCCAATGCCAGAAAGGATTAGATAATAATAATGAAATAATGATTGTTGTAAAACTGGCCCTTGTTCCGCCTACTGTGATCGGGCACATTTAAGGCCATCATACACAATGGAGAAACTCCACCAACCCCCCCCCAATTTCTAGACTGCCCGTGAATCTAAAGTTTATGGCAGCCTCTTAATTTTCTCCCCCAAAATATGATGTCAAGGGAACAAAGAGCTCAGTCTGTTGATCCTTTAGTTTGCCATGGAAATACGGTAAGCTGCTCTCATAGAGAACACATGTTATGCACTCGTAGTAACGGGAACCTATGGCCTATCCAAGAACTAACACACATAATCCAACCGGTTCTTGTACAGACTAAGGTACATAGCTGCAACGTCCCTACTGGCCCCAGTGCAGGCTGGAATAATCCTAACTACAGGATTAGGAGATGACAGCTCCGACCTGGCTTCCTAATAGGCTGTCGAGTGTTACTCGTTCATCCTAAGGAACTGGTGGAAAGAGGAAGAGTTTAGGCTGGAATAACGCTAACCACAGGAATAGGAGATAAGTTGGACCTGGCTTCCTAATCGGCCGTTGAGTGTTCCTCATATCTCCTTAGGAACTGGGAGAAGGGGGAAGAGCACTAAAATCTCGAATCAGGAATGCGTGCAGAGATTGCAAGGATCCTTGGGTGAGAAAACATGAAACTACAAAAACAAAGTGAAAAAGTGAAGTACAACTGCTAGAAAGAAATGCCTCCTACTTCCTACTAAAGAATGCAGAAATGAGTAGAACACATAGGAGAACAGCAGCAGAAAAAATAACCTAGCTGATCTCTATCTGACTGGCATAAATCCGAATACACTATGGCTATAACGCCAAGTAGAATCCAAAAAGAATATCACCAGCAGGAAAGATCAGCCAGGGCAAGGTTTAAATAGCCTCATCCAAAAGGTGATAGGGCAGACTAAATTAATAAATAAAAACACCTGTTGTCCGAAGAGGAATGCACCAAGGAGAACAGATAATAATAACCCAGAAAAAAACAGAAACCACTGTGGCTTAGAGGAGAAAGAAACAAATCACACAACACAGGCTTGCCAGCCTGAATCCCATGTCATGACAACAAAACTCTCAGCCAAGCTAAATACCCCCATAAGTGACTCACCGTGGCAGGGGACTCCGGTTTAGACAGGCTGTAGCTCCTTCCTCCTTGTCACAGGTGGGCCGAGCCTGCCGGTAGTGAGGCCCGGTTGAGTGCAGATCAAAAGTCGAAGACGTCTTGTAGGAACAGATTAAAGGGGTTAATTTATTCGTGACGCCACCTATGAGTAGTTCGGTAAGTCCTACCGACGCTGCGGAACCCCCGGGGGATGGATAGCAGCAAGATGGAATGCTCCCCACAGGCTGAGCGGTGATCCCCGGAGGCTGGAGCTGCTTAAGATGTTGTGCAGCAGCTGCGGTTACCTTGTGTGCGGACGGATGCAATCATAAGGAAGCACGGACACTGAAAGTCTCTGTAACGGGTCTTTACTGTAACCAGCAGGCAGTACATGGCATACAGGTAACGGGTAGTGGACCGGGTGGACTCAGCAGTGATAGGTGTCACTCAGAGATCCGTAGTGTTCCTCCATTCTAGCTAAGTATTTGCCATTGTCGCCCAGGAATACCAGATCGGGTACGGGGAGGCTGCTTCAATCCCTATGCAAGATGTACGTTATGGATGCTTTGGGGAGCCTTGGATCCCTCGGTGGGTACACCGCTGGTTAGACGACTGGAAGTTGGCTGATGGTGGGGTGCTCCTGTAAAGCTGCTCCACGCTTCTGGTTCGCGTAGCAGAGGTGAACTGCTGCCAGCTTCGGTACCAGTGAACCGGCTGTAAGTTGGGCACGGGGGTATTTTGGAACCCGTGGTTGGTGATGCCCGATCCCGGTTGTTCAGGCCTCAGGTGCTAACACCTGACCGGTGACGGCCCAGGGGCTGCACGGTGGTGCAGAGCCCCCGCTCCTACTCCAAGTTCAAGTCTGTGTGTCTCTTGTCTAGACTCTCCCAGACTAACTAACTAAAGTCTGTACTTCTCCTACACTACCCTTGCACTCCACCCACCAGGACCTTGGATTGGCCCTCTACGTTAAGTGATGCATGCAGGGTTTGGATCTCTAAGTTAACCCAATGACTGCTGGGTCAGAGAATATTGCTGCTGCATTTATGGCTGCAATACCCTCCTGTGACGCACTCGTTGCGGGGCGCCACATAAGCATTGCACCAATGTTGGCTGAAGCTGTTGATAACTTTGGGGTTTTTGCTGAGTCATAGAGGCTTAGCATGTCTGATTTTGGGCTCCCAATCTTTTTGTTCTTTAAATAAGCCAACACCAAAGATGCCTCTGTCATAGAGAATCCAGAGGTGCCGGGCAGAGTGTATGAGAGAGTCGGATGATATAGTTGCTGCTTAAAGTGATCCTGACCCCATAACAGCACCCCACATCCCCTTCTTACCTACCCCTGCAGCTTGTTATCATGATGCCATCCATCCCTGCTTCTGCACACATCATGCTGGCGATCTTTAGAAATCAGTATTTTATTATATCATTACTGGGCGCTTCCTAGTATGTAGGAAGCCGCAACAGGCGGGGCTGTGTGCCGCTCTCCCCCGCCTTGACGGTGATTATGCACGCCCCCATGGGCGTAGTAAACATCCAAGAGGCTGCTTGTCTCATAGTAGGGGCGGGGAAGCGTCATGTGATACGTGCTGGAATTGCGCACTTTCTGATCAGCGATGCGTAATTCCAGCGGTTATAATGGACCCTATGGGAGAAAGTGCGCGCAAAAAAGCGTCAACAATTGACATGTTGATTCTTTTTCCGCGCGTGTTTTCTCCCATAAAAGCGCAGCGTAAATTTACGCACCGTCTGTACGGCAAAAGTGAATTTCAATTCACCTTGCTGCCAGTCGCAGATGCACTTTTGGTGGAAAAGCGCGCACAAAAAAGCGTGAAAATGATGTGTTGTGTGAACGTAACCTTACTCAGTTTCTACTAAAGTAGATTTACCACAATTGAGTCTGAGCTCTGCCCTCAGTCATGAGATTCTCTTGTGCTGCCCTTATTCTCTGGAACTCTTCTACTTGCCAAGATTGCCTCTTCTTATATTCAATAAGTTCAAAATGGCCTTCAAAACCCAGGCTTTCACTAATGTATACATTTGCTTTACCTGTAATCAACCATTACCGCCCTCCGCAATCCTCAGCCCCATCACCAGCAGTATCCACTCCCCCCTCGCCTCTCCCACTTTGGGCAGGGTTCTCTGGCGCCTCTACTCTTTGTAATTGTGCATTGTACCGCGATGTATAATGTGCTGCACCAAGTAAATAGAAAAATATACACAGTAGATAAATACAGAACAGAGCTTCCTCCATTTTCGCGGTTTCGCACCTATCAATAGCCGGGTAACAAATTCCATTCTCGGGCAGTCTCGCCCTGGGATTACAGCTCTGTACAACCTCAAAGTTGCAAAACAAGGTCTAATGTGGTACTAAAAGTAGTCACAATGAAGGGCAGGGCCAGGTTCAAAAGCCACAAAAAAAGATAAATCTACGTAGATACATAACGATACACACAACAGAGCAACACACAAATGTTAGCAAAAATAGTCCTGAAAATCACCAGTTTTGATTACTTAAAATTTGCTTCTTTAGCTCAGTGTTATTGATATGTATTGACACTGTTGTATTCGCAATCTGGGAAAATTGGGTGTGAGCAAGCAGGTCAGATCCAAATCTGTCTGGCGTCTTCTGCTGTCATCATTGTAGGGATTATGTTTGTTAGTAACAGATTATTTCCCCATTGCAGTGTATATATTTATATAATAGTATCAGACTACCGGTCTGTGCACATGCGCCACTTCCAGGGCGCATCTAGGGGGTGCAGCGATCCTTTGCCCCGGGCGCAACTCAGAGGGGGGCACCGGCGTACCCCCCACCCCAACCAAGGCTGCAGGGACGGTGGGGCTGAAAGCTTACAGCACCCCCCCCCCCGCCCTCACCTACTCTGGGGGGGGCGCCAAAATAGATCTTTGCCCCGGTGCCATGAAACCTAGTTACACCGCTGGCCACTTCTTTCTGCCAGTGCAGTCCACGGTGCAGTCTCTACCCCTGCTGGACTAGATCTCATGACCGGCTCCAGATTACGTGTCCAGATACTTGTGTCATCCGATCCAGCCTCTCAAGTGAAGTGCCATGTGTTGTGTCTTACTGCTACTGGATTGGTTGGCTGCACCGCTCATAGTCCGTAGCTTTTTTACATATTCATTGATCTGAGTTAATGTAAATAGCATATTCCATAAGGTGAGTTGAGCCCTTTGTGAATAAAAGCTTCTTTAATGTAACAAAATTTAAAACTTAACATGTTGATGGGGGAGCAGGGGAGAGGGAGCAGCAGGGAGCCACCGGACTACGGCCGTTTCACGCATCAGCGCTTCTATGAGTCCATGTGGGTGCTGATGTGTGAAACGGCTGTAGTTCCGGTGGCTCCCAGCTGCTCCCTCTCCCCTACTCCCCCATCAACATATTAAGTTTTTAATTTTGTTACAATAAAGAAGCTTTTATTCCAGACAGGTGCCTCTCTTCTTATTGGGCTGGTTGCAACCTTTCCGCACCTGGGAACCCTGGCGGGAACCTCTGGGTTTCCCTTAGGACTCATACAGCTCTCAGTGAAATCCAACGCACTGTGTGTTCGCACTTTTCCTTTCACTATTTCCATGATGGTGGTGCACTTATATGCATGAACCGCTTGTTGGTATACATAAATATCATCTTTGGCTGGTCTGATGCCATGTATCCTGATCAAGGCTAACACTGAAATGCGCGTCGGGCTTGGCACCATTCCAGAATTAGGAGATTATAAAGGTTTGTGATCCTATTTATTACACTTTTAGTCTTTTAGTAATTTGGGGCAGATATTTGCAGTTATTTATTGGTCACTTTTGCATTCTAGCCCTTTACCTACTTTATACATTAGCATTGTTTTACTTATCTCTTCTCCTTATCTGCCTCTTGCGTGCACTCCTGGTGCCTTTTTTAACCCATTGGAACATTTACTTAACAAAGATTTGTACATTTTTGACCCATTTCTTGACTCTTGGAAGGAGTAGAGAGAAACGAAAGTTCAAAGGAATTAATAAAAATATTTCATAAAAATCATAAAATCTTGAGATGTAGACAGGGCCGCACCATCCATAGGACAACCTGAGCCTTTTGCTCAAGGCGGCAAGGAGGCAGGGGAGCGGCAGTGCTGCAGAGCCTTGCACACAGCGTCCTCCTGTCTCCTGCCTGATGGTTGCCACCGCCGGACACAACAGGACCCCGATAAACAGCACCCCCCGATCCTCACTCCCGCCGCCAGCGATAGCAGGAACCTCCCCACCCCACCGCTCTTCGGCTCAGGTGGCAGGGAGGGTCAGTAGGTCACCAAACAACATCTGTACTGCCTTCATTCTTGGCATCTTGGCTCTTAAGTGGTTGCAGATTATGAATACAGCAAACATAATGAAGCCATTAAACCATGTAATGAAAAGTTAATTACAAGTGCACGCCTCTTCTAACCTACAGATTGTGATTCGGGAATGATTGAAAAAACCTACGTCCTCTAAGAATGTATGAAATCCCGACAAGCAGGTCACATCCCGATCTGTCCATTGTTATCTGCTGTCATCATATTGGGGATTAACTGTTGATTAGTAGCAGATTATTTCTACATCGAGAATAATAAACTCATTAAAAACATTTCATTAAAATGTAATAATCACCAGCTCGCTCTTCTTTGTAACCGATTGTGATTTGGGAGATATTCCAAAAAGTAACTTCCACCATATTGTAATATGGAATTTACCATAAATCAGTATCACGTGTTCACTGCTCTGCAGTCCATCTGAAAGGCTGTCTGTAGTTTAAGTAGGAGTAAATTTCCTTTGGCGCATTCAGAGTTAATGTGTAGATGCTGCGGTGCTGCTGCTGTCTATGTGTCAGGCGGCGCTGCAAGTGGGATGTTGTGGGTTTGTTAGGTGACCATGCCCCTGGCCTTTAAATAGTTCCTTCTTCCACCAGCAGATGTCGCTGATAGAGTTTAGTCTATGCAAAACCTGGAGTCGAGAAGGCGTGTGTGCTTCTTTCGTGGAGTTGCTGTGCTTCCCGGTCCATGGGTGAAGGTGAAGGGGTCTTAGCCTGGAGCTGATCAGGAGCAATGGGCAAGGGTGACATCCCGGATGTCCTCACCATAAGAAGTAATTTCGGGAATCGGGTGAGCCAAGAACCCCCAGTCTAAGGGTCAGTCTCGCTCCCCTGATCGCCTTTTGCCCATCTTACCACCTTGCTTCCTTATCTCCTTACCATTATACCACCCTGCTTGACAGTCAGGTTCAGAATTGAGTCCTATGTATCTTCTACTATAACAAAAATGACCAGAGAGAGAACAAGTTACAATCATTGTATTCTAAAGGGTGCGGAGAAAACTGTATGAAAAAAAGGGCAGAGTGACCCAAAGGAGACTGGGGAGCGTCCACTTACAAGACTCAGCACAGAAGGTAATGCCGTCACCTCATAAAGTTGTGTAAAAGACACAACAACTTGTAATAATTCAGAGAGTTAATCAAAACATGCTACCACAGCAGAATCATCGTCCACCAGAAATCATAGCTCACTCAAGGAATCCAGAATGTGAAAAACTGCAGTACCCAAGAATGGCCACCGCATAGTGTACAGCGCTGTGGTATTCCAACTTTGAACACTGTTGACATCAAGCTGGAACGATCATTGATCACTGCTGATTACTGGGTCTTAACCCTTCACTGATCTGATATTGATGACCTATCTTAAAGAAAGGCTATCAATGTCAAAGTCCTGATAACCCATTAAAATAAGAGAAAATGGCGCCAAAAAAACAAGGAATATTTGTTTTGGTGACAACTTCTCTTATTTAAAGGGACATGTCATCAAGTCAAAAGTGTCCTGATTTGCTTTTATTTGTTCCCACAGCTCCTGAGTATTCTGTTTTTTTTTTTTTATAGACCCATCATACAGTTCCAGACATATGGGCCTTAGTATTTATGTGTTACAAGGAAAAAGAATTTGCCTTAAATTTTACAAAATGTAGCTGAATTTTTTGCAATTCACTTCATTCAGTTTAGCGTCCCTCGAAAGGGTAAAAAAAATTCTACAAATGCAAAAAGGAAGAGATTAGTTCCACTCCTGATAAATTAAAAAGCTTCAATATAACTTGTTAATATTCAACGGCACTCAACAATCAGAAAAACCATAAGAGAAGAGATGTGTGACGCGTTTCAATCGTGTGGAGTACGATCGAAACGCGTTGTGGCACTTCCATTGTTGAGTGCGTGGAATTTTAACCAGGTTATAATAAAGCTTTTGTGTATTATTCCAAAGAGCTGGAATGAATCCCTTCTTTTCTTATACTTGCTACACACGTCTGGTCAGAACAAAGTTTCGTAGACCCAATTAATTTGGACTTTTTTGGTGACTTTACTAGTGGACTTTGGTGGACTTTACCACTTTGACAGCAAAACAATGACACCTACGTAACCTTCACCTGTTCTCCCTCACCGCCTTAGGCTGCCTTCACATTAGCGTTTGGCGCCGCAGCGTATGCTGCGTTCCCATACGCAGTCAAACGCATGCGCACTGCGTTCCTATGTTTAACATAGGAACGCATAGTTGCCTGCGTTTGGCAGCGTTTGCTGCGTTCGGGTGCGGATGCGGACCATATCTGCTCCTTCCGGTGTCCCGCGTCCGCACCAGGGATGCAGCATGTTCGCGTCCCTGGGGCGGACGAGAGTGTGTGATCTGTACGCAGGCATCCGCCTGCGCACAGATCACATATAGGAGTGAATGGGTGCGCACAGGCGGTATGCAAGCATCTGCAGACCGCCGTGCGCCCCATTATAAACATAGGGGCCGCGGTCTGCATGCAGATGCTTGCAGATGCATCTGCAAAACGCTGCAGATGCATCTGCAAGTCTGAAGGCAGCCTTAGTCCAGTTATCTTCTATCCGGTCCCTGATGTGGTCCCTTCAAATCAATTTCAGGAACTCTGCTGCCATCCAGACTTACGGTAATGAAGTTGCTTGAATCATTATCACTTGGTCTGATGATGTCGAGGCTCTAATCGCTAAAATGTCCATTGAAGAGACCACATTGGTGACTGGAAGAAGAAGATAACCAGACAGTAACAAGACTGCAGGACGGGTGAGTATATTTATTTTTTATATCTAACCTACATTTATTATGCTTTTGTGTATGAAGAAAATTACGAGTATAGAAATCAAAGAATGGTAGAATAGAAGGGACAGCCTGCGTCATCCTCAGGTCCAAGCCCCTGTTCAAGCCGCCAAAAAACCCGGTCAGCGTAACCGCGACAATACCGCACTTGTCGCTCCTGCAGCAAGCCCCATAGACAATGCATGGGGCGTGCCGCAATCGTGGCACAAGTGCGGCCGTTATGTGGCAGATGCGGTAAATCAGCCGGATCTGCCGCAATTTGAAAAAAAAAACGCTGATGTGAACAGGGCCTAAAGAACTAGAAAAAAGAGATTTTTTTCAGTCTACAGTGCATGGTGTTTGCAATCTCACAGCTGCGGTCTGATGCCAGGAGGAGAGACCAGGGCGGCAACTGGAACCATTGAAATCCAAGAAAAAATGTATTGTAGACTCCAGCACCAAGTTAAATAGAAAAATAAATAAAATCACATATTTTATTAGAAAGATTTAAAACTGTACAACCAAGTCTTCATAAAAACTTGTAAGGCACCTTACGCGTTTCAGACAGGGCAAATAACGTCTGTCCGAAACGCATAAAGTGCCTTACAAGTTTTTATGAAGACTTGGTTGTACAGTTTTAAATCTTTCTAATTTCTATTTACCTTGGTGCTGGAGTCTACAATACATTTTTTCTTGGAGTATAAAGAACTACCGGAAATAGTAAAACAAATATAAGGGCATAACATTAATAAGGGAGTGCCATGATTGTCTCTCTTACTTTGGAGACCGGTGACAGGTTTGGGACCTCTGTCTCATTCTGAGCAGTGTTGGAGTAAATGTCAGTTTCTGTTGCTAGCAGGCTCCTTAGTTCTCTTTCCAGGTGTGAATACTTTGTGATCACTCCCATCTCCTTTAAATGGTCACATGACCAGCATTCCTTGCTGGTGATTGAAGTTCATTCCTGGCCAAGCTACCTGAGGTGAAGGAGTTTCCCTGGAGAAGCTGACCGTTGCCAAGTCGTTTGCTGCCTTGGAGTGTGGAAGCAGGCATGAAGTTGCCTTGTCATTTCCCTGTCTGTCTCTCCTCTTGTTGATTTTATTGCAGTGATTGGGACTAGTGCTCTTGCTGGCTGTCTTCCTATTGAGGGTAAACATCAGACACACATGACACACCTTGTACTACCACTAGCCCTGTAATGATGACTATCATAACAAGTTTGACACCAGATCAATCTGTCAGGGTGCAGGGAACTTCCAAGAAGACAGATTTGTTCCAGAGGAGGAAACACTACAGAAAATAAACCCATGAGAATTTAAATAAACCCTCAGGGGAGGAGATATTGTTTTTCCTGTCACGCCTATCTTTCACATTTGACAAAAATAAGTTATGTACGAATATTTAGTGAAGGTGTAGTACAAGTAAAAGTAGAGAAAAACTCGGCACTATCTGTTAAACGAGGGCATGGAGTGTAATGCTAACCAAGAAAGTGTCCATAAAACCCAAAAAATAGCAGTGGTGCTCGACTACTAAAATGGAGAACTAAATAGTGATTGTGAAAAAGATGTAGCAGTTTTCACCGCCAGGGGTAACGTGGCGCCCCTGCGGTGGGGTCACCACAAAGGGGTACTGCACCCATCCTACGGGTGTGGTATTACTGTTCTCAGGAAACGGGATGGTAAGTCTGAGATACCCATAAAAGCACTCAACACACCCGCTCCCAGGGACAGTGGGTGGACCCGATAGAGGGAGGGCTCAGTCAGTCAGGGGACGGAGGGAATAAAGGTGGAGGGTGGAAAGTGAGCTAAGGTCAGTCAGAGAGTGGAGTAGTAGGAGGGAGGATTCGGAGAACTTGAGCAGTGAGGAGCTTGTCCTGGGCCCCATAGCAGCAGACTGCAAGAGAGACAGAGGGAGCCCTAGGGGCACGGGCAGAGCGCGATCCACCCATGCGCCCGAATCTGAGAGAAATGGAAGGGCTAGTTTGGGAACCAGGGGACCGGCCCTGAAGGTGGTGAGGAGACTCTACGCTCCAACCACGGAACCGGAAGCCACGAGCTCCAGAGGAGCTGTGGCCGACATCCGACACATCAGCCGAGAAGGTAGCTGAACTAGGGTCAGGGGTCTTGGTACCGATTGCCCAACAGGACCCGTGGCTGTTGGATTGGGGCACTGTGTGCGGAGGAGCGAGCAGGAGAAAGGCGGACAGTTAGTGCTGAGAGAGAAAGCAACCCGTGAAGGAACATAAAGAGGGTGTCTTGGATGAGCTATCCTGGTTTATTGTGTACTATCAGGACTGAGACTTGGCAAGGACAGTGCCCTACGGCATCGCTGAAGTGAAAAGCTAAGTAAACCCGGTATAGAACTCAGAACTGTTTGTGAGACTGTTCATTTCCAGCCTGCGCAGCGGTAGACTGATAAGACGTGCAGGCCACCAGAGACCTGTCTGCAAGACGCTTTGGTCCCTCTCTCCCACCAGCCTTGCTGGCCTACCATAACCCTGACCCATTCCGGTTGCCCTGGGGAACCGCACCACCCGTGGGGACCGATATCACCAAAGCTGCAAGTCCATCATCCCCAGAGGTCCCGCATTACAGAGTCGGCCCCAATAGCCGAACACCACAGACGACGTCACAACAACCATTTTCTAAACCACCTTTCTCCTCAAACCTCAATCCCCATGAACTTTTATTGACACCGCCAGGGTCAAGGAACCGGGTCTCGACCTCCGTGACTCCCACAGCAGAACTGTAGCTTCTACGTTTCTGTTAAGAAGACTTTTCTGATGAGATCGAGTGATTGGTGGTTCCCCAACTCATGACATCCCAGTGATCCAAAATGTCAACGTCTACTCCAAATGGGGCCACCCTGACTCTACAGGCCACAGTATATAGGTAGTCATCAGAGTCTAGAGCAGTGGTTCTCAAATTCAAGTCCTCATGGCCCCACAACAGGTCATGTTTTCAGGATTTCTTTAGTATTTCGCTGGTGATGCTTTGATTATGATTCCATCACCTGTTCAATGCTTAGGAGATCCTGAAAGCATGACCTGTTGGGGTTTGAAAGGAAACACTGGTCTGGAAGGACCAGTCTGGATGGAACATTCATGGTGGCTACATTGATCAGGCTGGTAACTGCTCATAATTAGTGACTAAATTAGACACAATGGCAGAAAAAAACACAAAACAGCCCAGTTCTGGTTGGGTGAATCCCCCTCGCCATTGGTTGTTGAGAGCCCATGCCAAAAAAATACTGGAAATATCAAGGTGCAAACCCTTATGGTGGGGTTACACGTAGCGATATCGTCCCGATATCGCATACAACGCCGCGGGAGCGCGCATTTTGGGAGCACTTTTCCCGATATCGCATCGCTGGTTTACACGCTGCGATATCGGGAAACAACGTCCCTCCGATGTGTACGCCCACCAACCCAGTAACGACCATTTAACATGGGAGTTAATGGGTGACGTGCGAGTACACATCGGAGTTGGGCTGTCACACGCAGCGATGCTGGTACAACGGCCATGCGATATTGGGCGGTTGAATAGCTCTGCTATTCAACTCCGATATCGTTTTGGCATCGTTCCAGCATCGCGTTGTACGCTCAAACAGTACAACGCGCACACGATATCGGTCCAACTCGCGAACCACGTGACTTTTTGTCGGAGTTGGGTCGGAGTTGGACGCCGATATCGCGGCGTGTAAACCCACCATTAGCCCTTCTGTGTTGGATGGAGAAACCAAGGGTTACATTCTGATCTTCCCTAGCAGGCCTAATCTATCTCTTCAATGTCTGCACGTGATAGACATTAATCATCAAAAGAAAAATCAGGTAAAAGCAGTCACAATATTTAGGCTTCTGAAAAAAGGGGAAACCTCCAGGGCTCCAGGAAAAATCTCAAAAACTAGTCTCATGCCGATACCGGGATAAGATAGGCAACACTCGGCTTTTAGCATTAAATGATTGTGAAAATTAAAATGGTTCAAGCTGTACATGTGACCCCATCTGAAGGCTCCACCTGGATGTGTTCACTCTTTTAGTTTAGTTTTAGTGCAGAATATGGAGGCGGCGCTATTTAATGAAGGTGTTTGCACTATGTCAATATGCTCCCGCACGTATTGTGTATTTTATGACATATGACATGGTCTGGCGATCACCATGTTCCATCACCCAAGTATTTTGCTTTGTTCCTTAAAACAGGTTCCTACCCCACCATAAATGGCAATTTCCTTTTCACCCATTAGGGACCCAGCAATGAGATACGTCTTGTCACTGGCTGCTGGCTCACATAATATTGGCATCTTTATGTTCTACAGTAAGTGTCTCTTCATTTCAATGTATTTCCTTAGGCCTGGCTTCACACTACGTTTTTGTTCCTGTTCGTTGGATCCTGTTTTTTGCAGGATCCAACGAACAGGAATGGACAGCACCGGATCGGCACCTTCAAACGCCATTCCTGTGTCCGGTATCTGGACACAGAAAGAGCAGCGGGGAGCCGAACCTGACAAGTGCTGTCAGCGCTGTGTAATAGCACTTTAGCAGTGTATCTATATACATGTATCTATATACACTGCTAAAGTGATATGAAATAATAAAGGGATGGTTAAAAATAAAAAATCATTAATTCTCACCTTTCCAGCAACTCCCGAATGGCCCACGCTGAATACATCTCCGTTCAAGGACCTTGCATGATGTCAATGGAGGGGCGGGGCGACCTGATCACATGACCGGATCAGCACGCGGGGTTTAAATCTTTAAACCAGGCTGCTGCGGTCATGTGATCGGGTTGCCCCGCCCCTCACATGGCACCGGATCTGGGAAACGATTCTGTTGTTTCCCGGATCCGGTGCCATAGGCCCCCATGATAATTGTACCGGACAAGACAGGATTCGTTTGTTCCTGTTTTGTCACCGGAGCCCAAAAACGTTGCCGGCCTCATTTTTGGGACTGGTGAAAAACAGGGCGGAAACTAATCCTGCATAGGATTCACAAAACCGGATGGCCAAATAGGGCCAATCCGGCACCATAGGGATACATGGGGGCCAAAAACCATCCTGTTCTGTTCGTGTCAAAAACTAACAGAACAGGATCACAAAAAACGTAGTGTGCAGCCAGCCTTAGTAGTAATTATGTCTAAATTCCTATATTCAATGTTTGCATACCTAAGGCCCCCTTCACACCACGATTTTCATGATCCGGGACTGTCCGATGTGAACCGGACAGTCCCGGATCCATTTTCGGCCCCATAGTATTCCTATGGGGCTGGATTGCACCTGATAGCAGTGTTTTGTCATCTGGTTTTGTGCTGTCCGTGAGGATCCGGCAGCTTTCGTTTTTTGGCCCCGGACACAAAATCAGAAGGCTGGCTTCACACTGCGGTCAGGTCCGATCCGGGGCTGTCAGGGGTGACCCTGACAGCCAGGGCCGGACTGGGACCAAAAAGCAGCCCTGGAAAACAAGCCTCACCAGCCCACACACTATATCACCCATCAGCCCCGATCTGTGAGTTTTGCTTTTACGTTGTCATGGCCTCATCACTTTTTGTTACAGGAGTTATCTGAAGAGCCACATGTGAATGGTGCAGCAGAGGGAATAATCAATCGCAGCTCCATTTACATGGTGATCTACAAAGCCACATTTCTCAGGATTGTGGGGTCCCAGCGGTCAGATCCATAGTGATGGGAAAGTCGTCACCTGTACAGAAGAGAAGTGATGACTCTATATTGGGGATAAGTAATTTAAACAACAATTAAATGCTGAAAATCAAAGTCCAATACCACCTCTCTGACAACAGGACAGGAGAAGTGGTACTGTGCATGTATATATACAGAATAATACAGATCCTGAGGATTACACCCAGTATACAGGACAGGAGAAGTGGTACTGTGCAGTGTATATATACAGAATAATACAGATACTGAGGATTACACCCAGTATACAGGACAGGAGAAGTGGTACTGTGCAGTGTATATACACAGAATAATACAGATACTGAGGATTACACCCAGTATACAGGACAGGAGAAGTGGTACTGTGCAGTGTATATATACAGAATAATACAGATACTGAGGATTACACCCAGTATACAGGACAGGAGAAGTGGTACTGTGCAGTGTATATACACAGAATAATACAGATACTGAGGATTACACCCAGTATACAGGACAGGAGAAGTAGTACTGTGCAGTGTATATATACAGTATAATACAGACACTGAGGATTACACCCAGTATACAGGACAGGAGAGGTGGTACTGTGCAGTGTATATATACAGAATAATACAGATACTGAGGATTACACCCAGTATACAGGACAGGAGAGGTGGTACTGTGCAATGTATATACAGAATAATACAGATACTGAGGATTACACCCAGTATACAGGACAGGAGAAGTGGTACTGTGCAGAGTATAAATACAGAATAATACAGATACTGAGGATTACACCAGTATACAGGACAGGAGAAGTGGTACTGTGCCAACCGATTTTAGACACTCACTTACTAACGGAGTGCTGTCAATAAAGACAAAAGACATGCTTTAATGTACAAATATGAGGGCGAAACGATGCAACAAAGCACCCTCATTTGCATATTTAATAAAATAGATGTTTCTGCAAATATTTAAAAAAGCCCCCTAAATCTGTGTAAATGTTAGTGTAGTGCAAGTTATAATATACTCACCAATCGCTGTTCTGTCACGTGCCCGACTCCATAATGACTTCACATCCACAGCTCGTCTCTGCAGGTTTCCCTCTTCTCTGATCCTCTGCAGCACATCCAGACACGATGCCCTTAAAAAAATAACATTGTCATTATAATGCTCCTGAATAAAAAATAACCACCCATGTTGTGTCTTAAATAAGACCTATACTGTGCCCCTGCAAATAAAGAATACTCCTCACCTCACTGTCCCTTTTACGGTACATTACCTCCACACTAGCCTCACCTATAAAATAATACCAACACACCATCCGCCCTTGTGTAGTATGACTGTCACACTGACCCCTAATAAACTCCACACTGTGCCCCTTATAAATTATACCTACCACACCTTCCTCAATTATGAACTATGATCTCTACACTGTCCCCACATCACGCTGCTCCTTCTTCACAATGTCCCACTCATGTTGTCCCAACTTCATACTGTGCCCTCACTGCCCCCCTCTATACTGTCCCCTCAATACTGCTCCTTCTCAATAATGAAACCCCTCTCACTGCCTCCCCTCCATACAGAGACCACCACGCTACCTCACGCCTAATGCCGAGACCCCCACACTGTCCCACTCTTCATACTGAGTCCCTTATATTGCTCCATTTCACACTGAGCCCTGCACATTGTCCTCCATCTATTTTGTCCCTTGCATTATCCCTCACTCTGTAAGACCCCCTGTCTACAGTAAAAGCCCCTCTCTGCCCTAATCTACAGTAATAGCCACCTCATAAACCCTAGCATATGACAAAAGCTACTCTAAAAACTTTTTTTTATAGTAATAGCCCCCGTCTACAGTAATATGACCCCTTATCCCCAGTCTAAAGCATTACCCTTCCTCCCCATCATCCCCAGCCCATAGCATCGGCCTCCCCATCATCCCCAGCCCATAGCATCGGCCTCCCCATCATCCCCATGCCAATAGCATCGGCCTCCCCATCATCCCCATGCCAATAGCATCGGCCTCCCCATCATCCCAGCCAATAGCATAAACATTCCTGCCCAATTGCCCCCCTGTAGCATTAGCCTTCTTGCCCCATTCCCTCCAGCCTGCAGCATTAGCCTTCTTGCCCCATCATCCCCCTAGCCTGCAGCATTAGCCTCCCTATCATTCCCCCCAGCCTGTAGCATTAGCCTCCCCATCATCCCCCCAGCCTGTAGTATTAGCCATCCTGCCCCATAATCTCCTCCAGCCTGCAGTATTAGCCCTCCTGCTCCATAATCCCCCCCCCCCAGCCTGCAGCATTGGCCTCCCCATAATCCCCCAGTCTGTAGCATTATCTCTCAACATCAACATCCTAGTCTGCAGCATTAGCCTCTCAATCATCCCCCCCAGCCTGTAGCATTAGCCTGCCTGCTCCATCCCCCCTCCAGCATGCAGCATTAGCCCTCCTGCCCATCCCTCCTCCAGCCTGCAGCATTAGCCTGCCTGCCCCATCCCTCCTCCAGCCTGCAGCATAAGTCTTACTGCCCCATCCCCCTTCCAGCCTGCAGCATAAGCCTTACTGCCCCATCCCCCCTCCAGCCTGTAGCATTAGCCTTCCTACCCCATCCCCCTCTCCAGCATTAGCCTTCCTGCCCCATCCCCCCTCCAGCTTGCAGCATTAGCCTTCCTGCCCCATCCCCCCCTCCAGCCTGCAGCATTAGCCTGCCTGCCCCATCCCTCCTCCAGCCTGCAGCATTAGCCATCCTGCCCCATCCCCCCTCCAGCCTGTAGCAATATCCTTACTGTCACATCCCCCTCTCCAGCCTGCAGCATTATCCTTACTGTCCCATAATCCCCTCCAGCCTGCAGCATTAGCCTTCCTGCCCCATCCCACCCCCTCCAGCCTGCAGCATTAGCCCTCCTGCCCCATCCCCCCCTCCAGCCTGCAGCATTAGCCCTCCTGCCCCATCCCCCCCTCCAGCCTGCAGTATTAGCCCTCCTGCCCCATCCCCCCCTCCAGCCTGCAGCATTATCCTTACTGTCCCATCCCCCCCTCCAGCCTGCAGCATTAGCCCTCCTGCCCCATCCCCCCTCCAGCCTGTAGCAATATCCTTACTGTCACATCCCCCTCTCCAGCCTGCAGCATTATCCTTACTGTCCCATAATCCCCTCCAGCCTGCAGTATTAGCCCTCCTGCCCCATTCCCCCCTCCAGCCTGCAGCATTATCCTTACTGTCCCATCCCCCCCTCCAGCCTGCAGCATTAGCCCTCCTGCCCCATCCCCCCTCCAGCCTGTAGCAATATCCTTACTGTCACATCCCCCCTCCAGCCTGCAGCATTATCCTTACTGTCCCATAATCCCCTCCAGCCTGCAGTATTAGCCCTCCTGCCCCATTCCCCCCTCCAGCCTGCAGCATTATCCTTACTGTCCTCCATCCCCCCTCCAGCCTGCAGCATTAGCCCTCCTGCCCCATCCCCCCCTCCAGCCTGCAGCATTAGCCCTCCTGCCCCATCCCCCCCTCCAGCCTGCAGCATTAGCCCTCCTGCCCCATCCCCCCCTCCAGCCTGCAGCATTATCCTTACTGTCCCATCCCCCCCTCCAGCCTGCAGTATTAGCCCTCCTGCCCCATCCCCCCCTCCAGCCTGCAGCATTATCCTTACTGTCCCATCCCCCCCTCCAGCCTGCAGCATTAGCCCTCCTGCCCCATCTCCCCCATCTTCAGGTCCAGGAGCTGTGCACTCACCTGCTCCTCCTGTGTCCTTCAGCTCCGGGATCGTCCTCCTCCTCCTCACTCTGTGGTGACGTCCTGCAGTGTGTGGTGAGATGATGTCACCTCACTCCTCACACACTGAAGCAGCTGCAGCTCCTCTGACACAGGAAGCTGAATGATGACCCCAGAAGTGCAAGAGCTGCTACTTCCGGGGTCATTCAGCTCCCTGTGTGTGAGGCATAGAAGGTGAGACGCGACCCCCGTCACAAACCCTCCCCTCTCCCTCCAACAGCTGATTAGATTGTCTAATGGAGGGGAGAGGAGGAGAGGATGCCGGCCAGCAGCGATCATGGTCGGGGACTTCGGCCCTTCATAATCCCTGCTCAGCGGCTGCCGGTGCTAGGGTGCAGCACTTCAATCACCAGCAGCCACATCACAGTCTGGAGGCTTATATAGATTATAATGTGGCTGCTGGTGATTTCAATATGCAAAGTTTCCAGTGTACCTGGCGGCCCTGAATGGTCCATAAAGGACAATCTCCTTGCTCCATGGCCCAGTCTGACACTAGGCCCTGCCCACTCCACAATCAACGGCCCATCGGGAGAACTCCCGATGCTCCTGCCTGCCAGTCCGGGCCTGCTGACAGCCCCGGACCGGATCTGGACACAGAACCGGAGGGCAAATATGCCCTTCGGTCCGGTGTGCATCTGGATTCTGCAGAGCTCAGCTGTCCCCTGCTAAATGGTGCTGAACCGCTTCACAGGGGACAGCTCCCTGGTGCTGAAGTTCAGCGTAGCTCACGCTGAACTTCAGCTGCAGTTGTCCGGTTCCCGGATACTCCCAGATCCGGGGCAATCCGGCGCTCCCTAACATGGGAGTCTATGGGGCCGGATTTGGGGAGATTTTTCTCCCCGGACACAAAAATGCAGCATGCTCCGATTTTGTGTCCGGGAGAAAAATCAGAGTCCTCCTGGACACATGATGGAAACCAGATGGCAGATAGCTGCCATTCGGCTCCATCTGGCCCCATACACCGGCCTAGGCCCCCTTCACACCACGTTTTTCTGGATCCGGGACTGTCCGGTGTGAACCGGACAGTCCCGGGTCCGGTTTTGGCCCCATAGCATTCCTATGGGGCCGGATTGCACTAAATGGCAGTGGTTTGCCATCCGGTTTTGCACTGTCCGGGAGGACCTGGCAGCTTTCGTTTTTTGGCCCCACAAAATAGGAACAAGCAGCATTTTTGTGTCCGGGGCCAAAACCGCTCAAAATTGGATGATCCCGGATCCGGTGCCCCCTAACATGGGAGCCTATGGTGTCGGATCGCGCCGGATCTGACAAAAAAAAAAAAAATCGGATCCGGGAAGTGGACGCCGGCTGTTAAATTTCAGCAGCTGGAGAGCTCCCTGCCTGAGATTTCTGGACCTTCAGCAGAGGACAGCTCCTGAAAGCTGCACTCTGCTGAATCTGGCTGCAAACCAGACCGGAGGGTGTATTAACCCTCCTATTCTGTTTGTCCGGACTGTCAGGTTCTGTCCAGTGCTTCCTACAAAACACCGGACAGAACCTAACAGGGGAAAAATCGTGGTGTGAAGGGGGCCTTAGTATTTCAGAATGCAGCTGTTAATTTATTATAGTATATCTCATTTTCAGTGTTAGGAAGTGCCTCAGGTTTTTTTTTCATTTTAGGTTATAGGGTCAGGGCTTGTGACTGAGCACTCTTCCTTTCCACTAGCTTTAGGTGATTTTACATTTTCTATTACCAGGTTCCTACCCAGCCATAAATTGCAATTTTTTTAACCTGGATAGAGGCATTAGATAGGAACCCAGCAACGAGATACGCCTTGCCTGGCTGCTGGGCTCACATAAAACTGGCTTATTAATGTTAATTAACTAATTAATGTTTAATGCGATAAGCGTCTAAAGGTACCGTTACACGACACGACGTTGCAGCGATGTCGGCTGCGATATCACGGGAGAGTGCACGTTTTTGGCATTATGCCAAGATCGCTGTGGAGATGCCACACGTAGAGATATCGTAGGCGACGCACCTCTGATTTTGCAAGCAACTTTTGCTTGCTGTGTTATGCACAACCCGGCGAGCGATACTTATCAATGTAGTGAATAGGGGAAATCGTTCTCAACATCGTTATCGCCGTGTCACACAGAGCGATGCTAGCAGATCGCTTGAGCGACATCGCCAGGATTTTGAACATGTTGATAAACCTGGCAACTCCGTTCAAGCGACTTATCGTAGTTGAATCACCCAGTGCACGGCACGACGCACTTGCGATATCAACTGAAACAGCGATGAACACATGACATTTAAGCGATATTGCGGGCGATATCGTGTCGTGTAATAGTACCTTAACATTTTCAATGTATTTCCTTAGCAGTAATGCATGTCTAAATTCCTATATTGCAATGTTTGCAGCTGTTTGTTTATTAGGGTACCGTTACACGTTGCATGCAATTTCACTTGCAACTTGCTGGTTGCAGTGAAATCATGGACACATTGTTACACTTGTACACAGCAACAAGATAGAACAGTGTGTCCATGATTTCACTGCAACCACTAAGTTGCAAGTGAAATTGTATGCAATGCTGCGACGTGTAACGGTACCCCAAGAGTATATTTCAAGTCCAGTTTTGCACCTGTTCACACTTGTTAGGAAGTCCGATCTGTTTTTTTTCTATTTTGCTTTTTTCCTTAGACTGTACAATACCAAGATACGATGCCAAATTTCAAGTGTTAATTGCCTGCAACATAATATAAAAAATGGTTTTTACGTGCATTTTGATCGATTCCACATGATGTGTCACATGGCAACCCTGTACATGTGATATGCAAATTGCAATATTTGTAGTGCAGGGGAGGATATTCTAAATGGCACATACCGTAATTGCCACGGTGTCTTGGCCTTTATTTTACCCCAGTCACAGCAGAGAGGACCGGGTGTTACTTAGCTGCCTGGAGGCCTGGGGCATCAGTTCACGGGCGGCAGTTCCTAGGAGCTGTGGCCCTAGCTGGAAATGTTAAGGGGAAATATTTACAGGGGAGATAGTTTGTGACGCCAGCTGGAGTTCTGACTATAGGTGGCCAGGGGCTGCACTGGGGGCTTCCAAGGGGAGAATGAAGGGCAGCCAGGTGGTGGGCCCTCTCCAGCCAGGCAACAGATCCCTTGGAAGGTGTAGCAGACAGGTAATGTAGTAGATGGTGTGAGAGGAGGAGGAGGAGGAGGGTAGTGGTGCAGGTGGGTGCAGAAAGCAGCAGATGACACAACAGTCTTTGTGGTTCTTACCCTTTACTCAAAGAAGTTGGTAATTACAGCCCAGCTGGGATACAATGTTCACCAGGAGCGCAGCCTGACCAGCACAGAGGTAGCTGGAGTCTAGTTTGCTGAGACCCAGGGTATATGGCCTTTCAGCTGACTTTCACTGTCCTGACACTATGCTACCATTTTCCTCTCAGTGTCCGTGGATTCCATTCCCCTGCCAGGCAGGTAGCTGCGGGTCCTGTGAGTGACCACTCTGATCCTCTGACCCTATGATATCCCCTAAGCCTCGGGAATGTCCACAAAGGTAGCCACTGGCCAAAAAACCCAGTGACCTCCAGCTCTTGACCGGTCCTGAAGATCCCTTGCGGAGTTGGGGGCTGGTTCCCCTCCTTGCAGCTAGCTCTTCTGATAAGCTTTCATAGCTGTACTCAGATTCATCTTGCCTAGCCCTTTGCCTAGCACTTCTACATTCTGTTGTGTTCTGTTCTGTTCAGACTACAGCTCTCCTAATTGTCACACTCCCCGCACCTAACTCCACCCTCCAACTAACGGTGGGGACTGTCTCTTCCACCCTGCAACCCCTGATTGAAGTTCAGTTGTGTTGTGTGTGTTTTGGGGTGTCACAGCAGTATGTTTTCCACTTACCTCCAGGCATGACACTACATATTGGATTACATGCAGTACCAGTTGTGGAAGCGCGGCCCCAGGGGCGTCACACCGCACCTTCAAAAAAAACAAAAACAAAACATACAATCAATGATTAACAATGTTAACCAGGGTCAACAGCGCCGTGTTTGTGTGTCCTCTTTGTGTTTATGGTGGTTTGCTCCGACATTCCAGGGACACACTTACATCACCGATGGTAAATTAGAAATGTTTTAAGTCTCACCCTGAACCGGACAGGAACAACCAACTTTTGGGCAGGGATGTGCCAACCTGTCAGGATGTGCTTGCATTTGCCAAGGTTGTTCCTAAATCTTGGCAACGATTAAGGCAATGTGTCTTTTTTGAAGAGTTTTGGAGCAACAACTGAAATGTTTTTGAGGAGTTTTGCATTTTTGAGGATTTTGAGAGTAAATTCTCAGAATTTACATTCCGTTTATGCACCAAAAAACTTTCTATCTTCCCATGAGGCCTCTTTCACATGTCCGTGTCTCTGCACGTCTCCGTCCTTGCAGCCACACGCCGGAGGTACGGTCACACATACCCAAATGTTACTGAATAGTCATATACACATGTTATTTTTCTGCACTGGCCTTGTCTCCATGTGGAGCAGATGTGTGTCCGTGTGCTCCACCCGGAGACATCTCCCGTTTTTGTGCGCCAGCGCGAACCCATTCAGGTCAATGGGTCCGTGCAAAAAACATGTTGCACACGGATGTTTTCTGTTTGACATCCGTGTGCACAGACCAGAGCAAAGAGTTTTAAGTTTATAAATAAAGAATTTATTACAGACTTTTATACTTACCTGACTCCAGTGATTCCTGTTCCTCTCACTTCCAGGGCCACTCATTAAGCTGATGAATATTCACTGCAGCGGCCCCGGAAGAGACAGAGACAGGCAGCACAGGAGACAGGTGAGTTTCCAAAGACATGTTGTCCATGTGCTATCCAGCTGTTACACATATAGCACACGTATGACCCACCATGCGGGAGACATGGGTCACAAAAAAAACGGCCTTCTCACATGTGCATTTTTGCCCAGATGTGTGAAAGAGGCCTGAAAAAGCAAAATGTCTGCAGGAAAAATGGGTAAGAAAAACCCTTAGGTCAGCTTCACATAGCGGGTTTGATCCAATCCGTGGCTGTCCGTGTAAACCGGACAGCCCCGGACCGGATTTTGGCCCCATAGTATCCTATGGGCCGGATAGAAGCCGGATGGCTGCACCCTGCCATCCGATTTCTATCTGTCCGGGACAATCCGGGAGAATTCAGAATTCTCTCACGGACACGAAAACTTTGCTTGCTTGTGTCCGAGAGGAGAATATCTCCTCTAATTGCCTTTGCCCGGATTCTCCTGGATTCACCGGATCCTCCCGGATCCGGGGCAATCCGTCTCTTCCTAGCATGGGAGCCTATGGGGCCGGATTGCCCCGGTCCGGGAGGGAGGATCCAAGAACCGGACACGTGCGGCTGCACGCCGCTGTTGTTTCAGGACCGCGGCTAGCTCCCTGTGAGCCGCGGTCCTGATTCAGCAGCAGCTGCATGCGGCAGCACACCGGACCGGAGGGCAAATTAGCCCTCCAGTTCTGTGTGCTGATCCGGTCCCGGGCTGTTCGGTTTACAGCCACGGATCGGATAAAACCTGCTATGTGAAGCCAGCTTTATAAGAATAGAAAAGTGGATTTCCAACAGACATAAGAGCTTTAGAAGAGGATTTAGGAGAGGATCTGGTCCAGAAAAAAATCCTCAAAAAACTCCATATATCGCCTAATTGTCTATGGACACCACCTTTTGGGGGTTGCCTTGCGTCGCCCTTCATTGTACCCAGGGGCGTAACTACAACAGGTGCAGGGGCTGCAATCGCACTCGAGTCCTGGAGCCTAGGGGGCCCCAAAAGCCCCTTTGCCCTATAGAAAAAGACTAATGCTATTTAATGGTGGGTTTACACACACAGATATCTGTGTCCAACGTCTGACCAACTTGCTGGCTGCAGTGAAATCATGGACACATTGTTACATTTGTACACAACCACAAAATGGAGCAATGTGTCCATGATTTCACTGCAACCAGCAAGTTGGTCAGAAGTTGGACAGATAAGTTGGTGTGTGTAAACCCACCAAAAGATTTGCAATAATTGGGGGCCCTGTTGGAGTTCTTGCATCAGGACCCATGAGTTTCACATTACACCACTAATTGTACCTCAAGCAGACAACTTTAAGGGCGGCTTCACACTGCGGTGTGATCCGGTCCGGGGCTGTCAGGGATGAACCTGACGCAGCAGCGGACGCAGCTGCCGCCGCTGATCTGTCGAGACCGCGGCTCACCAGCTAGTGGCGGCAGCTGCGTGCGGCTGCACACCGGACCGCAGGGCATATTAGCCCTCTGGTTCTGTGTGCTGATCCAGTCTGGGGCTGTCATGTTCATCCCTGACAGCCCCGGACCGGACCTGACCGCCGTGTGAAGCCGCCCTTATTCACCCTTACTTATGCCATAATCTTTGAAAAACCTCAACTTTTTTTGCAGTAATTTTTGAAAATCGTGGCCAAAAAAGTGCATCTCGCCCACGTCTATCCCTGAAGTATAGTCTGAGGCTATGTTGTGATGTACACACGTTCTGTTAATATTTGGAGCACTATATATATATATATATATATATATACTACATGGTGTAGTCTTGCACCTGTGTACATGACCGGTGAGCCGTGCCCTCATCAGGAACCAAAACCAACATCAGTTTCTTTTCTGTCTTTCTACATCATTGCTCCATCCCCCATCACCTTAGTGGTTTCTCATTCATCTAAACCAGGGAGGGGTCTCTATATAAGAGACAAAGAAAGGCAGCAAGACAGAGCCAGATCCTGCAGAAGACATGAAGGGGAAAGGAGCCATCATCGCCCTCCTCCTACTGAGCTGCTGTCATATAGGTATAGTGACCCCCCTTATAGATGGAGACCTGATCTGTGCATGTGGATAGAGTGAGGGTTAATATGGTGTCATGTGCATTGATTTAGTTTTCTATAGTGTTTTAGTTTTTTGTTTTTTGGGGGGGTTATATAGAAAGGTGCTATTGAAACCAGAAGCAATGCACAATAACTGGTGGGAAAAGCATCAGATTAACCAAAATGTATATTTTTATTTCCCTTCCCCCTTTTTAATTCTTGACTGCAGCCTCTGAATGGTTATTGTCTTGCTGGTCTATAGATCTATTGATCTGACATTATGCAGTCCCTGTGGGTGCTGGGTTTATATGTATCACCTTGATGCAAAATGTGGTGGTGGTGGTGGTTTTTTTGTGGCTAAGCATACCTCCAATTTCCCCCCCCCCCCCCCCCCCCAAATTGCAATGTGTTTCAGTGTCTATAACTGCATAGGAATGTATACTGCGACATGCCAGGTTGAGCCAGTAGTGGTGGGTTATACTACAACCACCGGCAGCAGCGATCCATCTGCCTTCTAGGGTTCGTATTTAGACCTATGATTAAATAACTCTTCTGCTAATTAATGTATTTAAAAGCCACCCCCCCCCCCCCCCCTCATAGACCCAGTATGTCCAGTGTAGCTGATTGTTCCTTGCTGTGGGATCATGCTTTGTCCTTTCCGGTAGAAGGCTAGTGGACTGGTCGTAATGGAGGTGACCTCATCTGAGGTGGGGTTGGCTCATAAATCGGTCTTGTTGATGGATAGGTGGTCAATGTATGACCATTGGGACTTCCACTGCTGAGGTTGGGCTGGAAGGCGGATAGGGACCCATATGAGAGCAAATGGTTTTGTGGTTGAACATACTGACTACTACTACTTTCAGCGCAGATCTTTGGATGGAGGAAGAGTCTTAGCTGTTGGACCCTCAGAGCAATACTACTCCTATCATGGATTTTGTGACCTTCAAGTCTCGGTGGGGGCACTTGGAGATGGTTGCAAATAACCTGTCCCAATTTCCAGGACTGATTTTTGTTAAAATGCCCTGAAGCTTGGACCTTCCTAAAATCCTTTTGTCGACCTTAGCATAAGAACTTTGTGGTCCAGTAGGCCCGAGGTTGACGTACAAGAGCAAGACATGGGCTCTCGGTGCCTGAGGCGTCTGTTTTGTTGTATGTTGTCCATGACATCCAATGTAACGCCCTACTGTGTATCCCTAATATATAGTTTGGCATCAAACAGATGGGTGTGTGTGAAATATAACCACATGATAGACGACCTCAAGGAAGAATGTGATTTCTTGACTGGCTACTAATGCTTCTGGGAAGGTATGTGGGTTTTGGATTTTCTATCAGTGATCTGTCCAATGGAAGTATCTGTACAACAAAACCTCAGCTGAACGCGAGAGCCGGTACTCAGACGCATGATAGAATCCCGTGACAATCAAGGTTCCGCTCACTTGAATTATAGGCTCATGTCTGCCTTGAATCCATTAGAACATGAATGAGACCTTTATGATATAAGATATCAAGCTGTCCCTAGTTTCCTGACGTATTGAGCTGTTCACCACAATTCACAGATTGCCCTAATGCCATCGCTATATAGGGTAAACCTCATTCTGATGGGCACTCATGGTTGAGGGAAAATATGGTTCTTCATGGTCATGGCTGCCGCCTGGGGGATTAAGATGTTTTAAGGCTTGTGGCATATAAAAGAGCAGAATTAGAAGAAGCTAAACTGGTCCCTTCTCCAGTTTTCTGCCTTAGGGGTATGTGGAATGGGCACAAGAATAGACTAAAATATCACCCAGGTGTTTCCAGTAGACGCACTTTAATGGTAATGCTTGGTACATCCTGGTGCTCATTTATACAGTATGTATGATGGCTCGTGCCCTCGCAACGGCGCCTTAGACATGTATTGTGGTTAAAGACTTGCTATGTCTCTGCACCAGTAATGTTTAGCCATAGGCCCGTTGACTGTGCAGTTTCAGGTTACCAACAAGGAGTCCACTACAGTTAAACTTGTCATACTTTACTTGCAACATAGTCCAAACACTGCGCCACCACAGATGAGGCAGAGAACGGAGGGAAAACTGTGCTGCTTCTTCCCAGGTACCCAACCACACGGGTCAATGTGTATCACTACGGTTAGGATCCTCTACTTGTGCTTCCCACAGTCCGGGTCGCAGCCTGGAGAACTCCAATCTCTTTTTGGGCAGTCCTGCACAAAACTGGTTCACCACTGTCCTTGCAGTTCATTTTCTACTTGCTGGGTTAGTGGTACCCACTGACCCTCGCTTATCCACCAAAAGGGGCTTACTGTAATCTGGGCATGGCCTTCTCTTCTTCCTGCACAGTGCTTAGGTCTACTCGCACTGCCCCCATGCTCTCTCCTTACCTATAACAGAAAATAAACCTTATATTGCCCTTCCTTGTGGGCCGGCTTCAGTGTTAACTCCCACAGCCCCTTTCACTAGAGACTAGACTCCGCTACACCTAGGGAACCGAATACTGGCACCATCTAGGGGTGGCTAGTAACACTGTCCACCTAATGGGGATTACATGCATTAATATAACTATACACAAGGGCATATAAAAGAAATTGACATTTGCAGGGCTAGGGGGCGTCAGCCCCCTCCTTACGTATACACATACTCTATTGGTCATGTTTAAAAAAAATTTTTTTTTTTATTGGGGGGGGAAGGGGGTTAAGTCCATTGTGGAGAGTGGTTTTTCAATGTGTAGTCACTACGTGATCACAGAAGCCATTGTTCTGTGATGTGATCTCTACGGATCACGTCAATGCTTGTGTTGGCTGAAAAACTGAGCAAGTGAGTTTACCGCTGTTGGTGTATGAAGTCTTCATAATGGAGTGCCAGACTCCTGTGTTGATCCACAGAACGAAGATGTGCAGCACGTCCACAATTGTGAATGCTTTAGTCAGTCCATGAGAAATCCTGACTGACGCGTTTCTAGCACATCACCCTGATAGTCTACCATACAGCAACATGGGAGTGCAATAGAAAAAAAAATCTAAAACTGGTCACATGGATTAGATACACTATATAAATATATTGTCGTTACCCCCCCCCCCCTACCAACCAGTCAAGCAATTTCATGGAAGCAATGTGAATGACTCCACATACTTTAGTACTGAGCAGGTTAAAGCGCCTCCGAGGGCATTATCAATGGGGTCTTGTGTTAAGAGCAGCATGTTGGACTCTTATGGTGGGTTTACACACACCAATCATTGTATCCAATCTCTGAACCAATCTCTGGTTGCAGTGAAATCATGGACACATAGTTCCATTTTGTGGCTGTGTACAACATGGAGCAATCTGTCCATGATTTCACTGCAACCAGAGATTGGTTCAGAGATTGGATACAATGATTGGTGTGTGTAAACCCACCATTACTCTCCCCACAAAATGGTTTGTATGATAAGAATGTTATTTCGGATGAGTTACACCTTTCTATTTTTTTTTGTTCTAGGACAAGCCTTTGACTGCTATTCTTGTGACTATGGCCTCTGCTTGATTCCTTCAACGACGCCCTGTGGTATAGGACAACTTTGTGGAACTGAGACTGCAAAATCAGGTGAGCAAATCCTCTACAGTTCATGACCGGGACACGCAGCCCATCTCAGATCGGGCATTTTTCAGGGTTGTGGTTTTTGTTTTTTTTTGTTGTTAGTTGGAGTCTTGTAATGGAGATGTATATGTGGCACCCCACTGGTCAGGATGCCGCGGAGGGGTACTGCACCGACAAAAGATTGTGCAGTATTCCTGTGGCTGAGGAGTTGGGATGCTGCATAAGGGACCTTCATTACACATCCACACACACCCTAGGTAGGGGACTGTGGGTGGACCTACTAAGGGAGGGCCCAGTCCCATGGGAGGAGTGACAGGGTAGAAAAGTGTATGGGTGGGAGGAAAGACAGAGGGAGTTGAGAGTTAGCACAGAGCTCCACTGGGAGTGAGAAGTGCGGGACAGCAGTGAAGCCGTCAGGAAGGAAGGAGACCCTAGGGGTACCAGGTTGTTGCGGTACACCCAAATCCGGACATGGTACGATCACCGGCCGGGGGGGTTCAGTCCTGGAACAGAGGACCAACCTCGAGCGGTGCGGGTGTTCATCCTCGAGCTGCCAAACCGGAGGCCCGAGCTTCTTCAGGGAGTTGAGTCCGACCACAATAAAAGCAGATCATGGCTGCTGCAGCATGGTGCATAGAGTAGAGAGAATAAAGGGTTAAAGACCGCGCTGCTGTATTCCACCAGACAAAGGATGAATATAATATTGACTTATTAGTCAACACGTTTCGGGGCTCCCTGGCCTCTTCCTCAGGACAAATCAATATCATATTGCCATATTTCAGGAAGTCCTGAAAGGCTTTGACTAATAAATCAATATTCACCCTTTGTCTTGTGGAATACGGCAGCGTGTTTTTTTTTTTTTTTTTGTTTTTTTTTAACTCTTCACCCTCCCTACTTTAATATTCAGAGATGATGCCCTTTGGGTTTTCATTGGCTGTTGGCCATAATCATCAACATTAACAGAAATAAACACATGAAATAGATCCCTCTGTGTGTAATGACTCTATATAATGTGTTTCATTTAATTTATTTATTTCAGCAACTCGACATTATAAACTTTTTGATGATATTCTAATTGATTGAGGTGTGTAATATAATTTCTCCTATCCACAGTGCCTCATAAGGGCTTTTTGAGGAGACTTTAACAAATTACATTCTAATATTTGACTCAGTTACAGGGGGCTTTCAACCTCATACTTGCAGAGATCCGAGCATACAACATGCTGGTTTATGGGGTCTGGGTCCCAGGGTAATTATTTAATGCTTTAAGCCCCAGCGGCAGGCCTCACCTTTTCAACAGGCCCCAGTCCTGTCAGTCACCATCATGGCCGATAAAGCGGAGGGGGCTGGCCAAGTCTGGCATCTTTGGTGATGTCAAACTCGGCCAGGTTTGTACTGTGCATGCACCGAATAGGCTGCCAAGTTCAGTGCAAAAGTGAAATCGCCGCTGAGCCCCGGTAAGATTTGAATGTCAGAGATGCTGGTGACCATGAGTACGACCTGTCTTTCCACTCCTGTTCCCAGCTCATATACAGGCCCACACTATATCCTGTATGTCTGTATATACAATGTGTATGTAGTGTGGACCTGTATACACAATATGCAGCCAGCAGTCTCTTTTGTATAGACAGCCCGCAGCAGTCTCTAGTGGGTATGTGTGATATATTATAGCGTATCCTCACTTATGTTTTATAACAGTCAGCTGCATACAACGCTAAGTCGTGCTTATTTGAATTTAGAATTGCATTACAGCTAATGAACTATGAAAAATGAAACCTCTTGGCTAGTACATATGGCCATACATACCACTGCCCACCAGCCAAGTGGAGGTGTGCCCTTACACTGAAGCCTAACCTACTTTCATGCTTGGATTATAAGTGTCAGCCTCTGATTTAAAAATGTCCCTTGAAATGGGCAAGTAGAAAAACTGATTACAAAGACAATTGCACCTTGTGGCTAGTGAGTGGGGAGGGGAGGGTGCGCTACAGACGGTGTGATCACTTATTCTAAACAAGATAAGCAGGCAGGAGTTCTTCAGAGAGTGGATGGTGGAACTGTGGAATGATTGAGGGGTGAAGCCTGTGCAGAGTCTCAAAGGGGCTCTAAAATTTTGCCAGTACGGGGCCCTAAAATTCATGATGGCAGAGATAGCTGGATCTCCTATGCCCAGCATTTCTTGTCCCTTCCTACACACTGCAATAATATGACCACTGAGTCTGGAAAAGGAAGCGCTGTCTGTATATCCTAGTCTGTATACACAAGTGCTGGTCCAGCATTGTGGAAATACTGCCCACGTTCCACTGTTATATAACATGGTGTTCCAGACTGTGGGGTAAGATAGAGATAACCCAGAGTTGTAGAGACTAGAATGCAGGGACAGCGATCGTTTCCTTTTAGAATGGCAGATCGGGCCTAGCTTGCAGTAGTGACAGACCTATGGTCTGGGTTAAGAGAGACCTTCATGATTTTGGTATCTCTAGAGGGAGGAGACCAGGCAGTAGTTAGCAAGATCCTGTAGAGACAGTTGATCAAGATGGGGGGCATACTTTCCCAGGACCTGAATTTATAACTCTTTAAGTAACTGGCCAGGACAGATCAGTACGAGAGATGGGGTAGTGACCCAGGCAGGAGTTCCCTAAGCGTCAGCTGGAGACTTAAGTTTTGTCATATTGACTCTTTTTTAAAAGGTGGGCAAGATGCAGAATGTTTGGAAAATGAGTATGGACTGTACTGAGTTGTGTTGACCCAAGTGAGACAAGTGGAGACATCAACTAGTGAGTGTGAAGAAATAAAGCAACGGACTGGAGATTGTGTTCAAACCAAAGCGTATAAGAAGATGTGTACCTGACATAGCTGTCATCAAATGGAAGTTAAGACAATGTTTGAGACTGGTGGTCTCCCTCATTGAACTGTTAACATCTGGCCATGGCAAGCTGTGTACATCGTCATCATGTGGCCAGTAAAGGCCTATTACCTCCCAAGCACACGTCCACACACCCAGCCAGGACACCCTCTTTCATGCAATGTGCCCGGGACAGAGCAGATGACTACTTTGCCTATGGCTACCAAGTTGCAAACAGTGATGAAGGTAAACATGGTAAAAAAATCATGTTTCTCAATCTGTGGGGAGTCTGGCTGTGTCTGACAGCTGATTTTTTTTTTTTTTTTTTTTTTTTTTTTTTTTTTTTTTTCTCTCTGCCCATCACAGCTGTAAGATTATGTAAGCTGCTTACTCTGTATTAGTGTTTTATATAGACGGGACAGAGTAAAGTGTGGATCACCCAGGTGTTGCTATAAAGTTAAAGGTGTTCTGGATTCACTCATTTCCCCATCAAGAGGTAACCAGTATGGCCTAGATCTGTGTTCCTCCAATAGATCAGATCTTCCGGTTTTCCTTATTGCACAGGAGGTGGAAATGCTAAAAAATCCTGACAACTTGGTCTAGTGGTTGCTCATATAGACTGGAGATGGGGGGCACTGGTTTAGGATACTTATCCCAAACATGTTATGAAGGCATTCTACATAGCCGAGGTCAGTGATGGTGAGCCTTTCAGAGACCAGGTGCCCAAACTGCGATTAATAATTAGGTTTTGGGTTGCAAAGTACCAACAGGGCAATTTAACCTAAATTACAGCAGTGGCCGTCATCAGCGCTGCACAAAGGAAGACAGCAGCTGCCAACTCTTCCCTGTACAGCGCTTACAATCTTGACACCCTGATCAATTCTATTTTAACAATTATTTGATTTTGCAGTCTTTTCTCTTCAGCAGTGGTCATCAGACTCGTGTGTTTACTGCACATTGAAGCTGAGCCGCTCCCACTACCCTTTCCAGACGCTGCAGGTGGATTGATGTGTATGGGGAAAAATGCAGAATATTAGATTACTCACATTCCATGATAAAATCTGACTCCACACTAAAATCTTGATCCCTATCTTGTACTAATGTGTAAATCTTGACCCTCTCCTGGCAGTAAGGCCCCATCCTTGTCCCCCTGCAGTAATATGCCCAATCCCGCAGTAATATGCCCAATCCCGGTTGGTATTTATAGGAAAGTATAATTTTTTTTTTTTTTTTTTTTTTTTACCCTATTTCCCCTTCCACCGCTGCTTCTGTCCTCACGTTTTTCTGATATCTCCAACGTTGAGCGTGGTAGCATGACACCGGCGGGCTTTGAGAGGGTGTTAGAGGGAAGAAAAATGTCTCCTGAGCCAACATTTTTGAGCTGATGGCGCGATAGTCCTGGCCGTTCAAAGCAGCAGTACAGAGGCGATGCTGTGTGCCAGTAGAGGGCTCTACGGGCCATAGGTGTGCCATCACTGGCATAGGTCATAAGCTTCCCCCACGCTCTAACTAGTGCCCCAATGGACTGTCTTCTATTGAGAAAGTATGTGGAGGGTGTAAAGTCTCTCAAACCACGAGTGGTCACCTGGCAAGCTCATAAATTGTTCAATGACACTTTTCCCAAGACTCTGGAGAATAATTATATTTATTTATATAGCGCTATTAATTCTATAGCACTTTACATACATCAGTAATGCTGTCCCCATTGAGGCTCACAATCTAAACCTCCTATAGCCGCCCAATGTCCTCCATTGAAGCCTTGCTCCCGCTTTGCAGCTGCCTCTCCACGTCAGATGCAGACCTGCACCTCTCCGTTCTTAGTCTGCTCAACGCACCAGATAATAAGAATTATGTACTGTCTACTCAATTTCCTTACTTCTGGATTTTAAGTTTTCCTCTGTAATTTTATTTCTTGCAGGTTACATAGGCATGAAGAAAAAAGGCTGCATTAACGCTTTAGACTGCCTGTCCGAGTCATCTGTCACCTACCTGGGCATAACTGTGACCACAACACGCAGTTGTTGCATTACCAACCTCTGTAATTCTGCAGCGGCCCCCAAAGTCTCGGTGATTACTGGAGTGGCCGCCGTGCTGGCTCTGGTGTTTGCCAAAGTTTTCTAAGCCTGGACCGGTTGGATCTGTTTTTGTTTCAATTGCACTAATGAGTCCTTGTCCTACATAACTTGTATTCCTACTAACCAATGTAACTCCATGACCCACCTCTCCCCCCAAAATGTAACTTATCTGACACTGTGCTGATGTCTTCCATTTTTGAATAAAGTTATTTTTAATGTACTTTTCCAATTTGGGGTCTCTAACATATACCTGACCGTCATGTACCTGACCGTCATGTACCTGACCGTCGTGTACATCAGTTTGTTACACAAGTGTGTGGGGTGGGAGGGCACATTTGATGATGTCCTCACCTTGAGTGCCTTTGCCCATCTGTCCATGCCAGTTTCATTCGGCATACATCCGATGGGTCAAAAAAATTGGTTTCTTGTATCACTGTCCGTTTCTGAGGCCTCAGATGAAAATTGGCCAAATCTGATACTTTTGGTGAAATCGTCCCACTATGTAACGTGTAGGGGGAGTCCTAAATGTACTGCACATGCCATCCGCCATCTAAGGTATAAGGCTTGACCTCATCATATCCAGAACACGATGGCATAACTAGAGTCCAATGGGGGCCCCAGTGCAAAATTTTGGACTTGTGTCCCCAGCAGCATATTGGTTAGATGTAATGGCCTTCATTTTCTAAAGACATGTCCCTTCTTCCACATAATATAGTAGTGTCCCCACTCCTGGAACCATCCTGTATTTATGATCCGGTATATTTTTAAACATTAGGAAAAAAAAAAATGTCCACTTCCTAAGTGTCCTCATTTGTAGCCAGCATGGCTGACGTCAGCACGCCGCTCACCTGGCACACAGACAGCGGGTCTGTGCCACAACACATTTCAGCTGAATGTGTCCTCAGACTGCACAACCAGCTGAAATAGGCGCTAATGATGGGGCCCACCTGGTCTTGGTCACACCCTCTGTGACCAGTCTTTACACCCCTGCTGGTACAGTTGCCTATTGAGGTGAGGGTTGGATGAGGCTACTTTACATCCAATAGAGGAATCTTTCCTGCTGTTAATTTTATACACAGGCCAAGAATGTCTTCTATGAACGACATCATAAAGGGGATGTGCAGGACAAGAAATGTAGCGTGGGCATTGATTTTCCCCCCCCCCTTTTTTTTTTTTTTTTTTTTTTTTTTTTTCCTCCTCCATAGGTTCCTTTTACCTAGATGTTATGATCACATCCATGCTTAACCTACATCTTCATCTCGGCCTCTGCCTAAAGGTTCCGATATTGCCCGGCGGACCTCTATCCCTGTAGTCCTGATACATGTGGAAGCCTGACAGACACTTATGACCCATAATCTAGAGTCTTAGGCTAGGTTCACATTCATGTTTAGCATTGTGTCTGGACGGCTGCGTTTGACAGCTGCATTAACGCTATGAAACGCTAGCATGAACGCAGCCATAGACTTCTATTGGTGAGCGCAATGGAACTTCGATGTCAAGTGCCTGCATTTGAAAGTTCACGCTATTGCAAGCGTGCAAGCTGAATGCGGGCACTTTTGACATCACGTTTGCATTGTGCTCACCAATACAAGTCTATGGCTGCATTAGTGCAGCTGTCCAGACACAATGCTAAACGTCAATGTGAACCTAGCCTTAGGTTAGCCCTTACGCTGATCATGATTCATGAATGTTGTATGGACCATGATGTCCAGACTGGCCCAAACGCAACAACTTCTCAAGTTTATTTGAGGCCAAGCTCAGACTGACCAAACCGGGAACCAGTGAACACCCTGGAGCTGTGAGCGGACCGGACTAGAAAACCCAAAACCCCAATCAGACATTGCTGGAGTGGTGCCAGCGCAGGAGGGGAGTACAGGCTTTTATTTTACCCAGGGAAGACATGGAATCAGAAGATTTTGGCCTAGTAGTGGCCGACCCCTTTTAGGAAACGTGCACTTTGAAGAGTGCGGAGTACAATACAGATCTGTTTTGCACATTATTAATCGTATGAACAAGTATTTTACATCATATAAGAATAAACAGATTGTTCCTTTAAACCACTGTATACTGAGGTATAGACATCTGAGTTGGATGTTTTATACATTTGTATTGTGATAAATTTCTCATGCACACGTGTGAGGGCTAAATGTGAACAAGTACGGTAATATGTGCAATAGGGTGGACTCGAAGAATCATCTCCACCTGCCTGACACATTCATAGCTGTTTACCTGATGTGGATCTCATGACCCAAACTAAACCTTTTGGACATTGCAGGTAAAATAAACTGTATGTGTTGGGCTGTCTCACCTTACGGTTTGCTGACTGGTCATTTAATTGACTCTGCCATTACTTACAATTGACCACTTTAGCAAGATTGCCTGAAGGCAAATGTAAGGAGTAGACTGCAGTTGTGTCTTATTCATAAAGGTCATTTTTGAGGGGTGCGGAGGGGTAATTATTTGCTTTAGTGCAAGTGTGGCGACTCTGTGACCAGGGCAGCCACAGGGTGAACTGCAGCCAGACGAGGTAAGACTGTTGACAAAACACACCCACACGCTACAGTCCGATCCTAACCCACTTACTCTATGTAGGGCAAGGGGTGGCGGGAGTTTAGCGAAGTGTGGGTGGAGAGGAGGACTGACTTCGACAAGTGGGTGAAGGAACAGGAGCCAGTAGTTAGTTGGCCGCTGGAACACTAAGTTGGAGGTACACATTCCCAGGAGGCGAGGTTCCCTGGAGGACGCAGAACCTTGGAGGCAGTTTCCCAAGGGAGAAAGCTCGTTCAAGAGGCGGAGGCAAGAGAAAAAGCACAGCAAGCAGAAACACCTGGAGACCTAGAAGGAGCCTGGTGAGCCCACTTTATACTTGGGTCACTGGAGGGCTAGGTCACGACAGCCAGAAAGAGGTGTCCGGGAAAACTCAAGACCCCAATCAGGAGAAAACCCGGCGTGGTGCGGTAACTCTATGACTCACGACCTACCTACCACCACGGAGTAGGAACACAGCCATCGTACTAGGGCTAGTGACCCTAAAATAGAGGGAAGCATCACTAAAGAGCCCGTGATAGCCAGACCAAACCCATAAGCGAGGACACTGAGGGAAAGACAAGTAGGGCCTGAAAGGTACTTTGAGGGAGGCAACGCAGAGGAACTGTCTGAGCTGCAGGAGAGCCTGGATGCCTGGAGCAGTGCTAACTTGTAAGCACTATGCACTGTAAACTGTAACCTGCTGCTAAAGAACTTGAAACAGTAAAGTACCTGGTAAGCTCAAAAGTGCCTGAGAGTGTTCCTTACCGCTGCAGAGTTCCCTCACCTGTGGAGCCACAGCCCAGTCGTCCCTTGCATGCTGGCTGGAAGAAGCTGTAGAGAAGGAGCCGGAGCAGTGTCCGCAGCATCCAGAGTACGCAGCCCCTTAAGGTACTGTCACACGCTGCCATATGGCTTCCATATCGCCAGCGATTTGATGTAAGCACACACGTTTCGGGCACTTTTTTCACACAGCTGTGGAGCTGTCACACGTAGCTATCTAGCGTGCGATCTTCGGCGATTCTGCGTCCCAGAAATCGCCTGCAGAAGACCGGAAGCGATCTTCCCTTCACACATCGCCGCGTCACACGCCATAATCATAGCAGCGATGTGGCCATACTGTTTCAATAGAGGCGTGCTAGAGTGTGTTTCACTGCGCCCCTATCACTGCGATTGGTGGATGGAACTGCATTCCCATTGGTCAGCCTTGTGTGAACGCACGGGTCATCAAATAAGGCGCCTCGGACACGTCCAGCCAATCGAAATGCAATATCACCCACCAATCGCTGCAGATGCGGCGCAAAAAAACACCATCCAAGCACGCCTACAGGACTGATTTCAGGATCGCTGTGTACGTCGCTATCGCCCTGTCACACGCCATGATCCGCTGAGATCGCCTGGTGGATATCGCCTGACTTCACTGCAGGGCAGGGCACCACCAGCGATTTCTCGCCCTAGAATCGCCCAGTCACACACCACTACGCACATGCGATGTGGTTTCCACATCGCCGTATTCTGGAATTGCCAGCCATCTCGCTTGTGATATGGCGGCGTGTGACGGTACCTTTACACTACACCTGCCCCGGGGACTCCCAGCCCTACCCGTGGAGGGCTTACCATCTACACTGCTCCTCATCACCGTCCCTGGCAGGAATACGGCAGCGGTGGTCATCATGATCACATACTACGGGTGGCGTCACGACAACCTCCCCTGTACATATCCCCTTTTTCAACTGATGCCCAGGCCACAGGACCGGGTCACGACCCCCGTGACTCCCCAGTGACAGCAGCAGCGATCCAGTGCCTGAGTACCCCACGGCCTGGGGGCTCCTCACAAGAGTCCCAAATCTATGGCTTAGGAGCAACATGTGGCTCATGGGATCATATGTGGGGTGCTGCTGTCTGCCACTTTGGTGCATTACTGCCAAGGCTAGAAAATGGCTGTTAGTAGCCCTGCACCAACAAGCAGCTCTGCATGCAAATATACTGGTTGGGGAGATAGGAGATAATTCCAGAGGGATGTGCAAAACCAAATGGAGGGGGGAAATAACCCCTGAATGTAAGTTTGTCTAAGGGAAGGGGCACCAAGCCTTACTGTGCTGTTTGGCTTTCATCAAAGTGGTAGGAAAAAGGAATTTTTAAAAATGATATTTTTATTTTATAACCATTGCATAGAGGAGAAATTGTGGATTGCTGGGGTCCAATCACTGAGACCCCAATAATCCCAAGAACAGGACTCTGGTGTGTGAAAACTGGGCTCTACACAGCGCGGTGTGAATAGAGCTGGGATGACGACGTTAAGGGTATGTGCCCACATGCCGGGTGAGGGTCGGTTTAGCTGTGTAAACCGCCGGTCGGTTTACATAAATTTTATGTAAATTTATGTTAATCCAAACCTGCGTTTAGATTAACATTAAAACCTATGTAAACCGACACCCGGTGTGCACACAGCGGCGGTTTACACATGCTCATCTGTTGCTAACCCGCTGGGTTCCCAGCGGGTTAGCAACGAATGTGCATGTTCTATAAACCGGCCAGTTCTGCAGCGGCTGCAAGCAGAATCATGTGCTGCTTCCAGCCGCTGCAGAACCGCCGCCGCTAACCCGCTGTGCACCCGCCCTGCACCCGCCCGGCACCCGCCCGGCACCCGCCGCACATACCCGCCAGGAAGCCGGTGGACGCCTGCAGAGCTTCCTGGCGGGTCCGCCCAGCCGCCCACCGGCACAAACCCGGCATGTGGGCACACACCCTTAATCTCCTTTCCAGTCACTGGAAAATAATGACCAGAAAAAGCTAAACACAGAGTCCAGCTGTTTCCAGTAGTCCAATAGACGATGAATACAGCGATGGTCGAGCATGAAGACCTCTCTGCTTGATGCAACGGTCGAGCGTGAACACCTCTGCTTGATCCAGACTGTTTTTGGGTTACTGATGAGCCCTGTCCTCAGGATCCCTGTGAATAAGGGATAGCTTGAGATTTGGGGAGGAGGGGGGATTTTATTTTTTTTATCCTCTTAATTTTTGGTGAAGTCAAAACCCAAAACCAAAAAAAACTGTTCCACAATGCGGTCACTTAAGCAAGACCAGAACACCAAGAGAAACAATTACGTGGAGGTCTGTGCTCAGATTAAGCTGTTCACCTAATTAGAGATATTGTCCTCAATTATACATCCCATTTTGGAGCACAAATTTCACTCCAGACATTTGCTCTTTCCACTGATAAATCTCCTTTTTTTCATTAATACACCGAGTCCTTCCTATTGCAAATTTGCTAGTGTGGCGCCCCTACGTACAGGGTGGCCACAGGAGGGAACTGCAGTCAAGCAGAGGGTAGTCAGCTTATACACAAAAGCACCCCAAAACACACCCACAGAATACAACCCGGGGCCCGGGACTCTAGGAGGGCAAGGGGTGATAGGGTTTAGAGGGAAGTGAGTGGGACGTAGTCAAGGTGACAGCACTGGGATAAAAGGGAAAGACCAGGAAGTAATAAGTAGTAGGCCAGAGGGTGCCGAGCAGTAAAGACTAGGACTAGGCCAGTACAGCTGGGCCAGAGAGGAAAATGGCAGCGTGGCCAGGGGAAGACTTTGAGGAGGAGAAGTCACACGGGTAGGACAGAGCCTGGTGATTCCCTAGTACAGCAGGGACACTGGAGGCTAGGCCAATACCAGAGCGCTGGCTCTGAGGTGAGTGGAGTTTCAAGCCCAGATCACAGACATCCTAGCGGGGAGATGCAGATTCCATGTCTGATTTCCTAACTCAGTGCTATGAGACACAGCAGTGTACAAGGGCTCAAAAACACTAAACCCAGTGATAGGGACACCGTGAAAGAACCCGTGCTGCCTGTCGTACAGCACGCAGGAACTAGAGAGGAGAAGGGCCTGAAAGGAGTCAGAAAGAGGGGATGTGACTGGAAGGAAGGCTTGACTGCAGGAGGGGTACAGGCAAAGAGTAAACTGTGTGTGAACTGTGAACTATACTGAGAAAGTTGTGAAGAACTTAAGTAAAACCTGGTGAACCCTGCCAGAGTCTCCAGAGTTTGCTTCCTTGCATGTTAAACTGTTATAAACCCTGTCAGGAGTAGCCCGACCCACGGCAGGCTCATCCATCCGGCTGCAGCACCATCCATCCTTCTGGCAGAAGTGGTCCCCATTGACCACAACCCATGGATGGCGTCCTGTAAATAACCCCTTTACTTGTGGGCTCGGGACACGGTCCGGACCAAGACCTCCGTGATACCCCGGTCCGGTACTGAGTACCCCGTCCCAGTGGGCTCCACAACTTGGCGTCACGAACAGGATGGATCTGGTCCAACAGAATCGGACTCAGTGTGCCTAAAACTCGCAATTTGGACTGTTCTGTTAAATCTGTGCTTAATGGTGGCCATAGGAGCCTGAGGCCATGTGCAGAGGAGAAGGCGTGCCAAGACCCCCGTCATGGGCCGATCCAGAGCGGGAAAAGAAAGGCGGAGTCAAGGTGACAGCACTGGGATAAAAGGGAAAAAACAGGAAGTAGTAAGTAGTAGGCCAGAGGGTGCCAAGAAGTAAAGACCAGGACTAAGCCAGCACAGCTGAGCCAGAGAGGAAAACGGCAGCATGGCCAGGGGAAGACTTTGACGTAGAGAATCCTTTTTGGTGCAGAAGTCACACGGGTAGGACAGAGCCTGGTGATTCAAGCCCAGATCACAGACATCCCAGCGGGGAGATGCAGATTCCATGCCTGATTTCCTAACTCAGTGCTATGAGATACAGCAGCGTTCAAGGGCTCAAAAACACTAAACTTGGTGATAGGGTCACAGTGAAAAAACCTGTGCTGCCTGTCATACGGCACGCAGGAACTAGAGAAGAGAAGGGCCTGAAAGGAGTCAGAAAGAGGGGATATGACTGGAAGGAAGGCTTGACTGCAGGAGGGGTACAGGCAAAGAGTAAACTGTGTGTGAACTGTACTGAGAAAGTTGTGAAGAACTTAAGTAAAACCCGGTGAACCCTGCCAGAGTCTCCAGTGTTTGCTTCCTTACATGGTAAACTGTTATAAACCCTGTCAGGAGTAGCCCGCCCACGGCGGGCTCATCCATCTGGCTGCAGCACCATCCATCCTCCTGGCAGAAGCAAGCAGCAGCGGCGGTCCCTGTTGACCACAACCCGTGGGTGGCATCACGACTATCCCTGTAAATGACCCCTTTACTTGTGGGTCGGACCAAGACCACAGTGATACCCCCGTGATACCCCGGTCTAGTACCAAGTACCCGTCCCAGTGGGCTCCACACTAGTAAGTTAGAAACAGTCGCTGTATTGTTTGAAAAGCAGAAGAAATCAAGAATGTCCCTGAGATGATGCCAGAAAGAAAATGTAAATGATAGATTTATATTTATGTAGGGAACCAATAAGTAGCACCGTGACTACATGAGCAAATAACAATAGCCACTGCAATAGTCACTGCCTCGGCCTCATGTTTCTAAAGTGTCAGCAGTTCCTGCATGATGAAGACATTGATGCTATGGACTCTCCTGCCCGATCTCCAGACCTGAATCTAATCCAGCACTTCTGGGACATCATGTCTCGTTCCATTAACCAACACCACATTATACTACAGACTGTCCAGGTCTGATGCTTTAATCCAGGTCAGGGAGGAGATCCCTCAGGAGAACATCCACCGCCTCATCAGGAGCATGCCCAGGTGTTGTAGGGAGGTCATACAGGCACATGGAGGCCAAACCCACTACTGAGCCTCATCAGGAGCATGTCCAGGCATTTTAGGAAGGTCATACAGGCACGTGGAGGCTACACACTACTGAGCCTCATCGGGAGCAAGCGCAGGTGTTGTAGGGAGGTCATACAGGGACGTGGAGGCCACACACAATACTGAGGCTCATTTCCTATGGGCTAAATATTAATTATGTGGTCAAGAAGAGCGCTAATCACTGGGAAGCCACAACTAGGGAAGAGTTTTATCAAACCTGTTTGTTGATTATTATCCACAACGCATTTCAATGGTGGATCCGCCGTCGAAACGCGTTGTGGATAGTACTCCCACCTGAGGAAGATGGCGATCCGCCATAGAAACGCGTTGTGGATAGTACTCCCACCTGAGGAAGATGGCGATCCGCCATAGAAACGCGTTGTGGATAGTACTCCCACCTGAGGAAGATGGCGATCCGCCATAGAAACGCGTTGTGGATAGTACTCCCACCTGAGGAAGATGGCGATCCGCCATAGAAACGCGTTGTGGATAGTACTCCCACCTGAGGAAGATGGCGATCCGCCATAGAAACGCGTTGTGGATAGTACTCCCACCTGAGGAAGATGGCGACCCGCTGTCGAAACAAGTTGTGGATAGTACTCCCAAGTAAGGAAGATGGCGATCCGCCGTCGAGATGCATTGTGGTAGTACTCCCACCTGGGGAAGATGGCGATCCGCCGTCGAGGCGCATTGTGGTAGTACTCCCACCTTGGGAAGATGGCGATCCGCCATCGAGGCGCATTGTGGTAGTACTCCCACCTAGGGAAGATGGCGATCCGCCGTCGAAACGCGTTGTGGATAATAATCAACAAACAGGTTTGATAAAACTCTTCCCTAGCTGTGGCTTCCCGGTGATTAGCGCTCTTCTTGACCACATAATTAATATTTATCTCGAGTGCTGTCCCCTCCGGGGGATCATGGTGATTCTGCTTACACAGGAACTGTGATGACGTATATCTGCTGATGCGGTGTCAGCTGACCGGCCCATCGAGATCACGTGACCGCACGAGGAAGTGGAGGACGGAGGCATCCCACACCACGGCTCCGACACCTGCATTCCGTGCCGTTTACCGGGGCTGTGCAGGGATTGCACAACCTCTACAGGTGAGAGGCCACACCACCCCCACCTCTTATTTTGCCCCGCGGACCACCGGGTACTGCTCAATGCGCCTTTCATTTTTTGTCTTTCGTTTCCTATGGGCGGACTGTGGCTCAGTGGTTAGCACTGCAGCCGTGCAGCACTGGGGTCCAGGTTTTATTTTCACCAAGGACGACATCTGCAAGGAGTTTGTATGTTCGCCCCGTGTTTGTATAAATATTTCCTGTCTTGAGACATTTCCACCGAAGTTGGATCAGTCTGTAATCTGATTTCCCGCTTTGATTTTGAGTATCATTCCAAATTCAGATTCCTCCATGGAATGTTGAAAAAACGATTCATTGCTCTGTGGTTCCTTACGAGCAGAGACAGCCTCCATTAGTAGCTAAAAAACTCCATATGGATGAAATGCCCCCTAGTGGTGGTTGCAGGAAGCTGCAGACTTATCTTGGAATGTGTGTAAAGGAGCAAACAATTTGGAGTTGTTTGGGGAAGACGTCTTCAAAAACGAAGTCTGATCCAACCGGACATTTATAGCAAAGCTAGATTCACTAATGCAATGTAACATCATTATTAACACAGCTCCCCCTATTTCTAAAAACCGGAGCATGACCCCTGTTAACCTCTTCCTGCTTTATGACATACATATAGTTGTGCTCAAAACTTTACCTACCCCGGCAGATTTTTGTTTGCGTTCTTGGCCTTTTTTCCGAGAATATGAATGATAAGACAAAAACTTTTTTTTCCACTCAGGTTAGTGGTTGGGTGAAGACATTTATTGTCAAACTACTGTGTTTTCTCTATTTAAATCATAATGACAACCAAAAACATCCAAATGACCCTGATCAAAAGTTGACACACCCTGGTGATTTTGGCCTGATAACAGGGACAGAAGTTGACACAAATGGGTTTGAATGCCTAATAAAGGTAACGTCCTGTCACCTGTTTGCTTGTAATCAGTGTGTGCATAAAAGCTGAGTGAGTTTCTGGGATCCAGACAGACTCTTGCATCTTTCATCTAGCCACTGATTGTCTGGATTGTGAGTCATGGGGAAAGCAAAAGAATTGTCAACGGATCTATGGGAAAAGATAGTTGAACTGTATAAAACGGGTAAGGGAAACAAAAAGATATCCAAGGAATTGATAATGCCATTCAGCAGTGTTCAAACTGTGATTAACAAAATGGAAAATCAGGGGCTCTGTAACAACCAAACCACAATCAGGACCGACAAATATTTTGGCAACAACTTCCAGGAAAATTGTTCTGGATGCAAAGAAAAATCCATAAATAAGATCAGCTGGAATACAGGACTCACTGAAAACTAGCGGTGTGGCTGTTTCAATACACACAATAAGGAGGCACTTGAAGAATAATGGCCGCATGGTCGAGTTGCCAGAAGTAAGCCATTACTGCGCAAATGCCACAATGTATCTCACCTATAATACGCCAAACAGCACAGAGACAAGCTCCAAACTTCTGGAACAAGGTCATTTGGAGTGATGACACCAAAATCGAACCTTTTTGGCCACAACCATAAACGTTACATTTGGAGATGTGTCAAGAAGGCCTATGATGAAAGGAACACCATTCCTACAGTAAAGCATGGAGGGGATCACTGATGATATGGTTAAAGTTGAAGGAAAGATGAGCAGCCCGATATCAGCAAATACTGGGGAAAACGTGTGGCTCATCAGCACCGGAAGCTGCACAAGGGACGTACTTGACAAAATGACAAAGGAATTTACAGGAACTGGAGGCTTTTGCCTAGAATAATAGGCAAATTTACCATGTGAGGAAATAAAGAGCCTCATCCACAACATACCACAAAAGACTTCAAACTGCCATTGATGTTACAGGGGGCAATACACGGATTAAGAACTAGGGGTGTTGAACTTTTGATCAGGGTCATTTAGTTGTTTTTAGTTGTCATTATGATTTAAAAAGAGAAAGCACAGTAGTTTGACAATAAATGGTCTTCACCCAACACTAACCAGGAGTGGAGAAAAAGCTTTTTGTGTGATCATTCACATTCTCTGAAAAAGGCCAAGAAAGCAAAAAAATCTGCCGTGATATGTAACATTTTGAGCACAACTGTACATATCTTGAGGTTCATACCCTGCTCCATGACTAGATGCATAAGGTACATAGGGCTCATTCCATTTGGGATCAAGAAAACAGGAGTCATCTGAAAGTGGTAGTCATAGCTGTGACCCTGTTAAACCTGGCACCAGACATTTATGTTTGAACTTCAGCAGTGCCTGTGCTGCATTACATAATGGTTATATTATCCCTGACTCCCCTGTATAACCCCCCAAAAAGCTTTTATATCTCCACACTAGTAGGTCAGTCTGATGGGCGTCCTTGCTGCAGCGTCTGTGATGTGGCCAGGGCAAGGGGAAACTCGGACACCCGGGACTGATGGCGGATGGGAGAATCACGGGTGGTCGGGTTCCCGGTTCCGTGCCCTGGTTATCATTTGTTAGATGGTGGGGAAGAAGGGAGTATTCACAGGGAAACGTGACGCCACCTGTAGTTCCCGGTAAAATGGTACCGGGCCTGCAAGCCGGCCGTGAGATGATGGTGGTGCAGCAGAGAATGGTACAGCTCCCACAGGTGGAGTTATAACCTCAGGGGCAGCGGGTGATGTTGAGGATGAGGGAGTTGTGGTGATAGGTCTACCCCTCTGGTGAGCTGCTGGTGATAGTGTTGAGACGCACCGACCACCGGCGGAAGAACAAGGAGAGCCAGTTCAAGTTTAACTCCACTTTACTGAGTACCGGCTGATGGTAAAACAGAACATTCTACAGTTTGGTTGACGGGTGGATGTTGCCAGCTCAGGGTCCCCCCTATGGAGCACATGGGTATTTACTCTCTTTTGCCTTCGGGGTCTTTCTATTCTTCCTGTCCTTTCCACCTTTACAGCGCTCTCCCGCCAGTCCTTCGGTATGTCACTAGTCCTCCAGGTCTGTCCCTTACCAGTATGGACGAGAGCAGCAGGAGCGCACAATTTCTCCCGCCACCGGAATTCAGTCCACGACCACTAGTGCCCTCAACCGGTTTCTGTTCTGAGGGGTCAGATGTCCTTGTGGTTCTGTCGGCAACCCGCTCACTAAGGGCCCACAGCTCGTCGGTCTGCGGTCAGAGGTGAACTTCTGACCGCCTCAGCTTCCCACGTTGCCGGTGTCTTTTCCCCCAATGTGACCAGCCGGCTCTTACCAGTTCTGGCCCGTTGCCTTCTGTCCTGGGCTCGCACTTAAAGATGGTGCTCCCTCCTGTCAACTGCACTGTCAGGCCCGTCCTCACTGACTGCCTTCCCAACACTGTCTGTTAAACTGTCACTCTCTCTCCCTAACTCAACCCTAGGCTCCACCCCCTGTTGGAACCTACTAAATTACCGGTCCCCCCTACTCTAAGTGGCCTAGTCCTAATTGTGTGCGAGAACAGACTCCATAGGTTAAACCCTGAACTGACAACTTACAGAGATATCACATTGTTGTTAAAGTGCAATACCTCCGAGGGGCGCCATATCTGTCTCTCCTCTCAAACACTGATCGGTGTCCTCTCCCTCTGATTGATGTGGATGACGACTCCTGCGTCATCCACATAGTCGAAGGAATTCCTGCACCTGCGCACACACATTGCCAACTTGTGCATGCACACTTTGCACTGCCCTCCCACAGCAGAGCTCAAAACGTAAGTGCATAAGTGCAAGTTGGCAATATGTCTGTGCAGGCAAAAGATTTTGCCTTGCTACGTCGTCATCCACATAGCAGGGCAAAACACATTGGCCTACTGCAGGTAGGGCTCAAAACATAAGTGTGCATGCGCAAGTAGGCAATGTGTTTGCAAAGTCACCAGATTTTGCCCAGCTATGTGTATGACGATGTAGCTGGACAAAATCTTTTGTCTGCACAAACACATTGCCGGCTCGCACATGCACACTTATATTTTAGGCTCTGCCCGCAGTAGGTCAAAGCCTGGTGCACATGCACAAGACAGCAATGTGTATGTTTTACTCAGCTACATTGTCATCCACATAGCCGGGCTAAATCTGGCCCTAGCACAAACGCAATATCGGCTTGCACATGCGCAGTTATGATTTAGGCTTTGCCCGGAGAAGGGCAGAACAAAGTGTGCATGCTCGAGCCATCGATGTGAATGTGCAGGCACAAGATTCCCCATGGCTATGTGCCCATCAATCTGAGGAAGAGGACTGCGATCAGCAGCGGAGATGCAAGTACGTCCATCATACCAGACTGTCCATATTTACATATAGCATGAGAGAATACAAAAAGGGTTACACGTATGTGGCACCCCACCAGTCTGGTCACCACAAAGGGGTACTGCACCCAGTGAATGGGTGTGGTGTCTCAGTCCTTGAGGGATCGGGATGGTGAACCCAGACACCCACCAAAAAACACCCAACACACCCTAGGACACAGGGAACCATGGGCGGTGGGCGGACCCGGAGGGAGGGCCCAGTCAAGGGGAAGAACAGGTGGAGGGTGCCAGTTAGTTAGTGAGCGAGAGAGACAGAGAGTCGTGTAGTGAGGAGTGAGGACAGAGAAGACCCCAGGGGCACAGGTGGAGTGAAAACGACCTGTGTGCCCGAAATCCAGGACTGACCATAGTCAGGCAGAGGGGTTGGTCGAGACCCAGGAAACCGGCCCTGAACGTGGTGCGGGAACTGTATGCCCGAACCACTGAAACAGAGGCCTCAAGGTCTAAAGGACCTATGGCCACAAACCGATGCCCCCGCTGAGAAGGTAGCCGAACTAGGATCAGGGAACAGGTACCAGTCGCCCGAGAAGGCCCGTGGCTGCTGGATTGGGGCACTGTGTGTGGAGGTTCTGGCAGGAGAAGTGAAGAAGTAGTGCTGGGAGAGAGAGACCAGAGAACGGAGAGACACACAAAGGGGTTTTGGGCAAGCTATCCCGGTTCCTTGAGAACTGACCAGGTTGGAACTTGGCAGAGAGAAGCGCTCGGTGATCAGATGCAGCTTCAGTGAGTAAACCGGGTAAAGAATTCCAACTCGGTGTGAGACTGTTTTATTCTCCCGCCTGCGGAGCCGCCGACTGCAACAGCAGACGAAACACAGAGGCCCAGCGCAACACGGTCTTACATATCCATTGCAGTTGAACACATCTGCCCAGGGTACTGCTCCACCTATGGGGAAGTGACGACATCAGGCTGCCATACCGACAACCCTGTAGGTTTTACCCGCAGCGTCCGTCCCTCATGACCAAGAACCGTAGGTGGCGTCACAAACTTTAATGCTATACACTTTATTCCCCATTCCTTAATCCTTTTGTTCCAAACGATTGACTCCCCCGGGGTCGTGGGAGCCGGGTCTCGACCCCTGTGACTCCACTGCAGCAACAGGAGCCCAGTTCTGAGTTCCCCACGGTCCCGGGGTGGGCGAGCCACGTATACAGTATATGTATATAGGTAGATACACACACAATATATATATTTTTTATGTGCAAAAGTAGTAAAACATGAAGCTGTCATGTGAATTGGTGTCATACTAACCTGCCAAATAAAGGTACCCCGTCACATATACTGCACAGTAATTAAAAGAAAAAGAAAATAAGCACTGAAATATCTGTATTCCTGGGAGGGTAAGTACGAGCTTTTCTGCGATGCCTCATATTTCTACTAGGGGGCGCCATTGCATCCACTGAATCACGTTTGTGACAATAATAACCTCTCTCCATGCCTGGAGTCATGAGGTCGATTTATTCTAAGATAAACACAATGTTCCCAGAAGTAATGAAGCTGGTGCTAGAATGAAAGGACGAGGCTGCAGAAAAACACGACCCGCACAATTAAACTGCATGCATGATTTGCAAGTCTGGACATTACAAGTGGAGCGGACACGTCTCCTGACTTATGTTTAGTAAATTGTATTTTCCATGACATAATGAAGCTGCATCGTGCTGTTCATCGGTTATTCCTCCTGTAAAGGTGTTTATAAATTGATAGCAGGGTGTGACCACTCCCCTTGTCAAAATGGGTGCGCCCCTACACTTCTTTTGAACAGTGTTGGGTCGCACTCCATTTCCAGGAGGAACAACAGAGGAACTGAATAATGTTGTAGAAATGCTGCATATTTTATGGATAATACAATTATTGAGCAAATAATGTGTCTTTTTTGAGCATCAGTCATGTCCTAAGGGTCCCATCACACTTGGCGACGTACCAGTGATTCCGACAATGATACGACCTGGTAGGATCGCTGGAGCGATCACTACGTGGTCGTTGGTGAGATGTCAAACAGTGAGATCTACTCAACGATGCAGCAGCGATACGGCGACCCGTATACCGACCTCGGCAGTCGTTGGGACCCTGTCACACAGCAGCTAGTCTGATGACTCAGACCTACGTGGCTGAGTTCTGAGTCACCGAGGTCGTTGTTAAGGCGTCAAACACACCGATGTATGCTGCCCAGCGGGAACCCGACGATCAAAAAATGGTTCAGGCCATTCCGACACGATCAGGATGTCACACGGGGGCCCGGATCGCTGCTAATGTCAAACATAGCGAGATCGCTAGTAAGGTCGCTATTGCGTCACAAAACCTGTGACGTATCAGCGATCTCGCTAGCGATCTTGCAATGTGTGACGGGAGCTTAAGGCTGTGATTGAAGCCAGGTCTAATCTCTCTAAACACTGAACGACTTTAGCCCCGTCCCATTGTTTTGGCACAGGGTGGTTTTCTCTTCAAGGTGAAGAAGCAGACAAATCCTTCAGGTTGGACTCAGCTTGTCTCCTTCCATTCGCACTGAGATCCGATTCTTTGTGCTTTCAGGGGTCTTATTCCCCCACTTAGGCTTCGCCCCAGTCTTCCTTTCATTCCATTGAGGGGATTAAAGCCCATTTCCCATATGATGGAGTACCCCACTTTTAATAAGCCCTGTCCCATTTATGGCATTATAGCGTAGCTGGACCAGCCGTATGCTACCTCCTACTCCTGGACCTGCCTCTGCTCTGGTTCCTGGAGAGCATCAGCCTTCCTGGGACAGCCATCCCGGAGCATCAGCCATCCTGGGCACAGCCTTCCTGGGGAACATAGCCTTCACCTAGAGGCTCAGCTTCCTGGGACATCAGCTCCCCTGGAGACCTAGCCATCCCTGGGTGCATCACCCTCTCCTGGGGAAGCATCAGCCTTCCCCTGGGGAGCATCAGCCATCCCCTGGGGAGCATCAGCCATCCGGGTCATCACTGTCCTTGGGGACATCAGCCATTACTAGAAGCACACCTTCCCCTTGGGACATCAGCACCTGGTGCATCAGCTCTCTCTGGGATCACCTCACCTAGAGAGCATCAGCCTTCCTGGGAATCGCATCCCTGGGGAACATCAGCCACCCTGGGAATCAGCACCTGGGTGCATCACCTCTCCTGGAGCATCAGCCTTCACAAGCATCAGCCTTCCCTGGGAACATCAGCATCCTGGGTGCATCAGCCTTCTCCTGGGGAACATCAGCTTCACTAAGAGATCAGCCTTCCTTGGAACATCAGCCATTCTGGGGACATCAGCTACATGAGTATCAGCTCCCTAAGACATCAGCTCACTAGGAAGCATCAGCCCTCTGGGAACATCAGCCTCCCGGTGATCAGTCATTCCTGGTGCATCAGTCATCATGGACACTCCCTCACTGGGGCATAGCCTCACTGAGGAGATAGCCTCCCTGGGAGCATCACACCTGTGGTGCATCGCATCCTAGGAGCATCATCTTACCTAGAAGCATCAGCCGTCCTGGGACTCAGCTTCGTCTGTCCATCCAATCTAACCTAATGAGATCGAATTGGCATGATAAACCCTATTTGTCCTCGAAGGAAGAAGCAGATGATCATAGCAATCCAGGTGTTCTAGGAGGCATTTCCCATCTCAATTTGGCTGTGTGTTTTAGAGAAATGTAAGAGGTAGGAGCCTATCCAAGGAGACAGAATGATGTCTGATATAGAGTTTCCGGTTTGGCTTGGTTGGCATTGACTTTAAAGATTGCTACTTCCTTGGTGGCTCTAGAGGTTCTATTTAATTCCTCTCTGAAGAGGCTATTTTTATATTTAAAGGGATCCTGTCACCTCCAAAAAGCCTCCTAAGCTACAAAATCATGTCCCTGCAGCATCTTATCACTAATCTCACACTCCATTTGTCTCCTAAAAGCATCCTGTCAAATTAGATAAAAATGATTTTATACTCACTCATTAGGCATTATAACATCTCTAGTGGTTGAACTTGGCGACCAGATTCTATAAAGATCGGTTGCATCGATAGATGATGTTGGGTTTCTCGGACAGATGTTGTGACAACACCGGATCATTTCTTAAGCTGAACCGATACTTTTTTAACAGATTGTTAAGTGCTTTTGTTGATCTGTTATAAGTAGTTATTAAACTAAATTCCCCTTTCTTAGTGCTCTCATTATTTTTATTATTTTTATTATCCATTTTTATCAGACATGAGTCCTGGGCTTCGTTCTTTACTTTATTAAATGCATCTATCAGAATCGGCTTAGGGTACCCTTTTTCCCTAAACTTCTCCTTCAAAATTAGCGATTCTTCCCAGAAATCAGAGTCATGGGTACAATTTTTTCTGACGCGCCAACATTGGCCGTATGCAAAAGGAAAAGGGGCGCAAATATGTAGGATCCCCTTATTAAAAACGTCTAAGGGTGGCCACTCACCTTATTGGGTTGTGCAAGTCCTGCACAACCCGGTTTAACAGCCTCCGCCACCGGCGGTGTGTGTGCGCTGCCTATCCTCTCTCCTGGTCCTCGGAACAGGACCTATCCGGTCACGTGACCGCGAAACTGAATTTGCGTCCCCGCTCTTTGCTGTGGGTTACCAGGAAAACGGCAGGTCCTCAAGGCAGATCGTTTGTGCTGTTCCTGAGCTGCTCCAGCCGCCAGTCCCTCACAAAGGGAGTAGTTGTCGTGCAAAAAATAGTAATGGCGGTCTGATTAGGAGCGCTCTAGGGATCAAGCGGACATATAAGATGTTTTAATAAATGGCAAACCTTTTATTACAAACTGTATAGAACAGTCTTCACCAATACCTTTTTGGAATGATTCCAGGCCACGGGACCGGGTCACGACTACCGTGATCCCCAAGAGACCACCACCGGCCCGGTTCGTGAGTACCCCATAGCCTGGGGGAGCATCAAGACCTAAATGGATCAGTGTCAGATGTTGAAAATTCTATTTTAAACTTCTTGTTTCTAACACTTCACCCAAATTCAATACCACCGCGCAGGTTAATGCGGGTACAAACGTCTGGTAATGAACAGGAACCCATTTCAACGGATCCTGACTGTCCCCCCCTTATTCTCCCTCCTCCGCAAAGAACAATAAATACAGCAGACGATCTTGTGACTAGAGCGACGGAACAAATACATAAAAGTATAGCTTGCTCCAGGGAAAATAGTCAGGAGAAGATGATAAAAACGAAAAAAAGGGGGGCTATGGGAAACCACTATCACCCAGTTTTTTCGGGTGGCACCGGGAAGGTACCCCAAAAGAAAAAGAAATATAGGAGATAGAGGGGGAGCGGTAGAAGCAAACTAAAACCAATCAATTCAATTGGACCCTGGTTTGAAAAAGAACAAATCCCACTAACCCATCGGAATAGGGAAGGGTCACAGAAGAAAGTCAAAATGAAAAGATTATTATCAAAGGAGCAGACAATGGGGGAAGGATTGTGATCATGGACCGGGAGTGGTATAGGCTAGAGGGTCTAAGGATATCAGATGATAAGGAATATTATGAAAAGTTGGGTCAGGATCCAACTCCACAGATACTCCTCTCGTATAGGGAAATTATTGCAGCAGCGGCCATTCAATAAAAAAGAAAAAGAATTTTTGAATATACAATTCCTCCAAACAACTTTTTTTTATTTTCTGCCAAAAATTCACAAAAGCAAAAATAATCCTCCCGATCGCCCAATAATTTCTGGAATTCATTCTATTACAGCTGATCTATCACACTGTTTAGATTTATTCTTACAAAAATATGTGTTGGAATTAAATTCCCTCTGACTCACCGTCAGCCCGTGGACTCCGGTTTAGACAGGCTGTAGCTCCTTCCTCCTTGTCACGGGTGGGCCTCGCTGCCGGTAGTGGGGCCCGGTTGAGTGCAGATCAAAAGTTGAAGACGTCTTGTAGGAACAGATTAAAGGGGTTAATTTATTCGTGACGCCACCTATGAGTAGTTTCGGTAATCGTTACCGACGCTGCGGAACCTCCGGGGGATGGACAGCAGCAAGATGTTACGCTCCCCACAGGCTGAGCGGTGATCCCCGGAGGCTGGAGCTGCTTAGGATGTTGTGCGGCAGCTGCGGTTACCTTGTAGTGCGGACGGACAGTTCATAAGGAAGCACGGACACAGAAAGTCTCTGTAACGGGTCTTTACTGTAACCAGCAGACAGTACATGGTATACAGTTAACGGGTAGTGGACCGGGTGGACTCAGCAGTGATGGTGTCCCTTAGAGATCCGCAAGTGTTCCTCCATTCTAACTAAGTGGTTGCCATTGTCGCCCAGGAATACCAGGTCGGGTACGGGGAGGCTGCTTCAATGCCCTATCCATGATGTACGTTCTGGATGTTTTGGGAAGCCTTGGATCCCTCAGTGGGTACACCGCTGGTTAGACGACTGGAAGTTGGCTGGTGGTGGGGTGCTCCTGTGAAGCTGCTCCTCCACGCTTCTGGTTCGCGTAGCAGAGGTGAACTGCTGCCAGCTTCGGTACCAGTGAACCGGCTGTGAGTTGGGCACGGGGGTATTTTGGAACCCGTGGTTAGTGATGCCCGATCCCGGTTGTTGAGGCCTCAGGTGCTGACACCCGACCGGTGACGGCCCGGGGGCTGCACGGGGTGCGGAGCCCCCGCTCCTACTCCAAGTTCAAGTTCTCTCGTTCTAGACTATTGTGTAGACTAAGTGTCTGTTCTCCTACACACTTCCCTAGCACTCCGCCCACCAGGACCCTGGGTTGGCCCTCTGTTCTAGGTGATGCATGCAGGGTTGGATCTCAAAGTTAACCGGATCACTGCTGTGTCAGAGAATATTGCGGCTGCATTTATGGCTGCAATACCCTCCTGTGACGCACTCGTTGCGGGGCGCCACACCACTTACGGGATTCCTCTCATCTGATAACAATTTTGAAGAGGGTAACTTGCAAGGAAAATTATATTTTCTATTCCCTTGATGTAGGATGTTCAAATATTCCCCACTCCTTGGGCCTGGAATAAATTCAACATTATTTATCCCAGGATGACACCATACAAATTGAACAGAAACTTTTCCTTTTACAAGGCTTGGAGTTCATCTTAAGAAACACAGGGCACAACTTACAAGCAATTGAAAGGTTGTGCCATGGGCACATGGGTAGCGCCCAGTTATGACATTACAGCCGGGGATCACAGAATATAAGATTATACAGACATTACAGCCGGGAATACCAGAATACAAGAGTATACAGACATTACAACTGGGGATTACAAAATATAAGAGTATACAGACATTACAGCCGGGGATTACAGAATATAAGTGTATACAGACATTACAGCCGGGGATCACAGAATATAAGAATATACAGACATTACAGCCGGGGATCACAGAATATAAGAGTATACAGACATTACAGCCGGGGATCACAGAATATAAGAATATACAGACATTACAGCCGGGGATCACAGAATATAAGAATATACAGACATTACAGCCGGGGATCACAGAATATAAGAGTATACAGACATTACAGCTGGGGATCACAGAATATAAGAGTATACAGACATTACAGACGGGGATCACAGAATATAAGAGTATAAAGACATTACAGCCAGGGATCACAGAATATAAGAATATACAGACATTACAGCCAGGGATTATAGAATATAAGAGTATACAGACATTACAGCTGGGGATCACAGAATATAAGAGTATACAGACATTACAGCTGGGGATCACAGAATATAAGAGTATACAGACATTACAGCTGGGGATCACAGAATATAAGAGCATACAAACATTACAGCCGGGGATCACAGAATATAAGAGTATATAGACATTACAGACGGGGATCACAGAATATAAGAGTATAAAGACATTACAGCCAGGGATCACAGAATATAAGAATATACAGACATTACAGCCAGGGATTATAGAATATAAGAGTATACAGACATTACAGCTGGGGATTACAGAATATAAGAGTATACAATGTAAAAAAATTATATCCCTGGCGCTCTCTAAAAAAAGAAACTTGAGAGGTGGTATCTTTTTCCGTGGTTTTTATTTGCATTTGTGAAGACAATTAATCTGCACAAATGCAAATAAAAGCACGGAAAAAGATACCACCTCTCAAGTTTCTTTTTTTTTAGTGCACCAGGGATATAATTCTTTCTACATTGGATACAAATTTCCCTTGAGCACCCAACTGATAGTTCAGCTAGACTATATAGTCCACTATATAAGAGTATACAGACATTACAGCCGGGGATCACAGAATATAAGAGTATAGAGACATTACAGCCGTGGATTACAGAATATAAGATTATACAGACATTACAGCTAGGGATCACAAAATATAAGAGTGTACAGACATTACAGCTGGGGATCACAGAATATAGGAGTATACAGACATTACAGCCGGGGATCACAGAATATAAGAGTATACAGACATTACAGCCGGGGATCACAGAATATAAGAGTATACAGACATTACAGCAGGGGATCACAGAATATAAGAGTATACAGACATTACAGCCGGGCATTACAGAATATAAGAGTATACAGACATTACAGCCAGGGATCACAGAATATAAGAGTATACAGACATTACAGCGGGGATCACAGAATATAAGAGTATACAGACATTACAGCCAGAGATCATAGAATATAAGAGTATACAGACATTGCAAAGCTGATCTGATTGTGCTAAGACCACGCAGCTCCCGCTCCCTCCTGATCACTGGGTTAGGAGTGGTAGGCTCTGTTAGTTTTACAGTTTAGGGTTATGTATGCAGCAATCAGGGAGACAGACATGGTAATAAACCATCTCTGCCTTCTGTATGAGAAATACAGGAGTATCTTTGTTTCTGTCGTCCTGCTTTCTTCTTTGTCAAACTGTGTACAGCTTTAACAGAGACGTGTTGTTTACAGTGTATAACAGGCAAGCTTTAACAGGAGCAATTCCTATTAGGAAGTGAGGAAGTGAAAGTTCCAGCACTTGTAGTGCAGGCAGAATGCTGATGAAATACAAGTTAATGGCATGTTACAGACTTTTTCTGTGCATATTAGACAGGTAAGTAGTTTTAACTTGTTCTGGAATAATAGGGAGTTAAGACCGTGCTTATGTACGGGTGTTGGGTTAAGGGTAATAGTAACTGCTGCTATTTTCAGCTTCGTTTTCGGAGAATAACTCTCGACATCTGAAGATTATTCCGGAGATTTAAGCATTGGTCGGTAATCATGGACTGGTATTGTTTTCCTGGCGCGCCGCCTTGGGAGTGTCGGTCACATTGCTCGCTCAGCAGTGATCCCGGCTCTTATTCTTGAAGTTCTTCCAAAGTTCTATTGTTGTGGAAACTACATTGTGTACATTGATTACAGTTCTATAAGAGCCTCGCCCCAATGAGGAATGGGTCAGAGCCGCCATGTGCAGAGGGATCTGGATCTCCAGCACCATCTATAGCCATCATGTCTTTACTGAGGCATATTAAACCATTTTAGCTCCAAATATTATCTGAAATATGGAAAATGTTCATGTAAATTCACTTTATTTTAATTATTATGTTTACAATAACATTTATGGAAATCTTCCCTAAAATTGTTCTTACATCCCCGATCCATGTCGTTATTTGATCCACTCACATCTCTACTGATTCCTGATTCCAGTCAGTTGAGAAACCCGGCGTGGTGAGCTGACTCCTGCTTGACTGTTGAACTGCAATACCAGAGACAACCTATGGACAAGAGTGGCGCTATTTCTGGAAAAATAAAGTACCTTTTTTTAACAAACCCTTGAGATTTATGGAAACAGTCATTCTTTTCATAACCAACATACTGCAAGGCATGCATGGCCACCTCACCTTTTCCTTTCTTAAAGGAGTTTTTTCCACAAACAAAAGTCATTTTAAAGTTAATTTTAATCAATAGATCTTGGAATACTAACAATCCACAATTGGATGAGTTTTAAAAAAATGTTCCTGTGCTGAGATAATCTTATATATGTGTCCCTGCTATGTACTGTGTAATGGATGTGTCTGACCGTACAGGGACATTGTCTGATCATACCACATCTCCTGTGCTGAGATAATCTTGTATATGTGTCCCTGCTATGTACTGTGTAATGGATGTGTCTGACCGTACAGGGACATGGTCTGATCATACCACATCTCCTGTGCTGAGATAATCTTATATATGTGTCCCTGCTATGTACTGTGTAATGGATGTGTCTGACCATACAGGGACATGGTCTGATCATACATCTCCTGTGCTGAGATAATCCTATATATGTGTCCCTGCTATGTACTGTGTAATGGATGTGTCTGACCGTACAGGGACATGGTCTGATATTATACCCTATAGACCCAGACCCAAACACCACCATATTTTGACATTCATCAAGAAACCAGAGGAAACAGTGGAGTTAATGTGCCATTAAAATTATGTAATTTATTCATACAATGGAACTGGTACACCTTAAAGGCACCCAAGATCAGTCAGAGAGGTACATGTTCTGGTACTGCAGAATGCAAAAATACCATGTCCCTGTACAGTCAGACACATCCATTACACAGTACATAGCAGGGACACATATATAAGATTATCTCAGCACAGGAGATGTGGTATGATCAGACCATGTCCCTGTACAGTCAGACACATCCATTACACAGTACATAGCAGGGACACATATATAAGATTATCTCAGCACAGGAGATGTGGTATGATCAGACCATGTCCCTGTACAGTCAGACACATCCATTACACAGTAGATAGCAGGGACACATATATAAGATTATCTCAGCACAGGAGATGTGGTATGATCAGACCATGTCCCTGTATGGTCAGACACAGCCATTACACAGTACATAGCAGGGACACATATATAAGATTATCTCACCACAGGAGATGTGGTATGATCAGACTATGTCCCTGTATGGTCAGACAAATCCATTACACAGTACATAGCAGGGACACATATCTAAGATTATCTCAGCACTGGAGATGTGGTATGATCAGACCATGTCCCTGTACGGTCAGGCACATCCATTACACAGTACATAGCAGGGACACGTATATAAGATTATCTCAGCACAGGAGATGTGGTATGATCAGACCATGTCCCTGTACGGTCAGACACATCCATTACACAGTACATAGCAGGGACACATATATAAGATTATCTCAGCACTGGAGATGTGGTATGATCAGATCATGTCCATGTACGGTCAGACACAACCATTACACAGTACATAGCAGGGACACATATATAATATTATCTCACCACAGGAGATGTGGTATGATCAGATCATGTCCATGTATGGTCAGACACATCCATTACACAGTACATAGCAGGGACACATATATAAGATTATCTCAGCACAGGAGATGTGGTATGATCAGACCATGTCCCTGTATGGTCAGACACATCCATTACACAGTACATAGCAGGGACACATATATAAGATTATCTCAGCACAGGAGATGTGGTATGATCAGACCATGTCCCTGTACAGTCAGACACAGATGTTAAGAGTAGTGGTGAGGGGTTCTGATGACATTTTGGCAATTCCCATAATTGATCCCCCCGGATCAGCTCTTTTCATAAGTCTCATAGACCCATTTCCCCCATAAAATGTCCTTTAATAGCCATGGTTTTTTTTTTGCTCATGGAATGGGTGGGGAGGGGGAAAGAAAATGTGGGATCATTGACACCCTGTATACCACATGTGTTCAAAAAGGATTCTTGACTTCATAGTACAACTTTCTGGTGTGAGAATCCTCCAGTGTATGCAAGAAATGATACAAAAAGTCACAAATAAATCAGAGAATAAATCTGGTCTTTATTTTACATTATATCATATCACAAGCAAGATTTTATAAAAATGGAGTAAGAAGTGATCCTTAAACATTAAAAGGAATCCTGCAAGGAAGACTCATTCCTGGTGACATCTATAGGGGGATGCATTATTCATTGTGTCTTATGTTTAGGCTCGTCTGAAGGGTCCCTTTAAGAGGTTGTCCACTACTTATACATTGGTGACTTATCATTAGAGAGGTCATCAATGTTTGATCGGCCACAGTCCATCACCCGCACCCCGCGCAGATCGGCTATTCTCGGTGCCGTGGCGACAGCCGGTGTGCCGGAATTAGCGTGTGGTCACGTACCATTTTCACATGCGTTTTTGGAGACCTGCGTTTCAAACGCTGTAAAAACGCACCATAGGGCCCCATGTAAAAAAACGCATGCCCTAATAGCCAAAAAGCCTGTGTGACTGTCCATGCGTTTTGGAGCATATCCAAAACGCATGCGTTTTAATAGGGGCCTATGGGAAACGCATGCAAAAACGCTGTACAATTAGTGCCATTCAAAACGCATGGTTTCCATAGGAGCCCATTTAAAAAAAGCATGCGTTTCCGGAAACGCATGCGTTTTTTTTAACATGGGCTCCTATGGGAAAGCAATGCGTTTTTGAATGCATTAAAAGGTACTAATTGTACATGCGTTTTGCATGCGTTTTCCATAGGAACCCATGTTATAAAACGCATGCGTTTTCTACAAAAAGCATGCGTTTTCAAAACGCTCAAAAAAATACTACAGCACTATTTTTATGTGCAGATTCAAAAACGCACCCAAAAACGCAGGACCATCACACACCTTACAAAACTCATGCTGACATGAAAAAGCATGTAAAAAGCATGCGTTTTTAAAAGGCACTAAAAAAACTGTGACCACAGCCTTACTCAGTTTGGAGCTGCCTGTCTCTCATAGTGGCCGCATCCGGTACTGCGTGTCCTATTCAAATCAATAGGAGGTGGGTGTGCAGTACCCAGCCGCGGCCACTATAAGAAGATGGAGCAGCTCTGGAACTTTGCATTTCCCGACAGTGGCACTGAGAACAGCTGATTGGCTGGGGTGCCTGGTATTGGACCATGGCTGATCAGATAGTCATGACCTTTCCTAAGGATAAGTCACCGATGTTTAAAGTATCGGACAACCTCTTTCATGTATGCCTCCAGTGAACCCATATGTGATCAGTAACTCTGAGTCGGCTCAAGTTTCTAATCTAGAATTAACAATGATGGTCTGTGTTGTTTGGAGCTTTAGAGGCTTCACGCTACATTCATTTCAATAGGGAGCAGAAGGAGATGATACTGGAATTACTGAAGACACAGAATAGGGATAGATAGAAACCTTCAGCTGAAATAACTTGGATATTTTATCAAAAGATGAAATGGCAAGATGTGTGCTTAAATATGGAATCTGATAATTAACAATTAATGTGATAATAATTAACAAAACCCTGTGATTACAGCATCAGCAATAGTTTAAGCATCTTGCTCCTCTCATTTATTCCCTTTTTCTCTCTTGCTCCTCCCTTTTCCCCACCCATATTCTCTCCTTTCTGCTCCTTTTTTCTCCCTTTCTCTTCCCCTTTTCCCATTGCTCCACCCCTTCCTGTCCCTTTTCTCCCCTGCTCCTCCCATTTTCTCCCTTTCACTCCTTGCTCCTCCTTTTTTCTCCCTCTCTCCTCCCTTTTCTCCCTTTCATCCTGCTCCTCCTTTATCTCCTCTCTCCCCCCCTTTTCTCCTTACTCCTCACTTTTCTGCAGTGTCAGAGGGAAACCGGTTATAAGCAGTGCCTGACTGGCCCACCGGGCATCGGGAAATACTCCGGTGGGCCCCAGGTCCCGTGCTGAACAGAGAGGATCTATCAGTAACCAGGCGTGGTCTACACCTCCACTGTATCTAGCAGATAATTTAATGTGTAGCATTTAGAATAAAGGAGAGCTGCACAAATAACAGAGCTTTAAGGGACATCCTAAGGGATATGTGAGCACTGAAGGTTTTTTTATTATTGTTCACTGGCAGTATGCGTACATCGGATATAAAAAACAAAAAAATAAGAAAAACATATTATACACATCAGACATGTATTGCTCACAGTGGGGAGAACCAGGGGCATTACTACCGCAGGTACAAGGGTTACAATAACACCCGGACTAAGCATCCTAAGGGGCCCCAAAAGTCTTTTGGCCTATAGAAAAAAGACTAAGGCTAATACAGATTTCCAATAATTGGGGGCCCTATTGGAGATTTTGCACTACGCCACTGGGGAGAACCACTTAAAGCAGGATTGGTCTATTGACCCACAGGTAAAGGGTGACAGTAAGGGGCCAAAAAAGGCCAAGGTCTCCTGTACTGTGAGCAGCTGACAGGTAAGATGGCAACAACAAAGCAGATTATATGAGTACTCAGAAGCAACGGGACCCATGGTGAAGACGTCAGGTTACCATCATGGGCATTTTAGGCTCTTCCTCAGTGACGTGCCACCCACAGTGACATGAGGGTCGCAATGACGATTAGGATGGACGCAGAAGGAATGGTGGCTGAATTGCAGAGGTTGGTAATACAGCACGAAGGAGTTGTGGTCACTGTTACGCCTAAATACGTGGTTTCAGAGTCCCCAACACATTTTGTGGGTGAAGAACAAGACTTCTTTTTCAAGTACATTGAACCTGAGAAGACAGAGATATAAATGAATGAAAAAGGCAGCAAAATCCAAAGCAGAACTATTAACCACAGCAGTTTCTTTGTTGTATTTTTCACCTTTGGGGTAATTTGACCTTTTATTTATTTATTTTTTTATATTTTTTAATTAGTCCTCATCCGGTAAGTCAACTTTCAGTTTCTTAGTTGCCATCTGTAGGAGTCTGCCTCCATCACAACACTACATGCAACCACTCAACCACTTAAAGGGGAACTCCACAGAGATAAAACTTGTTTGTATGGTCCCTGCACTCCTATACTATAATGCTGCCTGCCTGTTACACTTGTATAATGTTTAGAACTCCTATAAATCACTTATTCACTAACTTACCCATCACCCTTTCCATATGGGATAATACATCACGCCTGATTGTGCAGTTTCCCCTCCCTCTGCAATCAGCTTCATGTCATCCGATAACAGATGCTTCCTCATTGAATCACGTGGGCGTGATGTCATAAAATGTCCTAGACTGAGCTAGTATCTGATTATCTGCTTCTGTACATATGGCTCTTTCCAGGTATGATGTCATTTCCATCACGTGATGCGGGCATGTTGGAAATACCACCCAACGTTTGCAGATTGAATAAACATTTTTTAAGTCCACGTGGTCATGGAGTTGTTTATAATAGAAGAGGGGATCTGGGGGTAAGAACATCAGGCAGGCGGAGTGCATAATTATTGTGCATGGGAGGAAATGTAGCCACACCCACAACCACATCGGTCACGCCCACTAACCTGGAATCAGCTGATACATTCTAGGCTCAACCACGTTCGGAGAGCAGGGGGCATACCCACACCTCCTCTCAGCAGAGACTGTCTCATAGCAGGATCTTGTGTGATGTCACGCCCATGTAATGGAATGAGGAAGCGTCTGTTATCGGAGGCGCAGATGCTGACTGCGGAGGGAGGGGGAGAGCTGCACAATCAAATGTTACATATTGTCCCATGCGGGAAAGGTGACAGGTCAGGTGCACCTAATGATTAAGGGATTTATATGAGTTCTAAAGATTAGACAAGCATAACAGGCAGCTTAGCATTATAGTATAGGAGTGCAGGGACCATGCAAAATGTTTATCTCCCTGGAGTTCCCCTTTAAATGCTGCTGTAATGAGCTAGAAAAGCATCTAACGGGTTAAACCGCTCCTTAGTCTGCTACACCTACTGTATTTAGTACATCCGCTGCCACATAACGTATGTTACCAAGGGGTTAAAAGGCATGACACCAAATGTTGACATCTATTTCAAAGACACATCTACCAATCGCTTACACACTGTATATGAAGAGTAGTTGTGAGTGCGCACTACCACGCTCGGGTGCTCTTAACAAGCATTGTGATGCTCAGATAGGTGGGATTCACATACCAAGTAGAATGGAAGGCAATGGGGAAGCTCTTCCAGAGAAATGCTCAAGTTCCCCATTGATTTCCATTATACTCGGTAATCGAGCCACGCCCGTCGAAGCGTGACAATGCTCTTCACGAGTACCGAGCACCCGAGCAAGGTAGTGCTCGCTCATCACTACCCATGAGGTCTATGTGGGGCCCCACTGCTCCTACTTGGCAGATATCTACAGAGAAATGTCAATATTCACGACAAGGGGGTTGAGCTCTAACCCAAGGGCTCTTTGTAATCTAACCGAGATCATCATTTTTCCAACTTTTTCCTGTTCAAATCATTCTTGTTGTACCAAACGATATACCACATCCACCATTTAGGAAATCTGTGTCTAGTCAGTAGAGTTACTGTATATGTAATGATGAGGCGATTGTTCCCTGTTATCCAACGCCATGCACTGTCCACAGACGAGAATGACCACAGACACAGCTCTTGGGAATAAGAGTTGTCTCTACTTTGGCAGGAACAGGGAAATGTATTATGGAGGAAATGCTTTACAGTCTCACGTGGGTAGGCCACGACAAGTACAGTTTAGAGTTGAATACTGACATGAAATTGGGGCAGTGGCGGACCTTCAGCCAGGCGGGCCCTGGCGCAGCTTTAGGTGAGGAGCGGGGGGGTGCTAGCAGCCTCAGGTGAGGAGAGGGGTATGGGGTGCTAGCAGCGTCAGGTGAGGAAGGGGGTGCTGGCAGCTTTAGGTGAGGCGGGGGGGGGAGTGCTAGCAGGGGGGAATTCTGTGCGGCTCTTACCTGCGCCGGGACGCGCATTGTAGATCTTGGAGCTGGGGCTGGAGAGGAGAGGAGGGGCGGGAACAGCCAAGGAAAGCAGGAAGCTTCCCTCTGTTAACCTCCTCTCTTCTGACATAGCGTCACAGGTGCTTGAGGGGCCCCCTACTCGGTCGGGGCCCTGGTGCAGCTGAACCAGCTGCACCACGGTAGGTCCACCCCTGAATTGGGGTTCTGGACCTTTAAGAGCATGCATTGTTCCGATGTAGTATTTGTATGCTGTTATAGCAAAGTTCAGAGTCTTTTGTGGCTTAGAGCAGAAAATTAGATACAGCAAAAGAGTTTTACAGATCTGGGAATCCTAGGGTATTTTCACAGCTAGTCACGGCACGTGCAAAGGTACTTGAATCAAATAGCACAAGGTTGCAGTGGGACGGGAGACCCTCAATCAATCTCAACACGCGGCCAGTAGGTTCTTCTTTACATTCAGTATGCCCTACTGCTGAAGAAGCATGCGTAAATCCGGACAGCGAGGATCCAGGGTACGAAAGTATTTAGCATCTTGGCTGTGGAAGTCAGGGAAGAATCCTAGGCCTTTGGGCTTGGCAAGAAATCTTCTGATGAAGGGAAGGATGAACTTGCCGACCTTGGGCCTGGAAGTAGTGAGGAGACTTCTCGCATGTGCTCTGCTCCGTGTGGCATCCTGTACCAGACTGAGGGATTTCTAGCTCTGTATATCTAGACAGAGGTTGGAAGTAGCCTCACCTATTGAGCCTTGTGACTGGATCACAGCCAATTAGACAACACCCAAGTTACATGTCAGATTCTTACAATACAAAGTGAGATAAAGCATACATTTCACCAGGAGATGGTGCTGGAACACAACAAATGAGAAATACATGAGAAATGCATTAAATGTGAAATTGATGTGGAGTCACTAACATTAAATGTCCTGCACACATTACAGTGGAGAATATATTACCTGTCGTCATTTTCTCCGTCAGACACACTTCTCCTAGGCCTTCACAAGTTTTTTTGGAGGGAAAACTACAGCCACCGAAATCACAGGTGTAACAATCCAAGGCATTACCTAAGGGAAGAAAACACAAAGCAAGTGATATAAACAGACTATAGTGAGCACAACATCATATAATGCAATGTCATCTCCTCCTCACACTACTACACCATGACCTGTATACACAGCACAGTGCACACAGCAGTGTCATCTCCTCACACTACTACACCATGACCTGTATACACAGCACAGTGCACACAGCAGTGTCATCTACTCCTCACACTACTACACCATGACCTGTATACACAGCACAGTGCACACAGCAGTGTCATCTACTCCTCACACTACTACACCATGACCTGTATACACAGCGCAGTGCACACAGCAGTATCATCTCCTTTCACTACTACACCATGACCTGTATACACAGCACAGTGCACACAGCAGTGTCATCTACTCCTCACACTACTACACCATGACCTGTATACACAGCACAGCGCACACAGCAGTGTCATCTCCTCACACTACTACACCATGACCTGTATACACAGCACAGTGCACACAGCAGTGTCATCTCCTCATCACACTACTACACCATGACCTGTATACACAGCACAGTGCACACAGCAGTGTCATCTCCTCACACTACTACACCATGACCTGTACACACAGCAAAGTGCACACAGCAGTGTCATCTCCTCACACTGCTACACCATGACCTGTACACACAGCACAGTGCACACAGCAGTGTCATCTCCTCACACTACTACACCATGACCTGTATACACAGCACCGTGCACACAGCTGTGTCATCTCCTCCTCACACTACTACACCATGACCTGTATACACAGCACAGTGCACACAGCAGTGTCATCTTCTCACACTACTACATCATCACCTGTATACACAGCACAGTGCACACAGCAGTGTCATCCCCTCCTCACACTACTACACCATGACCTGTATACACAGCACAGTGCACACAGCAGTGTCATCCCTCCTCACACTGGTACACCATGACCTGTATACACAGCACAGTGCACACAGCAGTGTCATCTCCACCTCACACTACTACACCATGACCTGTATACCCAGCACAGTGCACACAGCAGTGTCATCTTCTCACACTACTACACCATGACCTGTATGCACAGCACAGTGCACACAGCAGTGTCATCTCCTCACACTACTACACCATGACCTGTATACACAGCACAGTGCACACAGCAGTGTCATCTTCTCACACTACTACACCATGACCTGTATACACAGCACAGTGCACACAGCAGTGTCATCTCCTCACACTACTACACCATGACCTGTATACACAGCACAGTTCACATTGCAGTGTCATCTCCTCACACTACTACACCATGACCTGTATACACAGCACAGTGCACACAGCAGTGTCATCTCCTCACACTACTACACCATGACCTGTATACACAGCACAGTGCACACAGCAGTGTCATCTCCTCACACTACTACACCATGACCTGTATACACAGCACAGTGCACACAGCAGTGTCATCTCCTCACACTACTACACCATGACCTGTATACACAGCACAGTGCACACAGCAGTGTCATCTACTCACACTACTACACCATGACCTGTATACACAGCACAGTGCACACAGCAGTGTCATCTCACACTACTACACCATGACCTGTATACACAGCACAGTGCACACAGCAGTGTCATCTCCTCACACTACTACACCATGACCTGTATACACAGCACAGTGCACACAGCAGTGTCATCTACTCACACTACTACACCATGACCTGTATACACAGCACAGTGCACACTGCAGTGTCATCTCCTCACACTAAGCACAGTGCACACAGCAATGTCATCTACTCACACTACTACACCATGACCTGTACACACAGCACAGTGCACACAGCAGTGTCATCTCACACTACTACACAATGACCTGTATACACAGCACAGTGCACACAGCCGTGTAATTTCTTCTTTACATACTGATATATAATAGGCAAGATACTGTTCATTGGCATAAATAATTCCAGTAATTTACTTAAATGGACGATGAAGGGTTAAAAACTGCGCTGCCATATTCCACGAGACATCAAAGGGTGAATATAATATTGATTTATTAGTCAACACGTTTCAGGTTTCTCAGAAACATGGCGATATGATATGGATTTGTCCTTAGGAAGGGGCCAGGGAGCCCTGAAACGCGTTGGCTAATAAATCAATATTATATTCACCCTTTAAAGTCTCATGGAATCATGATGTCTCAGTGCAGTGTTTAACCCTTCATCCTCCCTACTGTATATGCACCACCCTGGGGACTGCAGCAGTCGTGATCTGCTTTTATAGTGGTTGTGACTCTCACAACCACACAAGGTGAAGCCTCTGATCCCTATTTAGGTCATATTTTATCTCTCAGACCCTTCATCCTCCCTACTTTAACGTTCTGAGATAATAATGACCTTTGGGTTTTCATTAATCATCAACATTAACAGACATAAACACATGAAACAGATCCCTCTGTGTGTAATGACTCTATATAATAGATGTGTGTCACTTTAGGTATTGAATTACTGACATAAATGATCTTTTTGGTGATCTTCTAATTCATTGAGATGCAGCTGGAATCCTTTGACCACAATGTTCATCCATATACCAGCACCATAGAAAATATAGGGGATGCACTTGATGAGAAGTGATAAAATACATCTATATGAAATTCAGCGATACGGTCATTTAGGATTCTCAATCCCGTATACACACAACTAAAATATTCATCATTTAGTGTAGTTCGCTCTCCACCTAGACCTACATATTGTTGGTAACTTTAAGTATATTCTTAAAAAAGAAGTATAGGGTTATTATAATATATAAGCATTTTCCCCCTTTTTTTCTCCTTCCCCCTTCCCTAATAGTGATTTACAACCTATCCTACTTCTTCCCCCTTCTCGGTTCCCTAGAATGTTTTCATTATTGTTATGTCTTAAAATTAATTAAAAAAAGAATACAACATAGTTATAGTCATTCTTAATTAATGACTCAGCTCATTACATCCTTCTTGTAGACCGTAGCCCGGCTCTATAGGAGCCTCCCCCATACACATAAACACATTAATTACACATTAATCGCTATTTACCCAAATGGCAAGCCAGAATAGTAAAGAAGGCGACTGCAATCCACTTGTTCATGGCTGGAGGGTCGGTGTAACCTCAGAGCTGCGGAGTCTGTGTCTGTTATGTTTATCCCATTCGTCATCTCTTACTTTTATAGGAAAGGTGGTCCAACAACTGAACTCCACCCTGAGATAGTCATGAGAGATGGTGTGAGCTCGCACTTCTGAGAAGTGGCATTAGTTCCCTTTTTTCTCATCTAGCTCTAACTCACATTTAGAACATCCTTATTGATATTTACTACATTTCTTGGGTGTGCACCAACTTAGAAGTTTGTTTTTAGGCAAACTAGACCTTAAGGAAAAAAGTATATACACTAAATCGCTGTAAATATCCTGCTATACAGTAGATAAATAAAAAGCAAGTGCCCTAAAAACACAAGGCACTTAGTACATGCGTTTTTTGCAAAAATGTACAAAAAGGTACAAAGCCATCCCACCACGTCAAGGTGCACCAACTTCGGGACGGTTTCTACTCTACTTAAAACCTGACCTTGCCTTGTGTCTACTGACCTCAAAAAAGCAGGATGCAGAGTGTGACCTGAGTCCCAAAATGCAGAAAGAAAAGAAAAGGGCGCATGTGTAGACACACAGATTTATGTGAGATATCTCTCTACGCTATTGTTTTTTATCTGAGTCCCAAAATGGACACACAGCAATGGTAGGTTTGTTTTTAGCCAAACTAGACCTTAAGGAAAAAGGTATATACACTATACCGATGTAAATATCCTGCTATACAGTAGATAAATAAAAATCAAGTTCCCTAAAAACACAGGGCACTTAGTACATGCGTTTTTGCAAAAATGTACAAAAAGGTACAAAGCCATCCCACCACGTCAAGGTGCACCCACTTTGGGACGGTCCCTACTCTAACTATTTTAAAACCTGCCCTTGTGTCTACTGACCTCAAAAAAGCAGGATGCAGAGTGGGACCTGAGTCCCAAAAGGGACACACAGCAATGGGAGGCAATATAAATGCTCCACTCAGGAAAAGGAGGGGTGAGGCTCTCCCAAACTTGTAATGAAACAAGGAGCTAAATTGAACATATACAAAAACTGTGTCAGAGCAGACGTTAGTGAACATGTTTGTAAGAGCATGTTCACACTGACCACCAGATAGACTAAACTTTAAGGAAAAAAGTATATACACTAAACGTGTGAAAATAACCTGCAATAAATAAAAGCAAGTGCTATAAAACACAGGGTACTTAATGCTTATGTTTTTGCAAAAAGGTACAAAGCCATCCCACCACGTCAAGGTATACCCACTTCAGGACGGTCCCTACTTTAACTGTTTTAAAACCTGCCCTCGTGTCTGCTGACCTCAAAAAAGCAGGATGCTAGTGTGACCCGAGTCCCAAAATGGACACACATCAATGGGAGGCAATATAAATGCTCCACTCAGGAAAAGGAGGGGTGAGATCTCCCAAAATCGTAATGAAACAAGGATCTAAATTGAACATACACAAAAACTGAGTCAGAGCGAATATCAGTGAACATGCCTGTAAGAGCACTGACCACCAGACAGACTAAACTTTAAAGGGAACCTGTCACCTGGTTTTTGCCATCCCATCTGAGAGCAGCATAATGTACAGACAGAGACCCTGATTCCAGCAATGTGTCATTACTAAGCTGCTTGCTGTCATTTTTTATAAAATTAGTGTTTTTCTCTGCTGCAGATTTAGCAGTCTGTGAATATGCCAGACTACCTGGCAGCAGGCCAAGTAGACTGCTAATGATAATCTCCAGCTGATTAAACAGTGATTTTATCAAAACTACACTGAGCAGCCCAGTAAGTGACACATCACTTCAATCAGGATCTCAGGTCCTATATTATGCTATTCTCAGATTAGGTTGCAAAAACCTGGTGACAGGTTCCCTTTAAGGGATAAAGTATATACACTAAACATGTGAAAATACCCTGCAATAAATAAAAAGCAAGTGCTACAAAACACACAGGGTACTTAATGCATACGTTTTTGCAAAAAGGTACAAAGCCATCCCACCACGTCAAGGTACCCACTTCAGGACGTCCCTACTCTAACTGTTTTAAAATCAGCCCTCATGTCTACTGACCTCAAAAACGCAGGATGGACACACAGCAATGGGAGGCAATATAAATGCTCCGCTCAGTAAAAGGAGGGGTGAGGCTCTCCCAAAATTGTAATGAAACAAGGAGCTAAATTGAACATACACAAAAACTGAGTCAGAGCAGACATTAGTGAACATGCCCGTAAGAGCATGTTCACACTGACCACAAGACAGACTAAGTATATACACAAAATGTGTGGATGTACCCTCTGCATCTTGCACTGTTTTTGGATCTACAGGTTGAGTGAGGGGTAGTAGGGTCCAGAGGTGCAGCCATGCTGGGGGGTGGGGGGCTGGCGGCCATTTGTGAGGACCGGGGGTGGGGGGTTGTGCTGCCCGCCGCTGGCAAGGTCCAGGGGGTGGGAGTTGGGGAGGTTGCTGATGCGGCTCTCCTACCTGGCGGGCATATGCATTCCTGGGAGCCGGGATCCTGGGGGCTGGGACGGCAGACGAGAGGAGGGGCGGGATCAGGCAAGGGAAGCAGGAAGCCTCCCTTGCCTGACCCTCCTCTCCTCTGACATCGGGTTACGGGGGTCGGCTGGGGGCCCCCCTGCAGGCTTGAGGGGCCCCCTAGCCGGTCGGGGCCCTGGTGCAGCTGAACCAGCTGCACCACGGTAGGTCCGCCCCTGGTAGGGTCAATAAGAGAAGAGCCGACATGGAGTGGGGGTGCCATAATGTATTTTAATGCTGCCGACCCCTCTGCCAGGCATTTTCAGTTATTTAGGGAGATGTTAGATCACATATTTTCTTCCCTTCCCTGTCTCGCATGCCTGGTATATATTAAGGTTATTTGGGTGTGGAGTTCTACTTTTGGCCTGTCCTACAATAACCTTTGCTCTATCCTCCATGGGATAACATTGTCTGTGTGGTTATTTTTCTGGCTGTCACTATAAGGGAAAGTGAGAATGGATTTAGGGACAGTCAACGGTGAGTGGGGACGCCATAACGCAACTTAGGATGCCAACCTCCACTACCTGGTAGGGCATAGGAGGGAGGGCAGATTATAGGGTAATTACCCTCCTGCTACCTAATTGCTAAACTTATCAATTAAATTTTGGTTTTAATGGGTATTTATATTAGCCTAATACTGATTGTGAATCCGTACGTACCCTTAGTCTATGTAGAGACCCACCCTATTGCCAGTTGATATTCAGCATTATCCAAACTTGTCCTTGTTTGACTGTTCTGCAAACCTTAACATGGGTGGGCTTTATGTTTAGCGACATATTAAATAGAGCCAGGGTGGGGCTTAAAATGTACCGCTAAATTGGACTCAATGGTTGGGAAGTATGGCTGTTTCATAAAAATGCCTATATGCATGTCAATATTGAAATAGTTGGGTCGCCGTGCTGCTGAGCGGCCCAGCTCGAAACTGCCGTAACTGTTAATTGTACTTAAGCAACAGCATACCCCTTGTGAACCTGCTTTACCCTTACCTACCCCCCGCCTGTTGATAAATTTTACCCTTGTTATTTGCCACCTCGTCTTGTGTGCTGTAGTTGTACTCTGCACCATGGTGGTCCCTCGGCCATCGCTTCAACCACGAGAAGCAAGTCACAATAAATCCAAATTGTCGTAGATGCAAAAACTTTGGGGTCTAAATGTGACCCCATTCACTTGTATTGTGCTTTGATGTAGCAACAACACTTAGTCAACTTTGGCCGCTCGACCACATAGACCATTGGTGTACACTGTGAGGGTGAGCCGTGCCCGATCGATGTACACTGTGAGGGTGAGCTGTGCCCCATCGGTATACACTGTGAGGGTGAGCCGTGCTCCATCAATGTACTGTGAGGGTGAGCCATACCCCATTGGTGTACACTGCAAGCATGAGCCATGCCCCATTGGTGTACACTGTGAGAGTGAGCCGTGCCCCATTAGTGTACACTGCGAGAGTAACCCGTGCCCCATTGGTGTACACTGTGAGGGTGAGCTGTGCCCCATCGGTGTACACTGTGAGGGTGAGCCGTGCTCCATCAATGTACTGTGAGGGTGAGCCATACCCCATTGGTGTACACTGCAAGCATGAGCCATGCCCCATTGGTGTACACTGTGAGAGTGAGCCGTGCCCCATTAGTGTACACTGCGAGAGTAACCCGTGCCCCATTGGTGTACACTGTGAGGGTGAGCTGTGCCCCATCGGTGTACACTGTGAGGGTGAGCCGTGCTCCATCAATGTACTGTGAGGGTGAGCCATACCCCATTGGTGTACACTGCAAGCATGAGCCATGCCCCATTGGTGTACACTGTGAGAGTGAGCCGTGCCCCATTAGTGTACACTGCGAGAGTAACCCGTGCCCCATTGGTGTACACTGTGAGGGTGAGCTGTGCCCCATCGGTGTACACTGTGAGGGTGAGCCGTGCTCCATCAATGTACTGTGAGGGTGAGCCATACCCCATTGGTGTACACTGCAAGCATGAGCCATGCCCCATTGGTGTACACTGTGAGAGTGAGCCGTGCCCCATTAGTGTACACTGCGAGAGTAACCCGTGCCCCATTGGTGTACACTGTGAGGGTGAGCTGTGCCCCATCGGTGTACACTGTGAGGAGTGAGCCATGCCCCATCAGTGTACACTTTGAGGTGAGCTGTCCCCATTGGTGTACACTGTGAGGGAGAGCCGTGCCCATCGTGTGCACTGTGAGGGTGAGCCATGCCCGCATCAGTGTACACTGTGAGGGTGAGCTGTGCCCCATCAATGTACACTGTGAGGGGAGCCGTGCCCCATCGGTGTACACTGTGAAGGTGAGCCGTGCCCCTTTGGTGTACACTGTGAGAGTGAGCTGTGCCCCATCGGTGTACTGTAGGGTGAGCCGTGCCCCATCGGTGTACTGTAAGGGTGAGCCGTGCCCCATCGGTGTACTGTGAGGGTGACCGTGCCCCATCGGTGTACTGTGAGGGTGAGCCGTGCCCCATCGGTGTACTGTGAGAGGTGAGCCGTGCCCCATCGGTGTACTGTGAGGGTGAGCCGTGCCCCTTCGGTGTAATGTGAGGGTGAGCTGTGCCCCATCAATGTCACTGTGAGGGGAGCCGTGCCCCATCGGTGTACCTGTGAAGGAGAGCCGTGCCCCATTGGTGTAACTGTGAGAGTGAGCTGTGCCCCATCGGTGTAACTGTTAGGGTGAGCTGTGCCCCATCGGTGTACTGTATGGTGAGCCGTGCCCCATTGGTGTAACTGTAGAGGTGAGCCGTGACCCATCGTGTACTGTGAGGGTGAGCGTGCCCCATCGGTGTACGTGAGGTGAGCGTGCCCATCGGTGTACTGTGAGGGTGAGCTGTGCCCTCGGTTGTACTGTGAGGGTGAGCCGTGCCCCATCAGTGTACTGTGAGGGTGAGCCGTGCTCCATCGTGTACTGTGAGGGTGAGCCGTGCCCCATCGGTGTACTGTGAGGTGAGCCGTGCTCCATTGTGTACTGTGAGGGTGAGCCGTGCCCCATCGGTGTACTGTGGGGGTGAGCTGTGCCCCATCTGTGCCCCATCGTGATGAGGTGACTGTGCCCCATCGGCGTACTGTGAGGGTGAGCGTGCCCCATCGGTGTACTGTGAGGGGGGAGCCGTGTGGAGCTTTATGTAGGCTGAGATTCCCTGACAAGGTTCAGTCAGATTTTCCTTTTCTTTTGGCTTTGCCCCCAGGAGCCTGTAATAACCTAGCAACGCCCCTGTTTTATATTCGGCCGGTGTCCCGCCTGAAGGTCTCCACACAATGAAAGTTTATTTTCTCACACAAAGTCATGTAAACACGGCAACGAATTTCCGAGGAATGTTTCATAAGATAGAAGGAAGCGTGTGTTGTTATTCAGATCTCTGTTCTTCCTGGGTATTATTATAGACCGCACTGATTTTAATTTCTAGAAATATGTGAGATGCTTGTCGGCACAGGATTGATCTGCTAGCTGTTATGGATACTCGGCCTAACAATGACAGCCATTTACACTGAGTTGTTAGGTGTGGCGCCCCTGCGACCGGGGTGGCCACATAGGGAACTGCAGCGAGGCAGAAGATAGACAGTTTGTGCACTAAACAACCTCACAGCACACACACCCACAGGTGCACAGCACCCCGCACCCGATGCCCGGGACTCTAGTCGGGAGAAGGGTGGTGGGGTTTAGAGGAAAGTGGGTGGGGAGGAAGGAAGGTCAGGTGACAGATAGTGCAAATAGAGGAAAAGAGGAGGAAGGAGTTAGTAGGCCAGAGTGAGCCGAGAGGTAAAGAACAGCAGACAGAAAGTCACACTCCCTGGTGGGATTGGGCTCCCTGGAGACGCAGAATCCACAGAGACACAGATCCATGGAGAGAAAGCTCGTCCATAGCCGGCATCCCAGGGGAGTGTGAGGACAGAGACCGGACCGGTGTCACCGGGTCCGAGGGACACGGCAGCACCGACCAATTATCAGCGGAGTAGTTTTCCCTGATTGTATTGGAATCACATGGGTTAGAAGGAGCCTGGTAATCCCTTGGAAGACAGGGTTACTGCAGGCTAGGCAACCACCAGAGTGTTGGCTCTGAGGGGGACTGAAGTGATACTCCGGCTCCCAGACAAACCGGCGGGGAACACAGATTCCAGGTCCGTGTTTCCACTACAGGGTTGGAGGCACAGTAGCAACCACGAGGACCCGGCTTACCGCCCGCACACACCTAGGGGGAAGTGTGGCGCCTTGCTCACGCAGGTAACCACAGATCTCCCTAATGCACAGCTGGGTTTCCACAACAGGTACCTACTACATACAACACCTTCCACCCCGGCACAGTAGGGGGAGCACCACTTGCTGCCCTTAGGCGACATCCCCTATAAATACTGCTGCTGGGGGAGGAGTTAGTCAGAGTGTGTGCAGACGCTAGAAGAGCTGCAAGGACATCCTGATGTTCGGTGCTGCGTTCAGGCCCGAGCCAGTGACCCAGAGTGGCCCTTCAGCGTCCAACAAGCCTAAGTGGGACTGAAGGCGAGGAACAGAGAGAACAGAGAAGGGGAGCGAGGAACTTGGATAAGAGTTGCACCCAGAGAATCACCGGATATTGGGGATCCGCACCTGTGGGACACTTTAGGACCACAGAAAACCCTGTCACACCATGGAGGCTTCGGCTACCCGGTTTGTTCCCCCCTGTGAGTCAAGAGAGGGAGCCAGACACAGCAGACAGCACCGCAGTGTTCAGAAAGGGTCACCCAGAGACCGCACAGGAGGGAGAGAGACACTACAGTCAGGAAGAGAGAGGAGGCAAGTCTGGCTGCAAGCAGGCTGTGCTTCAACCATCACTACAGAGCAGAGGAGGCCTTATACCCACTTGCTGTGGGCACTCACTGTGCAACCCTGTCACCTGTCGGTGCCCTGGACATATTTACCTGCAAACATCAGTAAAAGGTAAAAGAGACTTCTTTTGTGTGCGTGCATCCTTCTTCTCCACTCACTATGCCCTCAAAGACTGTTCCAACTCTCCCCTTTACAATCTCAGCTCCATTACAACCGGTCCCTCCTCATTACACTGCCCTGGAGGTCCCAGTCCTGCCTGCGGAGGACTAAACCATCTCAGCCGCATTACCACCGGCCTTAAGAGGATGTCTCACCAGGTACTGCAGGTGGCGTCACGACAAACTTGTACATAATCCCCTGAATATATAAATCCCTTTTCAAAGAAAGGCCAGGACACAGGATCAAGTTAACCCTTGCCGCCTGGTACCCTGAGTACCCCAAACCCTGGGCTCGACAGAAGCTGCATATAAGGGGACGAGCTGCCGCCATACAACCTGTGGAAAGAACAGAGAGAGGGAGAGAACAGCCTAAAAGAACATTTAGATGGAGTGAGGGGTCTCGGAGCGACAGCCTGGCTGCAGAGGGTTCAAGTGTTACTGGAGTTAACTGAATTTTGAACTGTGTTGAGAGCTGTACCGTGACTTGTGTGACTTGAAGAACTTGAAAGTAAACCCGGTGAACCCTGCTTCAGTTTCCGTGTCTTATTCCAGGTATTCAGAACTGTGCATTACATACCTTTACCCTGTCAGGAGCAGCCCGACCCGTGGCAGGCTCATCCATCCAGCTGCAGTCCATCCATTCCTCCATCTCTTGGCAGAGCTGTGCTGCAGCGGTGGTCCCCTTACTGACCACAACCCGTGGGTGGCGTCACAACAACAGTCCCCTGTATATATTTCCTTTACTTGTGAGAACCCGGGACACGGTCAGGACCAGGACCGCCGTGATATCCCCAGCAGTACCCCGGTCCGATACCAAGTACCCCGTCCCAGTGGGCTCCACATAGGCAGTAGGTCCATAGCAACCAGACAGGGTTGGCTCTCAGCTTTGGGTGAAGAAGTGACATCAGTAGGTACAGACGAAAAGGCTGGCCCCATAGCAAAAAGGGAAAAAAGGGGCCACTTATTACATAAAAAGTAAAAGTCCAGAACTATCCTGATATTTTGGAAGTAACCCCCGGGGTGGTCCTTCCCCTGAAAGGGGAATAATGCATCCATTATATGAACAGTGACATGGGTAAAATGGGGACACGGCGGTAATATGGTGATTTATTTTTTTTCACCCAGGACAGGTCTTGTGTTTCTTACCCCTTTTCTAAAACACTTATTGTGTCACACACTGCTGAAACCAAAGGGTATCTGGGATGATCAGGCTACAGCATTTAGCTGATCAGAGTTCCTCCTTAGAGCTCGCTGGCGATTATCATTAGTCAAATGGAATTATTTCCTTTCAGATTTTTGAGAATCCTTGTAGATTTAATCTCAGCTGTTGACCTTATGACCACTCCCTTTCTCTATATAAACTCACTTTTATGCCGGTTATAGATCTGCCATGCTGACCTCTCTGGTGAAGATGTTCCTGTTGTCGGTGGGGAGTCCCTTTCTGGAGAAGCTGTGGAATCCATTTGTTTGTTGTTTTTTTCCTGTTTGCCTCTTTCCCCATGCTGTCTTATCGTAGTAGTAAGACTAGCGTCTTGCTGCCCTACTCACTCACTAGGCTTAGTTTAGGGTCAGCCAGCACCTAGTGACGTGATCGTGCACAGGGAAGGACCCGTCTACGGAAGCTGTGGATTCAGTCTCTGGGAGTGTTAAGGGGTGAGCCCTCTTCCCTCTCCCTATCACCAGGGTCTCCCTTTTACCTTCTCCTGTTGCACCACATGCCGAGCGATTCCTCGCTGCAGCACGACCTTAAGGATCGCAGGGTTGATGTTGTACTGAAACCCAAAACACCATGGAAAAGGGTTTTTTGCTGCATGTGTGTTGCTACTTTCCTTACTCACCCTCCTCAGTGGCCTCCTACCCGTTAGTTGATATGTAATAGGGAAACCCACAGCTCGGTTAAAGAAGTCATAACGGTGATCAAAATAAACTTTGCTGTACAGGAGGAACTGGTGAACAATCATTATACTTACATAGCAGCAGGTATGTTGCGGTTCCATATGGTGGTATTTTTTAACAGCAATAGCTTTAGTGTATGCTACTGGAGCTGGAATCCATTTGGCAGTAGAATACTTGGCGAGAGTCATTTCAGTTGCATGATACGCTGGCTTGGACCTTTCATGTTTTCTGCTTCCTACATCCCTCTTCAGCGTATTACCTATGCCCCAATCTGGCAAACCTAGCCTTCAACTAACATTTCCTTGTCCGACCTACACGATTCTTCAGCCCATCTTCTCTTTTACTGTCGAAAGGGTCCCCACAAACTCACAGCGGCAACCACTAGAGGGAGCTTCAGAGCTGACTGGGTACACTTTACACATTGAACTCTATGAGATTACAGTCTACAGGAAGCTCATCAATGCCCTATGGTGGTGGAAGAATTTTGTCATTTAGCTGTACGGTATGTCTGTAAGTTGAAAAACATATCTCTACCCTTATAAAAATAAACTTAGACATTTTCTGAGACTTTCTTTAATATACATTGGAGTATTTAATATATTTTTTTAATAATTGCAGTTATTTCTTCATTATTGATCATTGGGTCAGTCTGGAGCGAGATTTCATGGCTTTGTCAGTAGTGTGGTTAAAGATTTAAAAAGAAAATTCATTGCCTTTGTCTGCAAAGTAAGTACAGATTATTACGATATTTGGTGTTTATTATACAGATTAATAATCCTACATACCTCAGACAAAAATCAATTGCCAAGGAGCAGAATAACACATCATTCCCAAAGGAAGGGCAAGACTCTTAATGCTCAATATGTAGAACAGTCTGTTCCTCCATTACTGAGAAATCAGCTTTTGGATAGATCTGCAAATAAGGCTGAAGAGCTATGGTAGATCTAATGCCTCTGTCACTCCAACTCTATCCCTCACCTAGCGCCTCCTTCTCCTGCTTGACATGTGACAGACCCTGAGGTTACACAGCACAGAGGCCATCAGTCAAGCAGGAGGTGGAGGAATAGAGCTGGAGTGACAGAGGTTTCACATCTACAAGTGCTCTTAAGCATCAATACCATATAAATTTAAATGCTGATTTCTCCATAACAGAGGAACAGACCAGTTGTGTAAATGACCCGCCCAGGCCGGGGTATCAGGTCGGGGACGGCTATCACGGGTGGCTGCCCCGAGTCCGTGGCCCTCGGTCGGCAACTTCTTAAAATATAGTTTCTATTCGGATAGTTCGTGACGCCACCTGTAGTACCTGGTGAGGGATCACCAGCGCCGCCACATTCCTCCGGAGGGCGTTGGAATTGCAGCAAGGGTGGTATAGCTTCCTACAGGTGAAGTGGGCCTCCGGGGCAGCATTGTAGTGGGCAGTTCAGAGTAGGGGTTTGGACCAAGGTAAAGGATATTGAATCAGTCTCTACTAAGACGGGAGCAGGGAAAATAACGCATACACACACACCCATGAGTGTCTCTTTACCTTTTTACTGGTGGAAACTGCAGGTAATACATCTGGGAGCACTGTCAGATGACCAGAGGCACCGTTGAACTTCCACAGGGAGTGGGTATAAGGCCTCCTAAGTTCTCTCTCCTGTTTGTTGAAGCCCTGCCCGTGTATAACCTGGCTGAGCCTCCTCACTTCTCTCTCTCCTCCTGCGCGTCTTCGGGCTACCCTAGATGATCACCGCTGCCCTCTCCTCACTACGGTGTCTGGCTCCCTTAATATTGAGTACGCAGGGGGACGGGTGGCTGAAGTCTCCACGGTGTATCGGGGTTTTCTGCTGGCTTGAAGCACTGCTGCAGGTGCGGACTCCCGAAGTCTGGTACTTAATTGGGCGAACCTCCACTGGCTCCTCTACTCCAACTGTCCTCTGTTCTCTTTGCCTTTCGGTCCTACTCCTGGGCCTGGCTGGACGGCAGAAGGGCTACTCTGGGTCACTGGTTTGGCCTAGCACGGCACCGAGCACCAGGACGTGTTTGTGTCAAGCCCCAGGCCGTGGGGTACTCGAGTATCAGGCGGCAAGGGGTTAACTTTGTGACGGGGAATGGTGGCCGCTGCCTGATCCCGTGTCCTGGGGGACTATTCTTTTGAAAAGGGGTTATGTACAGGGGAGTATTTACAGTATGTTGTCGTGACGCCACCTGCAGTTTCTGGTGAAGTAGCACCAGCGCCACCACAGTCCGCCGGAGGTCGATGGTATCACGGCTGGGATGGTGTAGTCCTCCGCAGGCAGGACTGGGACCTGCAGGGCAGTAATCCTGTGGATAGAACAAGTTCATGCAAAGAAGATGCAGCAGAGTCGGATTCACTTCACTCCGGGTACTTTACTGGAAACTTTAGCAGCATTAGTTACAGTTCACAGTTCAGTAAGATGTTCAATGACAAGTAGCTAATGGGTGGCTGCAAGCGGATCCTGGGTGGTAGGATGGAACCCTTAGTGTGTGCCTTCTCTCCATCAATTCTACCCTGCTTCCCAGTAGTTTGTGTGAAGTCTGACCCCATAAAGTCGGATCGTTAGCTACCTGTTATTGTAACATCTGAATGCTGAACTGTAAACTGTAACTGATGCTGCTACAAGTTTCCAGTAAAGTACCCGGAGTACTGAAATAACTTTTTCTGGCGTCACGAACAGGATCTCGTGCCCGGTATTACTAGGTAATGTGCGCTTTGGATTTGTGCTTAAAACAAACTTTTTCTGCCATTGCTTGACGACAAAAATGGGTTCCCGCCATTACTGCAGGAGGACCCAAGATGGCAACGTAGCCATGTACTAAACGCCATGTGCAGGCCCGGGGGTGTGTGCCCCTAGAAGAAGGAGGGCCAAGACGGACGCACCAAAAGTGTGGCCGCCCCGATTGCCATCAATCAATCAGGGGGGAGGCCAACAGGAAGTTCCTCGGGAGAGGCCGCCCATAAGAAGACAAACCGGAAGAGAAAGAAAGAACGACCAAGGTTCCTTCATACCCGGCAGCATGGCGGCACCCCGTTGGAGAGATATAGTGCGCGAGCTTGAAGAACAGGCCCGAGCTGCGCAACGCGACCCGGCAGCGGCGTCCCTCTTGACACTAGAGGGGGATGCTGACTACTGGAGGGACGCATTCGGACGGCTCCGCCAGGACATGGAAGAAGCCCTGGCGTGGTGTGACAGCGGTGGAGCGCGGAGCGGACCTACGAACTTTCGTCCATGAGAGCGGACCGCGAGGCGCAAGAGGCTGCAGTGGCAGAACAAGCAGTTGTGGAGTACTGCGCCTCTCTACCACCTGTTTCTCCACCCGTCCAGACCGGGACATGGGGGTTCAGACGGAACCCCCGGCTACACCACCGTCCCGTAGCAGCAGTTGTCTCCAGCTAGAGGAAGCGCGGACGTCTACAGGTGGCGTCACGACAAACTGTATATAAATCCCCTGTAAATAATTCCCCTTTTGGGAAGATATCCCAGGACACGGGATCAGGCGACATCGGACCTGGAAGTTGTACCCCAAAGCCTGGGCTCGACAGAAGGTGTTGTTTGTAAGTGGTACCCCTGTGGAAATCCAGCTGTGCACTGGGAAGCTTGTGGCTACCTGTGGGAGCAGGGCCTGACATAAAGATTTTGCTGTACCTGGCTTTAAACGAGCTACATGTGCATACAAGCGTTTTGGGTGGGGATGAAATCCTGCTGACAGATTCCTTTTACTTGTGTATTACTAATTTACATTTTTTCTCTTGTTGAGGAATGTTAAGTCATCAACATGTCTTATCTGGCGTGGTCATATTTGTCTTCCCGGCATAAGTATAATATCAGAAGTCACAACTTATGCAAATATAGTGTGTAAATTCATCGTTTGTTTTACTTCTGAGGGATCAGGAAAAGAAATGGTACCGTAATAGGCTTCTTCCACTTTTTAGGTTATGCCTATTTTGTCCCACCCACAATCTATTAGTTGGCCACCTTGTCCTAATACAATTTTAATCCCCTGTACACATCGGAGAACTGCTGAGCAATCGTTTTTCTTGTGGATCTGGCAAAGCTGTCCCATGTCCAACTAGCACCAAAACACAGCGAGTACACCAGTAGACCAGCCACAGGACCGCCACGGCTTGCAATCGGCTGCGTCAGTAAGCTCAGGTGACTTGGAATGGCGCATCATTGAATGTTCTTCTGAGGACACCTGAGCACTGCAGCCTATCAAAGTTGAGGTGGGCCTGCAGTGGACGTGGACTAGAGATAAGATTTAATTACAATTCACATACCACGCGTTTCAGGGTGATGTGTCCCCTTCATCAGGTAAGTGCACTTACTGAAGTAGAGGATGGATTGTCCTTGAAACGCGTGGTGTGTGACTTCCAAAAAATGTTATCTCAGCCACGGTTTTGGTCTTTTGACAGTGTCGGATTTAGTTGCATACTACTTCCTTTTATCATTACTGTAAACAAATGACACAGCAAAAAATGCAGCCAAACAAATGCAGCAAAACTTACCAAGAGAGCAACCGAAAGCACAATGTGCAAACACAGCCTAACAGTTCCTGGAAAGCAGGTTTTGGGAGGCATGGAGGGGTATATTGACCATATGGTGAAAAAAAGGTGATAGTGAATGGGCCCTTTAAGGTCCCCTGTGCACCCAGAACTACCATGAGCAGTTCTGTGCCCATATCTATAATCCCTTCCTGATAGTCACAGCATGCTTAATGTATTTCTAAAGATCTGTATATGAGATGCTAATTAAGACTTTGACTTGATTAGTTCCCGAATAGTTGACACACAAAGCATGTTATTCCGCCCCTGTGGGTGTGATAACATGCTTTGTAAACCATCATCATCCCAAATCGCTATATTAAGTTGCGCATGCGCGCTGCTCTATATCCCTCACCCTTGAGCATCTCTATCCCTGGGTGTATACACCCACGCTCACCGCACATGATCGAAAGTCATTCGTACTCCCAGTCATGCGTACTACTCTACAGCCGGGTGTATGTATTCCGGCTTCAGAGAGGCATAGTGTGCATGTGCAGAAACGCAGTGGCATTGTGCCGTGAGCCTCTCTGAAGCTGGGGTGCATATGATTCACCCAGGGGTCTATGGGAACTTGGAACCCGGGTGTAGAGTTCGAGGGATGTCACCGGTGGCCCACCCGGACCCTTAGCCCTGGTGGTCAGCTCAAACATTGGGGGAAAAGTAAAAGGGGAATAAAAATAATAAATGTTTTTCGTGACGCCACCTGTGATTTCTGATTAATACACCAGTGCTGCTGTGAGCCTCCGGGGATGATGGACGGGCAGCTGGGTGGTATAGCTCCCCACAGGCGGAGCAGAGTCCCTGGGCTATGGTGAGAAGCACTTGTTGTCGTGTGCTGGATGTGGACAGCGCAGCTGCGCAGCATTTTGTGCAGAAAGGAGACTCTATACTGGTACTTTACTGGAACAGGTTCAGATGGCACTTCAGGTTACAGTTTACACAGTCTTTGAATGGGTACTGGCCGGGTAGTTACTGAGGAGGATAAAGTCTCTGTGAGGCTCCCATAGTGTACCTTCTCTTGTCTTTCTTATGCCCCGCTGTTCTAACCTGCGCCTCCTTACTATCCGTGCGCTGCCCTGCACAGCCCGCTTGTCTGCCAGGTCCGTTGGGTGATATGAGGTACCTTCTTCTCTCTAAGGGTCTCAACCCGGTTTGGTGATCCTGATGGGGCTGCATGTTCTGGACAGGGGGTCTGGGAGGATATTTTATCCCTCGACTGGCCGATTTTGACGGCTCAGGGGTGAACTCGCCTGTACCGTGACTTGGAGCCGGCACTCCATTGGTGGACTGGGATTCCCCCAGACCTGTCCGGTGGTCTGGCACTGGGTTTCCCCTTTCTTTCCTGGGTTGCCGTTTCCTCTCAGGCGCCCTCCCTGGGAGACCCCTCCAGTGCTCCCTCCTTGCTTTGCTCCTCAGTATGGACTACCTCCCACTGTGTGACTTCCCGCTTCTCCTTACTCCTAACTCTCCTCCCCCCCGGGTCCGGTTACCCAGGTAAAGGGTTGCCAATTGGTCCCCTAGTCTAGGTGTTAAGGATTCCGGGGTAGGAGCCTCAGGTTGACTTTAAACTCCACAATGACAGGAATACTGCACACTTTGGTTGTGGGTGCAGTACCCCTACTGTGGCGCACTGACCAGTGGGGCGCCACAAATACACCAGGCTTTAGAGTAGTGTTCATGACTGGAAGTACAGACAGCTTTCTATCATGTGTGGTGAGCCTCTCTGAAGCTGTGGGTGTATACACCCGGAGACAGAGATCTCCAATGGTGAGGGACACACAGCTGCGCGCATACGCGATTAGGGTGACGATGCTGTACAAATCATGTTATCACACCCAGAGGGGCTGAATAATATGCTGTGTGGGAACTACCGCCCCCTTGACTAGTCAAATCCCTAATTAGCATCTCATAAACTCTAGTAAATCTTTTTCTACAGATATGTATACAGCTATGCTGCAAAATACCGGGACCATTAGGCAGGGATTAAAGATACGGGCACAGAACTGCTCGTGGTGCTGGTGCACAGAGGACGTAATAGGTTCACATTAAGTACAACATTAACCTCCCCCTGGGGGTAACTGTAGGATTGACACTAAGATTTGTATTCGAGTTCCATCTTCATAGAATCTCATGCTCCTTCTGCTTTATTCTCTGAACATCTTCACTGCATCATATACAAGTTATGTAAAGGTCAAACTTTTTTTTCTCTAATTTAAGGCAGTGTCTGTTATTTCAGATAAGTTTTGGATACAGATGACTCATTATATCCAGATAATCTTTCCCACCCCGGCCTCACCCCGTATAGATCATGGACTAACTCCGGGCAATAGTTGGCTCCTGTTCCACAAACATGAAACCTTATCTGATTCATGGACGCCCTCCAAGGGAATATTTATACATCATGACACTGTCATTCTCTGCTGACTCACAGGACTTCTCATCCTATTCACGCTGAAAATATAAGAAATTACCGGTTACGTGAAACGGCGGGTTCAGAAAATATGATACGGAGGCTCAACTTTTCATATACTGTCAGTGCCGTAATTCTGCTACAGATCGAAAAAACTCTAAGGTTGCGCATGCGCTACAGATGTGTCCGCAGTCACCCATTTACAAATTTTTGATCGAATTCTATCCCATTTTTTTTGTTTGCATGAACCGGATGACAAGTTCCCTTTAAAGAGGTTGTTCGGGCTTCTCATAAAATCTGTTTGTGTACCTAGGCTGCATAATACTAACAGTTTGTCATTTACACCCTGCTAGCATTTTGATGGTTACCTAGATATCACCATTCCACATGTGTGGAGGAGCAGCTCATCAGGGTTTCTGCTGCTGTTGACAGTACTGATCTGTCAGCCTGTGTGTGCAGTGCTGCTCTCCATGGTGCTGAACTCTCAGCCGTGGGTCTGAAATGCATGCTGTCCATTGCTGAATGAGCACGGCAGCATTTCAGAGCATGCGCTGTGTAAAAGATCGTATCCTGGAAATGATCCGATTTTTCCCCGGATCCGGCGCCCATAGACTCCCATGTTATGGGGCTGGATCGCCCCAGATCCAGGACTGTCCGATCTTGTACGATATTTTCACTGGAGCACAAAATCGCAGCAGTTTCCAATTTTGTGCATGGTGATAACCAGACAAAATCGGATCAGGCACATAAAATACAAAATTGGATGACCAAATAGGGCCAATCCAGCACCATAGGAATACATGGGAGGCAGTAGCGTAGCTGGCGGGGGGGCAGGGGTGGCGAGCGCCCCGGGTCCCCCGGCATGAGGGGCCCATTGCCCCGCCCCTTGGGGGGGCCCGCACCCCTTCGGGGGCCCCGTGCCAGCCGGAGAGGAGGGAGGACGGGACTTCCTGTCCTGCAGCCTGCCCGCCCCCTCTCCTCCTCCTTACAGCACGCACGGCGGCCGGGTGAGTGTGCACCCGCCCCCCCCCCGATCCTCAGATGATGGGGTTGCATGAAAATTCTCCGCTAGCACCCCAACCCCCCCCCCCCCGGTCCTCAGATGATGGGGTGGCATGAAAATTTTCCGTAGCACCCCCACCTCCCCGGTCCTCACATGGGGGGGCCTGGGTGCAGATCTTGCACCAGGGCCCGAGCAGGCTAGCTACACCACTGATGGGAGGCAAAACCGGATCAGGTTCTGTCTGGTTCAAACCAGACAGAACCTAATGCACAAAAACCGTGGTGTGAAGCTAACCTAAACTGGGAAATTCAAACACGCTGCTTTGACGGCAGCAGCGGTAAAGTCGATCTAGCTATTATAAATACCAGATCACTCTATATGTCTATATATCTATCTGTCATTACTATCTAGTCTAACTTTCAGCAGCATGTGTGGCACCCTGCAAAGCAGGCGTCACAGGGGGGTACTGCTACCCATAAAAGCGGTGCAGATACTCCAGCTCCAAGCAGATCCTAGGATGGTCGGGTGGAAGCCACACAAGCACCCCCACACTAGATCACACAGTGGGAGGTACCCGGGAGGGAACAAAACCACTTCCAGGGAGAGAAAGGAGGTCTTTTGTCTTTGCCTGCCAAGTGAGTAGAGAATGTAGGAGCAGAAGTGCAACTCACCAGAAACTGCAGGTGGCGTCACGACAACAAAATGTAAATAATCCCTTGTATATAAAAACCCCTTTTTCAAAAGTACCCCAGGACACGAGTCAGGCGCGGCCGCCATCCCCCGTGACAACCGGATAGTTACTCCTTGCTGCCTGACCCCTGAGTACCCCAAAGCCTGGGCGCTACACATGGCAAAAACCATGCTACTAAATCGCATAGTGTGCTCTATGGGTGCGAGATTATGCATTCATTGGTCACTCGCACGTCAAAATCGCGTTCAATCGCAGCATGCTGAAAGCGCAAAAATATGACCAGAAAGATTCATTAATATTGGTCCGAGTGCAAATTTTTTTCATGTTCTTGTGCCTCCACCCTAACATGGGATTTCACTCTTAATAATTATTTGCAACACTGACAGAATAAACAATCATCCTATTTAATTGACGTCTTGACATCGCCTGAGAGAACACTTATTAAACTGCAAACGCACACAGCCGCATGCCAGCAGTAGGCGGATCGGTCATAAACAAGCCTGTGCTGGTGTCTGGTCTCTGCACGATAATGCCAATTATGGAGGGATCAGAAATATCTGGGATTCTCGTACTCAGCTGCAAAAAATAAACTTGGGTTGCCCATGCAAAATTGTAGCTGCTCACGGGCATTATCAAAGCAACGTATGAATGAAGCGAAGGTTTTTTTCATAAATATACAAAAAAAACATGAAGTTTCTGAAACCTAAGTTTACCTGGTCTCCCCAGCGCAGATCTCTGCTGGCTCAGAGCAGTAACTGGCTACTTCTGCCTGCAAATCTGCGGCTTCTGCTTGTTGATGACTCGCCCACCAGGGCCGTGGGGTGCTCGGAACCGGGCGTCGGTTCTGCTGGGGGAAGTTACGGGGGTCGAGATCCAGCTCTGTGGCCCTGGGCGAGGTCAATAAAAAGGGGTTTGCAGTAGTTTAAAGATAAACGTGACGCCACCCATGGTGTGTGGCTATGGGTAGCTGCCGCTGCAGTTGGGACCTCTGGGCATGATGGGGATAGCAGCAAGGATGTTGAGCCCTCCATGAGCAGAGCTAGTCCCCAGGGCGATCGTGAAGTTTAATCAACATACAGGCTCGTCAGGGTGCGGAAATCACAGTCACAGGCAGGCTCCAGCTACCGGATCGCAGAACCAGTGTACCTCTCCTCAAGCGCAAAACGAACACAGTCTCAGACAGCATTGAGCTTACCGGCTTATACTCCTTTCCTCACAGATGGTACAGTTTACAATAGTTCAGTAGCAGCTCCGGTGCAGTCTAAGCAGCCGGGATGGTCTTGTGTGCGGCACTCCTTTTCATGTCTCTTTCAGGCGTTTTTGGTCTGTCCGCACGCTAGCTACGGTCCAGTGGTTACAGGCTTTCAGTGGCAACCCTCCGAGTCTCCTTGACCAAATACGGCGGCCTTCCTTTCGCTGCGCCGGAGGTTTGGTCTCGGGACATAAAGACCCCGCCGGGGTTCGTAGTTGGAGCATACAGTGTCCTGGCCACTTCAGCAGAACCGGCACTCTCTAGGAGCGGGAGTGTGGGTCTATTTATATGTATCATGTATTTCATAGTGTCCCACTGATAGATGTGTGCTGGGTCTTGTAGCACGGGACCAATACACATACTTTTGTATATGTGTATTTTTGTATTTGTTTTTATCTTCATGGCAATCATTTGCCTTCTCCATCCTATCGTGACCACAATTGGAGTCTGGGGGAAAAACATTCCTTTTCTATCTTTCCATTTATGGAACTTCTGCACAGCAATCCATGAGATTCCAAGGAAGAAGTGTGAAAATCTGCATAAATATCTATTGATTCTTTGGTCTCTTTGCTTTGTATGTGTCCAATAATGTAATTTTCATAGTTGTATGTAATCTCCATTTACCTCCATAGAGTTCTGCCCACTGTGACGCTAGTGCGCCTGCGTGCTTCCCCTGATGTCTCCTTCGCTCTCATGGCGTCCTTTTCATCCCGGTGTCGGACGTGGTTGCCTGGTGACGACCGGGCTTCCTGTCCGGTGCTGATGACACTGTGTGGGTGGGGTTCGGCGGCGGTGGTGAGTGTGCTGCGATTGGCTGAATCCAAGCATGTGATCAGGTAATGCTGACATATAAGGTCTGGACTTTGGGTGGATGGCATCTGTCGAGCCCCAGGCCCTGGGGTACTCGGGTATCAGGCTCGGTGAGCGCCTGAGCCCGTGCCTGGGTGACGCTTCAATAAGGGGTGTATGTACAGGGGATTAGCGTTTGTCATGTGACGCCACTTGTAGTACCTGGTGATGGGTCACCAGCGCCGCCACAGTCCTCCGGAGGTCGATGGTAATGCGGTGAGATGGCAAAGCTCACTACAGGTGGAGCTGGGCCTCCGGGCAGCGTAGTGTAAAGGGGCCGCTTGGAGTGGCACTTTAAGTCAGGATAGGGAGGGATGGAGCAGTCTATAAGGAGTACGGGAGCGGAGAGAATGACGCACACACACTGTAGAAAGTCTCTTTTACCTTTTTACTGGTGGTATGAGCAGGTAAAGACATCCAAGGCACTGTCGGGTGACCAGGTGCACGGTGAGCTTCCACAGCAAGTGGGTATAAGGCCTCCTCAGCTTGTCTGCAGTTACTGAATCCCTGTCTGCGTGCAGCCAGACCGGCCTCCTTCTTCCTCTGTTCCTCTCTTCTCCTCCTGCGCGGTCCACAGGTTACCCTCTCTGACCACTGCTTTGTGATTCCTCACTACGGTGTCTGGCTCCCTCTTTCTGGGTACACAGGGGACCGGGTGACTGAAGTCTCCACGGAATGACTGGGTTTTCTGCAGTCTTGGAGTAATCCTGCAGGTGCGGACCCCCGAAGTCCTGGTACGTCTCGGGTGAACCTCCGGTTCCTCGCTCCCTTGGCTCTGCACCTTGCCTTCTGTCCTCACTCCTTAGGCTTGGCTTAGCGTAGTAGGGTCCCCTCCAGGTCACTGGTTCGGGCCTAACCGCGGCACCAACCAGGACGTCTTCGCAGCTCTCCTAGCGTCTGCACACTCTCACTAACTCCTCCCCCAGCAGCAGTATTTATAGGGGAACTCACCTAAAGTCAGTGAGTCTAGCTCCCCCTACTGTGCCGGGGTGGAAGGTGTTGCATGTAGTTGCTACCTGCTGTGGAAACCCAGCTGTGCAGTAGGGAAGGCTGTGGCTACCTGCGTTGTGCAGGGCGCCACACAGCCACATGAAGAAGCGCTGCACTTTATTTTAATCACGATATGCAAAACGTACGTAGGGGGTAATTTCTCCTGGGACCCTTGTCCCACCAGCAAGCCTGCCATGATAATCTGCTAAACCAATATCTACAGGTAGGACCTCTGATTTCAGCTGTATGGGCTCCTTTATATTTACTCTGATTGTTATTTACTTTTGGACCCTGCACTGTATATCGGATGATCCTTCCTTTTAAAGTAGACAATTGATCCCCATATATACCATATATGTTGACCCCCTAAGCATTGTATAAAACCTGTTATAATAACTGAATGTGGGGCCTGTACACCTCTATGGGATGAATGTTGGCATATAGCCTTACAATCTATGCATATATTGATATATGTACAGATATAATTAACCATCTATTGTACATTTGTGGCGCCCCTCTGGCTAGGTGCAACAGAGAAGTATTGCAATCTGACAACCAATGTGATGTCTCTGTAAGGCTGGCTTCACACCACGGTGTGATCTGGTCCGGGGCTGTCCAGGATGACCCTGACAGCCCCTAACCGGAGCAGCACACAGAACCGGAGGGCCAAATGTGCCCTCCGGTCCTGTGTGCAGCCGGACGCAGCTGCAGCTGCTAATGCTTCAGGACTGCAGCTGGCAGGGAGCTAGCCGTGGTCCTGAAATCACAGCGGCGTGCAGCCGCAGGTGTCCGGCTCCCGGATCCTCCCGATCCAGGGCAATGCGGCCCCATAGGCTCCCATGTTAGGGAGAACTGGATTGCCCCGGATCTGGGAGGGGCCGGGCGAATCTGGGATCCGGCAAATTGGGGAGATTTTTCTCCCCGGACAAAAAACGTTGCAAGCAACATTTTTGTGACCGGAGAGAATAATCCGAATTCTCCTGGATTCCACCGCAGGGATGAAACCGGATGGTAGAGAGCTGCCATCCGGCCCCATAGGCTACTATGGGGCCAAAAACCGGTCCGGGGCTGTCTGGTTTACACCGGACAGCCCCGGACTGGATCACACCGTGGTGGGAAGCCAGCCTTAGTTGTCAGTTCGGGGTTCAACTTATGGAGTCTGTTCTTACACACACCTAGGATTAGGCCACTTAGAATAGGGGGGGACCGGTAATTTAGTAGGTCCCAAAAGGGGGTGGAGCCTAGGGTAGAGTAGTGGGAGTAAGTGACAGTTAGAGCAGACAGTGCTGGGAAGGCAGTCAGTAAGGACGGGCCTGACAGTGCAGTTGACAGGAGGGACTCGCATACCTGGCGTATACCCAGAGAAAGCAGCTGGACAAGGGTCCGGGGACAAGGTACCAGTCGCACACTAACACCCGAGGCTGCCGGATCAGGGCTCTGCGCGCAGAGGCGCTGTCAAGCACAGGCGCTAAGGAACAGGACCACAGAGGGAGGCCAGGACAGGCACACCACCGAGGATCTTATACTTGCCGCCCCAATCTCTTAAAGACTACACAGGCCACAAACCATGGGTGGCGTCATGAACAATTCTCCCTTTTAACCCACCCTATTCCTATACACTCCCCAAGAACGCTTTAATACTGAACCCAGAGTCACGGCGCCGGGTCTCTACCCCTGTGACTCTCCAGAAACACTAAAGCCCTGTTCCAAGTACCCCGTGGCCCTGGGGCGCATCAGAAACATGGGCACAACTTAAACATTACTCCTTTTTAGGTATTCACATTGATACAATTTGCTGCAAATGGCTCCCCTCGACCCGGTAACTCCAGACTCTTGTCCCTCAACATCACTAGAGCCCGTTGTAAACTCATGTAAGCACTGTTGACGTGGCGCAGCCGAACCGCCAGGAGGAGCAGTCAATGACCAATCTGAGCTGATGCCGAATAGAACAAGCAGGTAGTTGCTAATTAGTCAGTAACTACCTGCCTATTAGTTTTTTGGCTCATGGTAAAAAATATTTAGTCGAATAATCCCTTCAAGGCGCTTGTAGAGTGGTGTGAGTGAGAGGAGGACACTGAGGAAGGAAGAATGGGAGGCTTCAGAGAAGACCGGATGCCTTGAGGAGATTTTTTATTTTATAGGAGCAGATTAAGGTTTTTCAGCCATATATGACACACACTGTGACTAACTTGATTGACTGTTCTGCGTCCTAGATCCTATCTGTGCCTAAACTACTGAGATGTAAATCCATTACTGGATTTATTTACGGCCTTCCAGGGAACACCTATAAAGCCCTCACAGGAACCCAACCCTACAATGTAAGAAGAATAGAAGCTGATTGTACCATGAAGTATGCAGGTCGGCAGAGCGTGCCTGGAGGCTACGATCTTCATACAGGGTGATGGGTTATGTTTGCTAAGTAACGCACACCTACGAACAATCACAGATTGTACACACACCATTGTGCAAGACTAAGCCTACGTTCCCACAATGAGTTCCCAGCGCTGTGTGTTTTCAGTGTGTCAAATTCTCAGCGTCTTACAGTTCCAGCAAAGTGGATGGGATTTATACAAATCTCCGTTCCGCACTCCTAGAGCATCGCTGGAGGAATAGAGTTTGTGATGTGAGCCAGGGCTGTTTAACTCTGTGTTTGGAGGTTCCGAGGGTGAGGGGCACTACTTGGTCCAGGGTGCTTCTGAGAGTGTCTCTGACTCACCGTGGCCGGGACTCTGAGGGACAGGCGTTTCGTCTTCCTCCTCGTCACGGGAACCGCGCCTTCCGGTAGTGGGGCCCGGTGGTCAAGATACAATAAAGACATCATAGGCTGAACAGTTAAGGGGTTAATTGTTTCGTGACGCCACCTGTGAGAGGTCCGGGGATGTCCACCGGCGCTGCTTGGGCCTCCAGGGGATGGAATGCAGCAAGATGGAACGCTCCCCACAGGCTGAGCGGTATCCCCGGAGCCAGGAGCTGCACAAGATGTTGTGAGGCAGCTGCAGTTAACTTTCAGTATGCGGAGGTAGACAGTTCATAAGAAGGCACGGACACTGTTAGTCTCTGTAATGGGTAATTTACTGTAACCAGCAGGCAGTACATGGCATACAGTTCTCGGGTAACGGACCGGGTGGACTCAGCAATGACCAGTGTTCTCAGAGATCCGCAGTGTTCCTCCATTCTAACTAATTGTGTTGCCGTGGTCGCCTTGAGGTGCCAGATCGGGTACAAGGAGGCTGCTTCAATTGCCCTACCGGGGAATTCTGGCCGGATTTGTGGGGAGCCTTGGATCCTTTTGTGGGTACTCCGCTGGCTAGACAACTCTGTGTGTGGCGGTGGTGGGGTGCTCCTGTAAAGCGGTCCACTCTACTCATGGTTTGCATGGCAGTGACAAACGACTCCCAGCTTCGGAACCAGTAATCCAGTTGTAGATGGGCACGGGGATGTTTTGACCCATATGCATTCGCCCAGAGTCCGGTTGTTGAGGCACCGGGGTAATGGCGCCCAACCGGGGGTGATGGCCAGGGGGCTGCACGGGACTGTGCAGGCCCCCTCTCCTAGGTTGCAGAGCTTGATCTTTTTGCTCCTTCTCCTACGTTGCCAATTCAGTTCTCCTCACACTCTACCACTACACTCCGCCCACCAGGACCTTATTGGCTCTCTATGCTGATGTGCATGTAGAGTATGGAGCTCTGAGTTTTAACTGTGTCATTGCTTAGTCAGAGAATATTGCTGCTGTTGTCTTGGCTGCAATACCCTCCTGTAACGCACTCGTTGCAGGGCGCCACAAGTGTCATTGTAGTGAATCACAGCCAGATCTGGACAGGAGAATGAGGAGATTGGGGACCGTGATGAGATTAGAGCGCCTGTGAGTACATGAGGGTTAATGGCCTGTAGATTTCTGAATGTGTGATAGGTCGGAGAGTGCAGGGGTGGGCGAGGATTTGTGAGCGTGAAGGAGAGAATGTTGTGGTCAGAGAGAGCAAGAGGCGACTTATCTAAGGAGTAGAAGGATGAGCAGAGCCTGGTAAAGATCAGGTTAAGGGTGTTACAGTCTTTGTGTTTCTCAGAGGTTGAGAGCGGTTAGAGACCTTTTTCCCCTCTTGCTGGAGCTCAACTGTTATGTGATTGTAAATGTTCTGATCAGTATGCAGCAGTTCAGACCTTCAGGCTAGAAAGAGTCAGCAGTTTTAAGCATGGTTAGAAGGAGAATTAACCTGACTTTGTATATTCTTGTTATTTCCTCTGTGGCAGCCAAAGCAGAGTAGTTACCAGCGGTGTAATGTGAAGCTCATGGGCCCTGATGCAAAAGCTCCAACGGGGCCCCAATTATTGCAAATCTTTAACAGCAATAGGCCCCTTGGTTCCCGGGCCTGGGTGTTATTGCAACCCCTGCACCTTTTGTAGTTAGACCACTGGCTGTGCCCACTTCTACATTGGCAATACCCTGCACGGCATCCTGCACCAGGCCCCTAAGACATGACATCACAAGTGCGGCCACCATGACATCACACGGGACTTGTGAGTGGCATTGAGCCGTGGATGCAGATGTAGAAGTGGGCGCTGCCCGTCCCAGCTGCCACAGACAGAAGTAGACGCTGGACCTTAATAGTTTCAATCCTTTTGCTCATCTCTATACAATCTTTTTTTCCCCAGGCACAGCGCCACTTTTGTCATATGGCCGTGTTTAGTATTGCAGCCTTAACCCAATACCAGAAAAGACCCATTAACAATATATTCCTGATTTCTACTTCAACCCCTTCTCACTCCATGACGGAGGAGTAAAATAAACGAGGTAGAAAAAAAAAATGTAAAAAAAGAGAAAAAAGCCCACAAAGACGGAATGAGAAGAGAAACCACATGGGTCGTTGTTTTTTTTTAAGCCACAATGGAAAGATATAAAATATATACTATGCAAGTTTGGCATTGCTGTAAATGGTGCTGGCATTCTCCTTTCTTTTTTCCTCCACAATTTCACTGCACATGGCTCTCCCCACCCCCAGCCCTAAGGGTAAAGTGATTGGTATAACTCAAAACTACAACTAGCCCTCCAAATAACAAACAGTTATGGACGGAAAAATAAAACGAGACGAGATGGAAAAAATGAGTCCTCAAAAGAAAATTATATGGGCTCTTGCTTTATTTTACCATTGTGTGCTACACTGTCACCTTGTGGCACAATGTTGGTACTGCAGGACCTTAGAATATTGCAATTGGCTCTGGATTGCACGCCGATTGTTCGTTATTGGAACGGTCACTGCATATTAGACGGGAATTAACCTTTTTTTTTGTTTGGCCTTTTTTGTTTAAACCAAATCTTGGAAAACTTCCTATTTATTGCTCTGGGAAAACCACTTTCCTGTTCATAGGAGGAGTTTCTTCAGTTTTTTTTTTTAAATTATTATAAGTTTCTCTCTGATATTTTGAAAAACGTCCAATCGAAGAAAGAAAAGTCCATGTCGCGTCTCTGCTGCAGATCTTGAGTAAATCTGCTCCGACCTGTCCAATCAAGAAGGCTGCAGAAAACAAAATCATAATGCAAAAGTAAGAAAAACCTCTTCCAAAACCTCACCGCCAATAAGGAGCATTTCCTGTAAAGCTCTTTTTTTGAAATGTTAAAAAAATATTTTTTTTCCCCTTTTCAGAAAAAATTAGATTTTTTTTGTGCCACTTTTTCATGGAATAAAAAAAAATATAATTTAACATCTTAACCTTTTTTAAAAGATAGTGATTTTTATTTTTTATTATTTTTGAGGGGTGTGGCACTAAATGTTCACTGTAATGAAGATATTTTTGGCATTCTTTAACCCCTTCAGGCTCCTTTAGAGTGTTTTAAAAATTCAGCCATACATAAGACACTATATTTCCGTTTTATTCTTCGTCAATATTAACAACATAGAACGTTCTATGAGACTATATTATTGGCAGGAGCGGCCATATTGCATATTCTCAGGGCACCGCTGATTAAATAAGCGCAGGATGTCTGAGAAGCTTTTATTCGGAGGCTGCCGGGGCACAGTCCTCTCCATGATCCGGGGCAGCAGGGGCACGGGGAGCCGGCTTGTATTCTAGGGTGTCGTCCATATTATCAGGGCCCAGGCGGTAATGGCGGCTCTTCACGACAGATACCTTTAAAAGAAGACGTATTGGTGAATGTACAATTCCCAGCGGCTGAATCGGTTCACTCATCTCTAGTTTCATCAGTAAAAAAAAAAATCCAATCAGTTATGAGATACCCAGAAGTTTTCAGGATTCCATTTGCGTAAATACTGACCATCAGCCGCCCTTGTGCTGGATTCTTCATATGGCGGGAAGGAGCTATAGAATGATCAAAGCTTACACTCACCCATCCTAGTCCTGGCTTTCAGAGGTCTCGCAGGTCACTTTTTTAGATCTTCCAATAATCAGCCTCACCCTATGCAATGTGCATTGTGCCCCACATGACTGCACAAGGCCCTCATGCCGGAAGATCTAAAGTGTGACCGGAGCTTGGATTGGTGAGTGTAGGATGATTTTTTATTTTATTCCAATCCCGACTGAAAATAAGGCCCATTAAACCCCCTTCACCACCTGGCGATTTTTCATTTCAGTTTTTCTCTCCCCTTCTTCCAAGTGCAATAACTTTTTTATTTTTCCATCAATATAAACCTATGAAAGCTTTTTTTTGCGGGAAGGGTTGTATTTTCAGATTTACCATACACTGGAAAAGGGGAAAAAAAATTCCAAGTGCGGTGAAATAGCAAAAAAAGTGCTATTAGGGTGCTTTCACATCAGTGTTTTTTTCAAATCGCGGCAGATGCGGTGAAAAAACCGCATCTGCCGCGATTACCGCATACCGGCTGCACTTGCGGCACGGTTGCGGCGCGGTTGCGGTAAACGCCATACAAGGTATAGGCAGACTTGGGGCAGGTGCAGCAAGTGCGGTTTTGCACTTGCGGCCGCGAAAAAAAACGCGGCTGACCGCGCCGCAACCGTGCCGCAAGTGCACACGGTATGCGGTAATCGTGGCAGATGCGGTTTTTTCACCGCATCTGCCGCGATTTGAAAAAAACGCTGATGTGAAAGGGCCCTTACACGTTTGTTTTTTGGGATTTTTATTCACCAAGTTCATTATATGGTAAAAGCTGACGTGTAGCTATGATGCCTCAGGTCAGTACTATATGGTAACACTGACGTGTCAGTATGATGCCTCATGTCAGTACTATATGGTAACACTGATGTGTCAGTATGATGTCTCGGGTCAGTACTATATGGAAATACTGACATGTCGGTATGATGCCTTGGGTCAGTACTATATGGCTTTATGGTAACACTGAGGTGTCGGTATGATGTCTGGGGTCAGTACTATATGGTAACACTGAGGTGTCAGTATGATGTCTGGGGTCAGTACTATATGGTAACACCGACGTGTCAGTATGATGCCTCAGTGTACAGTACTATATGGTAACCTGATGTCGGTTGGGGTCAGTATTATATGGTAACACTGACGTGTCAGTATAATGTCTCGGGTCAGCACTATGTGGAAATACTGACATGTCAGTATGATGCCTTGGATCAGTATGAGTTTGTAGATACCAAAAATATTACTTTTACTGGTATCTAAGTGGTGATTAATATTCAGAAGTTTGGGGAAGAAAAAAAAAAAAAAAAAAAGAATCACACTTTTTGCACCATATTCTGCAACCCATAGCATTCTTATCTCTCATGATCTGGGGCTGTGTGATGGCTTTCTTTTTGTAGCTTGAGCTGAAATTTCTAATAACATTTTTGGGTAGATGCGCTGTTTTGATCGTCCGTTATTCCAATGTGAACAACTAAAATAACAATTTTGGCATTTGAACCTCTTTTTCGTTATGTAGTTTACAAAATCCATTAATCAGATCTGTATTTTGATAGATCGAGCATTTCTAAACTCAGTGGATACTAAATACGTGCATTTTTTAATACTTTTATTTTGAATGGCGTTGGGGGGTGGGGTGGGGTGGGGGGGAGTGATTTGAACTTGTGTCTTTTTTTCCATTTTTAAAAACTTTTTTTCACTTTATTTTACAGTGCCCCATAGGACGCCACACTGTTGCAGTATCCGATCGCTTGTGCCATGTCCTGATGAGCTGCAGCGCATCAGGACATGGCAGAAATGATTACTTTCTGTGGTTGGCAGCGCTTGCCAACCATCCACAGGAAGTGAAACCTGATAGCCTGGAGTCCTGCAGTGACCACAGATGCTATCAGGTGACACATGGAGATCCTGCAATCTAATCGTAGGATCTCCGATCTCGGCAAGGAATGGAGTGATCCCCACCGCGGCGCTTTTGCATTGCACTGTCAGTGAATGACAGCAGGATCCAAAGGGTTAACCGCACCAATCGGATTGTGGACCTAATCTGCACTGTTAGCCCGACATCTCATCTGATGAGATTAGCTGAGATGTTGGGAGAATGATGTGAGCTCCGCGCTGGAGCGCACATCAAAGAGCGGGACCCAACCCATGACGTACCCGTACATCATAGATCGTGAAGAGGTTAAAGTCCTAAAATTTTCACCATTTATTTTTTGTTTCCACCGCTCCATTCATTGAGCTGGTGGACCAGAGACCCCAATTCTGGGCATAGGTTGACTATAGTCACATCCATGTCAGTTTTTATACTATGGTGTTTTTGGTCTTTTTTTTTGGCCTTTATATTTTTTTAAGAACCAGATTACAGATCGTCTGATCTTTTGTATAACCGTTGACTCCTAAGGCCATGTGCACACATTGAGTATTTGATGGAGGTTTTCCCCCTCAGTATTTGCAGCCAAAATCAGGAGAGGAACAAACAGTGGAAAAGCATAATAGAAACACGTCACCACTTCTGTATTTATTATACTTTTCCTCTGATTGTTCTTCTCCTGGTTTTGGCTACAAATCCTGAGGTGAAAAAAACTCTCCAAATACTCAATGTGTGCACAAGGCCTCAGGCTATGTTCCCATGTTGGGTAAGTATTTGGTGAGTTTTTTTTACCTCAGGATTTGTAGCCAAAACCAGGAGAGGAACAATCAGAGGAAAAGTATGATAAATACAGAAGTGGTGACGTGTTTCCATTATGCTTTTCCTCTGATTGTTCCACTCCTGATTTTGGCTACAAATCCTGAGGTAAAAAGCTCATCAAATACTCATCATGGGAACGTAACCTGACGCCATGTGCCTACGTTGAGTATTTGGTGAGTTTTTTACCTCAGGATTTGTAGCCAGAACCAGGAGTGGGTGATAAATACAGAAGTGGTGACGTGTTTCTATTATACTTTTCCTCTGATTGTTCCACTCCTGGTTTTGGCTACAAATCCTGAGGTAAAAAAACTCCCCAATTACTCAACATGTGCACGTGGCCTAACAGACATGTATGGCATATTCTGTGGACACAGCCATACCATGTACAGTAGTAAAAACTTAGAAAGGAGACCCCCACCTCATTATCCGAGCTCTCTGCAGTCTCCATTTCCCAGTCTGGAATGTCCATCTGGAAAAAAAGGTGCAGAAACTAACAATAATAAATAAATGTTAAACTACAAATATTCACTATATATTGATCTATGAGTATTGCTCATAATTATTGTACAGGTCCATACATGCCCCTTTCCACATGTTACACGCCATGAAATACACGGCACGATCGTAAACAATAATAATTATATTAGCGTACCTAAATCGATCTGCAACATTACATTTGCAAAATACGTATATATACACCATAGCATATTTTTTTCACATAGAAGAAAAAGAAAAATCACATCATGTAAAATATGTGATTTTTCAACTAATGGTTTTATGCTCTTATTTTGCAGATTTATTGGTGAAGCGGAGTTAGTCGATAGCTGGTGGCGCTGTTGCATTAGTGTCTATATAAAATAACACGACACAGAAGTGGTCAACATTGGTACTGCAAGAGGATTAAATAAATTCAACAACAGGTGGCAGTGGACACAGCTGAAAAAGACAAAACCGCCAATAAAAACTGCAAAATGTGACAGGATCTCAAAAGAGGGACCAGTTCCCCTTTAAATCAGGACATTGGTGAAGCAGCTTAGCAGGTTCCCTGGACACCTTCCAATACCAACAGTGTCAGGAGCCTCCATAGATGATTGCTATAGTATTACTCACCTTCCAGGTCCGTGTTATTGTCCCAGACCTCGGCCAGCGGCTCGGTATTTCTAGCCTGGGATCGTTATCTTAATGAGTTGATTTAGAGAGCACACCCATTTCTCAGTAATGTGTTCATTATGTGGTTACCACCAGATTGAATGTTCCCAGTAGGGTCATCATAGGTGGTCAATCCAGGAATGCCATCTACTATATAATTGCCGTAGGCAAAATCGTGTCGGCCCCCGAAATCGCCGTGGCTATGTCACTATGTGACGTCACCACGTGCGAGCAATGGCCGCGAAGCGGCCATTGCGAGTCGCTGGCCGAAAATAGAACCAGAGGCCCGCCCACGAAGTGAGCGATTTACCGCTGAGGTAGCGCGAGCAATGGCCGCGAGGCCATTGCGAGTCGCTACCTCAGCTGCCGCACCTGCCGCAACTCCCCCTATACTTTCAATGGGGATCTATTGCGACTCGCTGTGTAGCGCGAGCAATGGCCGCGAGGCCATTGCGAGTCGCTACCTCAGCTGCCGCACCTGCCGCAACTCCCCCTATACTTTCAATGGGGATCTATTGCGACTCGCTGTGTAGCGCGAGCAATGGCCGCGAGGCCATTGCGAGTCGCTACCTCAGCTGCCGCACCTGCCGCAACTCCCCCTATACTTTCAATGGGGATCTATTGCGAGTCGCTGTGTAGCGCGAGCAATGGCCGCGAGGCCATTGCGAGTCGCTACACTTGCGGCGCGGTTGCGGTAATCCCCATAGAAAGTATAGGGGGACTTGCGGCAGGTGCGGCAAGTGAAAATCTATTTGAAAATCTAAAAAAAAAAAAAAAATATTCTAGACACCCGATGCATTTGCATCGGGCTCACAGCTAGTATATTATATTCTAGGAGAATCCACAACTAATGGTATGTGTGATAGGCGGCCGTCACACGGTTCAATTTCTTGAACGATATCGTTTAAGCGATCTGCTTTTTGATCGCTTAAGCGATATCGTTTGTGCATCGCTACGTGCGATCAAGCGATTTTACAATGTAAAATCGCTTGATCGTTACATCGCAGGTTGGTGAGCCGGAGATGATATCAAGCGATCATCGCTTGTTCAATCTGCTTCATCGTGGTGTGTGACACCACGATGAACGATCTCCCAGCGGCAGAGCCTATGCCGGGAGATGGTATCTATGGTAAACGTCGGGTTACTAAACGCCGCGTGGCGCCTAGTAACCCGATGTGTACCATAGTTACCAGCGATCTCGCCGGCCCACATCGCTGGTGAGTCTGCCTGTGTGACAGCTCACCAGCGATGTGAGCGATATTGTTAGCGATCGCGCGTGCACGTGATCGCTTGCAATATCGCTCACGATATTGCAGCGTGTGACGGCCGCCATATGGTAATGTATGATGGGGCTTGTGTTTTTCTTTATTCAGCAATTCTCTATTTATTTTTTTAGTAAATTTCTCCACCATACACTAGCTCAGGGGTGGGCAATTAATTTCCTGAGGGGCCACAAGAGGAAAAGTGACTGATGTAAAGAGCGGAGCCAATTAATTCTACTCCGTTTTAATATCAACATATGAATTATGATTAGTTTATATTAACCCTCTCATGATCGTTGATGTCCTGGAGCGCTGCTAAACTTCAGCACCACCGGCTGTCCCCTGCTGTGATTTCAGGACCGCAGCTAGCAGGGATCTTGAAATTGCAGCAGCTGCGGCTACCATCAGCGGCATCCTGCTGCAAACCGGGCCGGAGGGCACATGTGCCCTCCGTTTTTGTTTATAATCACGTCGGGCAGCCCCGGACCTGATGCTGCCGTGGTGTGAAACCGGCCTTAGGACTCTTTCACACATCTGTGCCTCTGGCACATATGCGGTACAAACCGACACATGCCGGAGGTAATTTAATTTAATTCCCAAACCCCTCAAGATGAACCAGGATATTTTATCTATACCTTCGGTACAGTGACCTGGGAAACTGTTAACATCAGCCCCTTATGCTCAGTCTTAGGACTTCACTCACTTTCTGTTTGTCCTACTGTTATTTGGGTCCCTAGGTAAATTTCAACTTCATCCCCCTGGCCACCTTTTTGGTCTGCCATATACTGTACTTTATATATATATATTAAATAGTATATTTGCAGTATGCTGTAATTGATCCTTGATTTCTACTCCCTGCTTGTCTTATAATAGATATTGTGACTCCGGATATGGCATATGACTATTGGATATGCTTTTTCTTTTTAGCACTTGCATTATAATCCCCTTGATGGTCACCCCCTGGCTTTGTATATATTGCGCCTGTTATTCCTTGATATGGTGCTTGATTTTGGCCCCCTGCGCCTCCCATTTTCTTCCTTACTTATGGACTCTGCCGCATCACCGGATATTACACGCGCTACTTCCTGTCGCCTCACTGGTCTACGTGCGGTTCCGGATATGACGCGAGTGCCAACCACACATTATACTTACCTGGTTGGCACCGCATCACCGGAAATGACGTCACGGATGTCCCGGTCCACACTCAGCCTTGCTCCTTGTGCGCCACGCCTCCCCCGGGCGCACTGGATGCACGGAGCCTACTGATTATTTTCACCTGTGGCCACCATACAAAAGAGTCTTCTTTGTACCCACTCATCAGCTCCTGACGAAGCCTTGCGGCGATACGCGTGGGGCCTGGCCGCCCTCCCCCCCTCTGCTGGCACCCTCCTGATATTCATTGTGGTAACGGTTCTTACACAGCAGCCCTCCTAGGGGTTCTGCCTTTAACATGCTAATTCATGCATATGCATTGATGTTTACATTGTTATGATGATCTGATCCCTGCTGGGTTTAACCTTCTATTTTGCTGTGACATTACCTACAATAGATCAAATTGGATTGATTATAGGCTATTCATCCGGTATACCTCTGGCAAATTAGCAGCCTCCTTAAATCAGTACGCTTCCAGCTTATCTTGAGGACTGTTCCACCATAGAGGCTAGGAATATGACATGATATAATTGCAATATCTAGCTTAGGATTGCATATAATGTATAAACTAATTGTACGGTGTTACTTGTGATATCAATTATATCCCCTTACTGATATTGACATCCTGCTGATTTCAGATTAATTGGATCCATGTAAATCCTTGTTTCTATTGTGAATACTATAATGTTGTGTTGAACTATGTTTTACTATTGCAATACATGTGAAAGCACTGGTTTTGGGTTGCTATAATTCTTGTCATCTTTGCCAATTGTCTGTAATCTGTATATCGTGTGCCTATGCAGAGGGAGGGCTGGTCCGGACCAGTAGTGTTTTAATTGTTTTTAACATTTTTCTGGCTCTTTTGTGCCGTTACACATTATAAATTAATAAATTTCACTTGCATCAAAAATTGTTTCTGGTTGTGCTTCGCTATACAGGGGTACCTTTCCTTTGTTTCCTATCCTTGTATTCTACCCCCGTGCGGATGCACCCATCATATATCTAGCCAGACAGCTGCAGCCCTGCCCCCCCCCCTTTTTTCACATGCCGGAGGTACAGACATACGGGTCGGGGACATATGATCCACTGTGGCCCCCTTCAGACGTCTGTTATTCAGCACGGACCATATCGCCATGTGGAGCAGACCCGTGTCCATGTGCTCCACACCGCGACGACCAGGTTTTGCCGGCACCACGGACTGCTTTTGGCCACAAACGTCCATGTACACAGATGTCATCCGTATAACATTTGTGTGCACGGACCACGGCCAAAATTTAAAAGTGTAAAAATAAAGAATCTCATACTCACCTCCCTCCAGCGCTGACAGGCCCTCTCTCTTCAGGTGCCGCTCATTAGGCTCATGAATATTCACTTCACTGAGCCTAACAGCGGACCTGAAAGTGAGAGGAACAGCGGCGCAGGAGGGAGGCGAGTATGCAATGGTGGGCTGTCCCGTGTGCTATCCACGGATATCACACAGACAGCACACAAATGTCACATGGTACATGACACCACAGAAACACCGCCCCCAAATACGGTCTGTTTCCACAGATGTGTGAATCAGACCTTACAGTATGAGCCCCAACACAGCCCCTCTATATACAGTATAAGTCCCCACATATACTGTATATACAGTAGGGGGCTGAGTCCCCACATAACCTCCCATATACCTTCAAAGTAAAAAAATATTTTTTTGCTTGATACCCGTTCATACCACCATATACAGTATGAGCCCCCATAGTCCTCTTATATACAGTGTGAGCCCTCACATAGCCCCCAAAGTATGAGCCCTGACTTCACATTCATATAAACAGCATGAACCTTCCCATATTCCATATTATACAGAATGAGTCCTCACAAAGCCCCCCTATATACAGTATAAGTCCCCAAAGTCCTCCTTTATAGTGTGAGCCCTCATAGTCCCCTATATGCAGTATGAGCCCTCACATATCCTATATAAATAATGATCTCTGACATAGCATCCATATACACAGTATGAACCCACCAATAGTCCCCCTATATACAGTATCACTCATATAGCCCCATATATACAGTATGATCTTTCATATATCCACCTATATAATTATACACTCTCAGAGTCCCCTATATACATGCGCCTATTTTGATCCGGATCGGACATTTCAAGCTTCAGACAAAAAAAATGTTGCCAACGCGGTCTTCAAATAAGTCTTAAGTGCCAGATCCGGATGAACATGCACATCTGGAACTCCAGTCACAATGCATTGGTCAGGACACAATGTTGCCAGTCCATTTTTTTTTCAAAAAAGGTGGAATTCTCTCGGAATTGCAAAAATGCTGATGTGAAAGTAACTCTAGTTACCTATCGCAATCAGCGCTCAGCTTTCATACTTCCAGAGCCATTGAAGACATTAAAGAGGAGCTCTGATGGGTTTCTATGAGCAACAAAGAGTTCTTCTATTAGACTCAGAATATGTAAATATTCCGATGGATGGGCTGTCAGTACAAATGAGGACAGGACGGGTCCTCTGGAGTGAAACGCGCTTTGCAATCACTTTGTAATTGGGTCCTGTGAGGAGGACCCCCCAAATATTCACAGTTCTGGGAGGAGGACCCTCCAAATATACACAGATCTGCAGGAAATTCACATCACAGCTCAATTCATGCTGTAGATTTATAGCCAGAGTGGATGAGGACTTCAGGGATCCCCAAATGTCTGAGACCTCAGGAATCACCATGTATTGAGAACCATAGGACATTCAAGAGTCATTAAGTCTCAGAGACCTCAAGAACTTTAGGAATAGTCAAGTCTTCGGGACCTCAGAGGTCGAAAGCCTAAGGGTATGTGCACACTGGCCGGGTTAGCTGTGTAAACCGCCGGTCGGTTTACATAAATTTCATGTAAATTTATGTTAATCCAAACCGGCGTTTGGATTAACATTGAAACCTATGGAAACCGACAGCCGCTGTGCACACACCGGCAGTTTACACATGCTCATCCGTTGCTAACCCGCAGGGTTCCCAGCGGGTTAGCAACGAATGAGCATGTTCTATAATCCGGCCGGTTCTGCAGCGGCTGCAAGCAGAATCATGTACTGCTTCCAGCCGCTGCAAAACCGCCGCCGCTAACCCGCTGGCCACCCGCCGCACATACCCGCCAGGAAGCCGGTGGACGGCTCCGGAGCTTCCTGGCGGGTCCGCCCAGCCGCCGCCGCCGACCAACCCGCCGGCCAGTCTGCACATACCCTTAGGAACTTCAGGAATGAGCAAGTCTCGGTGACCTCAGAAATGATCAAGTGTTGGGGATTGCTGAAATCACAATGTCTCAGATACCTCAGGATTCAAGAACCTTAAGTTCTTCAAGAATCCCCAAGGCTTAGGGCCCTCAGGAACTACATGCATGATTAAGTCTTGGTGACCTCAGAAATGATCAGGTGTTGGGAACCTCAGGAATTAGGAGCTTTAGGAACCTTCGGAATATCACCAGATCAAGGATTTCAGGAACTTCAGAAATCACTAAATCTCGTAGACTTCAAGAATTCATGTACCTTGGACGGAGGGGTTTTCAAAGGATCTAATACGCTCAGGTACCCCAAATGTTTTTGACACCCCACTACTCCAGCCCAGATAAATGTCAAGCAGTGCTCAGATGACGAGCTGAAGACCAGCTTTCCATTCCCACACTAACGCTACTTCACGAGAACCATTTCTCTAAGAGCCTAGAAACAGAGTAACACCACGTTATGGAGACATGCACATGAATTTATTGAGGTCCTAATGGATGATGTCAATGAGTGGTGGTGATGGTCATTTACGGACAGTAGTGGAATGTATGAAATATTTGACCTTCATGAAGTTCTAGAGGACACAACACATTTATACTTGTCCACCATGGTGGCTAAATAAGACATTTCTCTATCATGTTACATTATGGAGTCTCCAAGGACATCACCCGTAACTTCACCGTCTCTGGTAACGGTGGCTCAGTGGTAAATGCACACAAACAGTACAAAGCTTCTGAAGGAGACAATCTAAAACCGGCCTGTAGTGGGCCATCGACCCCCCCCACAGGAAGGAAGAGAAACGGTTAGTGCAGGTTGGTGCTAGGACAGGGACAGACATTTTGTACAAGAATGATTCACATTTTAATAGCGGCGTTTCAATTCTCATAATTTCATCCATTCAAGCTCGTTCTCAATCCATTTAATATAAAAACAGTAGTCCAGAGAGGTCGGAGAGGCGGAGGGCAGGCGGCGTCTCTCCCTCGTCTGTGTTAGCTGCCAGTCACGGGATGGAGGAAGGTTACAGCAGGAAGATCCAGCCACAGGCAGCGGTGCCATGTCCAGGGGCCACAAACCAGGATTATATGCTCCAGGGCATCTGGAAAAAGCTGGCTGGGAGTGGGGTACAGTGTGTGGCTTCAAAGCTGCTCAGATACTTCTGTGCCTGCGGAGAGAGGATGGGGTTACGATTGAGCAGCACTGACATTTGTGAGAAGGGGAGGCAGAGTGGGGACGTAACCATAGGGGAGTATGATCCGAGGAATGTGGAGGAGCAGAACGGTGCGTGCCATCCCGCGACAGGGTCATGAAGCGGGCCGGTGCGTGCCGTCCCGCGACAGGGTCATGATGCGGGCCGGTGCGTGCCGTCCGGTCCCACGACAGGGTCATGAAGCGGGCCGGTGCGTGCCGTGCCGCGACAGGGTCATGAAGCGGGCTGGTGCGTGCCGTCCCGCGACAGGGTCATGAAGCGGGCCGGTGCGTGCCGTCCCGCCAAAGGGACATGAAGCGGGCCGGCGTGTGCCACCCCGCCACAGGGACATGACGTGGGCCGGTGCGTGCAGTCCTGCCACAGGGACAGGACATGAAGGGGGTGGACGAGGTGACAACATGCCATACGTACCAGGTATAGAGCCAGCTGCTGACGTCCTTCTGTGCTCATTTCTTCCCCTAATGAAAGACAAATACTTGAGTCTGCTGTGCACAAAGATGGAGAACAGGAAAGATTACTCCCTACACAACTGCAGGGATCCATGTCTTGCAGCCTAAACCCCATCCCGACCAGGCATGTTTTTTTTTTTTTAAAAACAAACTTTTTTTCCCCCACCCCCCCAGCGGTTTGAGGACTTGTACTTTTGCAGCATGAGTTGTAGTTCTGATCACCTCGTTCATTGTATCATGTAATGAAAAACGGGGAATAAAAAAAAAAAAAACTCCAAGTGTGGTGAAATGGTGGAAAATTCAGAGTTCAGACTTGTTTGTTGAAAACATGATTTTTAAACGTCAGTACTGTAATACTTAGCTTGGTTTTTTAATTATTATTATATTAATTTTTATCATTAGTACTTTAGTGTTAAAAAAAAAAAATATATATATATATTCTGAGCTATGTAAAATAAAATCTGATTTTGTGTCACCATTTTCCCGCGGTGTGAGGGGTTGGTTTTTTTCAGTAGAAAGCCATAGTATTCATTGACCCCATATGACACTCAGATGACTATTTCAGATTTAAGAGAGGGAGAGGTGCACCATCAGAATAACAGCAACTCTGGATCGATTTTATTACATATCTCCAATGTATTGGTTAATCCTAGATTTTCATACATGGTCCCATGTGTAAAAAAACTTTTTTTTTTTTTTTATTTTTTAATTTCTGGTTAGTAAAAAAAAAAAAAGGGGAGAAACAAAGGTTTGTTAAAAATGTTTATTTGCTCTTTATTACTGAATCTCTTTAGTGGACTCGCACCATTATTCTGATTTAGCTAGTCTCCTCTGCTGTCTGCGATCAGTCTTCTCCCCAGGTTTTTGGATGGTCTCTGCACTTACCTACACTCCACGGATACTGCTCCGAGTTCTCGGCTTTATAAGACTCTAGGACAGACAGACACCAGTCCTCCTCCACCCCAAACTGACTTATTACAGAGTCTGCAGAAGACAGGACAAAAAACCATTTAAGTAGAAGAAATCTTTTTCAAACCCCTTACAACAGCGGGGCTCTGTGTCCTGAGACCACATACGATTGCTTAAAGACAGTGCAGGAGCTCACAGCACCGGTACAAAATGTACAGCCCTGGTTAAAAAATAATTAAAAAAAAAGCACAGGCCGCCCCCTCCCAGATTGGCCACACACAGCATAGGGCCTTCCCAGACTTGGGCGCGCACAGCACAGGTTCTACCTCCCCCCCCCCCTGGACTTGGGCACTCACGGCCACCCCCCCCTCCCCAGACTCTGGTGCGCACAGCACAGGCATTAGGAGGTGAGCACCTGCCAGGTATTGCATCCACCTCCTGGTACGCAAGCCTGATGGTCAGGTGCCGCACTCACCTCCCGCCACATGTGCACCATGGTCAGGCTTTGCACTCGCCTCCCGCCACATGTGCACCATGGTCAGGTTTCGCACTCTCTTCCCAGCACACTTGCGCCATAGTCAGGTGTTGCGCTCGCTTCCTGGCACATGTGAAACACAGTCAGGGATCGTGCTCGCCTCTAGGCACACATGCCCCATGGTCAGCCGTCGTACTAGCCTCCTAACAATCAGACTCTGGTGCGCACAGCACAGGCCACCCCCCTCCCAGCACTGGCGCGCACAGCACAGGCCACCCCCCCTCCCAGACACTGGCGCACACAGCACAGGCCACCCTCCTCCCAGACACTGGCGCACACAGCACAGGGCCACCCCCTCCAGACACTGGCGCACCCAGCACAGGCCACCCCCCTCCAGACACTGGCACACACAGCACAGGCCACCCCCTCCTCCCAGACACTGGCGCACACAGCACAGGCCACCCCCTTCCCAGACACTGGCCACACAGCACAGGCCACCCCCTTCCCAGACACTGGCACACACAGCACAGGCCACCCCCCCTCCCAGACACTGGCGCACACAGCACAGGCCACCCCCCCCCTCCCAGACACTGGCGCACACAGCACAGGCCACCCCCCCTCCCAGACACTGGCACACACAGCACAGGCCACCCCCTTCCCAGACTCGGGCGCACACAGCATAGGCCACCCCCTCCCAGACGCTGGCCACTCCCTCCCAGATTGGGAAGCCCCTATGCTGTGCTTGCCCAGACTCGGGTGCGCACAGCACAGGTTCTACTTCCCGTATCCCCCCAGACTTGGACACACACAGGCCACCGCTCTCCTCTGGACTCTGGTGAGCACAGCACAGGCCACCCCCTTCCCAGACTCTGGTGCATACACCACAGGGGCCCCCCTCCCAGACTCGGGCCTGTTAGTTGACTCTCTGCCGTGATGCGGTCACACAGAGCTCCGCACTGGCGCTGGCCATGCACAATACTCCTGCACAGTATTTTGAGCAATCAGTAAGGATCTGTGGCCCCAATTATATACATGCGCTCATTTAAGGAGCTATAAATGTAGATACATTTTTACAAGTTTTTTTTTCTTTATTACAGTAATTATGGGACATATAAAAATTACATGTGGATGATCTGGCCATGAGAGAAGAGGACACTGGCACACACCATAACAGACAGCAGGACAGTATGGCGGAGGCTCACCTGCTTCCTCCGGGGTGGAGGTTGGACAGCCAGATTCTCACCGCCCTCCTGCCCTCTTCTGTCATCACATTGGGGAAACTGCAGAGACAAGACAAAACAGAAATCCTAATAATCCTCAGAATGATAGTCCTGAAACCATAACATGGGATTCTCCCAGATGGATATTTATCACCTAGGGATAGGAGATAAACGCCTGATCGCTGGGGGTCCCATTCATCATTACAATTGCGGTCTCCTGCCCACCGCTACAGAGTGCAGGTGGGGTCTAGTAGATGACGTAAAGAAGCAGAGCGCTGTACTCTGCTGCCGTCATCATCAGTCCTATGCTTCATGCAATATCTTTTTCTTGAGGATCGAGCACCAAGGTGGAATGGGGAAGTGAGAAGGGGGGTCTTGTGACTTTGGGGTCTGGCCAAAAGGACATTAACACCTATCCCATCCGGACACTCACCGATGCTGCAGGAGACTGACAAGGAGATCATTCCCTCTGTTTGATGAAACATCATCTGGGTTTCTAGGAAGAAGAAAGAATCAATGAAGGCGGCCATGTTTCTATCTCTGTCTCACTCTTAACAAGACTTGATCCCATACTTACGTGGTTGTTATGATTTCATCCTTCGTTCTTCGTATTAGTAACACAGGACCCTGATACCTAGGAAAACAAAGAGATGTTTGGTATTTTTTTTTTTTTTTTGCTAGGAGCCTCATAATGACAGATGTATGGCCGCAAATCAGGAATTCAAAGACGCCGGGGGCAGATCGGAAAACGGAAGGGAAAACTTAGCACGTTCCTTCGTTAGAGTTTTGTATAGGAGCAAAGAAGATTAAAAGGTTACTCTAAAGGTACCGTCACACACAGCAATATTGCTAGCAATTTCACTGGCAATTTTCTGGTTGCAGTGAAATCATGGACACATTGCTGTGTAGAAATGGAACGATGTGTCCATGATTTCACTGCAACCAGCAAATTGCCAGTGAAATTGCTAGCACTATTGCCGCATGTGACGGTATCTTTAGACATACTATTACTAAGCAATGGGAGACCCATCGAACCAGAGAATGAACGGGTCACATTCACCATTATAGAGCCAAGATAAACAATCACCAAGAATATCGCTGCAACCCCTTCATTATCAGCATCCACTGGGGCCCTAGATGACAGACCTCAGCAAACAATGCACTTTAACATTGCCTAGCGATATGACATGTGCCGAGATGGGAGAAAACCCCTCGATGAAGATTAAAAGGAGCATCACGGCATCTCATGAAGTGAATGGGGCTGAGCTCCATAACCGTATACCATTAGTTTTTGGAAGAAAGCAGCCAGTATTTTTAAGCTTGGACAACGTGTTTAAGAATCAATTACTCTTTTGGTTCTACTGCTACAAAAAGTAGCTGGAGTGAGCCATTATAAAGCAGTTACGTTTCAACCAATATAGAGAACCTTTAAATGGTTCTCCAGTATCGCTCAACTCACTTCCGTATTAAGAGGCGAACACCTGCCAGGTATTGCGCCCGCCTCTCGCCACACACGCGTGTGCGCCATGGTCAGGCGCCGCACTCACTTCCCAGCACACTTGTGGCCATAGTCAGGTGTTGCACTCGCTTCCCGGGCGCATGTGAAACATTAGTCAGGGATCGTGCTCGCCTCCTGGCACACATGCACCATGGCCAGGCGCCGCACTTGCCTTCCGCCACATGCGTGCGCCATGGTCAGGCACCGCACTCACTTCCCAGCACACTTGTGCCATAGTCAGGTGTTGCACTCGCTTCCGGGCGCATGTGAAACACAGTCAGGGATCGTGCTCGCCTCCTGGCACACCATGGTCAGGCGTCGTACTAGCCTCCTAACAATCATCCACATCCTATTAGAGACAACCTAGTCTGGTCACCTGCAGAGCTGCTCTGAGTTATTAAGGTTTAGATATTTCCGGACAGTTCTGGTCACGAGTCCTCCTGTTTGGAGAAAAAAAAAAAAAAAATAAGAAAATCAACCTTATGAAGATCCAAGTGTGAAGACATCATGCATATGTATATTTCCTTACTCCAACTTTCCGGCATCACTTTCAAGGCAAGAGGGACAAGGTCATCGAAGGAGGCATCGAAGGACGACGGCACTGACGTCAGGATAGGACATGGCAGCCCACGTAGCTGGAAAAAAAATACAATTCCTGAATCTTCAGCTCTCAGTGGCCTCGTTAACCCTGTGCTGTCAAATCACTACACAACAGATTACCCTTCTTTCCAATATATACCATTCCTATCAAGTCTGTTCCCCGTGCTCCCTTCTTACCTGTGAAGCCCCCGATAGACCAGGCGTACACAATGATGTCCTGCAGCTTGAAGCCGAGTTGGTACACGGCATACTGCACCACGGCGTCCATGGCGTTCGCTTCATTCTGAGGAAAAGGAACTCCCTGCCGAGGAAAACAAATCATTCAGGAGACGTTTCACAGAGTCCCAAATCACAGACCGACTCTCGACTCATCAGGTTCATATTGGGGGCTCGTCCGGGATGGGCAGTAGAAATATGTGAATGAAATCCAACAACTTATTAAAGGGGGTTGTTGTCCGAGCAGAAAATTCTGATGACCGATCCATAGGTTAGGTCATCAATATAAGGTCGGCGAGGGTCCGACACCCCTACAATCAGCTGGAGACAGCTCCAACTGTAGCTACATTCAACACAGAGGCCCCAACAATCAATGGAGAAGGTAACAAACATTACCTAAAAAGCTGATCCCCTGCTTACCGTACTGCCGGCAAATCCAGGATGATTCCAGCCAAGGACGGAGTAACCGGCTGATACAGAAAAAAAAAAAAATACATTAAAATGAGGAAACAACAAACAATGGACCAATACACACAAATAGATATCATGCCAATCATACCAATTTTAACTTTAACCCCTCATAGAACCCAGACAGCTATTAACTAGTCAAAAAAAGTATTAAAATCTGAAGTCCTCAGTGGTTTTATCTTTTAATGGCTGCCAGAAAAGAAGGGAATAAATAAGAAGCTATCCTCACTATCCAGGTCTCTTCACCAGGCTCAGCTATCCTCACTATCCAGGTCTCTTCACCAGGCTCAGCTATCCTCACTATCCAGGTCTCTTCACCAGGCTCAGCTATCCTCACTATCCAGGTCTCTCCATCAGGCTCAGCTATCCACACTATCCAGGTCTCTTCACCAGGCTCAGCTATCCCACTATCCAGGTCTCTTCACCAGGCTCAGCTATCCACACTATCCAGGTCTCTCCATCAGGCTCAGCTATCCTCACTATCCAGGTCTCTTCACCAGGCTCAGCTATCCACACTATCCAGGTCTCTTCACCAGGCTCAGCTATCCTCACTATCCAGGTCTCTTCACCAGGCTCAGCTATCCATCACTATCCAGGTCTCTTCATCAGGCTCAGCTATCCACACTATCCAGGTCTCTTCACCAGGCTCAGCTATCCTCACGATCCAGGTCTCTTCACCAGGCTCAGCTATCCTCACTATCCAGGTCTCTTCATCCAGGCTCAGCTATCCTCACTATCCAGGTCTCTTCACCAGGCTCAGCTATCCTCACTATCCAGGTCTCTTCACCAGGCTCAGCTATCCACACTATCCAGGTCTCTTCACCAGGCTCAGCTATCCCACTATCCAGGTCTTTCACCAGGCTCAGCTATCCACGCTTTTCACCAGGCTCAGCTATCCACTCTTTTCACCAGGCTCAGCTATCCACGTCTTTTCACCAGGCTCAGCTATCCACTCTTTTCACCAGGCTCAGCTATCCACACTATCCAGGTCTCTTCACCAGGCTCAGCTATCCATCACTATCCCCAGGTCTTTCACCAGGCTCAGCTATCCTCACTATCCAGGTCTCTCCACCAGGCTCAGCTATCCACACTGATCCAGGTCTCTTCACCAGGCTCAGCTATCCACACTATCCAGGTCTCTCACCAGGCTCAGCTATCCACACGATCCAGGTCTCTTCACCAGGCTCAGCTATCCACACTATCCAGGTCTCTTCACCAGGCTCAGCTATCCTCACTATCCAGGTCTTTTCACCAGGCTCAGCTATCCTCACTATCCAGGTCTCTTCACCAGGCTCAGCTATCCACACTATCCAGGTCTCTTCACCAGGCTCAGCTATCCACACTATCCAGGTCTCTTCACCAGGCTCAGCTATCCTCACTATCCAGGTCTTTTCACCAGGCTCAGCTATCCACTCCTTTTCACCAGGCTCAGCTATCCACGTCTTTTCCAGGCTCAGCTATCACCAGTCTTTCACCAGGCTCAGCTATCCACGTCTTTTCACCAGGCTCAGCTATCCTCACTATCCACGTCTTTTCACCAGGCTCAGCTATCCTCACTATCCAGGTCTCTCCACCAGGCTCAGCTATCCACACGATCCAGGTCTTTCCACCAGGCTCAGCTATCCACACTATCCAGGTCTCTCCACCAGGCTCAGCTATCCACGCGATCCAGGTCTCTTCACCAGGCTCAGCTATCCACACGATCCAGGTCTCTTCACCAGGCTCAGCTACCTCACTATTCCAGGTCTTTTCACCAGGCTCAGCTATCCTCACATCCAGGTCTCTTCACCAGGCTCAGCTATCCACACTATCCAGGTCTCTTCACCAGGCTCAGCTATCCACACTATCCAGGTCTCTTCACCAGGCTCAGCTATCCTCACTATCCAGGTCTTTTCACCAGGCTCAGCTATCCACGTCTTTTCACCAGGCTCAGCTATCCACGTCTTTTCACCAGGCTCAGCTATCCACGTCTTTTCACCAGGCTCAGCTATCCACGTCTTTTCACCAGGCTCAGCTATCCACACTATCCAGGTCTTTTCACCAGGCTCAGCTATCCTCACTATCCAGGTCTCTCCACCAGGCTCAGCTATCCTCACTATCCAGGTCTCTTCACCAGGCTCAGCTATCCTCACTATCCAGGTCTCTTCACCAGGCTCAGCTATCCACACTATCCAGGTCTCTGCACCAGGCTCAGCTATCCTCACTATCCAGGTCTCTTCACCAGGGTCAGGGCGAAATTTGGTTATGGCAAATAAAAAAGTATCAGAACTGCAGAGCACACCCTTGGAAAATGATCAAATTGATTTGACGTAGACAACGGGATGTGAAGAACCCGAGAGCAGATCAGTAGGGAAGACACCTGAATAGTCACTGACCATCGAGAGGAGTGGAGATGCAGCCGACCTCGTAGAATCCAGCGTTGCCCTCGCAGCAGATGACCTGTCCGGAGAAAAACACCAAACATGACTGTAAATCCGGGAGCCGAGGCCCCGAGGACGGAGCGGGGAGATCTGCAGCAGAGATCCACTGCCGGGAAAATCTACAAGACCACTAAAACTCAGCAACACTGCCGCACGCTTAACCCCTTTATACCCAGGACAATTTTTAGTATCTTACACTTCAGTTTGTTTTTTTTCTCCCGTAGCTATAACCTAACTTTAGTGCTTTTATTCTGTCGACATAATCTTCATTGAGTGTTTTTTGGGCAGGGCTAGTGGTAGTTCTGATTTGACTCCATTCATTTTTATATATAAATGGTTTTAAAAATGAAAAAAATTTCCAAAAGGGGTGAAATGGCGAAAAAAAATAAAATAATTGGTCATGAATTGCTTCATGAAAGGCTTAAAGAACGGTATTAAAAAGAGTAAGTGAACTTTGCAAAAAAAAAAAAAAACCTAGGGGGAGCTTTTCACCCCCCCCCCCCTCCCATCTTGGTATATTTAGTTTGTTGACCCTAGAGCTCCTGACTTGTCCCTTTTAAGCAGATACAACCAGTTTGGCTTAAGTCCTCTTCAAACAGAACACTGCACCTAGATTGGCTCCACTGAAGAATGGGACCTGCCAGGAGGAGTAACGCAAGTGACCAGTCTCTGCCGGAGGGTGTGAATAGTGGACACCAGATCAGATTCTCACCAGCTTGGTCCCGGCGGGATCCCCTGAGCCCCTGCGATCTACGAACATGGTGTCGATTTCATTTCCGTCACACGCCAGCAGCTTGGCTCGCTTCCCATTATACTAGGAGAAAGAGAGCGGACATGAGGGAGGGACGCCAGCGTCACCGGTGAGCGGAGAGGGACCCCAAGCACTGACCTCCTCTACCAGCCGGGCCTGTCCCTGCAGTAACATGGGCATGAGAGCCTTCTGGAGGAGGTAGACCGAGCCTGGGTACAGCATCCGTCTGCCAAACGAGTGCGCCACAACGTAACTGCAGAAGATTGACGTTACTACCCACAAGCATCACCTTCACACCACATGACATATCCGGCGCCGTACACTACCTGACGATCTGACACGGCAGCTTCTGCACCCGCTGGAAGAAGCTGTCCGCTGCACCTCTTGTCCGGGGCTCAGCCTTAAGTAAAGGGACGCCTCCGCCGGCCAGGCCTAAACTCTTGGGATCTTTGCTGATAAAAGATAGCAAAGAGTTTAAGGGTTATTCCACATATGAAATGAATGCAGAGCCGAGCCTGTGCAGGCGCCTCCCTATTCAGAGTGGATCAAGATGTGTTCTGGACATAGGATCTGGTCCCGGAGGTATTACTAATCGGAGACCTGCTGGTCGGACACATACCTGCTGACTTCATCCCATCGGAAATCCACCGGCCAACTGCGGAAGTCAAAGTTGAAATTGGACAACATTTTCTGTGCATTGGAAGAAAAACAAAAACAAGATGGCGGGATTATGATGATGGCGCTAACACCTCCCAGACGAGGACCGTACCAGGGAGTCAGCCCCCTGATGACACACATCACAGAGTCATCGTTACCTTGTTCTCAGGACAATCGTCCATTTTGGTTCTCTGTAAAATGCTAATAAATTGGATATACTGAGGATTGCTCCATCTGCCCAACCCTGGAGAGAGAAACAGCACAAGACATTACAGAAGCCCCCACACAACGCTGCCATACTGTGACACTCTGGTATTCAGTGTCATGTTCAGTCTATTACTGCTACCAGCGCTGGAGCCCCGGGGCCCCACAGTACAGGCCATCAATCAAAGAAAGGTCTCACCTCTCAAACACGCGATTCCCGCCAGCAGGAACATGAGGGTCAGGCCGTACTGGGCCAGAGGTATCACGCGGCTCGGAGTCACATACCCTGCAGGGCGGAAGAGGAGAGTCAGCTGTCATACACATAAGCCAGACAGGTCGGGAATACACCATGTGCCACAGGGAAATGGCTGCAGACATGGCACATGGGCAGATTGAGATCGTGGCGCACCAAAATCTCAACCTGCGCACGCGCCGTCTCTGCAGGCATTTTCTTGAAGTCCATCATGTCGACCACCAGCAGATCAATGGCGCCCGTCTCAAAACCCTCTGATCTGTGCCCTGGACCCATAGCATCACCTCCACACCATAATAGAGATATCCATCACAGCAGCACGTATGGAGAGCTCTGGGCGGACCTCAAGCCCAGACTATTCCCGTGTGTCGGGGGATCTCTGTGTTTCCTACCTTTTCTGTACATGTAGAAGGCAACGAGGGGCGAGGAGTAGTAAGAGATGGTCCATAGGACGGAGACCTGGGGAGAGAACAGCAGGTTAGGAAAGTCAAAATAGTTTCAAGGTAGTAGAACTTTTTTGTTCTCTCAGCCCGAAACCAAGATAAATAACATCAGCAAGTCATGCAGCCGGCGGGCCAGCGCAAACGCCTGCAGCGGCCAATCACATAACACATAGCTGCACTGAGCCCTGATCAGGGCCCTATTGCTGGGGGCCCCGCGGGGGGGTGCAGGACTTACCCAGGCCAGGATGCTGTCTGTGTGTTTCTCCAAAGCTTTTGGTTGATAAAACGAGGCCTGAAAAGCAAAAAATGAATGAATTTCTTGGGTCCATGACACCCACAGAGGGCAGGATGCCGGGACTCCAGAGCCACATACATACAGAGAGATCCCATAGAGGAGCCCGGACCCCGGTAATGAGGGGACACAGCGCCCTCCCATAGAGGAGCCCGGACCCCGGTAATGAGGGGACACAGCACCCCCCCCCCCCATAGAGGAGCCCAAACCCCAGAAATGGGAGGACACAGCACCCCCCACATAGAGGAGCCCAGACCCCGGTAATGAGGGGACACAGCGCCCCCCATAGAGGAGCCCGGACCCCGGTAATGAGAGGACACAGCACCCCCCCCATAGAGGAGCCCGGACCCCGGTAATGAGAGGACACAGCACCCCCCCCCATAGAGGAGTCCGGACCCCAGTAATGAGGAGACACAGCGCCCCCCATAGAGGAGCCCGGACCCCAGTAATGAGGAGACACAGCGCCCCCCATAGAGGAACCCAGACCCCAGAAATGAGAGGACACAGCACCCTCCCCCATAGAGGAGCCCGGACCCCGGTAATGAGAGGACACAGCACCCTCCCCCATAGAGGAGCCCGGACCCCGGTAATGAGAGGACACAGCACCCTCCCCCATAGAGGAGCCCGGACCCCGGTAATGAGAGGACACAGCACCCCCCCCCATAGAGGAGCCCGGACCCCGGTAATGAGAGGACACAGCACCCCCCCCCCATAGAGGAGCCCGGACCCCGGTAATGAGAGGACACAGCACCCTCCCCCATAGAGGAGCCCAGACCCCGGTAATGAGAGGACACAGCACCCTCCCCCATAGAGGAGCCCGGACCCCGGTAATGAGAGGACACAGCACCCCCCATAGAGGAGCCCGGACCCCGGTAATGAGGGGACACAGCGCCCCCCATAGAGGAGCCCGGACCCCGGTAATGAGGGGACACAGCACCCCCCCATAGAGGAGCCCGGACCCCGGTAATGAGGGGACACAGCGCCCCCCATAGAGGAGCCCAGACCCCAGAAATGAGAGGACACAGCGCCCCCCATAGAGGAGCCCAGACCCCGGTAATGAGGGGACACAGCGCCCCCCATAGAGGAGCCCGGACCCCGGTAATGAGAGGACACAGCACCCTCCCCCATAGAGGAGCCCGGACCCCGGTAATGAGAGGACACAGCACCCCCCATAGAGGAGCCCGGACCCCGGTAATGAGGGGACACAGCGCCCCCCATAGAGGAGCCCGGACCCCGGTAATGAGGGGACACAGCACCCCCCCATAGAGGAGCCCGGACCCCGGTAATGAGGGGACACAGCGCCCCCCATAGAGGAGCCCAGACCCCAGAAATGAGAGGACACAGCGCCCCCCATAGAGGAGCCCAGACCCCGGTAATGAGGGGACACAGCGCCCCCCATAGAGGAGCCCGGACCCCGGTAATGAGAGGACACAGCACCCTCCCCCATAGAGGAGCCCGGACCCCGGTAATGAGCGGACACAGCACCCCCCATAGAGGAGCCCGGACCCCGGTAATGAGGGGACACAGCGCCCCCCATAGAGGAGCCCGGACCCCAGTAATGAGCGGACACAGCACCCTCCCATAGAGGAGCCCGGACCCCGGTAATGAGAGGACACAGCACCCTCCCATAGAGGAGCCCGGACCCCGGTAATGAGAGGACACAGCACCCCCCCCCATAGAGGAGCCCAGACCCCGGTAATGAGAGGACACAGCACCCCCCCCCATAGAGGAGCCCGGACCCCGGTAATGAGAGGACACAGCACCCCCCCCCATAGAGGAGCCCGGACCCCGGTAATGAGGGGACACAGCGCCCCCCATAGAGGAGCCCGGACCCCGGTAATGAGGGGACACAGCACCCCCCCATAGAGGAGCCCGGACCCCGGTAATGAGAGGACACAGCACCCCCCCCCATAGAGGAGCCCGGTCTCTACAGTGTTGGAGTCGCTGGAGTCACGTGATGCTGTCACTGCCGGTAACAGCTGTGGAGGAGGAAGAACCGAAAGAGAAAGCAGATGAGGAGCGTGTGCCTGCCCAGAGCACCCTGCACCCGGGGCCCCAAACACCGCCCAGGGGCCCTGTCCTTTCACCCAGGACCTCTCGCTGTCCCCCTCCTCCCGGGGCCCCGTCCTCTCACCCAGGAGCTCTCGCTGTCCCCCTCCTGCAGGGGCCGGCCTCTCCCGATCGCCGCCCGCCCGTTCACCCGGTACACTCGATACAGCCGCGGTCCCCGGATGCACAGGTACAGCAGGCCGAAGCCCGGATCCACCTCCGCATCAGGCCCTCGCCCCTGGCCTCCATGTTCCCCGGGTCGCAGGCCCGGACCACACCGGACCGTTAGGAGGAAAGCGGAGGGAAGAAGCGGCGGCCCCGACGTGACTGACAGCAACCTCCACCAATCACTGAACAGCAACAAAAGAGGGGGTGGGGCGCGCAGTGACAGCAGGGAGGGGCCGATACTGTCATACAGAACAGCTGATTGGATGACTGAGGCGATGGGCGTGGTCTATGGAGAGACGTCTCCTCCAGATGTGTCGCTGAGTAACCGCAGACCTTATCACGAGCCAGAGAAATAGGGAAGAGAGAACCTGATTGGACAGAACAGGCAAGGGGCGTGGCGAAGGTGAGCGCGCTCCGTTTCCGCTTCATGCCTTAGCAACCTTCATAACAGACGCTCACGTGACCGGAAGTAGCTCTAAGGGGCATTTTTTTTTTAAACTTTTTTAAAGTGCTTTATTAGTAATGTTGCTCCAGGGACAAAGACTTTACTGTAACTGTAACTATGGCAGCAGAAGTGGAGGCCTGGTGCTATTGTCTGGCAGGAGGCAGCCATGTTTTATCTTCCCGTACAGCTCTCCTGCTGCAGTTACCTTCTGTATCTTCCATGGCGTCACACATGGCTTGTACCTATGTGGAACGAGTCATGAACCTGACCGACCCCATTCACTTTATGTGGAACGAGTCATGAACCTGACCGACCCCATTCACTTTATGTGGAACGAGTCATGAACCTGACCGACCCCATTCACTTTACTGTAAAAGATAAAATAATAACATTATACTGACCTTTAAGTCAGAGATTCCTGATGTCTCGATCCCTCTGTGCAGCTTGTCTAACACGTTATTGTATGTAGTTACTTTTACCTTGGAGTGCAGAGTTGTCAGTATATTCAGTTATTCTCCATGCTGGTTCTGGGAGGGGTTGAGTTACTCAGGTGTTTCTACTTCCTGTGATTGCTCTGTTACTTATATTGGCAGCTTTCCCCAAATTGCTGCCGTTGTACATACTATCAGAAATGCTGTATGGCCAACTTTCCTGTGTTTACACTGATCTCTGTAAGGCCTGTTTCACACATCCCTGCAAAACACAGATGTGTGAGGCAGGCTGTTTTTGGGGAGGGTGCGTATCTGTGGTCACGTGTGCTATCTGTTGACAGCCTGTCATTCTATACTCACCTGACTTCAGCGCTGTCTGCTCCTCTCACTTCCGGTCCGCTGCTGCATTCAGAGCAGTGAACATTAGATGAGCCTAATGGGCGGCCCTGGAAGTGAGAGGAACAGTCAGCGCTGGAGGGAGGTGACTATGAAATACTTTATTTTTAAGGTTAAAAGTTTTGACTTATGTCTGTGAACACAGATGTCACATGGAGGACATCCGTGTGCAGGACGTTTTTGGGTCCGTGCTGCCGGCAAAAAATGGACATGTCTACTTGTGCAGGACACGGACACACGCATCTGCTCGACACGGTCCGTGCTGAATAACGGACATGTGAAGGGGCCACAGAGAATAATTTGCCTCCATATGTCCGTGCCTCCGGCATGCGTCAGCACGGACCGCACACGTACTGAAGGTACAAATGTGCGAAAGAGGCCTAAGGGTGTTTTTGCTATTTGTGTCTCTCTCTCTAGTCCTGATCATGACGCAACATTAGTGTGAAATCAGCCTTATCTGACAGAGACTGTTATTTGATTACTCTTTTGCCTGCTCCCTATACCTGTTATTTTACTCCCAGTATTTTAACCCCTGGACAGTCACCTGTTTAATCCCAGTAACTTCATCGTGCCCTTCTGGACTGTTATATGACCATGTCTCTGTTCACTTCCAGAATACTACAAGGTTTTATGGAACCAGACCCCAGAATAACCTGACTGCCCTGCTGCCTCCATTTCTGTAAGTAGTGACTGTCACAACCTAGTTTTTGCTGTTGTAGTGACCAGCGTCACACCTGAAGTTTCGTGCACACGTTACAGAAATTAACCTGAAGCACTAATTGATTAAGAACCCACAAAAGGATTGAAACATGTAAGGGTATACCTTATGCATCATTTTATGTGTTGTCTAATAAAATGGAAGTTTTAAATCAATATCTCCTCACGTTAATGAATATGGAGTAGGTGCTGGAATTTTTTGCTGTTTTTATACCCCTGACTTGACCCCATCGAGGGTAATCCGTGCATCTGTGGACCCTTATGGCATGTATGGTAGGTTAAAAAATACCCCCCCACCCCCCGTATGCACAATGTCAGAATCAACGGGCCAATAGTCTAATGGCCACTTTACACGCGGCAACAGGAAGATATAAAACAGCAGGTGTCGGAGACAATTGTACCTTTTACCTTCAAAACACCTTGAAGTGGCTGCGTGTAATTCAGGTATCTGCAAGGTGTTTTGAAGGTAAAAGGTACAATTGTCTCCGACACCTGCCGGTTTCTATCTCCCTGTTGCCGCGTGTAACTAGGCCATAATGTGTAAGGGAGTCCCGGAATATCTTTTTCTCAAGGGAAATACTGATCCAACATGTCCGATTTTGTACGGTTGATCGTATTGTCTTCAAGAGATGTCTGGTGACGGCTCTGTCATAGAGGATATAGGAGCGCTGTGCCGAATGAGATCCCCTGTTTATAGGAAAGCCAGTTTCCTTTGTAGATAGGTTTATCTGGATGGTCAGGATGGCCGACCTGTTATCTTACAGATACGGTAAACGTCACACCTTTGTGGAAAGTCCTGTCTAAAGTCCAAACAGGAAGATATAAGAGCAGGAAATAAAACTTTTCAAGTCTATAGCAATAGAAATATATGGAAAAAAACAAATAAAATATTTTTAGTACTTTACTATAATGCATCACAAATATATTGCTGAAAATCTATCACAAAGCAAAAAAAAAAACGAGGCTGAAAGTCACCATCAGGTCGACTTTAATACGAATCTTCTTCTGCCCAGATGTAAATGAGGGACATTGAGCTCCTTCACTCACCGGGGGTCATGGGTGACTTCTACGTCTGCCCAATGTAGATACATTTCTCAAATCCCTACAACTGTCAGACATGACGTCCAAATGTGAACAGAGCCTTATAAGTATTCTCACCTTACAGCACAAACAGGTCTCATGTTGATAGAAACTTCAAAATCACATTTTAGGCCAGTTTCACACATCTGAATACGGATTACGATGTCCAGACCAACCATGATGGCGGGTTTACACGTCGCGATATCGCAGTACAATTTCAATCAAAAGTCACGTGGTTCGCTCGTTGGACCCGATATCGTTCCTGCGTTGTATGGTGTGAACGTCCAATGCGATGCAGGAACGATGTCAATGCGATATCGGGGATCGAATGAGCGTGCTATTCAATGCCCCGATATTGCATAGCGATTGAAGCCGGATCGTGCTGTGTAAACGCCCAATTACGATGCGATTTGATACGTCACCCATTCACTCCCATGTTAACTATGCGATCCTGGGTTGGGAGGCGGAGACATCGCACGGACGTTGTATTCCGAGATCGCAGCGTGTAAACATTCAATGCGATGCGGGAGGAACGTGCACGAATTGCGCGCTCCCGCGCCATTGTACTGCGATATCGAAACGATATCGCGGCGTGTAAACCCACCATGAGTTCTCCAAATAATAAGGTCATGTGCACACGTTGACAATTAGGCTGGCTTCACACCACGGCAGAGTCCGGTATAAACCAGACAGCCCCGGACCGAATTTTAGCCCCATAGTATCTTATGGGGCCGCATGGCAGCTATCTGCCATCCGGTTTCCATCTCTCTGGAAGAATCTGGGAGAAATCGGATTTCTCTCCCCGCACAAAAAGACGTTGCTTTTGTGTCCGGGGAGAAAAATCTCCCCAAATTGCCGTGTCCCGGATTCTCCCGGATTCCCCCTGATCCGGAGCAATCCGGTGCTCCCTAACATGGGAGCCTATGGGGCCGGATTTCCCCGGTCCGGGAGGATCCGGGAACCGGACACCAGCGGCTGCACGCCGCTGTTATTTCAGGACCGCGGCTAGCTCCCCGCAAGCCGCGGTCCTGATTCATCAGCAGCTGCAACTGCATCCAGCTGGACACTGGACCGGAGGGCACATTTTGCCCTCTGGTTCTGTGTGCTGATCTGGTCCGGGGCTGTCAGGTTCATCCTGACAGCCCCGGACCGGACTCTTCCGTGGTGTGAAGCCAGCCTTAGTTGTTACCTCAGGATTTGTAGCCAAAACCACGAATGGAATAATCAAAGGAAAAGTATAATGGAAACACGTCACCGCTTGTGTATTTTTCTCCCACTGCTGATTTTGCCTACAAATCCTGAGGTACAAAACTCTCCAAATTCTCAATATGTGTGACACGCCCACTCCAGGGTCAGGGAAGACTCAGGAACAGGGCAGTTACTAGTTGTTCTCTCTTCTTCACTTCTTGGTTGTTTTCACGGGGACAGACAGGGGCCGAGACTCGGTCCCATGACCCTGACGGTGTCACTTTAAATAAACGGGGGTTGATGGCAGGGAAAGTCTGAGGGGAAAGGGGTATTCGTGACTCCACCTGCGGTATGTGGCCAGGGCGGCCGCCGCTGCTGCAGAACCTCTGGGGACGATGACCGTCAGCTTAGATAGTCCCGTTCCCCGCAGGCGGAGCGCAATCCCCAGGGCAGTGACTCACGGTATTCAATCTTTGCCTTGGCAGATGTACACTTGGTCTCCTTCAGTACCCTCATGGTACCTTTACACGCCGCCACTGCAGGATGCATACCAACGGCTACTTCACGTGCACGAGCACGCCCAAACGGTTACCAACGGGAACCGCACCCTCTTCACACGCCGCCACAAGGTACGCTACGCTACGCTACATCTACAGCTAGCTACATCGCTGGGTGTCTCAAGTAGCCATCTGTAGCTCATTTACACACCGATACAACCAGCTACTATGGGCGTACCTGGTGCAGCAGGGACAGCACATAGGCGTGCTCCAATTGTGGATTACGAGACGTCCGTACGCTGATAGGAGAAAGCAAAAATACCATGATTGGACAGGCATCGCAGGAGGCAGATTAATACTTGACGCTCGAGCAATTGTGTAGTGTGACTCGTCAGCTCCTTAAATATGCCGCCCTGTGTGGCGACAACCAATCGCAACGCAGGAGCTTCCTCCAATGATCGCTGAAGGGGGCGCGGAAACCCGGACCCTGTGTCACGCCCCAGCTACATAGCATGGTGTCCAGAGTTCCCTTCTGTGGGTTCTTTACACGCCGATACAGCTCGCTACAATCGGCGATGTAGCCATCTGTTTATGGGCAGTGCACGGATACAGATGTATCTGTAGCCGGCTGTGTCGTCCCGTCTTCAGACGCCGCTACTACGGGCGATATTGGCGCGACAAGCTACATTTGTAGCCTGTAGCGGGTTGTATCCATCCTGTTGTGGCGGCGTGTAAAGGTACCATCAGTGTTCCGGGCGACCTCTGCGGCCGATGGTTGCCGCTCAAGAAAGTCACACACACCACAGCTGCAGTTCCGTTACTTTTACTTGGTGTTTCAACATTGCCACCGGGTACGTCCCTTGCCAGGCTCCGGTTTAGCACTGTCTCCAGGACCAGGTTGGTGTTACTGAGCCTCAGTTGGTCCCCTCTCTCTCTCTTTTCCGGGTGTTCTGTCTCTGGTGGGTCTACGTTCTCTCTCTGTGTTATACGGGGTAGTTCTCCTCTGAGACGAGCAGGTCATTGCTCTGCCTCTCAGGCTCTCAACGCTCTCCGAAGCACAGAGCTCAATTACCGATGGCCACGGGTGCTGTTGTGTCCTGGGCTCCATTAGGTTCCTCTCCCGAGCACTGCTCCCTACTTGGCCACCTTCTCCAAGATGTGTCGGGTGTTCGGCCACAGCTCCCATTAGAAGCCTGGGGCCTCCGGTTCAACGGCTCGGGCGTGCATCATCCGCACTGTGTTCAGGGCCGGGTCCCTATGTCGTCCACCAGCCCCTCTGTTTCGTCAGATTCAGGCGTACGGGGAACAGTGTCTCTTCCGCACCCCTAGGGCTCTTCTCTCCTTCCACCCTTCTGGTCTCACCAACTCCGCACCTCCTGTCGCTGCTTCCTCTACCACGTACTACTCCTGCTCCTCCTACTCCTGTCTGACTCTTCCTTGTCCCAGCTTTTGTGACCTAGGCCCTCCCTCAGGGTCCTCCCGTTTTCCCAGGGCCTAAGTGTTGGGTCGTGTTTGTGCTTCTTTTGGGCTCAGCCACACCATCCCAGCACCTGAAGACATCACCTGACTGCTTACCATGTGCAGTTGTTGAGTATTTGGTGTGTTTTTTACCTCAGTATTTGTTCCACTCCTAGTTTTGTCTTATCCCGAGGTTAAAAAAATCCTGAGGTAAAAAAACTCACCAAATACTCAGTGTGTGCACATGGCTTAAGCGGTCAGGTGATGTCTTACAAGGCCAGGTGCACATATTGAGTATTTGGTGAGTTTTTTTACCTCAGTATTTGTAGCTAAAATGCAGAGGGTAAAAAATACAGAAACTGTGACTATATTTTTTTTACTCACTGCTGATTTTGGCTACAAATATTGAGGTAAAAAACTCACCAAATTCTAAACTTGTGCCAATGGCCTTGAGCTAGGTTCCCATGATGAGTATTTAGAGAGTTTTTTACCTCAGGATTTGTAGCCAGCAGTGGGTGATAAATACAGAAGTGGTGACGTGTTTCTATTACACTTTTCCTCTGATTGTTCCACTCCTGATTTTGGCTACAAATCCTGAGGTAAAAACCTCTCCAAATAATCAGTGAAGTGACGCCTTACTAGACCATGTGCAAACATTGAGTATTTGGAGAGTTTTTTACCTCAGGATATGTAAGGTAAAACCAGCAGTGGATGATAGAAACACGTCACCACTTCTGTATTTACCGTATATACTCGCGTATAAGCCGAGTTTTTCAGCCCAAAAATTGGGCTGAAAAGTACCCCCCTCGGCTTATACGCGAGTCAGTGCGGGGGCTGCTGTATACAGCGGTATAAAGCAGCCCCCGCATCCCCAGTAATGCAGGGCCCCCCCCCTCATGCTCCGGTCACCTGTAAAGCAAGTTATACTTATCAGTGTCCCGCTGCCGTCCGCGCCCGCATCTGCCGACATCGCGATCCTCCATCTTCATGCATCTTCTTCCTGCTTCTGTGCGCGTCGCAGGCAATGACGTCATTACCGGCGACGCGCACAGGAAACAGGAAGAAGTCGCATGAAGACGGAGGATCGGGATGTCGGCAGATGCGGGCGCGGACGGCAGCGGGCACTGATAAGTATAACTTGCTTTACAGGTGACCGGAGCATGAGGGGGGGGCCCTGCATTACTGGGGCTGCCTGTATACTACCACTGGGGCTGCTGTATATAGGGGCCCTGCATTACTGGGGCTGCAATACCACTGGGGCTGCTGTATATAGGGGCCCTGCATTACTGGGGCTGCAATACCACTGGGGCTGCTGTATATAGGGGCTGCAATACCACTGGGGCTGCAATACCACTGGGGCTGCTGTATATAGGGGCCCTGCATTACTGGGGCTGCAATACCACTGGGGCTGCTGTATATAGGGGCTGCAATACCACTGGGGCTGCAATACCACTGGGGCTGCTGTATATAGGGGCCCTGCATTACTGGGGCTGCAATACCACTGGGGCTGCTGTATATAGGGGCTGCAATACCACTGGGGCTGCAATACCACTGGGGCTGCTGTATATAGGGGCCCTGCATTACTGGGGCTGCAATACCACTGGGGCTGCTGTATATAGGGGCTGCAATACCACTGGGGCTGCAATACCACTGGGGCTGCAATACCACTGGGGCTGCTGTATATTGGGGCTGCTGTATACACCACTGGGGCTGCAATACCACTGGGGCTGCTATATATAGGGGCTGCAATACCACTGGGGCTGCTGTATATACCACTGGGGCCTGCTGTATATCATACTGCTGGGGCCTGTATACCACTGCTGGGGGCTGTATACCTGTGCTGGGGTCCACCCTCGGCTTATACGCGAGTCAATAGATTTTCCCAGGTTTTGGGGGCAAAAGTAGGGGGGTCGGCTTATACACGGGTCGGCTTATACACGAGTATATACGGTATTACACTTTTCCTCTGATTGTTTCACTCCTGGTTTTGGCTACAAATCCTGAGGTAAAAACTCATGAAATAATAAAAATATACACATGGCCTTACTCAAAATGCTTGCAAGCATACATAAAGGTGCTGATTTCAGAGAAGGAGACCTGTGGCCTCCCAAATGTTGTAGTTCATATTTAGACCATGACTGTCAGATCTGTGAGTGAAGACCTTTTTTGTGGGCAGCTTGTAGACAGATATTTTGGGGGGTCACCTGACCAAAGTCCCTATATGTCGCTGCTTCATCACAGGTGTATGGGGCCCCATTGTGACCGGAGAGTGTTGAGACAGCGACAAGCAACTCCCAAGAAGTCCAACCACATCTGATTTTTATTGTTGCAGTATCCTCTGGGTCACAATACGACCCCATTCACTTGTGCTGCGATATAGTGAAATTTGATCACATGACAGTCACCGTATAGCCCCAGCCTGAATGCAGGAGGCCATCCCTATTCAAGTAACCGGACCATGATCTTGCTGCCCCTGGCCATGAGATAACATCACATCACATCTAGGATTCCATATTTGTTCATCATTGTTTCTTTTTATTTTGCCTCATCTGAGTGACCTGACACCCTGGGACACGATCTCCCCCTGTATTCCCTCATTATTTTAATTCACAAAAAAAAACAGATATGAAGACTTTTCCTTTTGCACCTCCTGGGCCCCACATTGCCAATGACTTAATTTGGCCTAATGCACAAAACCATATTTCACACTCTTATCACAGAACTTGCAGCATTTTGACCCCTGGTGTCTCTAGAAGCAGGATCACAGGGTACCTTTACACGTCGCAACATTGCATGCAATTTCACTTGCAACTTAATGGTTGCAGTGAAATCATGGATACATTGTTCCATTTGTACATGGCAACAAATTGGAACAATGTGTCCATGATTTCACTGCAACTAGTAAGTTGCAAGTGAAATTGCATGCAATGTTGCGACGTGTAAAGGTACCTTTAGTGTCTCGAAAAGAAAGTCATTCTTTATATGACCTCACACTAAACCATGCTGCCTGATGTAACAGCTTTTAGGAATGCCATAAACCTTATTTTTCAGCCTCGTTCCCTCCAAACCTCTTGCTTTATCCCTCGATGTGTGTTTGGTAACAGGGGATCTGTGTAATGATTGATGTATGTCGACAACAAAAGCCTAACGTTTTGCAAATGCTGCTTTTTCAGGGGCTTTAGCTTCAAATAGTTTTGCCAACTCAAATAGAAATAAAGGAGACATTTTGGAAGTCTGCACCCATAGCACCTTGTAAAACCAACGATTACAATGTGTCCTTCACATTGGGCCACTGATGCATAGATTTCAGTATCTACACCCCGTCTACAAAGAGCTGAGATAGATATCACTGGGTCTGCAAACTCTCCAATAAAGAAGTCATACATTTTCTACATCACGACACCAAATATCGTACATTTAAAACAAACTTTAATAATAGTTTACGATTGCATTTACTTTTATAAATGTCACATTGCATCGGCCATCATTGGCTGCCTCTATTGTATACGGAGAGAATCACAGCTGTCGCCAGTTTAATAAGGCAAATTCTCAAGAGGTTGTTAAGTGGAGTTATTCCCCAAAACAATAAGTATATTTCCTTGTGTCTGGTATTGTAGCTCAGTCTAATTTGGGTATACGGTATGTTGCAATACCAGACACAGCCTCTGGACTAGAGTGGCGCTATTTCATGACAGGTCCATTTTTTTATTTTCCTTTTTCGTACAACTCCTTTGAGAAATGACCTTATTCCCTGTAATCTTCAAAGGCTTTCAACAAGCACATTTATCAGGGTTTTTTTTTATTCAACCTCTCATTTATCATGCTTGTATCTAGACCTGACGTTTTGTAAAAAGGCAGATTTTTAGCTCATAGATGCAGTAAAAATATCAAGTTAAATATCTAATGATTTCCTATAATGAATAATATGTAATTAATGAGTAGTGAGAAAAGAAGATCACAACCTGCACAATTAAAGGTGGCTATATTTATAATGGCTATAGGGACTCCTTCAATTTTCGCAACATTTCAGATTGTCAATTTTTAATTTTTCATTGATGAATAATTTATATGACCGGAAGATACAATAGTAACAGGTACAATAAATGTAACAGAAAGAAAGGTGATCATTATCAGATTAGAATTTGTGGTAAAGGATTGGGGTCTCGAAGGACATTTCCACCTTGACTCATTCAAAAAAGCCTCAGTTGATCCTTGATAGTCAAGTAGAGCGAAATCTCAGATATCTGCATGTTAGAAACGTCTTAGGCTGGTTTCACGCTAGCGTTTTTTGGAATCCAGGGGCATGCAGGTAAAACCTGGATTCCCCTAGGTCCCCTCCTGGAATTGGTAAAACTGATGCCCTTATACCAGTATTATCACTGATCCATCTCACGGATAATACCAGTGAATCACAAGTAGAGAAATCCGGCACTGGACTATTGTATCTTCTTTTAAGATATTTTTATTGTGCTAAATTAGCATAAAAACATCATGCACGGGGAACACGCGTTTCGGACAACGTCCTTTGTCAACAGCATATGCTGCATAATGTTTTTATGTTAACTTAGCACAATACAACTATCTTAAAAGAAGATACAAGAGTCCAGTGTTGATTTCTCTGCTAGTGGTTCATGGATTGAATGGATTTCAGACCTCACTTCAGGTGATCCAAGTCAAGAGCACCATCCCCCAATTTCCTTCCTTCCAGTGTTTGATAATTCCGGGGCGGGAGTAAACAGGTTCTTCCATCTCCATACCTGTTTCTGCAGGATCCAGGGCCAAATGGCATTCCCTCCAGGGGTCGTGTCATTTGGAACTGCATTCTGGGCATGCACAGTTCCAAAACCCAGATCCGGGGTCCGGATCCAATGTGATCCAGAGTCCACCGGATCCAGATTCTGTTGGAAACATTGTGATTTTAACCATGGTGCCCCGGATCTGGGTGCTTCCAGGTTTTGTCACAGAGACCAAAAATGCACCAAGATGCAAAAGTGAAAAACCAGGAACCAGGTAAAAAGTAAAGGACTGTCTGGAATCACCCGCGAGTTCATCCGGCCCCATTACAAGTCAGTGGGGTCGAAAACTAGTGCAGGTGCATGCAGATCAAGCCAGATTCACACGGATAGCAAAAAACATCCGTGTGAAACCAACCTTATTCCCACACAAATTTAGGTGCCACATCTAAAGGTGCTGTTACACGCGGCGATCTCCCCGGCGATGTTGCTGGCGATTTGCGGGAGTGTGCGTCCCTGGCAACATCGCCAGGGAGATGTCACACGCGGCAAGTTGCTGCGGGTATTGCTCACTGGGTTGCCAGCAACACAGCAAGCGACAACCCACAATGTTGTAGATTGGCGGTGTCGCCCGCAACATTGCGGGTTGCCGCGTCAGACAGGACGATCTGGCCAGATTGCCGCTTGAAAGTTGCCAGGTTTCCCAACATGTTGGGAAACCAGGCAACCAGCAACCGGCGATTTGTTGCGTCGCCATCGCCCTGTCACACGGGGCAACTCACTGACATTGTTGCCGCAACTTGGCCACACCCTAGGTTTCCGGCAACATCGCCGGCGATATCGCGCCTTAACAGATTGGTATTAATAACCAAAATGCATAATTTTTTGGTAAATGTTTGGCAACCTAAAACATAGACATCCTTGGTGTCATTTTTTTAATGAATTACACGTATTTTTGGCTGAAAAGTATATCTGCTATAGGGCTTTGTTAAGGATTTTGGTCATTTTGGCTTCTACAGCCTTTATGTATCATAGTAAATAGCCGACTGCAGTATGAGTTACTTTTTTGAGCTTAGTGTCATGGTAGAATCTGTACTAACGCTTATCTGTCTTCTGAAAGCTCAAACTGATATATGGCCAAATTAAAGTTAAAGCATCTTATAAGCAGGCCAGTGGAGTCGGAGTCGGTGTCCATTTCAGGTGGAGTCGGAGTTGTATTCAGGGATACTGAGGAGTTGGAGTTGGATATTTGACTTGCTGACTTCACAGTCATGGTTGCGGAGTCAGAGACGGAGTTGGTGTCCATTTAGGTGGAGTTGGAGTTGGATTCAGGGAAATTGAGGACTTGGAGTCAGATATTTGGCTTACTAACTTTACAGCCATGGTTGTTGAGTCGGAGTTGGTGTCCATTTTGGTGGCGTTGGAGTCAGATTCAAGGAAATTGGAGAGTTGGAGTCGGATGTTTGGCCTACTGACTTCACAGTTGTGATTGTGGAGTCGGAGACGGTGTCTATATTGGTGGCGTCGGATTCAGGGAAATTGAAGAGTCTGAGTCGGATGTTTGGCTTACCGACTCCACAGCCCTGGTTCTAAGACAGTTTAGGAAAAGGAAATCTTGCCATCAGAGCAGCTAACAGTGTATTGATTCTGCATCTGTACGGTGATTAAAGAGGCTGTAGAATCTCAACAGTCCAAAATTTGTAATAAAATCTTTTTACAAAAAAAAAAACAAACTTTAAGCCAAAAATATGTGCATTTACGTAAAAGAAAATCTACTCAAAATTGTCCATCCCTTTTAATATTGGGAAAAGTTTAAACTATCTGCAGTTTATAGAAAAAAAATATATGCAATAGTCTCTTTAGAGAAGAAGGCAAACTCTTTCGCCACCTATTTGGAAGTAGGAATCCTAAAAGTCAAAATCAACCCTTTAACGAGCCTTGTCATATGAGTTAGAATTAAAAAACCAAAGCGGAACCTCAATTTGCAGACACTGTGTTTCGGGGTGTTTGCTCCTTCTCAGTGCAAAGTTTGAGATCTGATTTGGCTAGGTGAGAGGCGAAGGACACCCCAAAACACTGTCTGCAAACTGAGGTTCTGATTTGGCTTTTTAATCCTAAATCGTATTGCAAGGCTCGTTAGAGGGTCGATTTTTGACTTTTAAGATTGCTCTTTCCAATGGGTGATGCTAGAGTTCAAGTCTACCTCCTCTGTAAATAGGCAATTTGCATATTTAATTTCCCAGAGGAGAATTCAGCTTTTAAGCCTCCACATACTGGCATGTCGATCTCTCCATAAGGAGAAATGATGTCCCTTAGTTGCCTAGCAAAAACAGGGATAGTCATGGTTATCATTGCCCTCAGCTTCAGTTCAGATGCCAGTTGTGTGCCCTCTGGCATCTACTTCCAGGTCCTATTTCAACTCAATGGAAAAGACTGAAAAAGCCCGTTCCGGTACTCACTGTCCGCAGCTGTGACCCGCCTCATCCAGTTATTGGCTGAGCAGGCATTTCTGGCCTTTTCCAGTATGTCGAGACATAAGCCTGTTAGACGTATCCCAGAAGGACACAAGTCTGAAGATTAGAAGCCTGTTGTTACTTCCCATTATATATTTGTACTTAACACAAAACGTGGGGGTCAATAAAGCATATTTAGTTTGATTGAAATACGGGCATCCTGTTGGGCGTCATGTTGTTCATGCAGTCCTATCTGTAGGCCGCAAGAGTGGAGCAGATTTATATATAGGTTTGTGGGATACGATTCCATATAAACAGTTTTGTATTGCTGCCTATGATTAGGAGTCCAGTGGGCAGTCCTTCTTATACACAGTCAATCAGTAATAAGACCCACCCACTGGACTTCTAAGCCTATAAAGAGCACTTTGTCATCCCTCTAGTGGCCACTACAGGAGGAATGCAGAATTACATTCAAAGGTTCAATCAGCTCATAGAGTGGTTTCCGAGCAAAGATCTTAAAAATGGAGATGTTTTTCGAGTAAAGTAGAAGGTAGAGCAGAAGTTTTAATTATAAAATGATTATTATTTTAATACGGAAAATCAGAAAATCAACGCGAACTTGGAAGTGCTAGCGATAGAGTAAGAGAAGGGGACTAATAAGGACACGTTAGCTGGTGATTTTACAATTCCAGCTAGTGGAATCGTCTGTGAAACGAGCAGAGAGCAATATGTCTTCCAAGATAGACCCATCCAGGGTGAGGTTAGGAGCTGCGGCTGAGGATCTGATTACCCAACCGTTTTGTTCATAAGTGCCTCCAGAATAAACCGATGTCTTCAAGATGTAATATAGAGTAGGAAAATGCTGAACAGTCCTAGCACAGCCAGGTGAGGAGCTTGTATGGTGAAGCCTCCATTGCACAGGTTCGATATACAGCAGGTCGTGTTGGCAAAAATGGCTCTGAGGACTCCTGACCCTTGTAGGCTTTGATTGCAGACTCCTGTATCGAAGCATCCTGTTTTAGCAAAAAAAGCAATGCCTCCTATTTTGGGACGCAAAAAAAAAAACACATCAGGATCATACTTTAGTAATCTACAGCCATAAAAGATGAATATGTACTCTAGGGAACATTTTGTGACCCAATCTGAATTCACTATATGACATAGGACGTGGTACAACACATATTTGTTACTCCTAGATGGCCATCTATGGAACATATAGTTGTGCTCAAAAGCAGATTTTTTGCTCTCTTGGCCCCTGTTTCAGAATATATGAATAATAACACAAACTATTTTTCCACTCATGGTTAGTGGTTGGGTGAAGCCATTTATTGCAAACTACTGTGTTTCTCTTTTCAAATCATAATGACAACCAAAAACAACCAAATGACTGATCCCAAATGCATATCCCAGTTCTTAATCCCGTGTATTGCCCCCTCTAACATCAATGACAGCTTAAAGTCTTTTGTGGTAGTTGTGGATGAGGCTCTTTATTTCCTCACATGGTAAAGCTGCTCATTTTTCTTGGCAGAAAGCCTCCAGTTCCTGTAAATTCCTGGGCTTTCTTGCATGATCTGCGCTTTGCTTGAGTTCTCCCCAGAGCGGCTCAGTCAGGAGACTGAGATGGCCACTCCAGAACCTTCACTGTGTTCTGCTGTAGCCAATGACAGGTCGACTTGGTCTTGTGTTTTGGACCATTGTCATGTTGGAACGTTCAAGTACGTCCCATGTGCAGCTTCCGGGCTAATGAATACAAATTTGCCCCCAGTATTTGCTGATAACATGCTGCATTCATCTTTTCTTTCAACTCTGACCAAGTTTTCTGTGCCTTTGTAGCTCACACATCCCCCACATCATCAGCGATCCACCTCCGTGCTTTACTGTAGGAATGGTGTTCCTTTCATCATACTTTATTGTGCATCTTGAAACAGCGAGTTTTCAGCGAGTTCTGTATTTCCTCTGATGATATTTGTGGGTTTTTCTTTGCATTGCAAACTATTTTCCTGGCAGTTGTGGTCAAAATGTCTGTTGGACTACATGATCGTGGTTTGGTTGTTACAGAGCCCTTGATTTTCCATTTGTTAATCACAGTTTGAACACTGCTGACTGGCATTATCAAGTGCTTGGATTTCTTTCTGTATCTCATTCCTGTTTTATACAGTTCAACTATTTTTTCCCATAGAGCCATTGACAATTCTTTTACTTTCTTTATGACTCACAATCTAGAAATGTCAGGGGCTGGATGAAAGATGTAAGAGTCTGTCTGGATCCCAGAAACTCACTCAGCTTTTATGCGCACACAGCGATTACAAGTAAGGTCACAGGTGAAGATGGTACCTTTATTAATCATTCAAACCAATTTGTGTCAACTTTTGTGCATGTTATCAGGCCAAATCACCAGGGTATGTGAACTTTTGATCAGGCTCATTTGGATGTTTTTGGTTGTCATTATAATTTAAAAAGAGAAAACACAATAGTTTGACAAAAAATGGCTTCATCCAAAAGGTCCCGGACAGCCAGCGGACAGGTGAGCATTTATTTTTAATACATTTTTTTTCTCTTTTATTTTGCTTTCACAGTGTATGTAGATACACTGGGAAAGCAAAACCTCAGCACCGACATGTACAACACGGGGGTAGGAACACATCCCCTCCCGTGTGACATAACAGCCCCCGACACCACTATGCCTGGCTCAAGCCTCCCAGCTATTCCTGTGTCCGTATCCCTCAAAATCACGGATCCGGACACAGAAATGGCATACGGTGTTCGCATCGGGGGCCTGTCCGTTCCTGTCTGTGGGGTCCATACAAAAAAAAGGATGTCCACGGACACGAAAAAAACATGATGTGAAGGGGCCAAAAGAGATAATCCTGTTGTTCCTGAAGGAAAACAATCTACCACTAAAGTCTCTAGCAGACATGTACCCCATAGGCTATGTCTTAGCTTATAGCTACCTGCCTCTATTTTGAAAAGTTTGTCTCTGATGAGGCAAGAACCAAAAGAAGTGGAATGTTGTGGAAGATCCCGGCTCCTTCCAAAATCCACCCGATAATTGTGTGGATCTAGTTGTTGGGAACTATTACAATTACGGTAGCTTTTTTTGGCAAGGGATCAGCCTTGTAAATACTAAAAGGAGAGTTGTCTGTAAAGCACAACCCCTGTCCTTATGCCCTATCGTGGTAATGCATGCCGGAAGATTGGCTTACCCAAGCTTCTGAATAAACTCAATATGGCCCACCATATTGTAGGTCAAGTCTTCGTTTTGTGCCACAGACTAAGTTTTCCTTATTCCAATATATGGCATCAGATGATACATGAAAGCTCATATAGTGCCTTATCCTATGTATGGTCTCATTTATTACTCACCATCATTTTTAGGATATATACAGGATACTTAACTATGTACAACATGTGTGGTCAGATCTTACAGGGATTCTTGGGTAAACCATTAATTTGTACTTACGATTAATAGTCATGATGATCACGTACCTAAGTTGTAGTTGGTGACTCCACAAAATGAGTTTTCTTGACATTGAGCTCTGTAAGACGAGGTTAAAAAACAGGTGGATAAAAACCTAAAATTGCAGGCATTGCACTCTCGTGTTGTTATCTGGCCTTGTCCTAAAAGAAACAACATATAGAACAATCAGAATTAAACTATATAAGCAGTGCTGAAACAACACTGGGCGCCATGGTTGTGGTCATCATTGAGATCTTGAGACATAATTATTGAGACTGCCTCATTGAGCCCTGAGAATGAGGTGGTCCGGCCGTGTTAGGATTGTGTCGTGAAGACAATGCTTATGGTATGTAAAAATCAAGAAGGGGAGTCATTAACCTTCATCACCCCCATATGGCCCAGAATGGAGATCAAATACTGATGGGTGTCCACCAAAACTTTACACTGCATCGATGAAGATTAAAAAGTTGAATTCTAACTTTTTTGGGGGGGGATTTCTGGCTTCTTTTTTTCCTATGTCTTGGACAACATCTTTAACTGTATGCCTTAAGACAGCTACTAAACTTCCTCCAGTGTTGACTGGTATCAGCTAATATGGCAGCGAAAAAAGAGAAAAAGAGTGATTCTCACCAAGGTTGCTGTAAGCGGTGTCCTTTATTATTGGGGTAGTTGGTACAAGGTGCAGGGAGCCGTTGAAGGGCAGCACGCCCGAAACGGTGCCGTCGTCACCCGGTCCCCCTCCCTGCACCTTGTACCAACTACCCCAATAAAGGACACCGCTTACAGCAACCTTGGTGAGTGCCGCTCTTTTTCTCTTTTTTCGCTGTTACGGACTGTGTTTTTGCTGGCACCCCGAGGGTCTTTGTGGCTCCAATCTCCAGTCTCCACATTGAAGTTCCCCCTTGAACGGTGGTGCCCTCGTTTTCTCTTTTTTGCTGGAATCAGCTAATATGGCAACTGTGAACTTGACAGGGGACAAGCAGTATTCTTGCCAAGAGTTGGAGAATCCAAGTCATGGACTTCCGAGTCTTGGTGTCCTCGAGTAGCCGATCTTCTCCTTTGTGCATTTCCCATGAAATAATTGTGTGGTTCATGACACAAGAGGAGTCTTTATTTTAGCGGCTCCTGTATTGTGGTTTGTTTGTACGAGGTAACACACACAGTCTGTGATTCATGAGTCTGATCAAGACGTTACCACTAATGATGGTCTCACCCAATGGTGGACTCGTCGTGATGGAGCAAAGCTCAGGATGACGGCATTGGATGGAAGTAAAACGTCAGCTTGTTTATTGAGGTTATAAGTATGTCACTCAATGCTTTATGTTGGTGGCGAGAAATGTGTTTTTGTTATTATCAGCGGCTTCTCGTACAACAATGGACTGATACAATTTCCCCAGATTCCTGTCCAACCTCAGAATTCGGGAGCATCTATAGTCCCATTATCTCACTTCACTCCCTCCATGTCGCACTCAGAGGTCCAGGAAGTCGAGATATGGAAACCTGTTTGACCAGATTCTCACAAAAAAGTAACTAGTCAAGGTTAAACATGAACTCACATATCTTTGTCATGTAAAGCTTCCTCGCTCATTGAGCAGAACCCTGCACATATGGGGCCACCTCTGTGACTATGTGCAGCCATTACCTCCGGAGGCATGAAGGTCCGGGAACCCTCCCCAAATTTCAAATAACTTAGAATATCCTGAAATTCAAAATCTGCATTTTTGACATAGATTGGCCCCAGTTTGGTGATTAAATCTGTTGCGGATTTGCTAAGGGCAAATAAGACCCATGTTAATGTAGTGTTAGGATATGTTCACACAGAGTTCTACTGATGTAGCGTTTTATTTTCAGGCTGCAAATACACAATGAAAGGAAAAAAAGATCTAGAAAAAAAATTTGGAGTGAGATTGTTGATGCAGTTTGTGTTTTATGTTTTCTTTTTCTATTTTAATTGATTCGGAAATCAAATTTGGAGATTTTTTTAAGCAGAAAAACAACTCAAGAAATGACATGTTAAGGTATGTTCACAAAGAGTTTTTTTACTTATACTTTGGAGTAGATTCTGTGCCAAAATCCAGATGAAAACTAGTTTGATGTCTTTTTATATACGGTGGCATACAAACTTTGGCAAAAAACTGTTATTGTGATCAGTTAAGGCTCCTTTCACATCAGCGTTCAAGCTGATGTGCGGCAGATCCGCAGTGCGCCGGATCTGTCGCCTAACGCCGACTTGCGTCCGATCTGGCAAGCCCCATGTATTGTCTATGTGCTTGCGTCCGGTGCGGAATGACGTTCTGCCGTATGCGCAGATCGGCACTTGCGCGCAAAAAAAATGCCGCTTGAAGCGTCTAAGCAAGTTGAAGATGAAATGATTGTAATGATGACACATTTCCTGTGTGTTTTATTCAAAAATATACATTATTTTCATATTTAACATTTTAAAAATTACTAAAAGGAAAATGGTCCAATGTAAAAATGTGCACACTCTTGGAGATCTGTGTGCTCAGATAACTATGACCAAGGTTTCAGACCTTAATTAGCCTGATAGGGTTATGGCTTGTTCACTATCATCATTAGGAAAGGCCAGGTGATGCAAATGTCACAGCTTTATCAAACCCAGTTTCCTCCAAACGTATGCCAAAAATCAGCAGCCATGGGCTCTTCTAAGCAGCTGCTGAGCACCCTGACAGTGAAAATGGTGGAGACTCACAAAGCAAGAGAAGGCTATAAGAAGATTGCAAAGCATTTTCAAGTTGCCCTTTCCTCAGTTTGAAATGTAATTAAGAATTGTCAGTGACTAGGAACAGTGGCGGTCAAGATAAGGTCTGGAAGACCAAGCAAAATTTCAGTAAGGTCTGCATGTAGGATTACTAGAGAAGCAAATCAGAACCCCCTTTTGCTGCAAAAGACCTTTAGAAAGACTTGGCAGACTCTGGTGTTGTGATACATTTTATACTGTTCAGAGGCCTCCACAAATATGGCCTTCATGAAAGAGTCATCAAAAGAAAACTTCTCCTGCATCCTCACCATAAAATTCAGGGTCAGTAGTATGCAAAAGAAATCTAAACAAACCTGATACATTTTGGAAACAAGCTCTGTGGACCAATGAGGATACAATATAACTGTTTGGCCATAATATTCAAGGGTATGTGTGGAGAAAAAGGGCACAGAATGTCAGGAAAAGAACATCTCACCACCAGTAAGCAAGGGTGGATTAATCATATTTGGGGTGTTGTTGCAGCTAATGGCAAAGGAACATTTGACGGTAGAGGGAAGAATGGATTCAATGAAATGTCAACAAATTCTTGATGCAAACATAACATCATGTGCAAAAAAACCTGAAGTTGAAAAGAGGATGTCTAATCCAAATGGATAATTATACAATGGCCCCCACAGTCCCATGATCTGAACATCATTGAAAGCTGTAGCTAGATCTCAAAAGAGCTAAGCATGAAAGACAAGCCAGGAATCTCACAGAACTGGAGATGAGCCAGGAATCTCACAGAACTGGAAGACTTTTCCACAGAAGAATGAAATGAAAATGCCTCAAAAAAGAATTCAAAGACTCTTAGCTGCTACAAAAAGCGTTTGCAAGATGCGATACTTGCAAAAGGTGATGCTACTAGGTACTAACCATGCAGGGTGCCCAAATATTTGCATCTGCCCATTTTCCTTTTTGTAATTTTAGAAATGTTCACGATGAAAATATATGTATATACATACGTATGTGTATATATATGTGTATATATGTGTTTTAGGCAAAATTACCGGTATATAATATTATATATATATATATATATATATATATATATATATATTATATATATATATATATATATATAAATATTATATAATTTTGCCTAAAACACAAAAGAAATGTCATCTTTAAGTTATATAATATAATAATATTTATTCATTTATATAGCGCTATTAATTCCATAGCACTTTACATACATCAGTAATGCTATCCCATTGAGGCTCACAAGCTAAACATTCTATCAGTATTGGCCACTTTACACGCGGCTACATTTCTAGCTTATCCACAGGTAACTTACTGGCTGCAGTGAAATCATGGAGACATAGTTCTAGCTTGTTGCTGTGTACAAATGCAATAATGTCTCCATGATTTCACTGCAGCCAGTAAGTTACCTGTGGATAAGCTAGAAATGTAGCCGTGTAAAGTGGCCATATGTCTTTGCAATGTGGGAGGTAGTCGGAGTACCCGGAGGAAACCCAGCAAACACAGGGAGAACATACAAACTCCTTGCAGATGTTGTCCTTGGAGGGAATAGGACCCAGGACCTCGGGACCTCAGTGCTGCAAAGGCTGCAGTGCTAACCACTTGAGCCACCGTGCTGCCCTCTTCATGCCTTATAGAGGTCATTTCATCTATAACTTGCTTAACTGATCACAATAACAGTAATTATGACCAGGGGGGGGTCGAACTTTTGCATGCCACTGTAAGCTCCATATGTATCGCTTATGTGAATGTAGCCCTGCTAATTTTTAGCCAGACATGGGTCGCTGGTTGAATGACGAATGAAGGTTATGACCATCATGTAACAGCTCATATGCAAGTATAGAAACTTTGAGAAAATTATATTTTTTACTGAACCAAATCTACATCCTGTATTCTGACTCCAGAGCTGCATTCATAATTCAGCTTGTTGTTAGAAGAAACCCTCAACAAGCTTGTGAGTAGACAGATCCTTAGCATCTTATCTAGGGTACTATATTCAAAGGTGAGGCGGTTTGTTTTACGGCTATATACTTCAGATTACGAATACACTTTAGTCCCTAAACTAAATTTTTGCAAATAATACCAACTCAGAAAAAAGATCTCAGTTTTGAAGTCTGCAGAATTGTGAGTACAGCTCTGGACTGTGACATGAGCACATTGGTTTGTCCACCCCTGAGCAGCAGAGGCTGAAGCTGCAGGTTTGGTGGCATCATCGGAAGTCTTTGCACATGGAAAAGCGATGATATTGCCCCAGTATATGTTATGTTGAGTATATAAGAGCCCCGATAAATATATTATATACGATATATGTACGTACCTGGAATTGCACAAATGGCCAGGAGACACAGCAGCAGGTAGGAGACCATCCTCTACTATTGAAGTACTCACAGATACCTGCGTTTTGAAGTAAGCCGTGTATCGAGGAGCCTTATGTGTAGCTTGGCTATTTGGGAACTGGGAATAAACTATAGGGTCACGGGTTTATTAAGGTGCATTATATGGGGGCTTTCTTTACTTTTGGGAGTTTCAAGGTGGGGCTTTGGTTTCAGTGGTAAATACAAGGAGTGGGAGGAAGAGAATCCAGGATGTACATATTTGTGGTAAGGGAGGCGAGGTGTGGTCTGATGTTCTAACTGCATCTTTTTGTTGACTTGATGGTCAAGCGTCACCGATGCTCATTACCCGTGTACTGTATACAAAAATAAAGCACATTTCAGAGTTACTTTACACATTACGTGAGGTCTTCATGATCCCAATAAACATCTAGTTATCTTTATGTTCTAGCAGAAAGACCTCTCCTATGTCCTCTCCCAACCATATCACCTTTGAGGAACTCCTACTTTCATTCCTACATTAAAGAACTTTGGTGTCTTCTGCCTCCCATGTGTGGCTTGACTTTCAAGGGGCACATATACCACATGTTACCTGACTAGGTAGGGGGGACTTGCTGTCACCTTAAAAGTATCTACTACTGTCTATCAGATGATACATAAGGAACTGAGCTAATGGATGTGTCACAGGTGTATCAGGAGCAACGGATGAGGCTGTTGGGGCCACTTGCAGCATCTGACCAAACAACCATAATCGTGAACTGTTGTCCTGTCCTTTTTAAGTGGTATTTATCTGATTGATGATAGCTGGAGGTCACTAGGCCCCAGCAGGTCTCCTACATGTTGACCTTTCAGCTGTCTCTATTTATACCCCTTGGCCCCATGATGCATTGCTGGTGATAGTGTGTTTGGAGTTGGTGCTTCCTGGCTTTGCAGTGCATTGTGGATTTCCTGTGTAGTTTGCTGTCTTTCTCTTCATTCAGCTAAGTGTGCCTAACTCTCCCCCTCATTTGTCTCCTTGGTATTTTCCTTTAGTTGTTAGCTGGGTAAACTGTTGAGGGACAGACAGGGACGAGGTATCCTGATCGGTGACAGTTGCGGAGACTGTATAGGGTTGTTAGGGGGGCCAGGTGTCAGCGCTTAGTGTTTCAAGGCGTCACCATCTCCCCTTTACCCTTAGCATCAGGAACTCCCTCCCCCCCCCCCCATCATCCAGTGCTGGGTGTCTCTCCATGCCCAGCATGACAGGTTGATCCTGAGAACAGGTGTGTTGTGTGAATTTAGAAATAGTGAGCATGTGCAACCATCACTCCTATCAACAGAGAGTAGCGGTCACACATGCTTACTACCACACTACTTACTTTCTTGTAAGTGTGGTGTTCCTAACAGTCCATGCATGTCATTTACCCTGTGGATAGGTAATATTTGTAGTTTCTTGGGCAACTCTTTTTAGTTGAGTACTCTGTTTTCAGCCATCCTTAAACCATCCCGGCACATAAGATAGCTCTCAACAGAACAATTCTTTCTTCGATCATTTGAGGTCTTCTTTTTATTGCAGGGCGAGTTGCAGTTTTGATTGACACCAAAAATGGTGAGGAAGGGAAAAGGAGGAAGTATATACCCAATTCCTGTCCCTTCCTAAACAGTAGAGTTTGGCACCCTAAAGGGAATGATGCTGTTCCCCCGTTCACCAGTGGCTCGCCCTTATCCGCTCTACACAAAATTAGACACTAGTGCAACTATCCTAGAGGTGGATTCAATGATAGACACCCAAAGGTCCTTGATAGAGTAATGGTGCACAGTATTTAGAAGTCCAAAGATGACCTAGCCAAGTAGAAAATTGTCAGGATATCCTTGGGGTTAAAATATTGCTATATGATAACTCAATCATACACCTATGCAGAAAACAGATCAATATAAAGAATTTTGACTATTTGGCTACCGCTTAAAGCCTAAACCCATCAAAGACAGTTTCATTAGTCGTGCTCAGTGACTCCTATTTGACTGTCTATGACATGTAGTATCAATAACAATCCTAGGCATACTGTCCTTAGCAGTGTATATGAACAGTGCTGGTTAAAAATATTTTTAAAGAACATGACAGAAAAACACAGCCAGAACCACCCAACGCGTTTCTCCTTTTCCAATGTCGCTGTACAAGGGGTTCACCAGGGGCATCCCATAGTTCTTGAATAGAGTGTTTGATCCACTCCACATATTCTAATGCTTCCCAGGACCCAATATTGCAAAATTCCTTAATGTGATCTCTTTTGACGCATAGAACATATGATTGAGTTATTAAATGCATGGAAATATTTGACTCCAAGGGTATCCTGACGTAATATTCTTTTTGGCTAGGTCATCTTTGGACTTCTGGCTACTGTGCACCATTACTCTGTCAAGATCCTTTGGGTGCCTATCGCAGAACCCACCTCTAGGATAGATGCACTAGTGTCTATTATAGTGTAGGGTGGATAAGTGCATCACCAAGATCTAGGACGTTCCAGTATCGTTCCCTTTAGGGGCTGACCTCTGCTTTTTATGAAGGGACCTTCTTCCCCTAACTTCTGACCTCCTGGAAGTCAGAAGTGATATTTCAATCTTCCAATGCACCTCTATGAGAGCCAGAATGAGGTTCCCATGAGAAGTATTGAGTTTTGCCTCATCGCACTCCATGAAACACTTCCTGGCTTGTTACAAATCCTCCAAGACCAACCGAGCAGCAATGGAAAAAAGTGAAGCACCGGTAGAAGACAGGGGGCTTAAATTTAAGGCACCACACCAGCTGTGCAATAAAAAAACATGAAGTGATGCATTAAACCTCAGCTATCAGAGCTTGGTCCACTCACTGATGTTCGAGGCTGGTGTCGGCTATACAACACTACCCTCTCCTACCGTGTACGGAGCAGGTTCAGCTCCTGTCCATACACTTTGTTGAATCTGTACTCGGCTTGCACTTCTGACCTTTGTTTTGTTTTGAATGACAATGAGGGTGTTAGTAATCAGTCATCCACCGATCTGCAAGGTATTTAAGGTATAAAAAATTGTCACTAAAACGTATTTGGTTTTAGCGATTTGTGGATACGTCAGTCCTGGCCCAATCAGAACCATCTCATTTTCACTCCAAACACCCATTTTGGGTGAGATTTTGGTAACGATCGCTCCGTTTAAGCCAAGAATGTTGCAGATTTGCCAGGACTGTTCCTTTCAAAGGGCATACTTGCTGTTAAACAATTGGAAGCAGTGAGAGTCTTGCAGTCCAATTCACCCTCTGGGGCACGGAGTGGGAACTTTGTAGTTCCCATGACTTCTAGGTGACATAAGTGTGAAGGTCGCAAGAGTCCAGGATACTCAGCTAACTGGGCGAGGGGTATAATGTTCACAGTGGTGATGCCCACCAGCTGTGGCCCTATCCTTACATGGAAAAGGAAGTATTTACAGGGGATGGAAGTTAATAAAGTTTGTGACGCCAGCTGAGGAATCCAGCCAGAGATGGCCGGTGCTGCATACAAGTATTCCCAGGGGATAGGTGTTGTAGCTGCTAGGTGTTGGACCCTCCTCAGTCAGAGCAGGTCCCTAGGATGTAGTAGGTGGTAGGTGATGATGGTGATTGTTGTGAACCAAAAGTTGCAGAAATGCAACAGGAAGATGGCCTAGAGACAGTCTCTCTTAGTTCTCTACCTTTTACTTTGCAGTTCATTTCAGCAGCGAGTCCAGGGTACTGGATCATCGGGCATTTGGGTCTGGCCAGTCTGAGGAGAACTAGGACCCTCTCCGGATGGGTTTTTGGTCTATCAGCTGACTTCTCTTTAGAATAAGGTTGTAGTTGCCTGTAGCTTTCCTGTTCCTCTTTAGCTTCCTTGTGGCAAGCAACGCAGACTCTGTGAGCAACCGTACCCACCCAGCTCTCTAGTCCTTTCTAAGTCGCTATGCCCCGGACAGTCTCATGTAATGTGGCTACTGTGCCAGAAGCCCAGTAGCCTCCAATTTCTGTGTCTAGGATCTGAAATCCCTGGTCACCCAGAACCTGGCATCCTGCTTGCAGCTTCACATGTTGTCGGCCTCATGGCCCAACACAGACCCTCTAACTCCTTTGCTACCCCTCCTTACTACCCACTACTGCTTACCACTCCTCCAACTAGAGTCTATCACAGCCTCAAACAGGTCTTCTTGTGCCCAGCCCTCTGGTCAGAGTTCAGGCAGTGTGTGAATGTTCGGGAGTCTGGCATAGGTACCTCAATTCTCCTCAGACGTGGCATTAGTACCGATGACCTTAAATACCATTGTGGCAACCAAACCTCAGCGGCAGCACATAATGGTGACCACATTGACTGACACTGACAATCCATTATACCCATCTTTCTCTTTTTTGTCTTATTCGCTGTGTACATTATTTTCCCATGATATACAATCTCATTATGTGAGTCACCGGTGGCCATGCTTGTGTATCTATGTGCGTGTGACACAATTGTTATGGAGTCGAGGACAGTGGAATGAATGACGACACAGTTTTTGTTTGTTATATCGGTTTTCTGTGAACGGTAATTAAGAAGGTGGCTAACGAGGATTTGTATATTTTGGCAGCTAGTTCGGACACATGACTAATACTTTGTCCATGAATAGAATATGAATGGTATTTTTATTTTGTGATGGAGCCGGCTGACATTACTATATTCATCTAAAGAGGGGTGATGTTTTTTTCGAGACACCATCTTGCATAAAAGGAATTTTTAGAAGGTTCCATTAATTAACTGAGTGATAGCCATGTCTGACCATACAGGGACATGGTCTGATCATACCACATCTCCTGTGCTGAGATAATCTTATATATCTGTCCCTGCATGTACTGGTAATGATTGTTGACTGTGGATGGTCTGATCATATACATTCCTGTGTGAGATATTTATTTGTTCTGCTATGATTGTATGGATTGTCTGACTACAGGGACATGGTCTGATCATACCACATCTCCTGTGCTGAGATAATCTTATATATGTGTCCCTGCTATGTACTTGTAATGGATGTGTGTGACTCGTACAGGGACATGGTCTGATCATACCACATCTCCTGTGCTGAGATAATCTTACAAATGTGTCCCTGCTATGTACTGTGTAATGGATGTGTCTGACCGTACAGGAACATGGTCTGATCATACCTCATCTCCTGTGCTGAGATAATCTTACATATGTGTCCTGCTATGTACGGTCAGACATAACCATTACACAGTACACCCCTGTGTGTTACCCCACTGCTTGGCTCTGTAATCGAAGCTGCCATCATAGACTTCTCTGTCCCTTAGCAGCGGTCTTACTGACCCCTACCTGCCCAGAACATAGATCTACGCCATACACTGCATTTGTGTCTGTGGAGATTTTACTTAAACTTAACAGATTTACTCATCTTTAGATTAAGGCCATGTAGGCCGACTTCCACATACAATCCGCTTTCTATAAACATTAGTTACATGGATATCTAATAGATGGGAATCAGATTGTGAACCCTGGTGGGCTTGTGGGACTGGAGTGAGGATATGTTGAAACCATGTTAACAAGAATACAAAACAGAATTCACTTTATTGGATTAGCATGGATAATACAAAAATAAAGGACTCAATCTGTGCCCTCATTACGTGGCTGTGTGTAATACAAGCTGGTAAGTCATCGGACTGGTAGAGATCAGATCAACACTTGGAAACATATAGAGAAACCAGGACAAGGAAACCGGCAGAGATGAGGGACATCTTCTTGGTAACAGCAGAATTGCACAGATCTGTATCACAGCATCTTTGGTTAAAAGAAACTCCCGGTGGTAGGTAAGAAGGGGGCACACCACACAGCCCCGGCGGAGAACAACTCTTTACTGCAAAGTGTGTATTACCTGCAACAGAGAGAATGAAATTTATAGGACAAACTTTGGACACATCATACGAAGAGAGCAATCACTAGAGAAGGACATCATGGTTGGGAGAATAAAAGGAACAAGGCAAAGTGCAAGGCCAGCAACCTGATGGCTCAGAACATTAGAAGGAACAAGGACAAAGAGGAAGACCAGCAACCTGATGGCTTGAAATTAGAAGGAACAAGGCAAAGAGGAAGACCAGCAACCTGATGGCTCAGAAGAATAGAAGGAACAAGGTGAAGAGGAAGACCAGCAACCTGATGGCTCGAAGAATAGAAGGAACAAGAAGAAGAGAAAGACCACAACCTGATGGCTCAAAGAATAGAAGGAAAAGGTAAAGAAGAAGAGCAGTGACCTGATGGCTCTGAAGAATAGAAGGAACAAGGAGAACAGGAAGACCAGTAACCCAATGCCTTGGAAGAATAGAAGGAACAAGATGAAGAGAAAGACCAACAACCTGATGGCTTGAAAGAATAGAAGGAGCAAGGCAAAATGGAAGACCAGCAACCAGATAGTGTGGAAGAATAGAAGGAACAAGGAAAAGATGACAACCAGCAACTCGATTGCACCGAAGAATAGAAGGAACATAGAAAGATGGAAGACAGCAACCTAATGGCTTGATAAAATTAAAATAATGGTGGAGAAGGTGGAGTGGTGTTACTCTCCTCTCTAATTAAAGGGATTCTTCTAAGTGGGCAAGTTAACAAGGTGATAATTTGGTGGTCTGGACCCTGGGTCCCCCAGTGAACCTGAGAATAAAGTCTCTGAAATTTCCGTTAAAATGGAATTGTGCATGCATTTATTGTCTATGAGATTGTCGGAGATGGCAGAGTAGAACGCTATTGTAGAGGCGGACATATCATTGGCCAGATCTTCCTCCAAAGCAGGTGTAATTGTGCATTTGCTGAGTTATAGGACTGAAAAGGGCCCATATACTGATCTTGCACAGGGGCCCTGTTCAGTCTGTATCTACCAATACATTGATGGTATGGCCAACAGTCACTTAGACAATGAATGGAGTGGTGACACACATGCAGGCCACTGCCCCACTCTAATAGTGCATCCTTCTCCTATTTCTTGCCATTGGTGTGGCTCCCTGTAGCTAAACCCCAGTATTCAGAAAACATGGAACAAACCTTATATCTCCATCCTAGCATGTGGCATTTTGTGTGGGTGTATGAGGCGGCTTCAGGAGCTGAGCCCGCACTATACAGTGCTGGTGCCAACTGTGTTGCACAGTGTGTCTCCAATCTTTAATGTTTAACCAATAGATGCTGCTTTCAATGACTGACTGCGGCATTTAAAGTATTGTAACTGGTGTGAGTGCCTCCCCAGTGAGGAGCCCATTGGTTGTCAATGTGTACGAGTCTATCTCCCATTGGTGCCATCTTGGTTCTCCGATGAAGGCCAGCATAGAAGATTGTTAATTTTACTACATACTGCAATATAACAATATTACTGTGTATATCCAAAACAGTAAAAATGGTATATCAACTGGCTTATATTAAATGTACTCACCAGTGCTAAAGGACACTAGTAAGCATCTATTTCCGGCAGGACAGGTTGATGTATATGGATTGTTACAGGTAAGATCCAGACATGAATAACACTGCAGGGATGTAACTGAAAAGAATGAGAAAATAAAGTTAATAAAAGAAGTAATTCATAAAATATTCAGTTTGTTTTCATGTTCTACATGGTTATCTACTGTGTCTGTATATGTATATGTGTGTGTGTCTGTGTGTGTGTGTGTGTGTGCGCGCGCGCGGAGTGTGGTGCATTATACACCAACAGAAATAGACATTGCAATGGAAATTCTCACACTATTGTAGATTCAGTTTATTAGCAAAATGTCCAAACTTTCTGCTATTTGTTTTTGTGTGATTGGTTTATTACAATGTACATAAAGAATGTGTAGCTGTGGGGATGTTTAACAAATGTATAAGTGTAAAGCGTCCCAAGACTATGTGAAGTTCTATGTGTATGGGGGGAATAGGTGAGGTACATGTACCAGTCTACCCGCATCTGCTGTCCATATAGACTTATTTTGTAAAGTGTGAAATGTTCTTGATCTTTGTTCTGCTGCTGTAATACTGTAATTTCCTCCGGGATCAATAAAGTTTATCTTATCTTATCTTATCTTATAACTTTCACATCTAAATTCTACACAAACTGCAGTCTTAGAATCATTCACCTTCATGACAATCATCTTGAGAGCACCTCTGGCTGTTATGACCTGATGTAGGCATGATGCATAGCCAAGCTTTTGGCTGTGGACCTGACAAATCTTTGCCCATTCCTCATGGACAATGGCCTCCGGGTGACTACGGTAATTGTTTTGCTGAAACTTCCATTTTCAACTCCCACCAAAGATTTTCTATGGGGTTCAAGTGAGGTGACTGACGACCACTCCACAGTCTTACTGGACTTCTTCCGAAATCAAGCCTTGGTGGAGTGGGAGGTATGCTTGGAGTCATTGTCCTGTTGGAAGGTCCAATGACGCCAAAGCTTCAGCTACTCTACAAAAGATATGATGTTTTCTCCTAAGATTTCCTGACACTTGACTCCATGTTGTCATCCACACACTGCAGGTTTACAGTGCAAGAGGAAAATAATCCTCCACAAAGCACCACTGATCCCCCTTCATCCATGCACCACTGCAGGTATGACTGAGACAATGCCGAGCTGCACGGTAGGCACATTGGAACCCTCGCTATGCTTCCCTGAAGCCATCACTTAGACACCGCAATATGTCACTGTAGGCGTCACCAAGCCACTGCCATGCTTCATTATAGGCTTCACTGAGCCACCGCCATGCTTCACTGTAGGCATCCACAAACTACCATCATGCTTCACTGTAGGCCTCACTGAGCTACCACCACGTGCCAGTGTAGACATCACAGATCTCCTGCCATGCTTCACTTTAGGCATCACTGAGACACGGACATGCTTGACTGTAGTCATCAACGAGCCACCACCGTGCTCCTGCAATGCCCACCAGGACTGTGGGGTACTCGGTAACCGGGCAGATTAGTTCTTTGGGAGGTCACGGTGGAGGTTACCCTGCTCAGTGGCCCAAGCCGTACAGTAAAAGGGGTAGTATTTACAGGGATTAACGTGATGCCACCTGTGGTGTTCGACCAGGGGTGGCCGACACTGCAGATTAGGACTGCTAGGACAGATGATAGTGCAGCCAGGATGGTATCGCTCCTCACAGGTGGAGCGGGGCCCCAGGGCAGATGGAACAGTCTATTAAGGTGGTGGTGATCATTGGGGTGCAGGACAGAGAGTGCCAACAATAAGCAGAGGACACAGAAGGGTGCAGTTTCCGTTACCTTTACTTGGCAGTTGATGATGCAGTCCGGGGCACTGGTTACAGGTGGTAAAAAGCAATCCGGACAGCCTGGAAGAAATTGGGGATCCTCCTCGCCAGGTGGGTTCATAGGCCGTCCTTCTGCGCTCTCCTTTTAGGTCCCTGCTGCTTATAGCTCAGCTGCGGCCCTCTTCCTGCGGGATGGTTCCTCATCCATATGGCAGGCAGCTTGAGCGTATCACAGGTACCGCTGCACTGGTGACGGTACCGGGTTCTGGTATGCTGTTGTGCCTCCGGGTGTTTGATATGGCCAGGAGACTTGCGCCTCCTGCCCTCCAGATTCAGCTGTCGGGGTGTGCAGCACCCACACAAGCAAGGACTCTGGCGTCCTTTCTCTAGCGCTCAGGAGTGAGCTCTCTCGCAGCTTCACTCCCAGAGCTCTCCTTGACATCTCTCCTTTCCCTCTCCTCAGACTTTCTCCACTAACCCCTCCTCCGTGCCAAAAACAGGGCCGCTCCCCTAAAACCGAGTTTAGAGCTCCCCCTTCAGGCCTGGAGTCAGGAAAAGTGTTGCATGCTGGCGTTACCTAGCGTAGGGACCTCCTCCTGCTTCCAGGTATGACATCACCCCCTGTGAAGGAGGCAATATCACTGTGGCAACCGGACCACTGAGCCACTACCATGCTTCACTGTAGGCATCACCAATCCACTGCTATGCGCCACTGTAGACATGCCAAAGCCCTCACCATGCTTCACTGTAGGCATCACGGAGCCACCACCATGGTTCACTTTAAGAATCACCAAAACACTACTGTACTTTACTGTAGGCATCCCAGAGCCCCCGCCACAATGTTTCACTATAGGCATCACCGAGCCACCAACATGCTATCCCATAACTTCTGTGGTTATTTCTATGGTTTTGAGCTTGTTGGAGATCAACAAAACAAAGTATTCACTGATCTCAGGGAGACCAGTTCAAGAAAACACTGCGGGCAGCTGGCTAAAGCGCTCAACACAGTGAATTCCTAGGCACATTGCCCCCTGGGAATTTTGAATATGCAAATAGAGTCTGTGGAGCCTCATTTAGGAGTCTCAACACAGGACTAGAGGAAGATCTGGCTAGTCCTGTGTTGAGACTCCTAAACGAGGCTCCACAGACTCTATTTACATATTTAGGAGATCAGGCATGGAGACTTTCAGCATTACCACTACACCATGACCTGTATACACTGCACACAACAGTATCATCTCCTCCTCACACTGCTAAACCATGACCTGTATACACAGCACAGTGCACACAGCAGTGCCATCTCCTCATCACACTACACCATGACCTGTATACACAGCACAGTGCACACAGCAGTGTAATCCCCTCCTCACACTGCTACACCATGACCTGTATACACAGCACAGTGCACACAGCAGTGTCATCTCCTCCTCACACTGGTACACCATGACCTGTATACACAGCACAGTGCACACAGCAGTGTCATCTCACACTACTACACCATGACCTGTATACACAGCACAGTGCACACAGCAGTGTCATCTCCTCACACTGGTACACCATGACCTGTATACACAGCACAGTGCACACAGCAGTGTCATCTCCTCATCACACTACACCATGACCTGTATACACAGCACAGTGCACACAGCAGTGTCATCCCCTCCTCACACTACTACACCATGACCTGTATACACAGCACAGTGCACACAGCAGTGTCATCTCCTCACACTACTACACCATGACCTGTATACACAGCACAGTGCACACAGCTGTGTCATCTCCTCATCACACTACTACACCATGACCTGTATACACAGCACAGTGCACACAGCAGTGTCATCTCACACTACTACACCATGACCTGTATACACAGCACAGTGCACACAGCAGTGTCATCCCCTCCTCACACTACTACACACCATGACCTGTATACACAGCACAGTGCACACAGCAGTGTCATCTCCTCACACTACTACACCATGACCTGTATACACAGCACAGTGCACACAGCTGTGTCATCTCCTCACACTACTACACCATGACCTGTATACACAGCACAGTGCACACAGCAGTGTCATCTCACACTACTACACCATGACCTGTATACACAGCACAGTGCACACAGCAGTGTCGTCTCCTCACACTACTACACCATGACCTGTATACACAGCACAGTGCACACAGCAGTGTCATCTCCTCATCACACTACACCATGACCTGTATACACAGCACAGTGCACACAGCAGTGTCATCTCCTCACACTACTACACCATGACCTGTATACACAGCACAGTGCACACAGCAGTGTCATCTCCTCATCACACTACACCATGACCTGTATACACAGCACAGTGCACACAGCAGTGTCATCTCCTCACACTACTACACCATGACCTGTATACACAGCACAGTGCACACAGCCGTGTCATCTCCTCACACTACTACACCATGACCTGTATACACAGCACAGTGCACACAGCAGTGTCATGTCCTCCATACACTACTACACCATGACCTGTATACACAGCACAGTGCACACAGCAGTGTCATCTCCTCCCACTACTACACAATGACCTGTATACACAGCACAGTGCACACAGCTGTGTCATCTCCTCATCACACTACTACACCATGACCTGTATACACAGCACCGTGCACACAGCAGTGTCATCTCACACTACTACACCATGACCTGTATACACAGCACAGTGCACACAGCAGTGTCATCCCCTCCTCACACTACTACACCATGACTTGTATACACAGCACAGTGCACACAGCAGTGTAATCCCCTCCTCACACTGCCTCACCATGACCTGTATACACAGCACAGTGCACACAGCAGTGTCATCTCCTCCTCACACTGGTACACCATGACCTGTATACACAGCACAGTGCACACAGCAGTGTCATCTCCTCATCACACTACACCATGACCTGTATACACAGCACAGTGCACACAGCAGTGTCATCCCCTCCTCACACTGCTACACCATGACCTGTATACACAGCACAGTGCACACAGCAGTGTCATCTCCTCCTCACACTGGTACACCATGACCTGTATACACAGCACAGTGCACACAGCAGTGTCATCTCCTCACACTACTACACCATGACCTGTATACACAGCACAGTGCAGTGTCATCTCCTCACACTACTACACCATGACCTGTATACACAGCACAGTGCACACAGCAGTGTCATCTCCTCCTCACACCACTACACCATGACCTGTATACACAGCACAGTGCACACAGCAGTGTCGTCTCCTCACACTACTACACCATGACCTGTATACACAGCACAGTGCACACAGCAGTGTCATCTCCTCACACTACTACACCATGACCTGTATACACAGCACAGTGCACACAGCAGTGTCATCTCACACTACTACACCATGACCTGTATACACAGCACAGTGCACACAGCAGTGTCATCTCCTCACACTACTACACCATGACCTGTATACACAGCACAGTGCACACAGCAGTGTCATCTCACACTACTACACCATGACCTGTATACACAGCACAGTGCACACAGCAGTGTCATCTCCTCACACTACTACACCATGACCTGTATACACAGCACAGTGCACACAGCAGTGTCATCTCACACTACTACACCATGACCTGTATACACAGCACAGTGCACACAGCAGTGTCATCTCCTCACACTACTACACCATGACCTGTATACACAGCACAGTGCACACAGCAGTGTCATCCCCTCCTCACACTACTATGCTATGAAAGACACTCCACCCAGGTGAGTAGAGACATGCTTCAATATATACCTACTTACCTGTCTGAGAGCTGGATAATATGAGGATAGTGAGGTATATAAGGTGTTTTGGCTGCATCTTGGCCCTGATGGTGTGAATTCTGCTTCTGTTTCTGTGTGACCTTCTTCCACGCTGTTTTTATAGCTTTGTTAATCTTAGTTATTGCAGCATCACCTGTGTAGGAGGCGGAAAACTATTGTAAATCCAGTAACAGGCAAAGTTCATGTGGCTACAGTAAGACAAGATATGTTTTCCCTATACAGGACATATGTCATTAGAAAGCAGCCTTGATTAAATAGGACATTGACCAGTGTAGCACGGTAAACTGGCCACATCATGGAACTGAGTAAATTGCCTTTTCTCATTTTTATTTCCTCAACTCCATTAATAATTGATGATATTAACTCTTATAGTTTAGATTCTGATTCTCACTAAGACCTTTTTCTCCTGCATGAAGATGACGAATCATAAACAGGAGGCATCACGCAGGGAGGAAAAAAGAACACTCCCCCCCCAGAGAAACCTAGGTCTGGACTTCTCTGTGTGAGACAAGTCATTACACACTGCTCTGTTCTCCTCCGTGATCTCTGCATCTACTGTGTAGAATAAAGCAGAGCTGTGTGTCCTTACAGACACCACTTGCTGCTTTCACCTCACAGCACCGTCAGCTCTGGTGTACTCTTACTCCGTCCACACTAATTCCCTTATATGAAAGATGCAAGAGGTGTTAGTAATGACTGACAGCTCAGCTCTCCTCTATTATACACTATAGATCAAGGGTTCCCAACCTGTGGCTCGCGGGCCTGTGATGTGTCGATAGTGGATGTCTTCCAGCTTGGTACATTAGCATCAGGTCTAGCAAACAGCTATGACGAGCAGGTCTCCAGATGGTGATGTTAGTGAGTAACCACACATAGAAGATCAGATCTGGATGGGGGTAAGGTAAGAACCCCTGGGTTTTTGTATACTGCCTCTGTGTGATTTCTATGGAAAAACTTTTGCTGCCATTAAACTAGTAATGGAGGCTTTGGGTGTTCCTACTGTGAGGGGAGGAGGCAGCTGAATGTGGCTCATGACCCTCTCTCAGAGCTGAATGTGGCTCATGACCCTCTCTCAGAGCTGAATGTGGCTCATGACCCTCTCTCAGAGCAGAATGTGGCTAGTGACCCTCTCTCTGAGCTGAATGTGGCTCATGACCCTCTCTCTAAGCTGAATGTGGCTCATGACCCTCTCTCTGAGCTGAATGTGGCTCATGACCCTCTCTCTGAGCTGAATGTGCCTCATGACCCTCTCTTAGAGCTGAATGTGGCTCATGACCCTCTCTCTGAGCTGAATGTGGCTCATGACCCTCTCTCTGAGCTGAATGTGGCTCATGACCCTCTCTTAGAGCTGAATGTGGCTCATGACCCTCTCTTAGAGCTGAATGTGGCTCATGACCCTCTCTCTGAACTGGATGTGGCTCATGACTCTCTTTCAGAGCTGAATGTGGCTCACAATCCTCTCTCAGAGCTGAATGTGGCTCACGACCCTCTCTCAGAGCTGGATGTGGCTCACGACCCTCACTCAGAGCTGAATGTGGCTCATGTCCCTCTCTGAGCTGAATGTGGCTCATGTCCCTCTCTGAGCTGAATGTGGCTCATGACCCTCTCTCAGAGCTGAATGTGGCTCACAACCCTCTCTCAGAGCTGAATGTGGCTCACAACCCTCTCTCAGAGCTGAATGTGGCTCATGTCCCTCTCTCAGAGCTGAATGTGGCTCATGACCCTCTCTCTGAACTGGATGTGGCTCATGACTCTCTTTCAGAGCAGAATGTGGCTCACAACCCTCTCTCAGAGCTGAATGTGGCTCATGACCCTCTCTCAGAGCTGAATGTGGCTCATGACCCTCTCTCAGAGCTGAATGTGGCTCATGACCCTCTCTCAGAGAAGAATGTGGCTCATGACCCTCTCTCAGAGCTGAATGTGGCTCACAACCCTCTCTCTGAGCTGAATGTGGCTCATGACCCTCTCTGAGCTGAATGTGGCTCATGACCCTCTCTCAGAGCTGAATGTGGCTCATGACCCTCTCTCTGAACTGGATGTGGCTCATGACTCTCTTTCAGAGCAGAATGTGGCTCACAACCCTCTCTGAGAGCTGAATGTGGCTCATGACCCTCTCTCAGAGCTGAATGTGGCTCATGACCCTCTCTCAGAGTAGAATGTGGCTCATGACCCTCTCTCAGAGCTGAATGTGGCTCGTGACCCTCTCTCTGAGCAGAATGTGGCTAGTGACCCTCTCTCTGAGCTGAATGTGGCTCATGACCCTCTCTCTGAGCTGAATGTGGCTCATGACCCTCTCTCTGAGCTGAATGTGGCTCATGACCCTCTCTCTGAGCTGAATGTGGCTCATGACCCTCTCTCTGAGCTGAATGTGGCTCATGACCCTCTCTCTGAGCTGAATGTGGCTCATGACCCTCTCTCTGAGCTGAATGTGGCTCATGACCCTCTCTCTGAGCTGAATGTGGCTCATGACCCTCTCTCTGAGCTGAATGTGGCTCATGACCCTCTCTCTGAGCTGAATGTGGCTCATGACCCTCTCTGAGCTGAATGTGGCTCATGGCCCTCTCTGAGCTGAATGTGGCTCATGACCCTCTCTGAGCTGAATGTGGCTCATGACTCTCTTTCAGAGCAGAATGTGGCTCACAACCCTGTCTCAGAGCTGAATGTGGCTTGTGACCCTCTCTCAGAGCTGGATGTGGCTCATGACCCTCTCTGAGCTGAATGTGGCTCATGACCCTCTCTGAGCTGAATGTGGCTCATGACCCTCTCTCAGAGCTGAATGTGGCTCTCAAAGTCAGAAAGATTGGGGACCATTGCTGTAGGTGAAAGGATTATAAAAGGGAGTAGGGCAACATGTCATTACTTTCCTCACAAAAAAAGCTGCTTCTCTCTGAGCACATTCTTTTTTTTTTCCCTACATGATGCCGCCTCCTTATGATTGGTCAACTATTGCATGATTTTTTTTTCCATTTACTTTTGTTGGAGAATGACTAATAATTTGTGCAACTTGTTGTTATCTATGAGGATATGACAGCGTCTATAATCTCTTGGAATTTATCGGAGTAACGTAAAAGGTTCAAGGTAATGATTTAGCCAATTAACTAATCACATATCTCTTTTTCCGCTGCAGTATCTCCGGCTGTATACGCTAGGAAGCCATTGACTGGCTTTGTCAACTTAAGAGTGTTGAGAGGGAGGCTCCATATGGTAGTGGGTCATCATGAAGGGACACCATGGTGGACAATATCCGGTGATTAGGCCATAAAACAACCAGTTATTCGCACTGAGTACTACATGAAATGCTTGTCCCTCAAGCAAGAATGAGTCCCTACGCACAGTGGGTAACTCTTCGTAGAAGTCATGCCAGGATGGTCCTGTTCCCCCCAACTAATCCCACAATATCAGCAGCACTCATGCCAATCCAAAGATAATTTTGTCAGCAGAGCAACCATTGGAGCAGTCCACTGCCACCATTGAGGTTGGACATGTAGAAGATACGCTCTAGTTCCTCTTAAGCCACTTGGTAGATTGGCTTGGTGGTTTGGTAGAAGCCTCCTAAACTATGCAATGTCTTGGGTTTCTCAACCTCGGGTAAGAGCACTCGAACAACTCCAGGTCTAATATAACAAAAAAAGAAAGGAGAGTGATCAAACGCCAGGTCCAAGTAGCCCTTTCTATGTCTCTTCATCAAAAAGCAATGGGCACAGTTCACAATGCAGAAGACATCGTGGAGGTCACCTCAGAAGGTGGAAATCAAGATCTGAATATCGAATAAAACAGAAGGCAGCTACAATACCTCCCTGAGCAACTCCCATTATGACTTCAAAGCCTTGTATTCCGACATTATTCCCTCAACCTCCCATCCATACCAGGGTTAGGGGTGCAAGCCTGGAATTTTTTTTCAGGTGGGAACTGGGTCAATGCAATGGATGGTTTAAAGCCAGTGATTGGGAAAATGTAGTGTTTCCATTACTACCAGAAAAACTGAGTTGAGCTTGCAAAGGAGCGCAGCTCAACCGACACCACCGGAGGGAGGAATCACTAATGTGGATGCTTTATCCTGTTGGTTTATTTATACTCAATGTATTGCAATGTCTTCTTTCTTCTCTGAAAATTTAAAACCAGTCTGAAATAACATTGTTATGCTCAAATTGAAGGGAACAAAGAAACGGAGTTTGGCCCATATTCCAAAACTCCATTACTAAAGCCTCACCTTTTGGGTGGTCCTCAAGAAAGGAGATGGTAATTGTTTGCCTCCTGTGTGTTACCTACCAGACAAATATTTTTATGATGGACCCCACACAACAATGGGTGTTTTATTCTCCTCCTACTTTGAATTTGCTTAGTTTTTGCGCTCGGATATTTCGGCTATTTAGGTTAGGAAGGTGACACCGGCAATTAGTCATTACTAGGACACGTTTTCACAGGCAAGGATGACACCTTCACAACCTTTGACATACCTGTACATCAAAGGTCGTGTCCCTGCTTTTAATATGGGCTCGTACATCAAGCCCACATCTTTCCCTGAAAATGACAAAATCACATATTGGCTGAATAAATCACTTATCAGCCAAGGGAGGATCAGAGCGGTGCCCGCAGCTGTTAACCTGTTACATGTTGTTGCACTTAACATGCGCTGGCAGGGGTCTCATGATTCCATGTACCCATCGGCACACACATGACATGATCACGCCGATGGGTTGTCATGAAAGCCAAGGATTGTAAGATCCTCCTGTGAAACCAGTGTTTAGCTGGCATTCATAGGAGATTCTGATTTTAGCTATACATAGCAGTGCTGATGCCTTGCTATGTATAGCACAAGCGATTAGGCAATTGCAGATTCTAGATTCAAGAATCTCATCATTCATTTTATATATTACCCAGTATATTATTATATAGAAACAGAGGTAAATGTAAAGTTTGCATGTAGTTGATCAGTGGACCCCAGACTCAATGTTACTGTTGGGTCTCCAGACTCAGTGGTACTGGTGGGCCCTTGCGGACCCAGGTTGACACACTTACAGACACCTGACAATACAACAATGTGATTGGTGTCTTCAGGAAGGAATGTGACAGCAGCCAGTCCATCTCCTTACCTAGACATGGTGTTAAGATGATTTTCCAGTTTGAGAACTCTTGTCATCCAGCTGCAGTTTGTTTAAACAATAGTTTACACTCCCCTTCCCAGGTCCAGCACGGAGTTTCCACCTCTGTTCCCAGTGTCTGCTATTGTCTGCAGTGTTATCATCACATTGACAGCGCTGCAGACAATCCCAGAGCTTAGACTCTGCCCACGTTGACGGCACAAGCTGCTCAAAGCCGATGAGCTGGCGTTTTTCTGATCCGCTTTTTTCACTGACTCCATTGTCTATAAGCTGAAAAAAACGCAACTATCAAAAACGGATAGCCTTTTAGGTGGTTTTTAGGAAAAGCTGATCCAGTTTTGCAGCTGAAAAGCAAATCATCAAAAAACATCAATAACCCTGTGTGTGAATGTAGCCTTAGTCATAGGAAATGTAGTAAATGATGTCAGAAACGCGTCAGTGTCACGTTCAGCGTTCTTGCACTTTTTATCATGGAGTAAATAAAACCTTTTTGATTTTATTCTGGATTGGATTTCCCTTCTACAGTCTTTTCTCTTCGTGTCTGATACTAGATATGTTTCACCAGTGACTTTGGCACCCGTCGGGTACCATACCCTTATTTTCTAACTGTGAGTAATGCATTTAAAATTTGGAGGACTGGGTATTTCCATAATCAGAAATCCCCTTTAATTACCAAATATGTGTAAAGAACAACTAACAGTAAAGATGGATCAATGTTGAAAACGACAAGAGCTTGGCAGAAGGTGGCGATATCACACCGCTCCAAAAATACTATTACATAACGCTACACGCCAAGAAAAACATGAACTGAACACAGCCGGGAACTCAGAGAAAGGAAAAAGGAGACACCTAGATATCTAATCACCCACCGTCTCTCATACTTGTACACCAGTAGTGAGCAGAGTCATCTTACCGGTGGACATGGCGCCAGATCTGCACTGGCCAAGGCATCACACCTAGTAATGACTGTATCTGGAGTTATGTCCACAGGTAATTTGGCTGTCTGATATTTCCATACAGTAGGGATAGCCAACCTGTGTCTCAGGAGCCACATGTGGCTAGCGGGCCTATGATGTTGTGGCTCGCGGATGTCTTCCAGCTTGTTGCATTGGCACCAGGTCTAGCAAACAGCTATGAAGAGCAGGTCTCCAGTTGGTGACGTTTGTGAGTAGGTCCTCATAGAAGAGCAGATCTGAATGGGGATAGGAACCCCTGGATCTTAATATACTGCCTCGGTGTGATTTCTGTGAAAAAGCTTTGGCTGTCATTATATTGGCAATGGAGGCTCTCGGTGTCTACTGTGAGGATGCTGGAACCAGATGTGGCTCGTAACCCTCTCTGAGCTAAATGTGGCTCGTGACCCTCTCTCAGAGCGTATTGTGGCTCGCGAACCTCTCAGAGTTGGGTATAGCCCATAACCCTCTCTCAGAGCTGGTTGTGGCTCGTGACCCTCTCTCAGAGCTGAATGTGTCTCACCACCCTCTCTCAGAGCTGAATGTGGCTCATGACCCTCTCTCAGAGCTGGATGTGGCTTGCGGACCTCTCTCAGAGCTGAATGTGTCTCACCACCCTCTCTCAGAGCTGAATGTGTCTCACCACCCTCTCTGAGCTGGATGTGGCTCATGACCCTCTCTCAGAGCTGAATGTGACTCATGACCCTCTCTCAGAGCTGAATGTGTCTCACCACCCTCTCTGAGCTGGATGTGGCTCATGACCCTCTCTCAGAGCTGAATGTGACTCATGACCCTCTCTCTCAGAGCTGAATGTGGCTCATGACCCCCTCTCAGAGCTGAATGTGGCTCATGACCCTCTCAGAGCTGAATGTGGCTGATGACCCTCTCTCAGAGCTGGATGTGGCTTGTGACCCTCTCAGAGCTGAATGTGGCTCGTGTCCCTCTCAGAGCTGAATGTGGCTCATGACCCTCTCTCACAGCTGGATGTGGCTCACAACCCTCTCTCAGAGTTGGATGTGGCTTGTGGACCTCTCTCAGAGTTGGATGTGGCTTGTGGACCTCTCTCAGAGCTGGATGTGGCTCATGACCCTCTCTCACAGCTGGATGTGTCTCACCACCCTCTCTCAGAGCTGGATGTGGCTCATGACCCTCTCTCAGAGCTGGATGTGGCTCACAACCCTTTCTCAGAGCTGAATGTGGCTCATGACCCTCTCAGAGCTGGATGTAGCCCATGACCCTGTCTCAAAATTGGATGTGTGCCACGACCCTCTCTGAGTTGGATGTGGCTCTCAAGGTCAGAAAAGTTGTTAACCTCTCCCTTATACACTAGATACCAGTGATTCAGTAAAGAATTGGTAATTGGTGTAAGGCTCCTTCCCACAGACACAGTAGCGCGATGTCATCATGTCACTTGAATTATTAGGAATGTGGAGGGAATATGAGTCTGGTGGGTAAGTGTGCACTTATTGTAGAGCATCAGAGAGAAAAGTGGGGGCTTCTTTACTGAGTGGGGGTACTGAGTAGACACTATAATCATTCGGACACACAGAATTGATACTACTACCATGTGAAGGCATAGAGTTGCCCTATGGCTGTCTGGAGGCACAGAGGGGGTCCTATTATCATGTGGAGGTACACGGAGCACTATGAACATGTGGAGACACAGAAGTGGCATCATTACTTGTGTGCACACTTACCCACCAGACTCATATTCCCTCCATGTCCTTAATAATACAAGTCATATGATGACATTGCGCTACTGTGTCTGTGGGAAGGTGCCTTACACCAATTACCAATTCTTGAGCCACAGAGGGGACACTATAACTTTGTGGAGGCACAGAGGGGGCACTATGACTGTGTGGAGGCATAATGGTGATACTATGATTGCGTTGAGGCACAGAGTGGCACTATGACTGTGTGGAGGCATAATGGTGATACTATGACTGCGTTGAGGCACAGAGGTGGCACTATGATTACCTGGGGCACAAGGGTGGCACTATGACTATAAGGTGGCATGAAGGTGGCACTATGCGTGGAAGCAGGTGGGGCACTATAATCATATGGAGGCCCTGAAGTGGCATCATTACTGTAATGAGGCACAGAGGGGGCACAATGATTGTATGGAGGACCAGAGGGTGCACCACTATATCTGTGTGGAGGCATAAAGGTGGCACAGTTACTGTGTGGAGGCACAGAGGGGGCACTATGATTGTATGGAGGACCAGATGGTGCACCACTATATCTGTGTGGAGGCATAAAGGTGGCACAATTACTGTGTGGAGGCACAGAGGGGGCACTATGATTGAAACTTGAAGAATGGGCATAATATTTAGCCAGAAACACCTCTTTTAACCTAGACTACCGCATGAACCTATTGAAGGTTTTTTAAATCTATTTTTGTATGCAATAAAGATGATTTATTGATTTTATTTTTTTGGCTATGCCACTCTTTTTGGACATAATGTATGTTAGCCGGCCCCATCTATTTCTCATTTCATGTGCACTAACAGCTCAGCATTATATTGATTTGGTGTGTAACCAGTATGTCGGCCATTTCTCCAAAGTGTCCCAGAGGCAATCTTTCAACACGACAACTCCAAGCCGCATGTTGCTCATTCTATTGTACGCTGCCCATGTGGCCTAAATGTGCTTCCATGGCCTGCAGAGTCTTGCATCTTGTCTCCTATCAATAATTTGGGATGTCACTGATCGGCGATTACAGCAGAGCTGCCAGCAGAGGACCTTGATGATTTTCCCAAGTGCAGAACCTTCCTCAGACAACCTCAGCGATGGCAGCCAAGACATGTAAGGGCTCAAATGTGCCTATTTTACCTAAAATGATCTTTGTAACTAATAAGTAAGCTCAAACTACCCGTGATATAATCTGCCACTGCCTTAGAGCGCTAGGAGGAAGAAACTGTGCAATGGGTTCTATTCCCACCCCAGAAAAAGAAATTATTGATATGTGCTCACCTCGGAGGATGAAATAAGGCATATAGATGGCCGCTGCTGCAGATCCACAGGCTCAAAGAGCCAATACGTAGTAGAGAGGACGATTAGTTGTTGTTCTGCGCTGCTGGTCAATAATGATGTTGTGCGTTATTCAAATAATGAGGTTTAATTCAACGCGTTTCGAAGCTGCCTCGCTTCTTCATCAGTAAAAAGAACCTTTGTGGTTCTCCTTTTTCCCGATGAAACAGTGAGGCAGGTTGGAAACGTGTTTTATTAATAAACCACATTTTTTTAAATAACACACAGCACCATTATTTACCGGCAGCGCAGAATAACCATTAATTCTCCTGCTGCCATAGAGAGAAGAATCATCCTGGTGGGGATGTGGAACCAGAGTCAGCAGATTGTGGAGCTATAAAGCAATAAATAAATAAAATATATATACTGAATTCACTTTTATTGGATAAGCATAGGTAATATGAATATAAATGGCATATGTGTCCTCAGCAGGGTATAGAGGAAGACACTGTGTTATAGAAGCTGGTATATCAGGTCATCAGATGAGCGCTTGGGACCGGATTAAAATCTGGAAGCGAATAGGGACACCAGGACCAGGAGTCCGGCAGAGACGAGGGACATCTTGTTGGTGATGGCAGAATTGCACAGATTGGAATCACAGCATTTTGAGTCATACGTAACACCATATGGCACCTCAGAAGGGACCACAGGACACTGCTCCGTCGGAGCACAACCTTTTACTGTAGCTTCAGTGTCACCTGCAACAGAAAGAATAACCAATGTAAAAAGCTGATAAATGGGATTTTTCATCCACTTAATACCATCTATCAGGATCGCAGTTGTGATCTCTTTTTCTGATACAGAGCTGTAAATTTCCTGCAAGGAGGCGGCATTGAAGGGGTTGTCAAAGTCGGCAAGTTATCACTTAACTTGATTATTGCTGGGGTCCAATGTGTAGGGCCCCCACTGATCTCAAGAATGGGGCTGTGATACTTGGTTATCTCCAGCACTCCCATAGACAATGAACAAAGTGATGACCTGACTGCTTGGCCTCCTCGCCATTGTAACATTTCAGAGCCCCAATTTGGAACCTGATGGAAGCTCCTGCGGTCGGACCCTCAGTAATCAGGCCCTAACTCTGGTGTTGATGTGTGGAGCGCTAGGGCTAGGGTACTCAGTAACTGTGCTAGTAGTTAGAATCACATTGACAGTGCCCTGACTCACATTGAAAATGGAAGTTGAAAAATGGAGAAATAAACAAAAGAAATTAATAAGTTTGTGACGCCAGTCAGGATAATCAGCCAGATATGGCTGACACAGCTCTCTGGGAGATAGGTGGTATGGCAGAGTAGTTGTTAAACCCTTCCCAACCAGGGCTGACTCCCAGGGGATGGTGATTATGAGGGTGGTAGTAGTGGTGCAGGGTAGCAAAGAAATGAACAGCAGGAAACAATCTTTTCTTCTACCTTTTACTGAAGATGTTCAATCAGGCTAGAGTATACAGTCATCACCAGGTACATGGTCTGGCCAGTCTGGGAAAAACTACTCTGCTTGGTGAGTATAGTGGCCTACCGCTGACTTGTCCTTGTAATAGATTTCTAGGTACTCTTGTGCTGTACTATACTCCCCTCTTGGTTGCTGTGGGTTAAAGTCCTGGTTAAAGGCTGGTAGTGCGGGCCCTGTGAGTATCTGTGCCATTCAGCAGTTCTCTGGCCCTCTGTACTACTGATGCCCCAAAAGGTCCCACTTGAGTGGCTAGTGAGCATAAAACTCCACTAGCCTCCAGTTTCTGCTACTAGCCCCTCTGAACTTAAGTATCCTAGGGCCTGGAACCCTGTTCTGCAGTTGGTCTTTCAGTGCAGCCTCCCAGCTCACTCCTGACTAAACTTCTCCTGTTGTCTACTCAGCCTCACTACCCTAACCCCTCCCTCCAACCAGAAACTGAGTCACAGCCCAAATAAGGCCTCTACATGCTCAGCTTCCAAGGTGGAGTTCAGTCTGTGTTGGATGCTTCAGACTTCCAGCAGAGGGAGCTCCAATTCTTCCCAGACATGGTATTACATTAGATATTAAAAAAATACCATTTGTGGCAGCCAGACCGCAGAGACGCAGCAGATGTCCATTAAGGCTATCATGGGGTGAAAATGGGATACTTTTGCACCTATGACCTTACAGAAGGTCCCCATCGCCACCATCCTAGTGCTCCTATGAAGCCCAGCATAGGAGATTAGTATTTCACTACATGTATTGAACTACAGTTTACAACACAAGTGATCAAGCAAGGAACTTAGAAAAAAACATGAAATGTGATTAAAACATTATTTTCTGTACATGTTAATGAATAAATAAGACTTTACACCCTATACAAAAATAGATGCAAAAAAAGCATATTTGCTTTGACACATCTTTAGAAGTCCAATATGTTAAAATCTAAAATCCTTATATAAATAATACAGCAAAGCAAAGAAAAAATCTAAATACCAGAATTGAAGTTTTTGGGACTTCTCTCGCCTTCGAAAAAGGTCATGAAAATGCTCCATGTTTCGCCTCCCCACAAGCACCCGCACAACAAATGAAACTACAGCCCAGAACACAAAGAAAACCCCCTTACCATTACACAGCTCCTTCCATGGAAACTTAACAAAAATGCGCCCTCACAACCGAATGACGAAATATGGGATGGGGGTTATGTTACATGTACTCACCTAGCATAAAGGACACTAAAAAGCAGGAATTTCTGGCAGGACAGGTCACTCTGGTGGGATTGTTACACGGAGAACGCAAACATTCATAGCACCTCAGGGAAGTTACTGCAAAGAGAAAATAAAGGACATAATCCCATAAAATACATACCAAGAACAAAACTGAGGCTCCACCGTCTGTACAAGTTGGTGGAGGAAATAGATGCTCTGGCCAGTCATTGGCGGTCGTCCTCGGCCCTTTAGTTCAAGTGAAGGGAAATCTTAATCTTTAGCACAAGACATTGTGGACAATTTTAACTTCCAGCTTTGTGGGAACAGTTTGGGGAAGACTCTCTTTTATTCCCCAAACTTATATCTAAATGCAATATTTGCAAAATTTTTATAGCCGAATCCCTTCAAAATATGTTGGTAGTGAAGAAGATGATCTGTAAGTGTCTTAAACGGAACCAACCAGCAGGATTTAGGGCTATAAACTGAAACCAGTGCCTTACAGGTGTAACCCTGCGGCCAGTGGGACCACCCCCCGGGGTGCAGTGGGATCGGGTCCCATCCGGCCGCCAGCATCCTCCTGTGCCTCGCAAGTATACTTATAGGGCCTGCGCTCCCTCAACATCCTCTCTGGCCGCAGCAGCTTCTCTGCGTCTCTCCTCTACCTCCTCACTTCCTGGTTGCGGGGAAACACGTATAGGGCGCATGCGCCGCTCGCAGTAGATTTAAAGGGCCAGTACACCCATTTTCTGACACCATCTATCAAGTACCCACCAGCCTCTCGGCGATTGGTTAAGGCCCTCAATTCCTATGGGAGTTGCCTGGGCAACTTCATTCTTAATGTAGTTGCCAGCTCAGGTCCCTAAGCAGCGCTTGCGATTTACTTGCTTACTCTGACATGCTAACGTGCATTATCTTTGCTCCTAGTGCTGGACCCCTCCTCATGCCTACCTCACCCGCTGATCCATGCTGCACCCACTGATCCCTGGCAGCTTCCTGGATCCCTCCAGCAACACTGGTTCCTTGGTTTCCGTGCCCCATTCCACTTAGTATATAAAACAGTTACCACGGTCTGGTGGGCGCTCTAAAGTAGATCCAGGATCCTGTTCAACATGAAGTCCTTTATTCTAAAAACCTCCTTCCCCACAACATGTTTCGACTTTATAGTGCCGTCTTTCTCAAGTGGAATGGAGGTAATACAATGATTAAAACAATATAAAGGGCAGCTCAAATTCCTATTGGCCAGCAATTATCTAAGTAGAAAACACCTAACTATTAACCCATCTCTATCTCCTTGTGTCGGACCCACGGGTTTGCTGGTTCATTGGATCCTTCCTGGCTGTACTGAAACAATCCCTGTATTGAGGTTCCGCTCCTTGGTGCTCCCTTGGGGAACCCCGGTGCTCTGGTCCTGTGGACTTCCCTTGGGGATTTATTCTTGCCTTTTTTGTTTAATAAACTCTGTTCCTTTATCTGACATTCTTGTGCGGCTTGTTTCTGGTATCAGCCTCCATGGTATCTCCCGTGGTCTAGTGGGTTCACTATTCAGCTCCGCCTGTGGTGGCGTGACAGCAGGCTCTGGGTTGCTGATTGCAATCATACCTTTACTTGAATGATTCCATGTTTGATTGCAGAGAAAAGTGTCATAAAACTCCTGAAAAACAGGGCAGCAGATGACTAATGTGTGGAGCACTACGTCACTATTTGGGGTTGTTTTTTTTTTGTTTTTGTTTTTTTTTTATTCCTCACCTGTGGACATGCCTTTCGGCTGTAAGCTGAACCCCCTCATTCAGAGTTTCATTTTGCCATGTTGCTGGAGGATAGTGAAAGTAAAGAGAGGGGGTTCTGCTTACAGCAGAAAGACATGCCCACATGGGGAGTAATAAAAACAAACAAAACAATCCTAAGTAGTGACGCAGTGCTGCACACATCAATCATCTGCTGCCCTGTTTTCCAGGAGTTTTATCACACTTTTCCCTGCAATCAAATCTGGAATCATTCAAATACAGATATGATTGCATTCAACATCCCAGTGCCTGTAAGGCTTCATTTTATAGCCCTAAATCCTGATGATTGCTTCCCTTTAATACATTCACAGTACACACATACTCTAAAAAGTTTGATGAAACCAGCGATCCAAAAAATAACATAAAATTCTCCATTTATTAATCCAATAAAATCTCAGTGAACAGTGCAAGAGTGAAAAAACATGGAAAACGCGTATCCAACAAAGCTCTTATTCATATGTAACTATATAACTAGCTGGCCAAAACTAATATATACCAGCAAAAAAGAGAAAAGAAAGATGAAGTTTAACAATGGGCTGCAGGTGTCATTACAACCTTATTGTTTATAATTTCGTGGTATCGTCTTCTTGGTATCACACTCCGCCATCATGATGAATGCTGGAATGGATGATTTGCACAGGACAATTTCAGGCCAATAACGAACGACTGTATACAAGTCATTTACACAATACGACAAACCATGATAGGGAAAAAGTTACCCCTGATGGTACCTTTACACGGCGCTACAACAGGGTGGAAACAACCGGGTGTCTCACGTGCACGAGAACGCACCAACGGTTACAAACTGTACCCAATACCGCCTTTACACGCCGCTACAAGGTGCTCTACAGAAGGTTTAATCTATCTCCGGAGGTACCGCCGGGTGCCACAAGTTACCTTCTGTAGAGCACGTCCCTCATTTACACACCGCTACAGAAGGTAATATGGGAGGACCTGGGGCAGGAGGTACAACACATAGGCGTGCCAGAGTTGTGGATTACGAGACGCTCGTACGATGATTGGACAATGCAATAGCATCATGATTGGTCAGGCAGCGCAGGGAGGCTGCTAATACATGACGCTATAGCAAATGTGTAGTGTGACTGGTCAGCTCCTTAAATATGCCGCCCTATGCAGCGACAGCCAATCGTAATGCAGGAGCTTCCTCCAATGATCACTGAAGGGGGTGGTTTCACGGAGGCTGTGTCACGCCCCAGGGAGTTAACTAGTTGGCGAAAATACCTTACCCTACCGTATTTAGACGCCGCTACCATCGGGTTGAAATCAACCTGTTTTAGAGCACTGCTCTGAAACAGGTGCCACGAGTGACGGGTGGCAACAACCTACTTTACACGGCGCTACCTCGGGTTGATTTGACGGTGCAAGATACATTTGTCTCATAAACCCGGTTGTTTCCACCCTGTTGTAGTGGCGTGTAAAGGTACCATTAGGCTACATTCATATTGTGTTCTAGCACACGTTCAGTGGTCATGACGTGTCTTATGTCTGAACCCCCTGCAAAACGGGATTTGGATGTATGAATCAACAGGGCCATTGACTTTAATGGTGCAAATGGAGTTACCGTGTACCATTTTCAGGAATATACATTTACTGCAGGCGGATAGCCAGACGCAGTTTACTACAACTGAGTGTCTGCCTGCAGTAGATGTATGCTCCTGAAAATGGTGCACGACAGAGCACGCACTGACTCTGTCTGCCCCATGAAAGTCAATGGCCACATCAACGCATACATCTGAATCCCTTTTTGCAGGGGGTTCAGACGTAATCCCTGCAGGACCACTGAATGTGTGCTAGAACACAACGTGAAAGTAGCCTAATATGATTGTTCCAGCCTTATACAGGATCAGGTTATTGGCAGAATATACTCCGATTACTCCGGACAATGTGCTGCTGAGAAAGACTATTATTATTATATGACTAGAAGGGTGCCCAAAGCTATCGCATCGGGAGGGCGGTGATGTCATGATAGGGGCAACTGCTGTCTACTCTTTCTCTCCCCCTGTGTGTGCTCTCTTTCCCTCTGTGCTGTCTTCTTCCCTTTGTGCTCTCTCCTTTGACCTGTTTCCCACCTTCGTGCACTCTCCCCGTGTGCTGTCTTCTCCCCTCTGTGCTATCTCCTTTGAGCTGTGTCCCCCTGTGTGCCCTACCCCATTTGCTATCTCTGTCCCCTCCGTGATGTCTTCTCCCCTCATGTCCTCTCTACTTTGAGCTATCTTCCCCTGTGCGCTCTGTCTCCCCCTGTGCGCTCTGTCTCCCCCCTGTGCGCTCTGTCTCCCCCTGTGCGCTCTGTCTCCCCCTGTGCGCTCTGTCTCCCCCCTGTGCGCTCTGTCTCCCCCCTGTGCGCTCTGTCTCCCCCCTGTGCGCTCTGTCTCTCCCCCTGTGCGCTCTGTCTCTCCCCCCGGTGCGCTCTGTCTCTCCCCCCGGTGCGCTCTGTCTCTCCCCCGGTGCGCTCTGTCTCTCCCCCCGGTGCGCTCTGTCTCTCCCCCGGTGCGCTCTGTCTCTCCCCCGGTGCGCTCTGTCTCTCCCCCGGTGCGCTCTGTCTCTCCCCCGGTGCGCTCTGTCTCTCCCTCTGTGCTCTCTACTTGGATATGTTTCCCCCTTCGTGCGCTCTCCCTCTGTGTGCTGTCTTCTCCCCTCTGTGCCCTCTCTTTTGTGCTGTCTCCCCTCTGTGTCCCCTCACACTACTACACCATGACCTGTATACACAGCACAGTGCACACAGCAGTGTCATCTCCTCACACTACTACATCATGACCTGTATACACAGCACAGTGCACACAGCAGTGTCATCTCTGCACACTACTACAACATAACCTGTATACACAGCACAGTGCACACAGCAGTGTCATCTCACACTACTACACCATGACCTGTACACACAGCACAGTGCACACAGCAGTGTCATCTCCTCACACTACTACACCATGACCTGTACACACAGCACAGTGCACACAGCAGTGTCATCTCCTCACACTACTACACCATGACCTGTACACACAGCACAGTGCACACAGCAGTGTCATCTCCTCACACTACTACACCATGACCTGTACACACAGCACAGTGCACACAGCAGTGTCATCTCCTCACACTACTACACCATGACCTGTATACACAGCACAGTGCACACAGCAGTGTCATCTCCTCCCACTACTACACCATGACCTGTACACACAGCACAGTGCACACAGCAGTGTCATCTCCTCACATTACTACACCATGACCTGTATACACAGCACAGTGCACACAGCAGTGTCATCTCCTCACACTACTACACCATGACCTGTATACACAGCACAGTGCACACAGCAGTGTCATCTCCTTACACTAGTACACCATGACCTGTATACACAGCACAGCGCACACAGCAGTGTCATCTCCTTACACTACACCATGACCTGTATACGCAGCACAGTGCACACAGCAATGTCATTTCCTCCTCAAACACCAACAACATCATGACCTGTATACACAGCACAGTGCACACAGCAGTGTCATCCCTTCACACTACTACACCATGACCTGTATACACAGCACAGTGCACACAGCAGTGTCATCTCGTCACTTTCTTACCAGTCTGAGAGCTGCACAGGATGATAGCAGTAAGGTGGATGAGGTTTGGGGTCCACATCATGGTGAGATTGTCTAGATGCCGCCTTTTAGCCGTGCACTGGTCCCGTTCCTCTTTTATAGTTTTCTATCTTGGTGATTGCAGCATTTTATGTAAGAGTTGTAAATGGATTGACCATCCCATAATTGACAACATTCATGTGGATTTCCAAATAACGACATTCTGCCATTGAAACAACTCAAGTAACGAGATATAATACTGAACCTTTAGTACAATTTTTCATAGGAATATTTACTTGATAAAATCTACTTTTAATTTAGTTTTTAATTATGAAAATGAGAGAAGGGGGGTCTTACACTTAGGACCCCCAATATCTGTTGCAGTTGAGAGCGGATATGAAGTGTTTGCCACATCCGTGCAATACTGCAACCGTTTACTGATTTCAGTAAGAATTGAGTAACGTAACGATCCGTTACACATGTTTTGATCTCCAGATCATATTTCCAAATAATCTACATAAGATCACAGAATAAATGATGGTTTTATCGTCAGTATTATCATTGGTTTACATCCACTGCAAAACAGTATTAAAGTGGGCGACTCCTTTGACGCCTGGAACATTGACGTTGATGGTGCCCGTGAGCCCCGCTAGTGTAATGACAATGAAGCCAATTTCCAGATTTCTTCTATAATAGGGTCCATTCGGTTCACCTTGGTTTCCTTTATTGTAATATAATTATGTATTAGGAAATTTAATAACTGATATTTTGGAGTCTTGAGGTTTTCTGAACATGTCGGCAGCGAAAGTAGAACTACAGGCCACCACTGATTTTCTTGTGCCAATGGTGACATCTGGCAGAAGTTGCAGCAATAACTGGACTCCAAGATAGGTCCCTTCACATGTAGGTATAAAAACATGTACATGTGACACGGTCCATTTTGATCATCCGTATTTATTTGTTTATCACCTATCTGTGTTCGTTTTAAAAATGTGTGCCATCAATGTGTCATCTGTGTGCTATCCATGTGCCATACATGTGTCATCCATGTTCCATCTGTGTGCAATCCATGTGCTATCTGTTTGCCATCCATGTGCAATCTGTGTTCCATTTGTGTTATATCTGTTTCAACCATGTGCCATTCATGTGTCATTCTTGTGCCATTCATGTCATTCTAGTGCCATCCATGTCTAATCCATGTTCATTTTAAAAATGGGTGTCATGTGTGCGCGGTCTGTGCGCCAACCATGTGTCTATGTGCCATCCGTGTTCCATGTATGTGCCACCTGAGGCACAAGTAGCCTTGAAACATGTTAACTGGTGCCCGATTATGCCACTCTTCATGATGCCTGTATTGCCTTGGAATAAAGCTTTGCAGTCTCAACCTGTGGTGCTGGACATTCCGCTTGTATCTTGGATCTTCCCGTTGGATTACCCCATGCACAAAGGAACAGTTGAGCAGGAAACTTCATTGATTGCATCTGTGTGGAATACATGTGCCACCTGTGTTTCATCCATGTGCCATCGGTGTTTTTCTGGTATGATAAAGAAAATGAAATAACAAAGCTTCCCCTGTAAAACATGTACAGCACACAGACGGCATATGGTCGGCACACACATGCCATCCGTGTGCTGAACATGTTTACACGTACCCAAAAATGTATTTTGGTCCTTGTCTTCTGTGCTGCCAAAAAAGTGGACATGTGAATATCACTATAGGTTATAATGGGTGCACGTGGCATCCGTGAAAAAATGGATGCCATGCTTACTGATAGCACATATATGTGAAGCAGGCCTTAAAGAGATTGTCTACTATTAGCAAAGTTGGACCCAGAGTGTGTAAAATACAGAAACAGCATTCAACAGGTGCTTACACTGCGGAGGTCCAGTGCCGGCTCCTCACTCACACACTGGTAATGGAAGAGGGGAGAGGACGCCCACACCCAACTGGTCCCTGTACAGACTACAAAGATTAAGCTTAATCGCAACGTCCAGAGTTTTCTTTCTTAAAGTGCATGACACTTAACTGACTGGATATGAACGAAAACCCATGGATGGGATACCTCCCCTGGGTTCACCGGGAAACCCCTCGACGGCCATTTGGGGACTCAGCTCATGGGTTGTGTTTTTAGTTGTGAGGCTAGAGTCTTTGTACTCTGTATGTACAAAACCCTTGGGATGTGATATCTCCCCTGGGTAAAAACGAGGTTCATGCAAAAATTATCATTAATATGCTTTATTAAATAGATATATTTCAAACAATATTTAAAAACAGGGAAAAAAATCCTATGAGGAACCATGGAAAACCGGTAGAGTTTAAGATCTATGGGGTGCACATATACGGGACATGTATGTCTATAGTAGCTAGCACATATGTCTTAAAATAAATACAGCACAAATATAATTGTATAGCTATAAAGTGCATGTATACAGGAACTTTACTGAGTATGTCCTACTAAAGAGTATATCCAACAATTCTAATTATATGGTGAACGTGTGCTTATAGGCTGGTAAGTGTCATCTGCAAATAGGCAAAGTGCCAGTATAGTTAGAAAGTGCATGTATAGAATTTGCCAAATATTTCATGCTGCTAGATATAGTACATACATTTATCAAACAACTATAAAGTGCACATGTGCATATACAGCTGTCAGTGCTTTTTTTGTAAAAAAAATATTTCCTGGTACGCATACCCAAGGCGAGAGCGGGAGGGGGGGGGGGTTGGGTGGTTTGCTGTAAGGCGCTGGCCAAGCTTGAGGAGTGGGGGAGGGGTGCAGCCCTATGTCTCGTCACTCACTTCGTGGCTGCCTGTCCTCATCCTGTCTTCCCCTCTATTCCCTGCTCCTTATCCTTTCCCCTGTTCCTCCATCCTCCTGCTCCCTCCATTCTCATCCCCCTGGTCTCTCATCCCCTGCTCGTTCCTTCAATCATTCCATCCCTCTCTTCATCCTGCCCCCTGATCTCTCATCCTCCATCCTCTTGTCTAATTTGCCTACCTCCTGTCCTGATCTCTATCCCTGCACTTCCCCCTGCACGTCTGCCCCTCTGCACTCATCACATCAGCACTGACGTCGTCAGTGCTGTTTCACACCTCATGCAGCTGCACAGCATTCAGTCGCCTCCTCCATCTCTTCCCTCTGGTCAAACCGCCCAGTCACTGAGGACTCATCGCAGGCCTTCGGCTGGGAACTTGCTATAGTACTACACCAGCCTGTACACAGCAGTCAGTTGCTTTTAGATTTTCCGTACGCCGTACGGTATGTACTGCCGAGTGATTCAGTACGGGTACCGGTTACCCCACAAAAAAAGCACTGCAGCTGGTGAATATCATCAGGAAATCAGCACCCAGTGATGGATTAGAAAGCCATCCCTAGCTTCTGACACCATGCATATTACATAGTATTACATACAGGTGCATCTCAATGAATTAGAATATCATCAAAATGTTAATGTTTTGCACTAATTCAATACATCAAAGTGACACATATCTATTATATAGAGTCATTACGCACAGAGGATCTATTTCATGTGTTAATTCTGTTAATGTTGATGATTAATGAAACCCCAAAGGTCATTATCTCAGAAAATTAAAGTAGGGAGGATGAAGAGTTAAAAACCATGCTACCATATTCCACGAGACATCAAAGGGTGAATATAATATTGATTTATTAGTCAACGCCTGAAACATGGCAATATGATATTGATTTTTAATCACATTCTAATTTATTGAGATGCAGCAGTATATCTTAATAGAAGGAGCATGAAGGTTTCCAGGCAGAATGCCGCTCCAACCCGACGCCGTTTCACCCAGCATTTTACAAAGTCCATATAAATGACCCTTGGGTCAATGGAGGCCCATGTTTTATGAAGGGTGAGCATCATGCACATAAATAGTTATGACTTATAGAGGACAATGCTACTTACCGGGGGGGTACAGTATCTAATATGTGGTTATAACTGACCGATGCTCATTGAGAGGGATGTAAGTGGCGGATCCCACCTACAGGAACTTCATAACCATGTGTGTTTGGATACAAGCTGGGGGACCGCAGGCCGGGCAAAGGGGGTGACTTGAACTTTTGCATTTTTTGTAAAAAAAAAATTTTTTCGTTCAATTTGTATTTATTAGTTTTAACAACAAATAGAAATATTTCCATTACTCACAAATTATAACATGGAACACGTAAGTATTTATCTAAATAGATGTCCCGTTATATATTTGACTCTGGTTAACTTGTCTTCTGAATTTGGGATGTACGAGTGTCCGCTTAAGTAATAAGAGAACTTCTAGAATCCGAATATGTCTATTCAGTAAATGGTCTCTGTCCATTGTATAGCTCCTTTAGTAATTGTCCATAGTATAGCTCCTTTAGTCATTGTCCACAGTATAGCTCCTTTAGTCATTGTCCATAGTATAGCTCCTTTAGTCATTGTCCATAGTATAGCTCCTTTAGTCATTGTCCATAGTATAGCTCCTTTAGTCATTGTCCATAGTATAGCTCCTTTAGTCATTGTCCATAGTATAGCTCCTTTAGTCATTGTCCATAGTATAGCTCCTTTAGTCATTGTCCATAGTTTAGCTCCTTTAGTCATTGTCCATAGTATAGCTCCTTTAGTCATTGTCCACAGTATAGCTCCTTTAGTCATTGTCCACAGTATAGCTCCTTTAGTCATTGTCCACAGTATAGCTCCTTTAGTCATTGTCCACAGTTTAGCTCCTTTAGTCATTGTCCACAGTTTAGCTCCTTTAGTCATTGTCCATAGTATAGCTCCTTTAGTCATTGTCCACAGTATAGCTCCTTTAGTCATTGTCCACAGTAAGCTCCTTTAGTCATTGTCCACAGTATAGCTCCTTTAGTCATTGTCCACAGTATAGCTCCTTTAGTCATTGTCCATAGTTTAGCTCCTTTAGTCATTGTCCACAGTATAGCTCCTTTAGTCATTGTCCACAGTATAGCTCCTTTAGTCATTGTCCATAGTATAGCTCCTTTAGTCATTGTCCATAGTATAGCTCCTTTAGTCATTGTCCACAGTATAGCTCCTTTAGTCATTGTCCACAGTATAGCTCCTTTAGTCATTGTCCATAGTATAGCTCCTTTAGTCATTGTCCATAGTATAGCTCCTTTAGTCATTGTCCACAGTATAGCTCCTTTGGTAACAGTCACAATTACATACAGCCGGTTGCATTAGCTTGCAATCTACAGAGCAATAGCAACTGAACATTATAACATAAACTTTCCACATCATGTTTATGAGGTTGAAGAACACTTGTTAGTATTTCACATGCTCTGACGGGATCATAGTCTCAATTGTATTCTCAGTCTTCCATGTAAACTAAACTCAGTAACTTTGAACACATATTAGCTATATATACCATTAGTAAAGAGAAGAGGGAAGAAAGGGGGGGGGGGATGGGGAGGGTCGTTAGGGGGTTTCAGCGATGTTAGAGGTTGTCTCTTGGGGGACTTCTCATTGGTGTACGTATTCCCTTCCGTGCGGTCCTCCTCAGGGTATAAGTCAAGAATGTCTCGGCAACCCGGGGAGTCGCGGAACATCACCCGTGAACTCCATATATGAAGACATCTTTCTCTGGCATGGGTTATCTCAGCCGTAAGCTCCTCCATTCTATAGAGCCATTGAACTACTTGAACTCTATCTGCAGTTTGCTATTCTCAAGCCAAAATAGTCCACAAGCATAATGTTTTCCCAAAATACATGCATATAAGTAGAAAAAAGTTCTCAAAAGCGTCAATATCATTTATGGATTCTAATAGTTTTCATGGCTGGCCCTCCAGGCACACAGGACATGTGGATGACGAACACGTTATTCCTGTCTGGGATCTAATCCCTCACCTTATGTAAGCGCCTGAAGGGATTTCTCAGACATACAGGATGGAAATATAACGTAATCATTATATAATGACGACTTCTATGAGGCTTTGTGTTTCAGTATCTTGCCATTTTTAGACAACTGTTTGCTGTAAAAGTAGAAGATCTGAAGATTGCAACACTTCAATATTGCATCTAATAATTGTCAGTGCTGTCGCAACGCAGAGCGGGAACAAATATGCAAAGAAAACTTGCTACAGTACGGCCAAAGTCCCTGTGTTGCCCTTCACTTGATATATCAAGAGTTTCGAGCTGCTATCACCAGCCATAATGATGGAGAAGCGGAGCCGATGTGCGTTCCGGAACAGGACAACTTCTGCCCGCACGGCTGTTCAGGAACCACAGCGGGTCCTACTAACTCACATGGGACCTGGCTGAAATTCTGACCTCCGGGACCCCACAATCCTGAGAATGAAGAAGATGCTTGACCTCTCTCCTTCCCCCCTTACTGATTTCCCAGCACTGTCACCCTCCAGCCATGCTGGGGAAGAGTGAAGAGGAAGGTTCACTAGACCGGCTCCTTCTTCATTCTCCGTAACGAGGGCTCAGACTCTTACTGATCATAAAGTGGTGCCATATCCTAGAGGTTGCATTACTTCATAAGTAGGGTGATTGTAGTAAGGGCTTTTAAGGGGATCACCAAAACACCTCCGAAAGTACAATGTTAGTAGAAGAGAAAGTGGTGAAAGTGGTGTATACAAAGCAATGGGATGACCCAAACTGAATAGATAAAGTAACACATTTTATTTGGAAGACACAGCAGAACAGCAATTAGAAACATCTAAAATGCATAAAGTGCAATAATATGCAAAAGCAACCCCACAAATTCAGGGGCTCCAGTGCCAATAAAGTGCATGCAGAGGTAAAGGATGAAACCCTTTTTATAATCAATTACCGGTTCCTTTTACAATTATTTCTGAACTTCACATCAATGCAAATTCAAATAACAAATGGGGGCTAGATTGCTATGTGCAGAGCACGGTTTCATGCTACAAGGAACCCAAACACCGGGCCCATACATATGACACTGGACAAAACCATGGCTGTTGTGGAAAAATTACACGAATACAAGCCCTATATCAAGCACAAGTAAATCTAACAATCCAACCAACAGCAAATGTGTGAACAGTGTTACCTAGCCCCCAACATGGGGAACTGTCCCAGGATAGAATTCTGCTAGGCTGTCTGCACTTGGAGCAGGGAGAGGCTGACTGCTTCTTCCTGTATGTACTATGTGCATAAACACATGAAGGGTCCCAGACTGTGAGAGATAAGATTCTCTGGTCTGATGAGATGAAGATAGAACTTTTTGGTGATAATTCTAGCGGTATGTATGGAGAAAACCAGGCACTGTTCATCACCGGCCCAATACAATCCCAACAGTGAGACATGGTGGTGGCAGCATCATGCTATGGGGGTGTTTTTTGGCTGCAGAGACAGGATGACTGCTTACAATTGTAGGAAACATGAATGCAGTACAGAGATCTCCTGCATGAAAACCTCTTCCAGAGCTCTGGACCTCAGACTTGGCCAAGGGTTCACCTTCCAACAAGACAATGACCCTAAGCCACAGCTAAAATATAACAAAGCAGGGGCTTCACTACAACTCTGTGACCATTCCTGACCGGCCCAGCCAGAGCCCTGACCTAAACCCAATAGAGCATCTCTGGAGAGACCTGAAAATGGCTCCACCAACATTCACCATCCAACCTGACGGAACTGGAGAGGATCTGCAAGGAAGAATGTCCGAGGATTCCCAAATCCAGGGGGAAAAACTGCATCATTCCCAAGAAAGATCATGGCTGTACGAGCTCAAAGGGTGCAAATACTCAACACTGAGCAAAGGGGCCGAATACTTATCATCAATACTGAGCAAAGGGGCTGAATACGTATCATCAATACTGAGCAAAGGGACTGAATACTTATCATCAATACTGAGCAAAGGGGCCGAATACTTATCATCAATACTGAGCAAAGGGGCTGAATACTTATCATCAATACTGAGCAAAGGGGACGAATACTTATCATCAATACTGAGCAAAGGGGCTGAATACTTATCATCAATACTGAACAAAGGGGCTGAATACTTATCATCAATACTGAGCAAAGGGGCTGAATACTTATCATCAACACTGAGCAAAGGGGCTGAATACTTATCATCAGTACTGAGCAAAGGGGACGAATATTTATCATCAATACTGAGTAAAGGGGACGAATACTTATCATCAATACTGAGCAAAGGGGACGAATATTTATCATCAATACTGAGCAAAGGGGACGAATACTTATCATCAATACTGAGCAAAGGGGCTGAATACTTATCATCAATACTGAGCAAAGGGGCTGAATACTTATCATCAATGCTGAGCAAAGGGGACGAATACTTATCATCACTGAGCAAAGGGGCCGAATACTTATCATCAATACTGAGCAAAGGGGCCGAATACTTATCAATACTGAGCAAAGGGGACGAATACTTATCATCAATACTGAGCAAAGGGGCCGAATACTTATCAATACTGAGCAAAGGGGACGAATACTTATCATCAATACTGAGCAAAGGGGCTGAATACTTATCATCAATACTGAGCAAAGGGGCTGAATACTTATGACCATGTGATATATCAGTTTTTCTTTTTAATAAATTTGCTAAAGTTTCTACATTTCTGTTCTTTTTCAGTATAGATGGGCTGCAGAGAGTAACTTAATGAGAAATAAATGAACTTTTTTGAATTTACCAAATGGCTGCAATGAAACAGAGTGAAAAACATAAAGGGGTCTGAATACTTTCCATACCCGCTGTATATATAATAGTGATCCGGTGAAAGTTCCCCATCCAATAATACACAATGCATAATTAAATTCACACTGGAGGGTTTATTTGAAGATGCTAAAAGAGGACACATTCTGCAAGGACACAACACTTTCTCCCTGTTCCATCCTTTATTGGAGATGGTTCTATTGGGGGCTACTGCTATGGACAGACTAGCATAACCCACCTTTTCCCAGCCGGACAATAACCACAGACACCTTGTTAACCTTTTAACTTTTTATTGAGGGTATCCAACAACCAACTCACTTTAACTCTTTAAGTGGGAAATTTAAATATAAATTGGCCGCATCTTAATGAAGGCACAAACCCGCCTTAAGCCTTGTGACTGTAAGTGTTCTGTAGCTGGCCATCCAGCACAGGTTACTTACACCTCCGTCACTCACACCGCCATGGAGTAGCGAGGGCCATGGTCCGAGCTGCGACCCCCCCCAAGAGCATCTAGGGCATGCTCGATCCCATCCTGCAGGCCAGACAAGAATATATCGAGCCCGATATTATTCAAGTGGACCCCGTCCCTAAGCATTAAGCGACCAATATCCATTTCCAACTGGTGGTGCCTGATCGAAAACCCGCCCTTTGAAGCTACAAATTGCGACATCCTACTGTTAAGTGTCCTACGGGACCTCTCCAACGCTGCCCCATCTCTCGCTCCTTGCCACACCACCCGGGGAATCAATTGGGACCAGACCAAGGTCAGTTCCGTAAAGAAACTGTGAAACTTATCTAAATCAGCTCTCATAAGAGTGCAGAGCTCTCCCAGTCTAAAACTAGCTAAGTCGTTCCCCCCCGCATGGATTATTAACACCACGGGGCCAGGGTCAATCCTTGAAATCCTAACCACCTCCGGAAGCACTTGTGCCCACACTAAACCCCGTGTACCCCTCCAATTGATGTTAACATCATGGAAACCTAACGCCCGTCCTCCAGGCCGGGTCTCAGCGTGGCGGGCAGCCCAGTACACATAAGAATGGCCAAGGATCCACACGCTTGGCCGAAATCCACCTACAAGAAAAAATTATTAATACCATACCCCAGATCTCTAAAACAAATCCTTATCAAACTGAAATACGTTGCTTTTTAGTTAAGGCAAAAGAAAACATCATATCAATTCAGGTCGGATGTATCTGCGGAAGCATTCCGACTTCCAGCGGCCCACCTTTTTAATCATATCATCCGGGAATCCCGCCCGCGACGCTTCCGTCGCTGCGCCGATGCGGAAAGAGTGGGACCCATATTCTCTCGGGCAACAACCCGCATGACGTAGGGCATTATTTAAAACAAACTGAAACTGCGTCACTGTCACCGAAGAGCCATCTTTGTGTAAAAAATAATGTCGGCCAGGGGGTTTTACCGCCGCATATAAACTGAATAAATTGAATGGGCAAACGGGGCCCGTAATGGCAAACAGAGGAAACCATATTCCTCGGCCGGTCTGGTCAGTTTTTGACCTCCGGAGCCGTACCCTCAAACCTTGTTCGCAGAAAACCACATCGCCGTCATGCAATCCCCCTTCACCGTCTGATGCTTTCGGGACCATTTCGCTCAGGCGTACAGCCCCGAAAAAGGCGAAGCCGAACATCGCCGAAAACAGAGTTGCTTCGTAGGTCGAGGCGCAGACCGTAGGCAATACCCTCAGCAATTGCTGCAAGAGAGAAAAAGATATCGGGCGACGCATATCCGGGGTACGTCGTTCTCGTTTCCAACCCTTCAGCACCTGCGATACCAAAAAATGCTTCGTAACATCAGGCCAGCCCCGTAATTTAAAATGAAAAGCTAGTCCAGACAAGCGATGTTGTGCCGCCGTACCCACTAAATCATTCAATCTCAATGTAGCCAAATACTGAAGAACATTGCCTACTGTACAGTTGGCAATGCTGGGGGTCCTATCAGTACCCAGAAAAGCCTCCCATTCACTCCAGGCCTTACCGTACGCTCTCCAAGTTGAAGGGGCCAGCGAAGCTCTCACCAAAGGCATCAATGGTCCCAAGGAATCCGCCATACCGTATCCGGAAACTCCGACTGCTCTTCGTCCGCCGTTGGAAGAAGCTCCCTGAACTTCTGAAATTGAAAGCGAGATAAAGCATCAGCCACCGTATTAACCACACCCGGGACATGTCTAGCCCTGAACCATATGTTTAATTGTAAGCAGCGGAGGACCAGATGCCGAATCAAATTTATCACCGGTGCTGAGGACGAAGTTAAATTGTTTACTGCATGCACTACGCTTTCATTATCCGTCCAGAAACGGAGCCGTTGGTTCCTGAACGAATCAGGCCAGGTGTCAATGGCCACTATGATCGGGAAAAGCTCTAACAACGTTAGGTTGGTCGTCCAACCGTTCGATTGCCATGCCGCTGGCCAAGGCCCGGCACACCAACGGGAACCGAAAACGACACCGAATCCCGCTGAACCCGCGGCGTCCGTAAAAAGAGAGATGTCTTGAGATGACACCTCCGGCACCTGGAAACAAGTATGGCAATTGTAAGCTGCCAAAAAAGTCTCCCACACTCTCAAATCTTCCTTCAGGGGCCTAGTAAGCCGGATCCAATGATTGGCGGATCTGACTCCTCTGGTTGCCATGCTCAGGCGCCGCGAAAAAATTCTACCCATAGGCATTACCCTACAGGCGAAAGCCAACATACCCAGCAAGGTTTGCATCCGGACTAGGGTGACCTTCCTAACAGAGCGAAATTCTACTATGATGGCAGATAAACCTGTGATTTTTTTCCGCGGGAAGGCGAAAAACCATCGCCACCGTATCAATTTCTATACCCAAGAAGGTAAGTCTAGTGGTTGGGCCAACTGTCTTGCCTGGAGACAAGGGGACTCCGAACGTATTGCACAGGTCCTGAAAAGACCGGAGGGCGGTAGCGCAGTTGTTAGATGAAGCAGGTCCTACGAACAGAAAGTCGTCTAAATAATGCGTCATGGAACGGACACCGGAATGTCGGCAAGCAGCCCATTCTAAGAACGTGCTGAACGTTTCAAAAAACCGGCACGAGATAGAGCAACCCATGGGGAGGCACGTATCGTAAAAGTATTGCCCGTTAAAAAAGCAACCCAGCAGATGATAACAATCCGGGTGCACAGGGAGCAAACGAAAAGCTGAAGCCACGTCCGATTTAGCCAATTCTGCGCCTGGGCCCGCGTCACGCACTAGGGAAACAGCCTTATCAAAAGGGGCGTAAGTCACAGTCGAGTATTCCACAGGAATACCGTCATTCACAGACGACCCCGAAGGGTGTGACAAGTGATGAATCAAACGGAACTCACCCGGGTCTTTCTTGGGCACAATGCCCAACGGGGAGACCCTTAAGTTAGAAAAGGGGGGCGAATCGAAGGGGCCACGCATGCGGCCCAAGTCAATTTCTTTTTGCAGCTTATGTGCTAAAACCAGAGGTAAATCCCTAGCCGATCTCAAGTTCGGAGCAAATGAGCCTTCTCTGGAAAATGTAAAGGGTATGAAAAAACCGACCGTGAATCCGTCCCGCAAAGTGGCAGCCCCCTCCTTATTGGGATACTGGGTTAGCCACGTGTCCATCGCGGGTACGCTCACCGGAGTCCTTAAGTTCACCTGAGGTGAGGGACTTGGCGGTCCCGCCCTTAGGCTGTTGTTTTTGACACTTCGGGGCAATGTGTGCACCGCCGCAAATTGAGCATTCATGTTTGTATTTGCATGCCGCCTGGTACCGGCAGTGCCCTTCGTTAAAGAGCCAGCAGCAACCAGGTCTGCGTACGGCCACCGACCCTGTTGCGGAACCTGCGGCGGTGGCCTGCCCTGAAAAGGGCTGGTAAGCCTTTTGTGACATGGCGCAGCCATGAATCGGTGGCTTTGACACCCCAACCGAGGTGGGGGCTGAGGGCCAAACGGCGGCGGAAGTCCTCATCGTACTTCCACCACGCCGAACCACCGTGCGATTTATATGAATTATAAATCGTGTCTACGTAAGTGAACAGCTCAGAACACCGCTCCGGGTGCTTCTGACCCATCACACATCCGAGTACGCAAAACGCCTGAATCCAATTATTCATCGTCTTTGCTACCTTCGGTTTGCGTTCAAACGGCCGATCGGCCGCTTTACGTTCCTTATCAATCGAGCCCTGTTCGGTGGATACTAAGGACCAAATGTCCACGTATTCGTTAGCCCAAATCTTCTGAAATACCTCGGGGTCCAAATGGGACCCCAAGTTGGGCACGCCACAAAAAAACGTATCCTTATGCAAATCTGGGCGTACAGGCTCCACACGCGTCGATTGAAGCGCTTTTGGGTTAATAAAAATTTTGTTACCCAATACTCTCCTCACTATATCAATCAAACCCTCCCGCTGCCCCGCCCTATCCCAAGCCCCGATACAAGCATACTCACCGGCTCCTGTAGCCGCGGGCGGGTGGGTTTGGGTCACAAGCTGAGGTTGTGGAACAGCCGGGCGTTCCGCAGGTGTCCTGTTGACGGAAGGTTCCACCGGGGTGCGACTGCGCCTCCGTGCATCTCTTGGATCTTCAGAAGAGGAGCGGGAATAACTGCGGCGGGATCTCGACACCCTCCGCCTGCTTGGGGACCTGGAACGGCTCCTGCCGGTCCGATAGGTAGATCGTTGTCGACGATGCGAACGACGGGACTCACGGTTCCCGCAATTATAGCAACTGCTCTCCCGGGTCCGGGAGCGTGATCTGGACCTCCTACCCTCGCTATAATGCTGCCTATCAGAGACACGGGCCTCGTGTTCCGGCGCTACAGGGTCTGCCCCATAGGCCTGGTCCGAAGGTACCCGGCGGGATGTGTCTATATCCACCGGCGCCACTGGAGACTGGCCCTGTAGGATCGACATCGCATGCTCCCGACCCCTTGCAGCTTGCAAAGGGTTCAATGCTATTTCTGGCTCTGTGCCTAAAGCCTGTTGTGAAGGTGGGGGTGTCAGCCCCTGCCCAGTGAGCGACTGCGGCTGCAGTATGGCCCTAATAATGTCCTCCTGGGACATCCCTGCCAGGCTTTCAAGCCCGACTGCCTGTCCCCCATGGGGGCCCTCTGTGCCTATGGCGCCACCCATACTATGAGGAGGTAAATCGCCGGCTACAGTATTACTGTGTCCAGTCCCAGGCGATATCAGGGTATCAGGGGGGGTCAAAGTGGGAGCCGACAAAACAGGCAACAAGGAGCCTGTCCCGTGCAGCACCGCGTGCGCCTGTAATTCCTGGTCGGAGTGCCGGAGTGAGGCCGCCGACGCGGAAGTGGATGATGCAAGGGGCGGGAAACCGCTCCGTGCGCGCGCCTGCTTCTTGCGCATGCCCGGAGCGGGGGGCGTACTTGGGCTTAAGCGCCTCGGCGGGCGGGAGAGTCTACCAGACCTCCGGCCGCCCGCGCTGGGCGCGTGATCGCATGTCGGGTCACCGCTGGGACCTTCTAGTAAAGCGGTGATCCAAGCGGCTCCCTCACGCGCGATCCTCTCCCTCACCGCAACCTGTAGCGGGTCCATCTTGGTCCGGCAGCGACCGTTCGCTCCGGGATTCAGATGTAGGAGAGCAAGATGGCCGCCTCTCCTTGCTTTTAACCTCAGGAGGCGGAACCAGGATCTAGGGAACAGGGAGCAACGTGACACATTACACCAATCCTGTGTTCTGTATGTCCGGCACCATTTAACCCTATAGGGGTCTGCTAGTCAGGATGCAGCGGAGAGCCGCAGTGCTCCACAGTAAGAGAAGCGTTGCCACTTTAAGAAATCCCTGCCACTTTAAGAGACAGAAACCCCCCCAGCTGTGGATGATGGTATGTCCTGTTTTCCCCCCTTTGGAGAGTGTGTTTTTTTGGAAGAGCCCGTTTATGTGTAGAGAGGAACAGACCTTCTGTGTGTTTTGGAAAGGACTGCAGTGTTCGTGTGATATGAAAGTGGGACACAGACAAGCCTGAGATCCAGTGAGAACCTGAAGCAAGGAGAAGATTTGCAGCCCATCGACTCGAGACAGGAGCCGTGTGCACCTTCGGATAAGACTGCTGTTGTTGGGGGCCCCCAGGACTGCATCCAAATCCCAGCATCACTGTGAGTTGAATATTGTGCACCTGTCAGGGTAGAATAGGCTTCAGTAGGTAGAACACGGCAGCCATGTGGCCTGTGTAGCGAGGCCAGAAAGGTTACACGTAGAGTAGCATTGTACCTTGCTTTTGTGCATTTACCTGTGTGCTTTTAACTTGTGATAGTTGGAGAACCGTGCTATTGAGCGGACCAGCTAGAGAAAACGAAAAGTTTGTTAAATCTCGTTTGCCTCTGTTTACCCCTGCTTGAACCTGCCTTCTTCACTCCTTTCCCCGCCTGTTAATAAATTCACCCTTGTGATTTGCACTCCCATCTTGTGTACCGTACATTATTCTGCACCACGGTGGTCCTCCCAGCCATCGCTTCAAGTGGCGCTGCGAGCAGGGTACGGTCACCAAGATGGAGGCAGCAGACAGCAACGGCGGGAATGCTAATATTAACGGGGGTAATGTGGGCAATGGTGGAACCCCTGCAAGGACACTCCCAATGGGCACTATATTTAGTGTACTCCCAAAGTTTGACGGCAATAACATGGCACTGTGTGACTGGGTGTCGCGACTGCAGAGCACCCTGAAGGTTTATAACATTGGACCAGAGCTTGAAGTGGACATCGCTTTGACTGCACTAGAGGGAGAAGCCCGTAGAAACGTCTGTCTACAACCAGAACCCACCCGTAGTACCCTGAAAGAGTTAGTTGGATTCCTGGAAGAAATCTATGGCGAGACTGCTAGTGCGGGACATCTTCGCGCCAAATTTTTTTCGAGGCTGCAGTGGGAAGAAGAAGGGATCTCTCAGTATGCCACAGCACTACAAGAAGTGTTAGCAGAGGTGCAGAAAAAGGAGGCAGCTGAACTCGGCGGCATAGGCTCCACAGACCGGATACTCCGGGAGCAGTTTATTCTAGGATTACACAGCATATCCTTGAGGCGAGCCCTGTCAGAACGGGTCCGAGCGAACCCGGCTCTTACATTTCGTCAAATCCTGGCAGAAACAGTAGCCCGAAGTAAAGAAGAAAGCTACGCTTCTGGGGTGGTGCGCATCCAAGCCGCCAAGTCCAGCGTGGACCCAAACCGCCAAGAGGTGCTGGTCCAGGTGGTGCAGGATTTACAGAAATCCGTTCTCAATGTACAGGAGAAGCTGACCCAGATGGAGCAAAGAATGAGGGATCTGTCTGTTGCACCTCCCTACCCAGCTGCACCATCCTCCTTTCAACCTGGCCCATCGTACGCACGCAATAATTCCCCGGCGCGACCAATGGGAAACTGGAGGGTGCAGGCTTCCTCTCAACAGCCACCAGAGGCACGAGGTATTCCTCAGCGAAGAGAAGACATCCGATGCTGGGGATGTGGAGGTCGGGGGCATATTGCCAGAGGGTGCCGGAATAACACTCAAGGCCAACAGAAGCCTCCGTTAAACTACCAACCCCCGCAGTAGTGCGGCACTCTGCGGGGGAGGCGAGAAGGGAGGCCGCTCCACATCATGACGAACATCTGATCGCTGGGTGTCCCATCATACGTGCTGAATTCGAGGGTGTCCCAGTGGATTGCTTGATAGATACCGGGTCACAAGTGACGACGATGCCAGAAGCATACTTCAATCAACATTTCCAGGCACTGGCCAGGCCAGAGAAAGAGACATTGATCCGGGTGATTGCCGCTAACCAGCAACCGATCCCGGTCACAGGGGTTGTGTGGATGAATGTTCGTATCTGTGGGCAAGAAGTGGGAAAAAAAGGGATCCTACTAGTCCCCGAGCCCGTCAAAGGAGATGTACCTGTAATACTGGGGATGAATGTCCTACGTGAATTAGATCAGATTATGTTCGTCAAACGGGGACCCGGATACTGGAAGCAGGCTACTACACATAAGCCTACTCAAGAAGCACTTCAGCGACTGATTCGTGTCTGTAGTACGCAGAAGAGTGTGCCATCTCATCAGACGGTAGGGGTCATCAGGGCTTCTGGGAAGGTGCCTATAATCCTGCCTCCCGGACGAGAAAGTATATTACACCTCCCAGTGGGAACCTATCGCAATCTCGATGGGGTAGAAGTGATTGTGCAGCCTGTAGCAACGGAAGAGTGGACCAAGAAGTTATGATAGCTCGTACGGTAGCTGTGGTCCAACAAGGACGCGTCCCTATCAGAGCCTTGAATGTGGGCCCCAGTGAGGTCACCTTGCCCCGAGGGACAGATCTGGCCCTGGTATACTTACATAAAGGTGAAGTGGTGAGCCAAAAAGATATATCCCTATCGCCGATAGAAGGTACGGGGTGGACCCTAGCAGTCTCTGCGAGGGCTGAAGAGATGCCCTCCCAGAGTGGAGTGGAAAGGTCATCCTCGATCAGATGGAAGTGGATGTGAAATCGCTGGGCCCCGAGCGTGTGCAAGCAGTAGAAGCTATGTTGTGGAAGAACCAGGCTGCATTCGCTCGCCACGCTGAAGATTTCGGCTGCACTGAAGCTATCATGCATGAGATACCGACCGGGGAAGCTCGTCCGATTCGAGAACGGTACCGACAGATCCCTCCCAAGATGTACCAAGAGGTGAAGACTTTACTGAAGCAAATGCTGGATGCGGGAGTAGTACAGGGCAGTCAGAGCCCTTGGGCGGCTCCGGTGGTACTCGTCAAGAAAAAGGATGGGACCATCCGGTTCTGTGTAGACTACAGAAAACTCAACGCCTGTACCGTTCGCGACTCGTACCCATTACCACGAATTGAAGAATCCTTGACGGCATTGGGGAAGGCCAAGTACTTCTCCACCTTGGATTTAGCAAGCGGGTACTGGCAAGTACCTGTGGCGGAAAAAGACAAAGCAAAGACCGCGTTCATTCTCCCGATGGGATTGTTTGAATTTAACCGGATGCCTTTCGGACTCTCCAATGCTCCGGGCACGTTCCAACGGCTGATGGAAAAGTGCTTGGGGGACTTAAATTTCGAAGCTACCCTGATCTATCTGGATGATATCATCGTGTTTTCGGCCTCGTTCAAAGAACACCTTGACCGGCTTGGACAGGTACTCGGAAGACTGCAGGCTCATAACCTGAAGGTGAAGCCGAAAAAATGCCACCTCTTCAAGAGAGAGATCGAGTATCTGGGCCACACAGTTTCACAAGATGGAGTCCTGCCCTCTGCAGAAAAGGTGGCGGCCATCCAGAAGTGGCCAGTCCCTCAAACGGTGAGAGAACTCAAGGCATTTCTTGGACTCGCCGGGTATTACCGCCGGTTCGTCAAAGACTTTGCAAAGGTGGCGGGTCCTTTAAATGAGCTGCTGAGGGGGACCGCCGGAGTGTCAAAGAACCAGGGCATCCCTAGGGCTCAGAGACAAGATGAGGCTTTTCAGGCTATGAAGAATGCCCTTACTTCAGCCCCGATCCTAGCCTATGCGGACTTCGACCGACCATTCCTGCTGTACACGGATGGTAGCCTTCATGGACTCGGTGCAGTATTGTCTCAGATACAGAACGGACATGAAAGAGTCATCGGCTACGCCAGTAGGTCCCTGCGGGACAATGAAAGAAACCCCCACAATTATAGCTCCTTTCGACTAAAGCTCCTGGCCCTAGTGTGGGCCATGACAGAGAAATTTGCTGGCTTCCTGACAGGGACCAAGATCCAGGTCCGAACAGACAATAATCCTCTGGCCCACCTTGAGAATTCTAAATTGGGAGTCTTGGAACAACGGTGGGTGGCTCGCCTTGCAAAGTTCGACTTTACCATCTGTTATCGTCCCGCTACCGAAAACGCAAATGCGGATGGACTGTCGAGAGTGACGGTGGAGATCCCATTGGGGGATCTCGATGAACAACTAGAGGAGGAAGATAAGAAAGCATGTTGGCCGGATTACCTGGCAGAATTGGTCTGGGCCTACAATAACTGAGTTCACTCCACTACGGGTTACACCCCATATCTGTTGCTCTTTGGAAGAGCTGGGCGAGAAATCATCGAGCTGAATTTGGAGCAGCCAGAGGATTTCATGGAACGAACTGTCACGTCGTGGGTGAAAGAACATCGACAACGACTACAAACGATCCGTCGGTTGGCCGGTCAACAGCTACAGAAGAAAGAACATACGAGCCCTAAACCAATTCAGGAAATACCGCTGCAACCTGGAGATCGAGTGTTAGTCAGAGAGAAGCGCCCCAAGGGCAAACTGAGTGAGAGATGGGAAGTACAACCCTACAGAGTAATTGGACGGGTATATGCTGATGGCCCAGTCTACAAGGTGCAAGTTGAGAATGGGGCGTCCGGCCCTAGAGTACTACACAGAAATATGCTGCGGCCATGTCGGTCCGAAGCTTCTCCTACACCAATATCTCCTACATTCTCTACCCCGCTGCCTGAACTCACGTCACCTGTGTGTGAAGTCGACGATGACTGGTGGACAGTCCCCAACACATTGGGGGACCCTCAGCCTTCCAGAAGCGGGGAGCCCATGGATGAGCCCCTACCGCCACGTGAAGAAGAGCCCAGCCAAGATTCCACTGTGGCTCCTGCAGCAGGTTTTCCTCCGTGAGCTAGCCAGGCCTGGCCTGATAGTCAAGATCTTAGAAGGTCTCAGAGGTCTACTGCAGGGGTTCCACCAATCCGATATGTTGAACAATGTACTCAGTCTGCTGTATTGCCATTGTTGTCTCCTCCACAGGTGCTGTGTTCACATTGAACGGCCCGTCATTACACTGTGGACCTGATGTTGTGATGGCCGAGGACGACCATCATTAAGTAGGGAGGCATATTGGGGGGCTACTGCTATGGACAGTAAGAGAAGCGTTGCCACTTTAAGAAATCCCTGCCACTTTAAGAGACAGAAACTCCCTCAGCTGTGGGATGATGGTATGTCCTGTTTTCCCCCCTTTGGAGAGTGTGTTTTTTGGAACAGCCCGTTTATGTGTAGAGAGGAACAGACCTTCTGTGTGTTTTGGAAAGGACTGCAGTGTTCGTGTGAAATGAAAGTGGGACACAGACAAGCCTGGGATCCAGTGAGAACCTGAAGTAAGGAGAAGATTTGCAGCCCAACGACTCGAGACAGGAGCCGTGTGCACCTTCGGATAAGACTGCTGTTGTTGGGGCCCCCAGGACTGCATCCAAATCCCAGCATCACTGTGAGTTGAATATTGTGCACCTCTCAGGGTAGAATAGGCTTCAGTAGGTAGAACACGGCAGCCATGTGGCCTGTGTAGCGAGGCCAGGAAGGTTACACGTAGAGTAGCATTGTACCTTGCTGTTGTGCATTTACCTATGTGCTTTTAACTTGTGATAGTTGGAGAACCGTGCTATTGAGCGGACCAACTAGAGAAAGCGAAAAGTTTGTTAAATCTCGTTTGCCTCTGTTTACCCCTGCTTGAACCTTCCTTCTTCACATCTTTCCCCGCCTGTTATTAAATTCACCCTTGTGGTTTGCACTCCCATCTTGTGTACCGTACATTATTCTGCACTGCGGTGGTCCTCCCAGCCATCGCTTCAGTTCTTCCTAGTGAAGGTGAGAATAGTGCAGAATTCACAATAACGCCTGTTGTCAGACACTAGAGGGCGGGACGTTCTTTTACTGCAGCACACCGCCATCTGGTGACACACAGATAGAGCAATGCCATAGGTATGCTGGGAAAGATGATAAATATTATTTAGCCACAATTACTAGTAAAATGAGTCAAAGAACCCTGTGCTGCACAACGAAACCAGTCATAGGTAGATACATTGAGTTTATGACTTTGTAGAGGGCTTATACTGCTACACAACATTTTATGGAGGTTAATCTGCTCAGATGGTAGAAGCCATTTTCTAAAGGTACAACTGCAGTATAAAGCATGGTGGATGCTATTAGCCTAAGGTTGCCATTGATAAATGGGCATTTTTATGGTGCTAAAAGTGACACCATTATGCAAACTTCATCCACCAGAACAGGTGAAGACTGGGGCATAATACAACAGGTGCAGGGATTGCAATTGCACATGGGCCCCGGAGCCTCAGGGGCCCCAGAAGTCCCCTCGTCCTATAGAAAACAACTATTGCTATAAAAATGTACAATAATTTTGGGCCCCATTGGAGTTTTCGTATCAGAGCCCATGAGCTTCATGTTACCCCACTGGGTGGAGAATAAAGTAGGCTTGGACATGATAGGGTTTCGAGGGCGGAGGCAGCAATTGGGGGATTATTTAGACCTAAGGGAGGGAATAGACGTAATGATATGGAGTAATAAAGAAGAATTCTTATTTGCATAGAAAATATCATGGGAAGGTTATGTCCTACGTAGTTATCTCTATAGGTGTGGCCAAAAGCTTTGAGACTGATTCATATTTAGATTTCACAAAGTTTCTGTAATTACTGAATTACAATTAGAAAAGTTTCAGAAGTTTTTAAACTTTTATGGACAAATAAATCAAGTTTATAAAAAAAATTCCGGCTCCGACACTGGATTTCCTTTGTGTTTGTTCTTTACCTAGTTTTAGTTTTTGCTACTTTTCACCAGTTTTTCATTCATATGTATCATGAAGAAACGGTCACCAAGCTATGACTTGCCTTCTTTGGACCCATCATAAGAGGAGAAAAATTACTGAAGAAGGACATTATAGTTTCTATAGTCCCCTGACGAAGCTACCTAGCGAAACGACGTAGGGGCAGGGTGTGTCCTACAGCCGCAGAGGGTATGACTAATGCACACTGATAGCTGAAACACGGGACAGGTTAGGCAGATATAAGGAGATACTCAGATAGACAGCATAGGAGGCATCTAGATGCCTTTATGTATAGGAGGAATTAATGCACTAGCACTTTGATTAATTGGGTAATATATACCAGCCAACTAACGGTGGTGCTGCATGAGTGATGTTAATTGTAAACTGTGAATTGTTTACCACTGTTATGGTACTGCAGAAATTCTTTTGTAACTTTGCCCAGATCTGTGTCTTGCCACAGTTCTGCCTCTGAGCTCCTTGGGCAGTTCCTTTGATCTCATGATTCTCATTTGGTTTTACATCCCCATGTGATGGACTAGCGCGCATGACCTCCCATTGCTAAACCAATGCAGAAGAATTTGCACCGAAATCACCCGGATGCATGCGCCGCTGCTAACCTCTTTCTTTTTCAAACTAACTGGAAGGGGCCCTTTACACGCCGCTACTGGAGGATGGATACAACCTGCTACAGGCTACAAATGTAGCTTGTAGCGTCAATATAGCCCGTAGTAGCGGCGTGTGAAGACGGGACGTGACAGCCGGCAACAGATACATCTGTTTCCCAGCACTGCTCGAAAACAGATGGCTACAAAGCCGATTGTAGCGAGCTGTATCGGCGTGTAAAGAAGGAACAGAAGGGTTGTTTCTACACCATGCTATGTAGCTGGGGCGTGACACAGGCTCCGGGTTTCCGCGCCCCCTTCAGCGATCATTGGAGGAAGCTCCGGCGTTGCGATTGGTTGTCGCCGCACAGGGCGGCATATTTAAGGAGCTGACGAGTCACACTACACAATTGCTCGAGCGTCAAGTATTAATCTGCCTCCTGCGATGCCTGCCCAATCATGGTATTATTGCTTTGTCCTATCAGCGTACGGACGTCTCGTAATCCACAATTGTAGCACGCCTATGTGCTGTCCCTGCTGCACCAGGTACGCCCATAGTAGCTTGTTGTAGCGGTGTGTAAATGAGGTAAGATGAGCTACAGATGGCTACTTGAGACACCCGGCGATGTATCTAGCTGTAGATGTAACGTAGCGTAGCACACCCTGTGGCGGCGTGTAAAGGAGGTGCGTTTCCCGTTTGTAACCGTTTGGGCGTGCTCGTGCACGTGAAGTAGCGGGTTGTATCCATCCTCTTGTAGCGGCGTGTAAAGGTACCCGAATTGATAATGTGTAAAAGACAACTTATGTTATTGCAGTGCGCTAGAAAATAGTTTCCTCATTTCCACTAAGCCACGTACCTTGGTATGATTCACCCCGGGCGAACTTCCCCTTTACATCCTCACCGGCACAAAAGTGCTGATACCAAAACGATCAGTCTTATATGTACAAATGTTTTTTTCTGCCTTGCTCATTCATGCCTCAGATCCCCCTTACCGATGCAACAAATACCTGCCCATAATGCAAGAAAGCATCAGCTCATTTATGTTGTATCATGTTATCTGGCTAGAAATACACACAAAGCTCACGACCCCTAGATCAAACCCCACATTAATAGGGAAAAGCTCCAAAAGGCTCTTACAAGAAACCTCATTCATCCACTCACAGGCTATTTGGCTGCACGCCGTCACATCCAAGTGTGGCGCCAACTTATTGTGCCTGTGGTATTGGTAACCAAAATAGTTCCTTGGTCCATGTCTTTACCAATTGACCGACCATCTGACCGTTATAACTCACACACACCGCTAGATCATTTCAGCTGCTTAGTCACACAAATGTAATGCTCAGGCCTATTAATACCTTTCCTAGCTAATGACATTGCCTCAAAAATACTCGACCCGTTGGCATGAAACGACCCGTGCAGTTTCGCAGACCCAAAAGGGGCTGCATCCGATGTAACGTTACCTGGGATACACCTGTAAAAACCCCATTGCTTCCTTACGTTTCTCAATTTTATCAGCAGGGGGCATAAAACACCCGTCAGTTGGATCCAGTTCGATACCCAAAAACACTGGTAGGGCCCACATATATATATTTTTTATTTTTTATTAGGGATGAGCAAGTATACTCATTATTATTCAGAACTCGCCGAATAGTAGCGGTATTCGGCTACTTGCTACTCTCCGAGTATCTTATGAGTACTCGGGAGTAGCGAGTAGTCCTAATACTTTCGCAGTGTATCTATAGGTAACCTGCGAAAGTAGCCTAAAAGTGAATAAAAGTTGTTAAAAATGATAAAATTACATACTTGCCTGTCCGACGCCTGCACTGGGACTGTCCCAGAAGACCTGCGATCCCTAGACAAGGACCTGTGACTACCAGCCAATCAGATGGCGACACATCACAACCACGTGATCGCTAGCTGCCACCTGATAGGACCTTGCAATCTAGCCAATCAGGTGGCAGCTAGCGATCACGTGGTTGTGACGTGTCACCATCTGATTGGCCAGATTGCTACCGGCCATCTGATTGGCTGGTAGTCACAGGTCCTTGTCCGGTGATCGCAGGTCTTCTGGGACGGTCCTGGTGCAGGCGTCGGACAAGTGAGTATGTAATTTTATTATTATTAACAACTTTATTCACTTTTAGGCTACTTTCGCAGTGTATATATAGATACACTGTGAGAGTATTCGGACTCGCTATACTCGCAACCAGTCCACTCAGCTTTATTTGAAACATAGCCTCTGTAAAAGGGGGGAGCAGCAGTATCACACAAATTAACCCCTTCCATTAATCAACTGTGGCACCCCTATGGCAAGGCGCAACAGGGAGGTACTGCACCCCAAACAGCAGGTGTAGTGCCTCCGTAGCCGTGGATATGGAGGACTCTACAGAGTCTGCACACTGCACCCATACAGTAGGCCACTTTATGAGAGGGGACCGGATATTTAGTAGGTCCCAGGGGGTGGAGCCTAGAGAGCGGGAGACAGGGAGTGATAGTAGTGTCAAGCAGGCAGTGTGAGACAGCGAGGAAGACAGACGCAGGGGACCCTGCGGCTGTAACAGGAGGGCACCTCTTAGGAGAGGGGTGATCCAGATGTGAAAGGGGATCATTCCAGGACTGGTTGGAGCCAGCTGGAGACCCAGGTCACCACCGGCATACTGGAGCCGAGGCAGTTAGTCAAAGGTCTATCCCTAACTGCAGACCGGCAGGCTGAGGGCCCTACACAAGGGAGCCACAGCACCCCTAAAGAAGTCCAACATCGGTCCCGCAGCTGGGTCCACGACACGGACACGTAAGAGACTTTAGGTGACAGACCCCGAGGGCTAGAGACTTGACTCGAGAGGGGAAGTACAGAGAAAGAGGAACAGGACCAAGAACGCCATATTAAGCACACCACTGCCAGACTCTGGAAAGTCCTCCAAGAACTCCGGCTACAAACCACGTTCAACCAGACTGTACCGTGTACCCTTCCCACCTGGTACTAGTAAAGAACTGTTTGAGCTGATCTGGTGTCTGGTCTCCTTCTATCCGCCACCCGGAGGGCTTCTACAGTATCATCAAGGTGAGGACTAGGATTCCCTCATCCACCCCGCTGCCCTGAGGTAAAGCTCCACTTATAGTAACATAGTAACATAGTTTTTAAGGTTGAAGAAAGACTTTAAGTCCATCTAGTTGAACCCATAGCCTAAGGGCTCGGACACACTTTCCTAGTTACATCCGAGCCCGCCTGAGGAGAACCCGAAAGGGCCGGAGCAGCGACTCCAAATGCTTCCAACCCCAGCTGTACTACAAAAACTGCATTTACATCACCTCAACGGCCGGCCGCAGCGCTGGTAACCCTATTACCAGGTACCACAGGTGGCGTCACGTTACCATTCCCCCATCATCATCGCCCCCACCCCGCCATTGAGGGTCCAGGGCACGGAATTGGGAATAGACCATCTGTGATCCCCACCGAAGTAACCCCCTGTCCCGTTATCAGAGTACCATCCTACCCTGTCGACCGAATCACAACAGTCCAGTACCCCTTCCCTATTTGGATTGTGGTACTACAATCTCAGCATTCCGTCCATTTTTAGGTTAATGGCACTCTGCACTTTACCCCAGTTCCTAATGAGGTACTAGAAACGCTTGACAGCCTTTCAGGCAGCCAGGCCCGAGAAGTCTTCTCTTAGTCTACAGTTAAGACTATTCCTGGTCACGCAGGGGCTACAGGAGCCTGCGGGGTCAGGAGCCTTAGTCTGTACAGGAACCAGCTGGCTCAGTTACAGTTTTTAGCAGTAGACTTATTTTCCCCTGTGAGTTGCTACACTATTATAACAGCTGCTCAAAACTGTACCAGATTACTAAATACTTGTAATACTAATTACATTGTGATTGGAATGTGCTTGCGAATTGACAGCATCTCCCTGCACGATACTGCGGATTTCATCCCCTGCAAGCAGCAGACTAGGGAAAATGGGGAGCATGAGACAAGACAATGTCCAGATAGGTGAACAAGAGGTAGCTCCAGAGATGGCATCTAGAGGAAAACCCAATACCGGGGTGACGGTCTAAGGCCATGTGAGCTGTCTGGGGGCCCAGACTGGGCACAGTGTATAAAGGAGAGCGCTTGACTGGTGTCAGGAGCCCGAGGCAGTGGGTGAGGAGTCTACTGCACACTGACAAGTGTGTGGACTACCCGGTAGGAGAGGGAGTCTCCCTGCTGTGTGTTGATTATGAAACACAAAGTACATCTGGGCGAGAGACAGAGTTGGCTAAAGGGGTGTCACACGCGTCAATGTCGTCAGCGATCTGATCGCTGACGACATTGACGGCTGATTGCTGGTGAGCTGTCACACAGACAGACTCACCAGCGATCAATTGACCAGTGACATCATGGAAACGATTTAAATATCGTTTCCACGATGTCCTGCTCCCGCTGCCAGCCTGCTGGAAGCGGGAGCAGCCTGGTCTCCAAGGTACACTGCGGGTAACTAGGCAGCGCGCGCTGCCTAGATACCCGACGTGTACCTTAGTTACCAGCCTCCTCCGCTCACCCGGTGAGCGGAGGAGGCTGGTAACTAAGGTACACAGTCGGGTATCTAGGCAGCGCGCGCTGCCTAGTTACCCGACTGTGTACCTTAGTTACCAGCCTCCTCCGCTCACCGGGTGAGCGGGGGAGGCTGGTAACTAAGGTACACGTCGGGTATCTAGGCAGCGCGCGCTGCCTAGTTACCCGCAGTGTACCTTGGATACCAGCTCCCAGCGCTTGTGACAGGCGCTGGGAGCTGGAATATCGCTAGTCCCGGTGTCACACGCAGCGATGCTGCGTGTCCACCGGGCGACAATCGCCAGGTTTCAGAGCTGGTTCTGAAACCTGGCGATCATCAACCAGCGATTTATCGCTGGTTGATGCAGTATGTCACACGCGTCAATATCGCTGCAACGTCACGTGCAGCCGATATCGTGCAGGCGATATTGACGCGTGTGACACCCCCTTAAGAGATGTTCCCAGGGAACTGGAGATAACTCCAGAACAGCAATAGAGTCCTGTTGACAGACTTTATTAGTAGCCACCTTCTAACTGATGATGGAACTACCAAGTGTTGTACCTCTCGGTGTGAACCAACAAGTGTACGGCTCCATGAGGAAACGTTTAAACCCTTCTGCGAGGGATCAGAATACAGAACTTCCAACCCCTTAGACTCCAATGTTGACTTGGTCAAAAACCAAATTTATTGGGTTCTTAAGAAGGACGTTTTATGTTCAGTCGTGGTAAAATCTCTAGAGAAGGACATCATGGTAGGAAGAATAGAAGGTACAAGGTGAAGAGGAAGACCAGCAACCTAGTGGCTTGATACTGTCAACATAACAGCAGAGAAGACCCTGGTGGACCTGTCTGGGCTTGGAGAAGACCCTGGTTGACCTATCTAGGCCTGGAAGTGCTGCCTGGCCCCTTCCTCAGAACAAATCAATATCATATTCCCATGTTTTCTGAGATAATGACCTTTGGGTTTTCATTAATCATCAACATTAACAGAAATAAACACATGAAATAGATCCCTCTGTGTGTAATGACTCTATATAATATATGTGTCACTTTATGTATTGAATTACTGGAATACTTAGACTTTTTAATGATCTTCTAATTCATTGAGATGCTCCTGTATAGTCTCTTCCACGCTGGAGCCTCTGACCTCATCAGACTGTGGTGAATATTACACACTTCGCCTGCAGCACGCTCATGTCAGGACTGGTAGGAGATTTCATAAACGTTTCTAATTTGTTACACCCAAGACCTTTTTGATAACAATAACCGTGTGGCAATCGTTCCCTCCACCTCCTATGGTTTTTTAATTAAATTCCGCCTCTGTATAAGTGCGATAAAAGTGGAGCAACTGGAGAGAAACTCTGAGCACCGTGGATCTTACCTGGGATTACTGAGTAATGGAAGTATAATGGCATTGGTAGAATCTCCCCCTGTCTCCCCACTATTCCCCGGCCTCTCCTCTCTGTCAAGCCCTTCACTGGCTTCCCATTGCCCAAAGACTCCAGTTCAAAACCCTACCAATGAAACACAAAGGCATCCACAACCTGTCTCCTTCGTACATATGTGACATGGTCTTCTAGTACTTAACCTCTGATCCTCACAAGATCTCATTCTCTACTCCCCTCTTATCTTTTCTTCCTACAACTGCATATAAGATTTCTCCCGTGCTTCCCCTATACTCTAGAATGCTCTGTCCCAACACATCAGACTCTCGCCCACTGTAGAAACCTTTAAAAGGAACCTTCAATAAGCGATGCGCCTATTGAAGCCGGGCCGATCACGTGATAAGGCCCATAATGTACTGGGACCAATCACGTGGTCGGCCCCATAATGCACCGCGCCGGATGTGACATAGCGGCCGGTGCATGATAGGTGTACAGAGGGCGGGAGATTCCAAATAGAGGGGCGGCGATGAAGAAAGAATAACGCCGCCCAGCGGGGTGTGTGCTGCTGCATCGAGGAGGGGCAGAATGGAGCCTGGCGACGCCTTTTCAGTCCCCAGCCTCAGGGACTGCTGTAAGTTATAAGTTATCTTTCTGATGTTTTATAGGGCCCCTTTAGCTCAGAGAGGGATAGATAGGGAGCAGCTAGGAAGGTTCAGGGACAGGTAGTGATAGGGTAGGGGCTTAAATCTAGGTGACAGGTTCCCTTTAACACACACATATATACATATACAGGGTTGAATAAGCAGGGCATTTTTACCATCTTTTCAGTTCGCCATTTAACGGTATCAACCCCTGAGGACTCTCAGATTCTTATTTATATATTTCTATCTACTGGCTAACACGGTGCAAACATTTTTTACGTTTAATATGAAGTCTCAATAAAGAAATGAGACAAACGTCCCAAACAAGTCTCCAAAGTCATAGAGACCATTGTGATACTACCACTATAAATTAGTAGGTATTCACACTAGGCAACCGCACTCTGATCTTCAGGGATTGTCCAATGATGTGTAATTCTACATGCGTCTGCTTCATTGAGTATTTACGAGTAGAATTACCATGTAATGAGGGCGCGCACCCAGGAATATACATCATTATATTTATAAAAAGGTAAATATTTAGTGTCGGTGGATGGCACGGGCAAAAGCCATGTTATTTCTCATATAACTACCTGGGTCTATAAATTTGCTTCCTCTAGGTTGTTCCAGTGCAAAATAATAAGGGTGACTAACGTTTGGTGATTGTTTTATTTACTTTCAGAAATATTGGATTTTTTTGTTTTGTTTTGGTGGCCATTTTTACGAAAAAATAAAATGTAAGTCACTTTTTAAATGATTTTTCCCCTTTGGGCGTTATGTGTTTCATTTCTCTGCAGCACTCCTACAGGGGAAAATAGGCATTACACATTACATATTTAAATCAAGTGAAAAGGTGTTCTGTAAAAAAAGTAAATAAAAAAAGTGAAAATGTAAAGTCTGTTGGTACCTTTGCATTATAGATATCATTCCTCAGTATTGGGACTCGATCCAGTGGCCTCTTGCTTATTTGTCTCTGTCCTGTCACATCCTGGGTGGGGCTATTTACTCACCTTTCACCAGTCTTCTTTCTAGCTATAATTCTATATGGAGTTCTGTAAAGGAGTTCCAGCCCTGCAGCTAAGGGATTTAGCCTGTTACTCAGACACTAGTGTTGTATCTTCTATTTTCTGTTAGGTCTGTAGGAAGTTACCCTTGCTTGCATTTATTTTCTCTCCTTTCTTCACTTCTGCACATGCTTTATGTTTACAAACCTTTGTTTTTTGTCTACCCCTCCACACTTTCCTTACCTTAGTTAGTTGTGTGTAGCGACAGCTTAATGGCCTTTTAAGGAGCCATGTTGGAGGTGTGGTTTCTAGTTGTGCGCCTAGGGACGTTGTAGTCTGTACAGGAACCAGTAGGGTGTAGGTGCAGCTGCAGTGGTTTAGGCTTTATTTCTCCCTGTACCTGTTTGTGAGTTGATACATTCATAACAATAGATTGAATCAGTCATGGGATCACAGTGGCCATGATGCTGTGATCACATCACTTTGGATTTACGGTAATTCAGTAAGAAGCTTGTTAATAGACTTTTTGGAAGATGGATATTATTTTTCAGCTTTGGACTTGTGTGTTTTTTTTTTTTGTAACTCATTTCATATATTCTGCTCTGAAATTGGCATTTAAAGAGAGTATTCTCATACTGGCTCTTCATCCATTAGCCAAAGTAGGCTACAAAAGATACGTAGATGATCTCTCATTTTGGAGGACCTGGCATGAATATGCAATACACAGCCAACCTATTGATTTTTATAGAAATGATATAATAAACTATGTAATGCTTTATTTTTTCTGAGGAGGCGCTGCAGAAAATCTGAACACTGTCCTCCCAGATTCCGGTACAGATTGCAGCTGTTTCCTGAGGTTTATAACAGCGGAGCATACCGTAATCAGCTTTAAATAGTGGGAGCTGTCTAATAACATGATATTTTCCATGTCGGACCACCCTCCAAAACATTTTGAGCTTTATAGTTTGGAAATGGAGACTGGAAAGATTTCTATTTTATTAAATAATGAAGTTTCAAGCAGGAGCCCTCCCATCCACACTATGTTGGGACATCTCACACACTTCACTATCTTTCAATTGTGCATAGGAGAAATGGGAATAAGGACCGCGCTCCCGCTCCAAGGAACCCAATGATTCAGGATGTTAGAAATACAGATGGTGTTTTATTACACGTTTCGGGCTCAAGTCCCTTCCTCAGAAAACACCCCATAAAATAAGATATACAACATAAGTGGTACATGTTATTTTGTGAGTTATCTGAAGAAGGGACTTGAGCCTGAAACGCGTCATAAACCATCATCTGTATTTCTAACAACCTGAATCATTGGGTTCCTTGGAGCGGGAGCGCGGTCCTTATTCCCATTTCTCTTATGCACAATTGAATGTTCAACCCGCGGGAGGACTGCTGCAGACCAAAAAACTTGACATCTACCTTAAGCTGAACCGCTAATTATAGGACCTTAAGCCGGCGGTATAGGAGAGACGTGAGGACCTGTGGTGACGTCACACTCGTGACGCCCCACGTGACCAGCTCCCTTCCCGGAAGTCGGGTATGGCGTGTGGTACACAAGAAGCACCGAAGGCTACATCCACCGGGTTATACAGGCTGCATAACCCGCTGAGGTGAGTGCATTATCACCTGCAACATTTAACCCCACTGAACCACCAGGTATCACTCCAGGAGCGCCCCTCCTCTCTTTCTTCTTTGCATTGACATCTACTGTTGTTACAGGTTTATGAGGGACTTGTGACGTCTCACAACCCGAACAGGTGAGCGGTTTCAACAACTTGCTGCACTCCCATAATCCTACGGATAAACACCACTGTGCTCCCTTTCCTTTTTAGTCCTTTATGCCACACTTTACTATCTGCAAGGACAACTTGTGCAATACGTCAAATGCTCATGACTCATAAAATATATTAATACATGCAAATTAAAGCAATACCAGCTACTTATACCAGTAAAACCAGGTTTCCATTGCTGATCTTTCCCTGGAGGAGCTTGACTCATCTTGGAAGAAAATAGTAATCAGTTTAGAGAGGACATCACACGCGCTCCTGCCGGTACCCTTTTACTAGTTATAGTCACACTTAGTCACGGGGACAACAATTGCTGATTCATCCATAATGGTCCCATAGAAATCACATGAATAAAAAAAACACCTTAATCTACACAACCTGAATGAGAACAATAGGAATTATCCCGCAGCTTCTCTCAGTCTCAGGGACGCATTGGTGTGCTAGGGTTGATCAGACACACCCTTATTAGCATGAGCTTTTCTCTTAATTAACCTCCCCACCCCATCAATATAACATCCAAGTATCAAATATCGTCTAAATATTTTGTAAATTGCAATTGGTACTAAAAATATACATATACGTCCCATATTATGTACGACAGTGTGTCTGCTAATATATATACAACTTCCAAATATATATTAAAAAAAATATATATATAGTTGGTTTCTTAAGATGGTCACCATGGTTAGTGTCATCCATGAATGCTATAATATTTGGAATTAAATAATATAAGTAGATGATAACCATGTTTCAGATTATGAGCATTGTTGCAGATTTCAGCTTTCAGCAGAACATTACTCTCTGCAGTCAGTGATTTTGCAAAAGTATCATTTCTCTTATCTATCTTCCCCGATATTCACCTTCTTTTCAATGATCATCAGGTCTATTTCCTTCTCTTCTTTTGCACCGGATCCTTTCTTTCTCAATACTTGACTTCGTCTCCTTCCTGGATCTTGCATTATCTGTTACCTTAGACGTTTTATCTGCCTTTCCATACCTTCTGATTAGAAGGTTGTAAGAATTCATAGACTCCAGTCCATAGATCAGGTCAATAGTCTCTGGCCAATGGATGCGAGGCGAATTTCTTACCTTCCGGGATCCCTGCTGTGACTTTTGATCAACCGGTCAAGGTAAATAGATCAAATGTTATCAAGTTATCATTGCAGTGTGATACATAGATGATGTTGCACCAGCCTGGCTATTCAAAAAATGCATCGGGGAATAAGGAAAGTAGGAGATTCAAGAGCCTCCGGTCCAGCAGCCAGAGACTACTAACCTGGCTGATGGACTTGAGTCCTGCCAATAGATCAGCCAATTGCAGGAGGTGAGCATTCAGGAATGGGCCCACTCTGTCGTGACACCCATGTAGGAGCTGGCCAGTGAGAGGACCCCTGTACAGGGATCGTCAGGAGCAACTTCAGGGGGTCTATATTTAATGACTGCAGGTACCAGTGGGGTGGATCATATGAACCAGGAGTCTCTGGATGACACGGATCTGGGGGAAGTTGGAGGTGAGCATCAGGGAATGGACCCAATGGCCCGTGACACTGAACTCCCGTGCAGGAGCTGGCCAGTGAGAGAACCCAAAAACAGGGATTGTCAGTGGCAACCCCAGGGGATCTAAATGCCATGACTGCAGGTACCAGTAGGTTGGCTCATAAGGACTGGAGTGTCGGGGGAACATGGAGACTGGATGTCACCGGACTTCGTGGTAGCAGATGGGTGCAGGTCCGCACACGGCATGACTGGTGCAGGCCCTTGGATGTGCAGGCTGGAGTAGACTGTAGCAGGCAGGTGATGATGGAAGCAGACAGGTGTAGACTGTAGCAATCGGATACAGGCCGTAGCAATTCTGGAAGGGGATACACGTTGGTAACCAAGAAAAGGAAGCAAGGTACAAGGTTAGGACGAGAGCACAGGTACAAAGTACACAGACAGGGATGCGAAATCTAACAACGTCTCTAAGGAAAAACCAAGTTGATTAGGCACGTCCCAAAGGGGAAAGGTGCCTTAAGTACCTGGCGCCTCTCAGCCATAGGCTGAGATGTAGTCTCAGGTTAAAATGCACTGGCCATGTAAATATCCTCAGTGTGCGGTTTAGCTTACAGCTGAAAGGCATTAAAAAAACCTCCAAATAGTGATGCAGTGCTGCACACATCAATCATCTGCTGCCCTGTTTATCAGGAGTTTTATGACACTTTTCTCTGCAATCAAACATGGAATCTTTCAAGTAAAGATATGATTACATTCAGCATCCCAGAGCCTGTAAGGTACTGGCTTCACTTTATAGCCCTAAATCCTGTTGCTTGGTTCCCTTTAATGCTTTTAAACTTAAAGGAGAGCCACCGTATGTCTCTGGTACTGATTTACACTTGTAAGGCTATGTTCACACAGGGTGCTTTTGCTGCATTGTTTTCTGTAGCAAATCCCGATCCTTGAGGATTTAAACCAAATCTCCTGACAGACGGTGTCCTGTGGTTTTGTGTAAATGTTTCTACCAGATTTTGTTGCATTTTTCCATTAGGTTTTGATGCGTTTTCTCGTCCCTCTCTCTCTCTTTCTCTCTCTCTTTCTCTCTCTCTCTCTCTCTCTATCTCTCTCTCTCTCGCCTAATTTCATTGTTTTGCATAATCTCAATTTCAAATTCACATTTGGGAATTTTCGGCAAGAACTGACCGAACTAATGACCATATTGGTTGACCTATATACCGTAATAACCGGTCTGTGATGTAGACACCAGTATACAAAACACCCCAAAACGTTTGTGTGCAAACACGACACCAGAATATCTGATCTGGAACAAGTCTAAGTAGGCCACAAACAGTGATGGGAATCTCTCAAATGAGTCGAATGTAGATAAACTCAGTAATCCTGTGGGGGCATTTCGGAATTGGACTGAGAAGGCCAAAGGGTCCACGATCTCCTATAACAGTGTGAACCAACTCCAGTCCTCAGGAGCCACAAACAGTACATGTTTTCAGGATTTCCTTAGCATTTGACAGTTGGAATCGTCACCTGTTTTAGGAGATTAAAGTATCAACTCTCAAATGCTAAAGAAATCTGTTGTGAGGTATACCAACAATATTGCACATGGCTGGCGTACATGGCACAGGTGGAGGTCTGTTGCAATGTAAATGTGAATGGTTTCATGTGACTGGCAGCATTACACAAAAGAGTTTATGCAAGCAAGTAGGTTTGTGTGAGTGAACATACCTGTCCAGGCTGCCCCCCCTCCCCGCTATGGTCAGACGTGCCTTAGTAGTGTAGAGGATAGATGCCATCATTGGGGCCACTGACATTGTTATGGCTGTAACTGAAGGTAAATGACCCGCCCCAGGGCCGTGGGTACCCGTCCCAAGCGTTTTAGTTCACAGGGGATGTCACTGGGGCCTGTTGCCCAGTCCCGTGGCCCTGACGGCTGCTTAAAATATGGGGGAAAAGTCAATAAAAATAAAATATAGGTGTTTCGTGACGCCACCTATGGTCCCAGCAATGTTACCGGTGCTGCGGGACAGACCTCCGGGGTGATGGTGGAGCAGCAAGATGGTTACGCTCCCCGTAGGTGGAGCGGGATCCCCGGGGCAGTTGTGAATGTTAATGGATTCTCTTCACAGGGAGGCAGCCTACCACACAGTCTCATCATCAGTCTTATCTATGCAACAAGTATGCGGCTCTTCAGGCGCAGGTAAATAAAGTACGTGACACACAGTCTTTAACTCTGAATGGTTTACTGGCAGTACTTCAAGCAGGTTACAGATGGTACAGTCTTTCGGGTCTTTCTGGCCTGGGTAGTCACCTGGGAACCAGGATGACTCACTCAGGACCCTCGGTGGTGTGCCTGCCATTTCTTGCTGGTCCCTCACTGCGCTCTCTCCTGTCTCCCTTGAAGCGCTCCTGCGCGCAGAGCCCCGAGCCGGCTCCCACGGGCCCTCTGTAGAGGACTCTTCTCCCGTGTCCCCCGACCCTATATGGTGCCTTTTTAAGGATGCGCCGGTGTTCGACTGCAATTTCCTCTAGAAGCTCGGGCCTCCGGTTTAACGGCTCAGGGATAAACGCCATCACCGTGTTCAGAGCCGGTGCTCTGTCCCTGGACCAGATCCCTCCGGTCGGCGCTTGTACCGGGTCCGGATTCGGGCGCACCGCACTACCTGGTGCCCCTAAGATCTCCCTCTGTCACGATGGCTCTTTCGCCGTCCTTCACTCCTCACTCCCCAACAGAGCTCTCCGACTCACTAACTAACTATTCTCCTACCCACACAACTTTCTACTCTAAGACTCCTCTCGTGGAACTGGGTCATCTCTGCAGTGGGTCCACCCATGGTCCCCTACCTAGGGTGTGTGTGGATGTATCTTGTGGGGGTCCTTTATTCACCATCCCAACTCCCTGGTCACAGCGATAGTACACGCTCTTTTGTGGGCGCAGTACCCCTTCGTGGCGTCCTCACCAGTGGGGCGTCACATAAAGATGGTAGGTTCAGTAGGGTGCAGTACATGGATCTCATTGTGCCACATAAAGCAGGATCACTGGGTGGCTCTTATAAGGTGCCAGGGCCCCCGCCGACCCACAGCTGTCCCTGATGTATACTGTATACCACATCTCCTGCCATAACACAATGCAGTATAGTGACATAACAATGGGTATGAATCGTTACAGCAATGTGTTTTATTTCTTCTATCTCAGCTCATACTATGATTACACAAAGAGATGTAATAGGAGACTATTGCAATACTTAATTATACTGTTCTATAACAACCTTGTCCCTGAAACCAAAACTACTCCTGAATCATCCAGGAAAATCCCCCAAAATATTGATACTGATAGATGACGCCCTGATTAGGTCCTGTAGTATTTGTTGCAGCTTTTTGATTGGACAATGTCTAGTTACATTTTTCCCCACCGGGTGTTTTTACAAAACCTGAAGAGGAAGAAAAACCACTCAAAAGCCTGAACATGTGAACAGCAACGTGATCGAGATGAGGAGGAAGAGTCATTCTAGTGTTTTAGAGCAATTTTTCAGGTGTCTTTTGGAGCGGACCTACTCTACAAATCTCCTAAAGAGATTGGCCCCACCAGACAATCACTTCTCAATGGCTATTATCAAAAAATACAGAAAAACTTCATATTTAGCTCCTGTCCTGGAGCCCTTTCTCCATTGTCAGTGCTGATTTCCCAGGCGGACACGTCACGTTGTGATATCACATGATCACTCCGGCCGTCCAGCAGCCGATGATCACTTTTCCATAAAGATGGAAGCCAGGATCTCTGGCAAATTATGTTGGCCACTAGACATCGGCCTTCAGTATAAGTCATAGAGTGGTGGACTTGGAAGGAACCTCCTGGGTCATCGTGGGAAGAAACCTCATGGGTCATCTGGTCCAACCGCCTGCTACAAGCAGAATTCACTAAATCCTCCCAGACCGATGTCTGTCCAGCCTCTGTGTGAAGACTTCCATTGAAGGAGAACTCGCTACCTCTCATGGCTGCCTGTTCCTGTTGTTGATCTCCCTCACTATCAAAAAGTTTTTTCTAATATCTAATCTGTGTCTCCTCCCATTCAGTTTCATCCCAGTGCTTCTAGTCTTCCCTTGTGAAATGAGAATAAATCCGATCCTCTACAGTGTGACAGCCCTAGAATAAAGCTGATCCCTCTACAGTGTGACAGCCCTAGAATAAAGCTGATCCCTCTACAGTGTGACAGCCCTAGAATAAAGCTGATCCCTCTACAATGTGACAGCCCTAGAATAAAGGTGATCCCTCTACAGTGTGACAGCCCTAGAATAAATCTGATCCCTCTACAGTGTGACAGCCCTAGAATAAAAGTGATCCCTCTACAGTGTGACAGCCCTTCAGATATTTGTAGACCTCAATTAAGTCTCCGCTCAGTCTTCTAAACATAGCCAGATCCTGTAACCAGTCCCCATAGGATATGGTTTGCAGAACGGTCACCATTCTGGTTGCTCTTCACTGATCTTGCTCCCGTTTGGTGTGGAGCCCAGAACTGGACACAGTATCCAGATGAGATCTGATCAAAGAAGATGGGGATAATGACTTCACCTGATCTAGACTGTGACTTCTGTTCATACATCCCAGAATAGTGTTTGCTTCTTCATCACTTTGATGACTCCTGTTTAGTCTGTGATCTATTGGTCAGTAAAGTCAGTGACAACTTACCCTGAAAGTCATATTAGAGTAAAGCGGCCATCCCCACTAAATGCTTAAAGGGTTAGTCCTGCTTAATAAAAGTGATCACCTATCCACAGGACACCCACAAACTGGAACGGAGGTTGTGCTAGCTCCATTGATCACCTATAAGATGGCTGGAAAAAGCCAAATGCTGGACTCTGCTTTATCTGGAAGTCCTATAGAAAGTGAATGAAGAAGTGGTGGTGCGCATGCCCGGCCACCGTGCAATTCTGAAGAGGAGTCTCATAGACCATAAACTGAGCGCGCGCGTGTGCAAGTTATTCCAGATAGGTGATACCTTGTAATGATGGGAATAATCCATGAATAAAGTCTAAGGCCAGTTTCACACCACGGTTTGATCAGGTCCAGGGTTGTCTGATGCGAGCCTGACAGCCCCGGACCCGATTTTGAGACAATGTAGCCCTATGGTGCCGGATGGCAGTGATTTGCCATCCGGTATTGTCCTTGTCCGACAGAATCAGGCTACGTTCGTTTATTTGCCCCGGACACAAAATCGGAGCTTGCAGCATTTTTGTGTCCGAGGCAAAAAGTTAAACCAAACTGGATCCTGCTGCTTTCTCCCGGATCCGGCACCCCATAACATGGGAGTCTATGGGGCGCCGGATCGCGCTGGACCCGACAGAGAATCTGTCAGGTTCTCGGACGGCAGGTGCTGAAGCTCAGTGCCGGCTGGCAATGAACTTCAGCACCTGGAGAGCTCCCCACCTGAGATTTCAGGACTCCTTGACCTTTCACATAGCGGGCCACAAATTCAGTAAGAAAGCAAGTGGCGGCCGTGCTACACAAACAGTATAAGTGCCAGAGAACCGGATAGTGTAAAGTGCCAGAGAACCGGATAGTGTAAAGTGCAGAACGATGTAAGTGCCGCACTCATAGAATATTCAAGAGTAAATCTTGCCCCAAGCAACACTTTATCTAAGAGGCGGAATATAGTTTATATATATGGTTCATTCACTGCCGGATGAAGTTATGTCTGGAGAATATTCAGTGCTGGTTTATGATTATGGAATTATATTCATTCAAGAATATAAATAGATCCCAAAAAACGAGTACCGGTATATTAAAAAGCTCAATATTTTAATATATGATTATTAAAATTACAAGAAAACAATAAAGGTTAAAATAAAACTCAATTAAGAACACAGAGTCTATAGCAGAGTAAATAACTAGCAATCCAGCAAGTGATAGAAGAATGTGATCACCTTCAATCAGGACCTTCAATAGAGTATTCGCATAGAAACTTACAATTTGGCTAATGGTATCTGCCGGGTCCGGAGACGCCTCCTGATGAAGAGGAGCGAAACACGCGTTGGGGCGGTGGTGACCAGCCCACGGAAGCGACTAATATTGAACTTGTGTGTGTTCGTGGATCAAGATAAAAGAGCAACTCAAGATTAAATTGTCTATTTAATTGCCTTATGGGCCACACTAGAGATAACAATATTTACATGATGGATATATAGATATTAACCTCTTATTGCCTGAATTAAAATATGCATTTCATAGAAATGAACTGAACTGGGCATGATGCGAATACGCAACTGTAGATATTAAGGGGTTAAACTCAGATATGCGAATGAAGGTATAAGAAGTCAAATGTAAGTTGGTTACTGATCAGCCACATGGAGGCGGTGTAGAGCCACAGGGTTCTCTCTCTTGGTTACTCCCAATACATAATGTAATGCAATCTTCTTGACAGTGAACACTGGAGGAATATAGCCAGTTACTTTAAACCCCTGTTTTTCACTCCCTCTCTGCCCCCGGCTGTCCCTAATTTCCCTCCCCTTGTGATTTGAGCTGAAAGATCCCTATGATGGGTCATACTTCCCACCAGGAGGTCCAAGGGAACGGTTCTGGTGCAATCGGATCCAGTTGGGCTCCTTCTATGCTTGGGACGAAGTACAGTTTCCCTATCTGGATTCTGCTAGCTGCTCTCCATATCTCCCCATCCCAGGGGGCTAGAAAGAATCAAAACTTAAGTGTGTGTGCGATTGGCTCTCACAAGTTCAGGAATATAATGCGCTGTGCTTAGAAACCCGATGTGTACCCTGGTTACCGGGAACACATCGGGTTAGAAAGGCGTCACACACGCAGATGTCTGCTACTCAGCGGCAGACCAACGACCAAAAATGGTCCTGGCCAATCCGCAGCATGTCGCACACAGCGACATCGCTGCGAGGTTGCTGCAACGTCACAAAACCTGTGACGTTGCAGCGATATCGTTAGCTATATCGCTGCGTGTAACGGGTCCTTAAGGGGCCTTTTTTTAATGCTTAGTAAGACTTTGCAGGTGTTTTGTGTTAATTATTCAAATTTACTGAGAATTAATTTGGGTTTTCATTGGCTGTAAGCCATAATCATCAACATAAACAGAAATAAACACATGAAATAGATCTCTCTGTGTGTAATGACTCTATATAATATATGTGTCACTTTATGCATTGAATTACTGAAATAAAATCACTTTTGGTATTCTAATTTAATGAGATGCACCTGTGAATGTGTATATATATTATATATACAGTATATCTATATGACATTTCCATTTCCACTATGAGATAGCTCCTGTCATTGACTTTATGAGCTTCAACATCTGTATCCAGATCTGATCTCTCGGCCGGTCTGGACACACCCTGCTGGTGCTATCGCCTCATTCGGGTGGGGTTGGGTGTTGTACATCAATATATAAAAGTCTCCAGGAGGTAATTAGAGATAGTTCCAAGCTGATATCAAGGAAGACACTTGGGAAATCCTAAGGATGGAGATAAAAGGAGTCTTCTCTGTTTTCCTCTTCATTTTCCTCAGATGCCACCTGGGTAAGAAAACCATGAAGAGCACAAGTTGGCTGTCACTGCTGGATATACCTGCTGATTGGGCATGAAGATACGCATCTCATACTCTGCACCGTCTGGTGTGCACTGCTGTGTATATACTCAGTAGTGTGTGACTGGTATGACAGATTTAGTGATGATATATGGGCGATACTCCCCAGGTGTACAGCATGGCTATGGGATGTTGCTGGATGTCGTAGTGTCTGAGGGTATCACTAGCAAGTTGCTAGTCAATGGATCTGCTATTTGGCTCAGAATTAGTATCCCATGCCTTGAGTAGTGTCCAGAGAACTTAAGAACTCTGATTTTCCTGAGGTTAGACATAATCGGAGGAGAAGTTGTACATAAAGAGAGATGAGTGCACCCTAGCTAGCAAGTGGGGATGAGCTGAACCTGTTCACTTACCTAGAAGTTAGTGAGGACCATAAAGAATCTCCATATTGTGGTCAATTGTTCAATTATGTTGTTGTGGGGTAAAGGAGTATATGAGCAAGACACCCTAAATCTGGGTTTTCGCTGTGTAAGGGAGGTTTAGTCTAAATTGTTATTTGAATGATGTTTTTCTATATCTTTATTGTACTGCTAAGTTGTTAGGGGACATTTAGGGTCAACCAGTGGTGTAACTTGAAGCTCATGGGCCCTGGTGCGAAAGCTCCAACGGGGCCCCCAATTATTGCAAGTCTTTAATAGCAATAGTCTTTTTCTATAGGCCAAAGGGTCTTTTGGGGGCCCCCTGGGCTCCAGGGCCCGGGTGCAATTGCAACCCCTGCATTTGTTGTAGTTACGCCCCTGGGGTCAACTCCATAAGCGTCAATGCCCCTGGTATACTGCCGACAGCAATGGTTTTGAGTTATAGAAGAATCTTACATGACCCCCTCATTCAGAACCTTCATACATGAAGCCAGAAAATATCAGTGGCTACAAAGAGCAATTCTCATTCTGGAGGACCCAGCACATCTGTGCCTGTAGGGGAGCTGTAGGGAAATGTAATGCTTGCACCAAGATTAAAATGAGCCTAAAAAGTTATTTAGGGGAAACAAAAAGGGGTTTTGAAAAAATTGCCCAACTTCTTAAAGAACAGGAGTTGGTATTTCAGATTGCTTTTAGAGAGTTTGGATGTTGGTAGCGTGGTTGGGGGGGCTGTGAGTTCCACAATTTAGAGGAAGCTTGAGAGACGTTTTGGAGAGGACAAAAACAGAAGTAAAAATAAAGTCAGGAGGCTTGGAGTTTGGCAGTGTCTAGAGGATAAAGGCAAACTTGTGGATGTCTCTCTTGGTGAAGGAGGAGAATTGAGAATATGTTGGAGGGCTGATGGCAGGATGGCCACATAGAAGAATGTTGCAGTAGTCCAGGAGGAAGATGATGAGAGCATGTACAAGAATTTTGTTGGCTCAAGGCTAAGGAAAAAGTAGATTTTTCTAAACATTTTCAAAGTGGAAGTAGCCGAAGAGGATAAGGCTCGGATCACTAGCGTAGCTACGGGGGTGGGGGGCAGAGGGGGGGTTACCCCAGGCTCCACGCTCTGAGGGTCCAGCTGAGCCATCCTACTGTCAACTGTATCTGCGTGCACTGCGTGTGATACAGGTTAGCTCCTGGTAGAGCGGAGATATGCGATCTCCCTGCTCTACGGCTCTCCATTCTGTAGCCGCAGGAGTAGGTTGATTCTGTAGGCTGCAGGACAGCGGGGAGACACGGTAGGACGTGGAGCAGTGTGATGATGTCACCACACTGGTCTATGTGTGCCCTAGAGCGATGAAATCACCGCATTGGTCCTCTCTTCTGGTGAATTCCTCAGGATCTATGGGTTGGCGAGTATAAATAGGATGAGGTTGTTTTATGCTCATGGGGGATATACTGGAGGGCCGCATTATAATATATGGAGGCAGCTTTATAATTATAGGGCTGATATATCTATGAGGCTCATATAATATCTGGGGGCTGCATTATTATCTATGGGGGCTCATAATAATATATAGGGGCATTATTGTAATATATAGAGGCAGCATTATTATCTCTGGAAGCTGCATTGTAATATATAGTGGCTGGCATTATAGTATATAAGGGCTGCATTATAATCAATGGGGGCTTTATTGTAATATATAGAGGCTGCATTATAGTATTTAGAAGCTGCATTATAATATATAGAGGCTGCATTATTTATATTTAGGAGGCTGTTATAATATATGGAGGCTGCATGATATTGTATAGAGGATGCATTTAATATATAGAGTGCATTAATTATGGAGGCTGCATTATAATCTATGGTGGTGCATTATGATCTATGGAGACTGCATTTTAGTATACAAAGGCTGCATTGTTGGGTGCAATGAAAGAGTCAATCTAGGGATTCAATAGGAGAATTGCTTTGTAAGGGCTGTATTTTGTGAGTGGTATAAGTGGGGCAATCAATTTCTGCTATGGGGTGCATTATTATCTTTGAGCTGCATTAATATAAGGCTGCATTATAATATATGGAATTGATTATTATGGAAGCTGCATTATAATATATAGAGGTGCATAAATTTAAGTGCATATATATAAGGCTGCTATTATTTTGAGGTGATGCATATAAGGTACATTTAATATATAGAGGCTACATTGTAATATATAGAGGCTGCATTATATATATAGAGGCTTGTATCATTTATGAAGCTGCATTATAATATATAAGGCTGCATTTATATTAGATGGTTATATGTATATAAGGTGCTTTATATTTATGGAGGCTGCATTGTAATGCATGAAGGCTGCTAATAATATATAAGGTGCATTATAATATGAGGCTGCGATTATAATGTTTTGAGGCTGCATTAATATATATAGGGCTACATTGTAAATATAATATTAGAGGCTGCATTATAGTATATAGAGGCTGCGTTATCATTTCTGAAGCTGCATTATAATATATAGAGGCTGCATTACAAATTAAGCTATATAGAGGAGCTGCGTTATATTCTAGGAGTGCATTATAATATACGAGGCTGCATTATAGCTATGAGCTGGATTCATAGGTTACTGGAGCTGTATATTTAGGGGAATTAATTGCTATGGGCCTATGCATTCTATCCGAGTGGTGGGGGGGTTAACATTGGGTGTTATATCATATGGTATATAAGATTTTCAGTAACAGGGCAGTCATCTGCTGAGGTTCCCCTATATCTATGATTAGGCTGCACCATCATAGTTGTACACATGGTTACTTGTTGGGGCCCATTCCGATGTTTGCCCCTCTCCCCCTGAGCTGGACCCCTGACTACGCCTCTGGACCTGATTTCTGGTCTGGAAGACAGGAGAGGGTCACAGTAGGCTTCTTTACATTTATGGGATCAGGGTCGTAGCGGGATGCGTTTGGGTGAGAGCCGGCCCCCGAGGGCTCGATCCTTTGTTCATCACTCACTCATGTGTTCTACATTCTTATTTCCCAGGTTCGGCTCTTATTTGCTATTCATGCAGTGGAACTTGTGAAAATAATGCGACTGCGACGTGTCAAGAGGGAGAGCAATGTATGACTCTCGATACCTATGACAGTAAGTGTTGTTTAATGTACTGATGTCTGTAGTGAGATAGTCTTGTATTACACAAGGACGGGGCTCGGCTTAATTTCACATGCGGCAAAGAATCTATTAAGTGCCCTTCCCTCTCCACATTACAAACGTTTCCTAATTAGTTCATGCCCAGGCAGAATTACACATAATTACCAATTACCAGCCGTAAAGTGATACTACTACAGCACCTATAATTACAGTACTTAGAAGGGATCTTAATGTCTCCTACCAGTATTCCGGCAGTGCCGCGTACCCCTGGATTATGTCATATTAGGGACTGATAGAGACCCCTACCACTATAGAAAAAGATATACAGGGGCATCTCAATGCATTAGAATATCATCAAAAAGTGACTTTATTCCAGTAATTCAATACATAAAGTGACACACATCTATTATATAGAGTCATTACACACAGAGGGATCTATTTCATGTGTTTATTTCTGTTAATGTTGATGATTAATGAAAACCCAAAGGTTATTATTATCTCAGAAAGTTAAAGTAGGGTGGATGAAGGGTCTGAGAGATAAAATATGACCTAAATAGGTATCAGAGGCTTTACCTTGTGTGGTTGTGAGAGTCACAACCACTATAAAAGCAGATCACGGCTGCTGCAGTCCCCAGCGTGGTGCATATAGAGGAGGGAGGATGAAGGGTTAAAGACCACGCTGCCGTATTCCACCAGACATCAAAGGGTGAATATAATATTGATTTATTAGTCAACGTGTTTCAGAGCTCCCTGGCCCCTTCCTCAGGACAAATCAATATCGTATTGCCGTGTTTCACAGCGTTTCAGGGAGGCCATATCCAGCTCTGATCAGGTGATGTATAGGCAGCTCCCATTCAAGTCTATGGTAGATCTTCATGCTCATCACCTGCTGCCCGTTGTGTTCATGAGCCGACAACGGCGGGTTCAACAGACGTAAAGTGAGAGGGTAATTTGGTATTACATGGCGAGGCCAATTCATGCGGCATATTGACCCTGTTTGATGACTGATTGTATTTTATTGGCAGATGGAAAACTCTACGACCGTCAGTTGGGCTGTCAGCACTCGCAGTACTGCAAGAACAATGCAGACGGCAGCCCCATAGTCCGGACTTGTTGTATTGAAGACCTGTGTAATAACCCCCGGGCAGCCAGTGTGGCCCCCTCCAATCCTAATGTTCCAGGGGCCAATGACGTCAGTAGAGGTAGGTGGGGTCTTTTACATCAAATGTGGACCTCCATGACAAAACTGGTGGTGTAATGTGCAGTCATACAGTTATAGAATTAGAAGGAGCCATTTATATTAACTGACAAGTAATCAATGACCTGCAGAGCAGTCTGATTAATATGGATGGACCATCATGATGATACTTAAAGGGAACCTATCAGGTCGTTCCATCCCCTCTGCTATCACTAGCTGTCCCTGCACCTTGGTAGTTGATCCCTTATCAACCATGTGGGGCTGATCACGTGGTACGGCCCGGCTCCGGCGCATGCACAGTGCACATATTGAAGCCGAGCCATACACATCACAAGGCCCCACAATGCACCGCACCAGATATGACGTTCCGGACGGCTCATGATAGCAGCAGAGGAGGCGAGAATTTCACAAAGAGGTGGAACAGCAAATGACTTATAACGCCCAGCGGGGTGTGCTGAAGGCCAGCGGGGAGGGCAGAATGGAGCCCCGGAGCCGCCTTTCCAGTCTATGGATGGAGAGTGATTGTAAGTTATAAAGCATTTTTCTTAAACTTTATAGGGCACGTTTAGCTCCGAGAGGGAAGGTTATGGATCAGTTACCAAGGTGCAGAGACGGGTAGTGATGGGTTAGGGGGGATAGAACGAGCCGACAGGTTCCCTTTAAAGCGTTTCACCCTTTGGAATAAAACCACATTACACAATAAAGATCATTAAGTTAAAGTTCTGCTACTTGTTTTGTATGGATCAGGAGTTACCTCCTGTATTATACTCCAGAGCTGCACTCACTATTCTGCTGGTGCAGTCACTGTGTATATACATTACATTACTGATCCTGAGTTACCTCCTGTATTATACTCCAGAGCTGCACTCACTATTCTGCTGGTGCAGTCACTGTGTACATACATTACATTACTGATCCTGAGTTACCTCCTGTATTATACTCCAGAGCTGCACTCACTATTCTGCTGGTGGAGTCACTGTGTATATACATTACATTACTGATCCTGAGTTACCTCCTGTATTATACTCCAGAGCTGCACTCACTATTCTGCTGGTGCAGTCACTGTGTACATACATTACATTACTGATCCTGAGTTACCTCCTGTATTATATTACAGAGCTGCACTCACTATTCTGCTGGTGCAGTCACTGTGTACACACATTACATTACTGATCCTGAGTTACCTCCTGTATTATACTCCAGAGCTGCACTCACTATTCTGCTGGTGCAATCACTGTGTACATACATTACATTACTGATCCTGAGTTAGCTCCTGTATTATACTCCAGAGCTGCACTCACTATTCTGCTGGTGCAGTCACTGTGTACATACATTACATTACTGATCCTGAGTTACCTCCTGTATTATACTCCAGAGCTGCACTCACTATTCTGCTGGTGCAGTCACTGTGTGCATACATTACATTACTGATCCTGAGTTACCTCCTGTATTATCCTCCAGAGCTGCACTCACTATTCTGCTGGTGCAGTCACTGTGTACATACATTACATTACTGATCCTGAGTTACCTCCTGCATTATACTCCAGAGCTGCCCTCACTATTCTGCTGGTGCAGTCACTGTGTACATACATTACATTACTGATCCTGAGTCACCTCCTGTATTATACTCGAGCTGCGCTCACTATTCTGCTGGTGCAGTCACTGTGTACATACATTACATTACTGATCCTGAGTTACCTCCTGTATTATACTCCAGAGCTGCACTCACTATTCTGCTGGTGCAGTCACTGTGTACATACATTACATTACTGATCCTGAGTTACCTCCTGTATTATACTCCAGAGCTGCACTCACTATTCTGCTGGTGCAGTCACTGTGTACATACATTACATTACTGATCCTGAGTTACCTCCTGTATTATACTCCAGAGCTGCACTCACTATTCTGCTGGTGCAGTCACTGTGTACATACATTACATTACTGATCCTGAGTTACCTCCTGTATTATACTCCAGAGCTGCACTCACTATTCTGCTGGTGCAGTCACTGTGTACATACATTACATTACTGATCCTGAGTTACCTCCTGTATTATACTCCAGAGCTGCACTCACTATTCTGCTGGTGCAGTCACTGTGTACATACATTACATTACTGATTCTGAGTTACCTCCTGTATTATACTCCAGAGCTGCACTCACTATTCTGCTGGTGCAGTCACTGTGTACATACATTACATGACTGATCCTGAGTTACCTCCTGTATTGTACTCCAGAGCTGCACTCACTATTCTGCTGGTGCAGTCACTGTGTACATACATTACATTACTGATCCTGAGTTACCTCCTGTATTATACTCCAGAGCTGCACTCACTATTTTGCTGGTGCAGTCACTGTGTACATACATTACATTACTGATCCTGAGTTACCTCCTGTATTATACTCCAGAGCTGCACTCACTATTCTGCTGGTGCAGTCACTGTGTACATACATTACATTACTGATCCTGAGTTACCTCCTGTATTATCCTCCAGAGCTGCACTCACTATTCTGCTGGTGAAGTCACTGTGTACATACATTACATTACTGATCCTGAGTTACCTCCTGTATTATACTCCAGAGCTGCACTCACTATTCTGCTGGTGCAGTCACTGTGTGCATACATTACATTACTGATCCTGAGTTACCTCCTTTATTATACTCCAGAGCTGCACTCACTATTCTGCTGGTGCAGTCACTGTGTACATACATTACATTACTGATCCTGAGTTACCCCCTGTATTATACTCCAGAGCTGCACTCACTATTCTGCTGGTGCAGTCACTGTGTACATACATTACATTACTGATCCCGAGTTACCTCCTGTATTATACTCCAGAGCTGCACTCACTATTCTGCTGGTGCAGTCACTGTGTACATACATTACATTACTGATCCTGAGTTACCTCCTGTATTATATACTCCAGAGCTGCACTCACTATTCTGCTGGTGCAGTCACTGTGTACATACATTACATTACTGATCCTGAGTTACCTCCTGTATTATACTCCAGAGCTGAACTCATCATTCTGCTAATTAAACCCACCAACACGATATACTCTTGCTTTTCTCCTACATTGCAGAGGACAGTTAGTTTTCCCATCCTCACATTGCTGTATAGCCCCTGATATAAGGAGTGGACCCTTTATTGAATACAAATCAGACATGTAACAAGCAAGACAAGCTAGAAGATTTCAGCTCTGAATTGTGACTTCAGCTGTATCTCAGGGCACAATACAAGTAATATGAGTTCACAAAGTGACTTTTTTATGTAGTGAGTGTACATATTGGTAAATGGTATGACGAGTGATGAGCGGGCACTGCCATGCTCGGGTGCTCAATACTCAGAACAAGTATCTTGACTCTCAGACCGTCACGACTTGTTTCCCGAGTATAATGGAAGTCAATGGAGAACTTGAGCAATTTTCAAGCAGATCTTCATGAGTGCTCTAGTTCTCCATTGACTTCCACTACACTGGGTCCTTGAGTCACATCCGTCCAAGCCTCCAACCTGCTCGTGTGGAGTCCGGGGCCCCTGAGCTGGGCAGGACCGCTCAACACTAGTTGTTTCCTTTCGTCTTTTTGGGACTCATCTCTTTCTTACAAATCACCCAATCTGCTCTCCAATACAATGAAGGACTGACCGGTGACATCTCTATATTCCAGATACGCCCCTGGACTGCTATGCTTGTAATTATCCATGTTTGCTTGTGGACAATATAGTTACCTGCGCAGCTAAGGAACTCTGTGTGACAAAGTCTGCTAAAATTGGTGAGTAGTATCATGTGGCGCCCCTGCGGTCTGGCTACTACAAATGGTAATGCATCTGATATTCTTGTATTCTTATGTCTATAGAGAAATGAGGATCACTGCTGTAATTCCCCTAAACACCCAACACTGCCCAAACTCCAATCAGAGAGTGCAGGGTGGAAGAGACCCACTAGGGCAGACCCTACTTCTCGTTGGAGAGAGGAGGTAGGAGGAGAGAGAGCTAGGCAAAGGGGTTGTTCTAGGTTGGATGTCAGGTCATGAGGCCGACTGCTCTGAAAAGCTACGTAGAGGAACAAAGCTGCAGAAGGGTACCGGGCCCTGTGTATCCAGGTTTATAGGACCTGGCCACAGAACCTGGAGGCCATCAGATTTCACGCCCAGTAGCCGCCCCTGTGGGCCCATCCAGGGCACAGTGGCAAAGAGAGCCAGAGGACTGAAGCAGTCTCTCACAGGGTCTGCGTCACCTGCCCGGCTAGAGGGTAACCACAGAATAGAGGATGCAGAGAAGAACTACTATCTGGGACTAGAAGTCAGTAGGAGGCCAATACACTTTATTCCAGCAGGGTGGACTCATCTCTCTCCGGGCTGGTCTAGTGGTTCTCTACATATGTCCTGGACTTACTGAACTGCACAGTAAGAGGTAAAGAGCTGAGGCATTGACTCCTGTGTCTGATTTGCCTCGGCACCTCCCATCTACTTCTCTGGACTATCACTACCATCATCCACAATCCATCATCACCTCCAGGGCCTGCCTCAGCTGGGGGAGGTAATACCACCTCACTGCTATTCCATTTATCCCTGCAGTCAGCAGTGGTCACTTAGCGGCCACATTATGGCATCACAAACACATTTCTTTTTCTTTTCATTTCCTCCATTTTTCCTTTCCCCCTTTTCTTGTAGACCAGGGCTCCAGCACTGGGTCAGCTACCGTGACACTGACTGACCGGACCCTGATGCGGAGTACCTGGCCCTGGGACCTCCACAATAGCTGCACACTGACACTGACTGACCGGACCCTGATGTGGAGTACCCCGGCCCTGGGACCTCCACAATAGCTGCACACTGACACTGACTGACCGGACCCTGATGCGGAGTACCCCGGCCCTGGGACCTCCACAATAGCTGCACACTGACACTGACTGACCGGACCCTGATGCGGAGTACCCCGACCCTGAGACCTCCACAATAGCTGCACACTGACACTGACTGACCGGACCCTGATGCGGAGTACCCCGGCCCTGGGACCTCCACAATAGCTGCGCACTGACACTGACTGACCGGACCCTGATGCGGAGTACCCCGGCCCTGAGACCTCCACAATAGCTGCACACTGACACTGACTGACCGGACCCTGATGCGGAGTACCCCGGCCCTGGGACCTCCACAATAGCTGCATGCTGACACTGACTGACCGGACCCTGATGCGGAGTACCCCGACCCTGGGACCTCCACAATAGCTGCGCACTGACACTGACTGACCGGACCCTGATGCGGAGTACCCCGGCCCTGGGACCTCCACAATAGCTGCGCACTGACACTGACTGACCAGACCCTGATGCGGAGTACCCCGACCCTGGGACCTCCACAATAGCTGCACACTGACACTGATTGACCAGACCCTGATGCGGAGAACCCCGTCCCTGGGACCTCTACAATAGCTGCACACTGACACTGACTGACCGGACCCTGATGCGGAGTACCCCGTCCCTGGGACCTCCACAATAGCTGCACACTGACACTGACTGATCGGACCCTGATGCGGAGTACCCGGCCCTGGGACCTCCACAATAGCGGCACACTGACACTAACTGACCGGACCTGATGCGGAGTACCCGACCCTGGGACCTCCACATAGCGCACACTGACACTGACTGACCGACCTGATGTGGAGTACCCCGGCCCTGGGACCTCCACAATAGCGGCACACTGACACTGACTGACCGGACCCTGATGCGGAGTACCCCGACCCTGGGACCTCCACAATAGCGGCACACTGACACTGACTGACCGGACCCTGATGCGGAGTACCCCGCCCTGGGACCTCCACAATAGCTGCACACTGACACTGACTGACCGGACCCTGATGCGGAGTACCCCGGCCCTGGGACCTCCACAATAGCTGCGCACTGACACTGACTGACCGGACCCTGATGCGGAGTACCCCGGCCCTGGGACCTCCACAATAGCTGCACACTGACACTGACTGACCGGACCCTGATGGGGAGTACCCCGGCCATGGGACCTCCACAATAGCTCCACACTGACACTGACTGACCGGACCCTGATGCGGAGTACCCCGGCCCTGGGACCTCCACAATAGCTGCGCACTGACACTGACTGACCGGACCCTGATGCGGAGTACCCCGGCCCTGGGACCTCCACAATAGCTGCACACTGACACTGACTGACCGGACCCTGATGGGGAGTACCTCGGCCCTGGGACCTCCACAATAGCTGCGCACATGACACTGACTGACCGGACCCTGATGCGGAGTACCCGGCCCTGGGACCTCCACAATAGCTGCGTACTGACACTGACTGACCGGACCCTGATGTGGAGTACCCCGGCCCTGGGACCTCCAAAATAGCGGCACACTCACACTGACTGACCGGACCCTGATGTGGAGTACTCGGGCCCTGGGACCTCCACAATAGCTGCGCACTGACACTGACTGACCGGACCCTGATGCAGAGTACCCCGGCCCTGGGACCTCCACAATAGCTGCACACTGACACTGACTGACCGGACCCTGATGCGGAGTACCCAGGCCCTGGGACCTCCACAATAGCGGCACACTGACACTGACTGACCGGACCCTGATACGGAGTACCCCGGCCCTGGGACTCCACAATAGCTGCGCACTGACACTGACTGACCGGACCCTGATGTGGAGTACCCGGCCCTGGGACCTCCACAATAGCGGCACACTGACACTGACTGACCAGACCCTGATGCGGAGTACCCGACCCTGGGACCTCCACAATAGCTGCCACACTGACACTGACTGACCGGACCCTGATGGGGAGTACCTCGGCCCTGGGACCTCCACAATAGCTGCGCACTGACACTGACTGACCGGACCCTGATGTGGAGTACCCCGGCCCTGGGACCTCCAAAATAGCGGCACACTCACACTGACTGACCGGACCCTGATGTGGAGTACTCGGGCCCTGGGACCTCCACAATAGTCGCGCACTGACACTGACTGACCGACCCTGATGCGGAGTACCCCGGCCTGGACCTCCAAAATAGCGGCACACTCACACTGACTGACCGGACCCTGATGTGGAGTACTCGGGCCCTGGGACCTCCACAATAGCTGCGCACTGACACTGACTGACCGGACCCTGATGTGGAGTACCCGGCCCTGGGACCTCCACAATAGCGGCACACTGACACTGACTGACCAGACCCTGATGCGGAGTACCCCGGCCCTGGGACCTCCACAATAGCGGCACACTGACACTGACTGACCGGACCCTGATGGGAGTACCCCGGCCCTGGGACCTCCACAATAGCGGCACACTGACACTGACTGACCAGACCCTGATGCGGAGTACCCCGACCCTGGGACCTCCACAATAGCGGCACACTGACACTAACTGACCGGACCCTGATGCGGAGTACCCCGACCCTGGGACCTCCACAATAGCTGCACACTGACACTGACTGACCGGACCCTGATGCGGAGTACCCCGGCCCTGGGACCTCCACAATAGCTGCACACTGACACTGACTGACCGGACCCTGATGGGGAGTACCTCGGCCCTGGGACCTCCACAATAGCTGCGCACTGACACTGACTGACCGGACCCTGATGCGGAGTACCCCGGCCCTGGGACCTCCACAATAGCGGCACACTCACACTGACTGACCGGACCCTGATGGGGAGTACCTCGGCCCTGGGACCTCCACAATAGCTGCGCACTGACACTGACTGACCGGACCCTGATGCGGAGTACCCAGGCCCTGGGACCTCCACAATAGCGGCACACTGACACTGCTATCTGCCACCTATGAAAACCCCTAAACATTTCACTTGACTGTAAACCCGCACGATCCCGAGCTCCAATGTTGACAGATCTGCAAAACCAGTAGACGATCGTCTGCCAGGAGCAGCCGCTTCTCATCCGGCAGAGAGACAGATCCTCGTCGCCCTCTGTCTTCCTGGCGATCCCTTCTGACATGTTCTCTTTCTCCACAGCTGGCGTTACCACCCGTAAAAGAGGATGTGCCAACACCACTGTGTGCAACACCATGACCCAGGACGTCATAATGGGCACCACCGTCTCTGTGGAAAATAAATGCTGTAACGGCAATCTGTGCAACTCTGCGGCAAACCAGGAGGTTCCGGCTGTCGGCATCGTGGCAGCCATAGTGGCGGTGTGGCTGTCCAAACTGTGGTAAAGTGGTGATGGGCTGACAGCACAGCGCCTGCCATGTTGTCAGTTATTTTATATGCCTGTCTCTTTAAATAGCGATCAAAGAAATAATCCGGATCATTCAGATATCACAAGACTCTCAATAAAATAATATTTTTTATCTTATGTCAGTTGTCGGGATTATTTCTTTTAATATTTTTAGTATTATTTATATAACGGTGACATACGCTGTAGTGGTGTACAAGATTCTACTAATAATAATGTCACAGGAGGACGCTCAGGCCCAATGGAAAAATCAATTGTTTGCTTATCTAAGACCTAAATTGTGCAATTACTGCATCCCCTATAAAATAGATAGTTCATTGTTGGTGGCTTTTCACTGCTCAATCTGACGCTCGGCGCTGTGCTTGGTGATGTACAGCATTACACCGCTCATCCGTCGCTCGGCATTGTGCTTGGTGATGTACAGCATTACACCGCTCATCCGACGCTCGGCATTGTGCTTGGTGATGTACAGCATTACACCGCTCATCCGACGCTCAGCATTGTGCTTGGTGATGTGCGGGATTACACCACTCATCCGACGCTCAGCGCTGTGCTTGGTGATGTACAGCATTACACCGCACATCTGATGCTCGGCACTGTGGTTGGTGATGTACGGCATTACACCGCTCATCTGACGCTCGGCACTGTGCTTGGTGATGTACAGCATTACACCACTCATCCAATAGGCGCTGTGCTTGGTGATGTACAGCATTACACCGCTTATCCGACGCTCAGCATTGTGCTTGGTGATGTACGGCATTACACCGCTCATCTGACGCTCGGTGCTGTGCTTGGTGATGTATGACTGTTCCAGCTGTTGGCGCAGTGTTTCTGCTGATGTTACCAGAGGAGGTGTAGGAGGGTGGCCTAGTTTGTGTTTGTGTTGTTGTTTGGTGTTTTCTAAATCCACATGGCTGAGGACAACCATGTTTAAAGAGGGGAGGAATGCAGGAGGGTGTCCTAGTTGGTCTTGTTCCCGACACTGAAGACACCAACCGCACTGTTATATAATGTGAATTGTGTATAGCGTCTTTGTATATAATGTATTGTGTGATGTGTATTGATATGTGTTAGAATAGGTATATTGTAAGGTAATGTGTTGCATAGCACTTGAAGTAAAGCACATGATATACTAGAGTATCTCAATGAATTAAAATATCATCAAAAATCTATGTAATATTGCCATGTTTCAGGGTGTTTCTGGGAGCCCTGAAATACGACTGATAAATCAATATTATATTCACCCTTTGATGTCTCGCGGAATACGGCAGCGCAGTTTTTAAACCTTCATCCTCCCTACTCTATATGCACCACGCTGGGGACTGCAGCAGCCGTGATTGCTTTTAGGGTGGAGGCACACTATCATGCATCAAAAACGGAGCGTTTTTGATGTATGACAGTCACACAAGTGCTGGGCGTATTGTCCTGTGAGTGTGGTGCGTGTGTGGTGCGTGCGTGGTGCGTGTGCATGCGTGTTCATGAGAGTGTGGTGCTTTTAGCCAGCTTCGTTCTGTGCTGCTGTCCTCGGTGCTGAAGATCCAATTTGTCCCTGGATCCGGAGCACCGCAACATGGGAGTTTCCCGGATTCGATTTGCTGAGAAATCCCGGTGAGCAAACTTCAGCACCATGGACAGCACTAACATCCAGCACAGGCAGACTTCAGCACCGAGGACAGCAGCACAAAACGAAGCAGGTGATCCTGCAAAACACACGATACACAGGCAAAACCCATGGTGTGAAGCCAGCCTTAAAGGCAGATTAGCCAATGTGGCTGTTTTGGCTGATCTGCCGGCAACCTGGCAAATTCAAACTCCGCTGCTTTGACAGCAGCAGCGGTAAAGCCGACATTGTAACTATCGCACAGACTGCTACTATCGCACATTGTGCTGTATCAGTGTGAGATTTTCTCGCACCCATATACTTTCAATGGCCGCTTGCGCGAGGTAATCGCGTTCAATACTAGCATGCTGCAATAGAACTTACATGTGACTCACAATGCAAGTTATGTGCGATGAGAACGCACTAATATGACTGACAACATTTACTAATACTGGTCGGAGTGCAATGCGAGTTTTTGTCACATTGCAATGGCGCGATTCTCACGCCAGTGTGACTCCACCCTTATAGTGGTTGTGACTCTCACAACCACACAAGGTGAAGCCTCTAACTATTTAGGTCATATTTTGACTAGTACAGACTAACATACAACTCATATAGATCACCAAGACTGCATTCAGTGGGTGACTCGTGGCAACTACCACAACTTAGACCGGAGTGAGACAGCGAGATCTGAGAAAGGTCAGCGTCAGAATCTATCCCTGGCCAAGAACAGACTGACCCCTCTAGTGAAGGATCCTCGGAAGGAGCTTAGCATAAGGCGCGGTGTACTTACAGCTCTGTGAGAACAAACCATACCAGGAACATAAGTGAAATGAGTCTGAAGTCCTGGGTGGCAGATCTGAAAGTGTTGTGAATCCCTGGTGCTGGGATGACGCAGAACCGAGTGTGGACTACAATGACCTTTGTGCACGGCGCGCTGTAATGTTAGGCTGCAGGAAGGACTGGAGATGTCAGGGAAAGTAACATATGAGGAGATGGAGAGGAAAGTGTGTCCTATGGTGCCCTGCACAGTGGAAACTGTTCGGTGATGTGCTCACTGTTTCACAAGCAAAGTTGTGTTGGAATAACTGCTGTTTAAGAACTCTTGGCCTCTATTACTGTCTTCACTGCGGAATGGTCCTGACTCATCAGAAGCAACAGCAACAATCGACGAGCTATAAAGTTATGACCTGCATCATATAGGTCCATGCACCCAGCCAGGACTGTGGGGTGTCGGGGGAGTGAGAAGTGTGTCTCACCCACAACTGCCGCACCCTCACAAACGCAGGGGCATAACCATCGTGGTCCCTGGGCTCAAGGATACAGGGCCCGCCGACCCCAGAACCTACTTCAGCTGGATCTGCATCCTTGACCAGGGATGCGGTGCCAGCTAAAATGCATTGTACAGATATTCTCAGGTCCATGAATGCGATACACACTGTCTGCTAAACAGTGGCTGGAAGCTCACATCGGAGGTGAAGCAACAGGACATGGCTCATGACAGTGACGTCGTGCGGTCACTCCGATGTCTGCTGCCGAGCCGGCCACTGTGCAGTGCCTAAAGAGGACACCGGGCGACGTGGGAGCAGAGGGAAGGTGAGTAGAAGGGTTGTGTTTTTAACTATGCATTAGGGACAGAACGGGAACATATATACTAGGATGAGGACATATATACCAGAATGGGAACATATATACCAGGATGAAGACATATATACCAGGATGGGGGACATATATATCAGGATGGGGGACATATTCACCAGGATAGGGGAATTATATACCAGGATTAGGACATATATACTAGGATGGGGAACATATATACCAGGATGGGTGGAATATATACCAGGATGGATTACATATATACCAGGATGAAGACATATATACCAGGATGGGGACATATATAGCAGGAATGAGGACATATATATTCCAGGATGGGGACATATATAGCAGGATGGGGGTCATTAGCACATAATGAAGTGGGAGGGGGTAAATTTGTATGACTTAATAGGATTTCGAACACTACAAGGGCCCATATATCTGACCAACACGTGTAAGTGTGTGTGTGTGTGTAGGGGGGATGGAGGGCCAAATTTCGCACCGGGGCCCATCGGACTCTAGTTTCTCCTCTGCACAGAGGTCTGGACTCTGCAGTTTCGGGGTCAGCAGGGCGGTGGGGACTCTTCTGTCTTCTGCTCCTCAGCCCTCGGCCCCGCTCTGTAACATTATGGGGTCTGAGTTGCTGCGGCTCCTTCCACTTCTCGATAATATCACTGACAGATGATGGAGGAAGATTTCAGGAGAAATGTCCTGGAGGGACGTGTTCCCCCGATGACTCCTATTACTGGGTGTGCTGGTATCGGTGAGCTCTGTACCACTAGCCGCTCTGTCACTAGTCTCCACTGCTCATGGATCTTTAGGATTCTGCAGAACCCTGAATTGGCCACATGGTGGCAGTATAGCAGCACAAATCATCAAACACTTCTGTAAAGGGGCTACCTACATTCCAAGTGCTGAGGTTGTGCAGCATCTGTCACTTCTGCACTGGAAGTGAAGAGACTCCGCAGCAATCTGTTCTGCACAAGTGATAAAGAATTGGTCAGATGCCCAATGAGCAGCATAAACGTGAAGCTTCTAGACCCCAATGCAAAATGTCCAACATGGCCTCCAACTACTGTGGGTCTTTATTAGTAAAGGTCTCAAAGTCTTTTTATATGAGACAAGGGGACTTTTTGGGCCCCGGAGGCTCCAGGGCCTTTGTGCAATTGCAACCCCTGCACCGCCTATAATCACACTTATAAGTATGGTCACTATTAGGGTGAGTGTGTGATCCTGGCTATCGAGCGGACGACTGATCATTAACCGTCCTGTTCGGTGAGCAGCGGCGTCATTCCTTGTCCCATGCAGAAACGACAGGTGCGGCACAATGCATTATATTTAAGACTAGCTGGGTGCCCGATGCAGATGCATCGGGATTCTAGCAGAGCGAGTCTCTGACTCGCAATGGCCGCTTCGCGGCCAATGCTTCGCGCTGCTAAGGCGACTCGCCATGCCCGCTGCGCGGCCAATGCTTCGGTCGTATCCACATGACGACATTGACTCGCAGCGTGAGCGGACTCAAAAGGGGCAAAAATCCCATTCGTGATTATATAATAGACTAGATGGGTGCCCGATGCACAATGCATCGGGATTCTAGCAGAGCGAGTCTCTGACTCGCAATGGCCGCTTCGCGGCCAATGCTTCGCGCTACTAAGGCGACTCGCCATGCCCGCTGCGCGGCCAATGCTTCGGTCGTATCCACATGACGACATTGACTCGCAGCGTGAGCGGACTCAAAAGGGGCAAAAATCCCATTCGTGATTATATAATAGACTAGATGGGTGCCCGATGCACAATGCATCGGGATTCTAGCAGAGCGAGTCTCTGACTCGCAATGGCCGCTTCGCGGCCAATGCTTCGCGCTACTAAGGCGACTCGCCATGCCCGCTGCGCGGCCAATGCTTCGGTCGTATCCACATGACGACATTGACTCGCAGCGTGAGCGGACTCAAAAGGGGCAAAAATCCCATTCGTGATTATATAATAGACTAGATGGGTGCCCGATGCACAATGCATCGGGATTCTAGCAGAGCGAGTCTCTGACTCGCAATGGCCGCTTCGCGGCCAATGCTTCGCGCTGCTAAGGCGACTCGCCATGCCCGCTGCGCGGGCATAGCGAGTCGCCTTAGAGCTGCTCGCAATGGCCGCTGCGCGGCCAATGCTTCGTTCGTATCCACATGACCACGGCGAGTCGCATGCGAGTGTGGTGCGCGAAATCCATTCGTGATTATATAATAGATGGAACAAATTAATGGATTGTGTTTATACTGCCACCTTGTGGTAGATTCATGGTTATGCAAATCCTAAACTTCCATGAGAATACTTAGGCTTCGGAATAGTGATGAGTGAGTACTAGTCAGAAAGATCAGTTGATGGTTGTTGGGGCAACAACTCAAGTACCCAAGTATCATGGAAGTCAATGGCAAATGTGAACATTTTAAAAAAAAAATTCCTGGGAAAATGGTCATTTTCCCCATTGACTATACTCGATTATTATACTCGATATTCGTCTCGCGCCCATCCGAGCATCAACTGCTCCTTACAAGTACTGAGCACCCGAGCATGGTAGTGCCCGCTCCTCACTAGTCATTACGAGTACTGAGCACCCGAGCATGGCAGTGCCCGCTCATCACTAGTCATTACGAGTACCGGGCACCCAAGCATGGCAGTGCCCGCTCATCACTAGTCATTACAAGTACTGAGCACCCGAGCCTGGCAGTGCCCGCTCATCACTAATCATTACAAGTACTGAGTACCCGAGCATGGCAGTGCCCGCTCATCACTAGTCATTACGAGTACTGAGCACCCGAGCATGGCAGTGCCCGCTCATCACTAATCATTACAAGTACTGAGTACCCGAGCATGGCAGTGCCCACTCCTCACTAGTCATTACAAGTACTGAGTACCCGAGCATGGCAGTGCCCACTCCTCACTACATATGATTTGTACGTTGCAGCAATTTCTATACGTGTTATTCTTTATAGTCAGAGCTGTATAGAAGGCAATGATACCAGCGGATCTCCTCCCTGGACCTCCACTATGGCAGACTCTCAGCCCTGTGAGATATTCATGACAGCTCTATGCTGCCATCTAGTGGTAGAAAGCAGAATTTCAGGTAACAAATACTGGAAAGTCAATGAACAATTCAGGCAGCTCTGCCGCGAGGAGCGAAAATCGTAGGGCTAAATTTCATGTATCTAATCAGCTTATGTGAATAACACGACCTCAGGCTGCTACATCTCTACCTTTCCATGAGTCTCTGCAACCATCACACAAGTGTCTATGCCGTCATCACTGAGATCTGCTGTACAGGCAGTGAGCTCCCTCTAGTGGTGGCAGGGATATATCATTTACATTAATGGCACATCTTTATCAGACTGATATGAGCCCAGCAACCCCACCAATCAGAAATCATGCCTTTTTTAACACTGACCACTAAGCTTAGATTTAGACTCACATTTTTTTGTTCTGTTCAGATGGCTTTTCAGCTCTCTATCATCACAGACAAAATTATAATGACTGATAACATCTCTATATACAGTAGATAACACAGAATCCACCATTCACAATAGGTGATATCACAGCTCACCTCCTCCTCCTGTACAATGACTGATAACACCTCTATATACAGTAGATAACACAGGATCCACCAATCACAATAGGTGATGTCACAGCTCACCTCCTCCTCCTGTATAATGACTGATAACACCTCTATATACAGTAGATAACACAGGATCCACCATTCACAATAGGTGATATCACAGCTCACCTCCTCCTCCTGTACAATGACTGATAACACCTCTATATACAGTAGATAACACAGGATCCACCATTCACAATAGATTATATCACAGCTCACCTCCTCCTGTACAATGACTGATAACACCTCTATATACAGTAGATAACACAGGATCCACCATTCACAATAGATGATATCACAGCTCACCTCCTCCTGTACAATGACTGATAACACCTCTATATACAGTAGATAACACAGGATCCACCATTCACAATAGGTGATATCACAGCTCACCTCCTCCTCCTGTACAATGACTGATAACCCCTCTATATACAGTAGATAACACAGGATCCACCATTCACAATAGGTGATATCACAGCTCACCTCCTCCTCTTGTACAATGACTGATAACACCTCTATATACAGTAGATAACACAGAATCCACCATTCACAATAGGTGATGTCACAGCTCACCTCCTCCTCCTGTACAATGACTGATAACCCCTCTATATACAGTAGATAACACAGGATCCACCATTCACAATAGGTGATATCACAGCTCACCTCCTCCTCCTGTACAATGACTGATAACCCCTCTATATACAGTAGATAACACAGAATCCACCATTCACAATAGGTGATATCACAGCTCACCTCCTCCTGTACAATGACTGATATTACCTCTATATACAGTAGATAACACAGGATCCACCATTCACAATAGGTGATATCACAGCTCACCTCCTCCTCCTGTACAATGACTGATAACACCTCTATATACAGTAGATAACACAGGATCCACCATGCACAATAGATGATATCACAGTTCACCTCCTCCTGTACAATGACTGATAACACCTCTATATACAGTAGATAACACAGGATCCACTATTCACAACAGATGATATCACAGCTCTCCTCCTCCTGTACAATGACTGATAACACCTCTATATACAGTAGATAACACAGGATCCACCATTCACAATAGATGATATCACAGTTCACCTCCTCCTCCTGTACAATGACTGATAACATCTCTATATACAGTAGATAACACAGGATCCACCATTCACAATAGATGATATCGCAGCTCACCTCCTCCCCCTGTACAATGACTGATAACACCTCTATATACAGTAGATAACACAGGATCCACCATTCACAATAGGTGACATCACAGCTCACCTCCTCCTCCTGTACAATGACTGATAACCCCTCAATATACAGTAGATAACACAGTATCCACCATTCACAATAGGTGATATCATAGCTCACCTCCTCCTCCTGTACAATGACTGATAACACCTCTATATACAGTAGATAACACAGGATCCACCATTCACAATAGGTGATATCACAGCTCACCTCCTCCTCCTGTACAATGACTGATAACACCTCTATATACAGTAGATAACACAGGATCCACCATTCACAATAGGTGATATCACAGCTCACCTCCTCCTGTACAATGACTGATAACACCTCTATAAACAGTAGATAACACAGGATCCACCATTTACAATAGGTGATATCACAGCTCACCTCCTCCTGTACAATGACTGATAACACCTCTATATACAGTAGATAACACAGGATCCACCATTCACAATAGGTGATATCACAGCTCACCTCCTCCTGTACAATGACTGATAACACCTCTATAAACAGTAGATAACACAGGATCCACCATTTACAATAGGTGATATCACAGCTCACCTCCTCCTCCTGTACAATGACTGATCACACCTCTATATACAGTAGATAACACAGGATCCACCATTCACAATAGATGATATCACAGCTCACCTCCTCCTCCTGTACAATGACTGATAACACCTCTATATACAGTAGATAACACAGGATCCACCATTCACAATAGATGATATCACAGCTCAACTCCTCCTGTACAATGACTGATAACACCTCTATATACAGTAAATAACACAGGATCCACCATTCACAATAGATGATATCACAGCTCACCTCCTCCTGTACAATGACTGATAACACCTCTATATACAGTAGATAACACAGGATCCACCATCCACAATCCTACTATATAATTGCCTTATCGTGTCTATATGTCTGTAACAGAAAACCCACATCACTGATTGGTCACCTCTGAGCTAGCCGCTGACCTTCCAACAGTAGCCACGGGTCATCTCCTGCCGTATGGAGGTGAACGGCGATGCAGCCGGGAGATGACCAGCTACCGCAGCGAAAGTGCCCTGAACGCCATATTGGAACACCCAAGTTATGGTATTCCGATATGGCGGCTGGGATTCAAAACACCAGCCAAGACGCGCGCCGCAATCAGCAAAGCGTGTTTTAAAACAGGCACCAAAAGCACTGATTGGTCGCTGCACTCAGTGGTGGCTCAGTGGTTAGCACTGTATACGCTGGCTCAGTGGTTAGCACTGTATATGGTGGCTCAGTGGTTAGCACTGTATAGTGGCTCAGTGGTTAGCACTGTATATGGTGGCTCAGTGGTTAGCAGTGTATGATAGCTCAGTGGTTAGCACTGTATACGGTGGCTCAGTGGTTATCATTGTATGGTAGCTCAGTGGTTAGCAGTGTATGGTGGCTCAGTGGTTAGCACTGTATGGTGGTTCAGTGGTTAGCACTGTATATGGTGGCTCAGTGGTTAGCACTGTATGATGGCTCAGTGGTTAGCACTGTATATGGTGGCTCAGTGGTTAGCACTGTATATGGTGGCTCAGTGGTTAGCACTGTATATGGTGGCTCAGTGGTTAGCACTGTATATGGTGGCTCAGTGGTTAGCACTGTATATGGTGGCTCAGTGGTTAGCACTGTATATGGTGGCTCAGTGGTTAGCACTGTATACGGTGGCTCAGTGGTTAGCACTGTATACGGTGGCTCAGTGGTTAGCACTGTATGGTGGCTCAGTGGTTAGCATGGTATATGGTGGCTCAGTGGTTAGCACTGTATACGGTGGCTCAGTGGTTAGCACTGTATATGGTGGCTCAGTGGTTAGCACTGTATATGGTGGTTCAGTGGTTAGCACTGTATATGGTGGCTCAGTGGTTAGCATTGTATATGGTGGCTCAGTGGTTAGCACTGTATATGGTGGCTCAGTGGTTAGCACTGTATATGGTGGCTCAGTGATTAGCACTGTATATGGTGGCTCAGTGGTTAGCACTGTATATGGTGACTCAGTGGTTAGCACTGTATGGTGGCTCAGTGGTTAGCACTGTATGGTGGCTCAGTGGTTATCACTGTATATGGTGGCTCAGTGGTTAGCACTGTATGGCGGCTCAGTGGTTAGCACTGTATATGGTGGCTCAGTGGTTAGCACTGTATATGGTGGCTCAGTGGTTAGCATTGTATACGGTGGCTCAGTAGTTAGCACTGTATATGGTGGCTCAGGGGTTAGCACTGTATATGGTGGCTCAGTGGTTAGCACTGTATATGGTGACTCAGTGGTTAGCACTGTATATGGTAGCTCAGTGGTTAGCACTGTATGGCGGCTCAGTGGTTAGTGCTGTATGGTGACTCAGTGGTTAGCATTGTATATGGTGGCTCAGTGGTTAGCACTGTATGGTGGCTCAGTGGTTAGCACTGTATGGTGGCTCAGTGGTTAGCACTGTATGGTGGCTCAGTGGTTAGCACTGTATGGTGGCTCAGTGGTTAGCACTGTATATGGTGGCTCAGTGGTTAGCACTGTATGGTGCTCAGTGTAGCACTGTATGGTGGCTCAGTGGTTAGCACTGTATGGTGGCTCAGTGGTTAGCACTGTATGGTGGCTCAGTGTTAGCACTGTATGGTGGCTCAGTGGTTAGCCTGTATGGTGGCTCAGTGGTTAGCACTGTATGGTAACTCAGTGGTTAGCGCTGTAATGGTGGCTCAGTGGTTAGCACTGTATGGAGCTCAGTGGTTAGCACTGTATGAGGCTCAGTGGTTAGCACTGTATGGTGGCTCAGTGGTTAGCACTGTATGGTAGCTCAGTGGTTAGCACTGTACTGTGGCTCAGTGGTTAGCACTGTATGGCTCAGTGGTAGCACTGTAGTGGCTCAGTGTAGCACTGTATGTGGCTCAGTGGTTAGCACTGTAATGGTGGCTCAGTGGTTAGCACTGCACAGGTGGCTCAGTGGTTAGCACTGTATGGGGCTCAGTGGTTAGCACTGTAATGGTGGCTCAGTGGTTAGCACTGTATGTGGCTCAGTGGTTAGCACTGTATGGTGGCTCAGTGGTTAGCACTGTATGGTGGCTCAGTGGTTAGCACTGTATGGTGGCTCAGTGGTTAGCACTGTACGGTGGCTCAGTGGTTAGCACTGTATAGGTGGCTCAGTGGTTAGCACTGTATGGTGGCTCAGTGGTTAGCACTGTATGGTGGCTCAGTGGTTAGCACTGTAGTGTGCTCAGTGGTTAGCACTGTATATGGTGGCTAAGTGGTTAGCACTGTATGGTGGCTCAGTGGTTAGCACTGTATATGGTGGCTCAGTGGTTAGCACTGTATATGGTGGCTCAGTGGTTAGCACTGTATGGTGGCTCAGTGGTTAGCACTGTACTGGAGGCTCAGTGGTTAGCACTGTATATGGTGGCTCAGTGGTTAGCACTGTATGGTGGCTCAGTGGTTAGCACTGTACGGTGGCTCAGTGGTTAGCACTGTATGGCGGCTCAGTGGTGAGCACTGTATGGTGGCTCAGTGGTTAGCACTGTATATGGTGGCTCGGTGGTTAGCACTGTATATGGTGGCTCAGTGGTTAGCACTGTATATAGTGGCTCAGTGGTGAGCACTGTATGGCGGCTCAGTGGTTAGCATTGTATGGCGGCTCTGTGGTTAGCACTGTACGGTGGCTCAGTGGTTAGCACTGTACGGTGGCTCAGTGGTTAGCACTGTATGGCGGCTCAGTGGTGAGCACTGTATGGTGGCTCAGTGGTTAGCACTGTATATGGTGGCTCGGTGGTTAGCACTGTATATGGTGGCTCAGTGCTTAGCACTGTATATAGTGGCTCAGTGGTTAGCACTGTATGGCGGCTCAGTGGTTAGCATTGTATGGCGGCTCTGTGGTTAGCACTGTACGGTGGCTCAGTGGTTAGCACTGTATATGGTGGCTCAGTGGTTAGCACTGTATATGGTGGCTCAGTGGTTAGCACTGTATGGAGGCTCAGTGGTTAGCACTGTACGGTGGCTCAGTGGTTAGCACTGTATATGGAGGCTCAGTGGTTAGCACTGTATATGGTAGCTCAGTGGTTAGCACTGTATATGGTGGCTCAGTGGTTCGCACTGTATGGTGGCTCAGTGGTTAGCACTGTATATGGTGGCTCAGTGGTTAGCACTGTATACGGTGGCTCAGTGGTTAGCACTGTATATGGTGGCTCAGTGGTCAGCATTGTATGGTGGCTCAGTGGTTAGCACTGTATATGGTGGCTCAGTGGTTAGCACTGTATATAGTGGCTCAGTGGTTATCACTGTATATGGTGGCTCAGTGGTTAGCACTGTATATGGTGGCTCAGTGGTTAGCACTGTATGGTGGCTCAGTGGTTAGCACTGTATATGATAGCTCAGTGGTTAGCACTGTATATGGTGGCTCAGTGGTCAGCATTGTATGGTGGCTCAGGGTTAGCACTGTATGGTGGCTCAGTGGTTAGCACTGTATGGTGGCTCAGTGGTTAGCACTGTACGGTAGCTCAGTGGTTAGCACTGTACGGTGGCTCAGTGGTTAGCACTGTATGGTGGCTCAGTGGTTAGCACTGTACGGTGGCTCAGTGGTTAGCACTGTACGGTGGCTCAGTGGTTAGCACTGTATATGGTGGCTCAGTGGTTAGCACTGTACGGTGGCTCAGTGGTTAGCAATGTATGGTGGCTCAGTGGTTAGCACTGTATGGTGGCTCAGTGGTTAGCACTGTATGGCGGCTCAGTGGTTAGCACTGTATGGTGGCTCAGTGGTGAGCATTGTATGGAGGCTCAGTGGTTAGCACTGTATATGGTGGCTCAGTGGTTAGCACTGTATATGGTGGCTCAGTGGTTAGCACTGTACGGTGGCTCAGTGGTTAGCACTGTATGGTGGCTCAGTGGTTAGCACTGTATATGGTGGCTCAGTGGTTAGCACTGTATGGTGGCTCAGTGGTTAGCACTGTATATGGTAGCTCAGTGGTTAGCACTATATGGTGGCTCAGTGGTTAGCACTGTATATGGTGGCTCAGTGGTTAGCACTGTATATGGTGGCTCAGTGGTTAGCACTGTATGGTGGCTCAGTGGTTAGCACTGTATATGGTAGCTCAGTGGTTAGCACTATATGGTGGCTCAGTGGTTAGCACTGTATACGGTGGCTCAGTGGTTAGCACTGTATATGGTGGCTCAGTGGTTAGCACTGTATGGTGGATCAGTGGTTAGCACTGTATGGTGGCTCAGTGGTGAGCACTGTATGGTGGCTCAGTGGTTAGCACTGTATGGTGGATCAGTGGTTAGCACTGTATGGTGGATCAGTGGTTAGCACTGTATGGTGGCTCAGTGGTTAGCACTGTATGGTGGATCAGTGGTTAGCACTGTATGGTGGATCAGTGGTTAGCACTGTATATGGTGGCTCAGTGGTTAGCACTGTATATGGTGGCTCAGTGGTTAGCACTGTATATGGTGGCTCAGTGGTTAGCACTGTATATGGTGGCTCAGTGGTTAGCACTGTATGGTGGATCAGTGGTTAGCACTGTATGGTGGCTCAGTGGTGAGCACTGTATGGTGGCTCAGTGGTTAGCACTGTATGGTGCATCAGTGGTTAGCACTGTATATGGTGGATCAGTGGTTAGCAATGTATGGTGGCTCAGTGGTTAGCACTGTATGGTGGCTCAGTGGTTAGCACTGTATGGTGGATCAGTGGTTAGCACTGTATGGTGGATCAGTGGTTAGCACTGTATGGTGGATCAGTGGTTAGCACTGTATGGTGGCTCAGTGGTTAGCACTGTATATGGTGGCTCAGTGGTTAGCACTGTATATGGTGGCTCAGTGGTTAGCACAGTATATGGTGGCTCAGTGGTTAGCACTGTATATGGTGGCTCAGTGGTTAGCACAGTATATGGTGGCTCAGTGGTTAGCACTGTATATGGTGGCTCAGTGGTTAGCACTGTATATGGTGGCTCAGTGGTTAGCACTGTATATGGTGGCTCAGTGGTGAGCATTGTATGGTGGCTCAGTGATGGGAGGCAGGGACACAGGAGGCAGAAGCCACAGGGGTGGGAGAAGGCACAGGGGAAGCAGAGTCATAGGGAGAGACAGCACACAGGGGCTGAGAGCACACAGAGCAGAGAGAAAGGCACAAGTAAGACAGAGCACACAGGGAAAGAGACAGCACAGAGAGGAGAGAGCGCACAGGGAAAGAGACAGCACAGAGCATAGAGAGCGCACAGGGAAAGAGACAGCATAGCATTGGGCCTATTTCTATATTCTAGAATACCCGATGTGTTAGAATCAGGCCACCATCTAGTATAATGATAAGCTCCATCACTTCTTTGAAATAATAACTTCTTTATTTAATAATGAGTTGAAATCCTTTGCGTTTTGAACTTTATCTGGTCTTGGTGCCAAGTTCCCATTGTAAAGTAGGGCTGGATTGTATGATGGGACTAATCCAATCTGCTTGATCTACAACTCTGTGCCTGGAACACAATGACGAGGACTTGGCGACAGAGATGAGCCCTTCAATTCTTGGGTGCTCAGTACTCGAAACGAGCACTTTGAAGAGCTCAGCTCATGTACTGAGTATAATGGAAGTCAATGGGAAACTGGAGCATTCTTCCCTAAGATCTTCCTGAAAGATTCTCGAGTTTCCCATTGACTTCCATTATACTCAGTACATCAAAGTGTCGAGTACCGAGCATTGAAGGGCTCCGCTCATCACTACTTGGCGATGATTATCATAGACTCTGACTGGTCCCGATTCTGGCAGTAATGGACAACCCCTTTAAGTGTATGATTAACCTGAGACAGGAGGGATAGGTTGGCGGTGGGGGAAGGACCTCTCTCTAGAATGGGCCAATGTACACATATGACCCTCAGGACCCTCCAGATCAGGTCACACCGGTCCCTGGAATCTTTCTGGTCTTTATTTCCATCACAAATCATCACATATTTCAAACCAGTCTAGTACAAACCAAAGGTGGGCTCCACAAAACCCAAAGTAAGTGGCCCTGGGGTCACTCCGGAGCAGTTCTGTGATACTCTGCAGACACATCCTCTGCTTCACAGCTCAAGTCTCTGCTGATAGTAACAGTCTGTATGACCCAAGACGGGTGAGAAGAGATGCTCTGCAGGCCTGTATATTACCACAAACCATGTGGTCCAGGACAGCAGATCAGATGTTGACCGGGAATGATGCTCCCGCTATAGAAGCTGCTGGCCGGATGGTCCACAGTCCACCATGACCGGTCCCAGTATTCGCAGTCCTCCAGTGCAGCGTCTGTGGCCCCGTCCAGTATCAGATGAAGGTGGCCCTGTGTATGTGCCGCTCCTCCAGCTCTCTGTACAGCGCCTCATTCTCTCTCTTCAGCTTCCATATCCTTTCATTCTGTATGGAGAGTTCCTGTAAGGACACATCCATCTGTCAGGAGTCAGGACTTCTATACCTCCCATTATTTCTATAGGACCTCCATCAATCTTGAGACAGAAAGTGTGTTATCCCTGGACGTCCCCTCCTTTAAAGGGGATCGGTCACCCGGGCACAAGTGTCCAGTTTTTGCTTTTATCCCATTCACGCTGATTACCCGACTATCCCATTTTTAAATTTTTCTTAATCCGTCACACGGTTCCAGAGATATGGGCTTTTTTATTTAGTATTTTTTATTGCCTTTACTAAGGGGGTGTGGCTCACAGGGTAACTATGCAGATCAGCCTAGAGACACGCCCCCAAGGATCCTGTTAGACACGCCCTGTAGAAATTCACACTCTATAGAAACCCCCATATCTCTGGAGCCGTAAGGTGGATTTGGAAAAAATGAGAAACGGCGATTTCAGGGGAGAAGCGGGAATAATATGAGAGCAAAAACTGTCCTGGTGATGGGTCCCCTTTAACGCTCATCCTGGGGGTTGTCTTTATCAGGAGCAGTAAGCATGGTACCCTTTAAAGCCTTAAACATACTACCCAACATGAAAACTATAATTTAATATAATTTTACACCCCCCCAATACGCCTAATCAAGCCCACAAAAACATTCGGAAGCGCCCAATTTTCACACAACAATACTATTTTGATGGCCTATAGAGAAAAAGACTTAAAACATAAAACTGAAAAAAATTAAAACTAAATAAATTTAAAAAAAAAAAGTAAAACGCATACACAGTAAAAAATGTGTAAATAATGTTGTATTCAGGTGACTTGTACTATTGTACTGATCGTTATGTGCTGAACCACAGAAAAAGAAAGTTTTTTTCCTCTTGTTTTTCAGAAAATATTTAAAAATAACTCACTGGGACATATACTACAATGCACAAGCAGGGTGCAGAGAACGTCCCCAAGTATATATGGAGCAGCGCGGGTGCATAATGCAGATGGAACAACCGCTCACAACCTTTTAATAGAGGGAACAGTTGCTTACATAACAAACTCTAATGAAGCTCCATAGGGAGTCTGTCATATACTATAGATGAGCCAGATACACACATAGTGTCTGAACAGGAGCCTATTAGTAACACCAGGTAGGGCAGCTAGTTAACACAGGCTTAGCACGTGACTATATGCACCTTTTCTGAATAGTAGCCTTTTAGTGACACCAGGTAGGGCGGCTAGTTAACACTGCATGGCTATATGCACCGTGTCTGAACAGTGGTCTATTACTGACACCAGGTAGGGCAGGCTAGTTAAGACTGCATGACTATATGCACCATTTCTGAACAGTAGCCTATTTAGTGACGCCAGGTAGGGTGGGCTAGTTAAGACTGCATGACTATATGCACTATTTCTGAACAGTAGCCTATTAATGACAACAGGTAGGGTGGTCTAGTTAACACTGCACTGCATAACTATATGCACTATTTCTGAACAGTAGCCTATTAGTGACGCCAGGTAGGGTGGGCTAGTTAAGACTGCATGACTATATGCACCTTTTCTGAACAGTAGCCTATTAGTGATACCAGGTAGGGCAGGCTAGTTAAGACTGCATGACTATATGCACCATTTCTGAACAGTAGCCTATTAGTGACACCAGGTAGGGCGGCTAGTTAACACTGCATGGCTAGATGCACTGTGTCTGAACAGTGGTCTATTACTGACACCAGGTAGGGCAGGCTAGTTAAGACTGCATGACTATATGCACCATTTCTGAACAGTAGCCTATTTAGTGACGCCAGGTAGGGTGGGCTAGTTAAGACTGCATGACTATATGCACTATTTCTGAACAGTAGCCTATTAGTGACAACAGGTAGGGTGGTCTAGTTAACACTGCACTGCATAACTATATGCACTATTTCTGAACAGTAGCCTATTAGTGACGCCAGGTAGGGTGGGCTAGTTAAGACTGCATGACTATATGCACCATTTCTGAACAGTAGCCTATTAGTGACACCAGGTAGGGCAGGATAGTTAACACTATATGCGTGTATCTCACATGATAGACTCACCAGTTTACCATCTAAACTCTGCACTACACCCTGCAAAAGTATATAAAATGTGGATAAAAAAATGTGAGGTATTAGTTGGCATTTTGGCCAAAACACGGACGCTTGCAACCCGTACATCAAGGGTCCTCACACTTGTAAGTCCCTAACTCAATTGCTGAACCATAGAAAAATAGTTATTTTCTCTTTTTTTCAGAAAATATTCAAAACTAACCCACCATGGCCAATCATAAAGCATAATGCTGGGTGCAGAGAACTTTCCAAAGTAGAGCTGGGGGCAGCGCTGGTGCATCATGCATTGTTATGTCCTCCCCTGGTAGGTAAACCTTTACTGTATAAAGTTACTATACTACCTGCACCCTGAATCTGGGCCATCCGCGTACTCACCCGGGTCAGCAGCTGGTTCTGGTACTTCAGGGTGGTGATGGGGTCAGGTGCTTGGTGGAGTAAGGGGCCTGTTTTCGATGGACCTTCAGAAACAAAGGTGATGTGAGGTCAAGACATGTGAGGACAAAGAACTGCAGTATAAAGCATGGGGGAAAAGCAGAGCAGCAGCGTAAACCTATCCACAAGATGTCATAAATCAGTGATAGGTGCAGGTCCCACCTCCCAGCTTCAGCAGTCTTCAATAGCAGCAATAGTCTACTGAGGTGAGGGTCCCTGAGATGGGCTTATGGAGCAGCGCCATTAACACCAAGTAACAAAGTGACATATTTATGGTAAGTGACACATCCGTGAGTAAGAATTAGAGCCCGAGACCTTGTCAGGAGGTGAGATGAGGTCACCCAAAAATCTGTTGATTTCTTGGATCTGCACCAAAAGCGTGGAGCCGAGGAGGGGGGGCGGTGGGATTGTGTCCTGGGGGAAAGAAACAACATTCTGTCAAGTTAATACAGTACCAATCTACTGGGTAAGAGGTATATGGGGCAATGAGACAGTGGTATGGGGCAATATACATGGTGCTAGTCCGTCATCTCATACAAAGACATCAATGGCGCTCTCCATACCAGGGTGCTCGGCCAATCCCTCTGCTGCTCCGACTCCTGTAGACGCTCCCTGTACCAGTCCCGGGCCCGGTCCACCAGCTGGACGCCGTCTAGTAGAGCGTCTCGCTCCTGCTCCAATTCTTTCATACGACGAAGCTGTAAGAGGAAATAAAGAGTTTTCATAAGTTCTCATCACATTAGAGAACAGGGAGTGAATGGGCGGCCCGGAATGTTCTACGGAGAAGGAAAACAGAACAGACTGGCACGAGGAAGGACAATGTAAGTAACCTAGAGATCGGGCAAGAAAGTCCCTAATACAGAAACAGACAGAACTAATATTATAGATAATAGATGAGATAGATAGATAGATAGATAGATAGATAATAGATATAGATAGATAGATAGATAGATAGATAGATAGATAGATAGATAGATAGATAGATAGATAGATAGATGTGTTGGCCCATATTTTGCATCTACAATAGTTAATTAATCTATGGAGGCAATAATTCACAGTATTAGACTAAGATTCTGTTGTTCATTGTCACCGATTATTAATACATATCAGCCAATACAATCGGTAATAAGGATATATATACAGCTGTGTGTCCTATAACATTGTAATATCAGTGTTGCAGTCGTGTAGCATCTCACACAGGAAACAGTAACACACTAAAAACTGCAACTGACCCTGCCGGTTCCTGTACAGACTAGAGGTCCTGACTCCACAGTCCCTAATGGTTCCTGTACAGACTAGAGGTCCTGACTCCACAGTCCCTAATGGTTCCTGTACAGACTAGAGGTCCTGACTCCACAGTCCCTAATGGTTCCTGTACAGACTAGAGGTCCTGACTCCACAGTCCCTAATGGTTCCTGTACAGACTAGAGGTCCTGACTCCACAGTCCCTAATGGTTCCTGTGCAGACTAGAGGTCCTGACTCCACAGTCCCTAATGGTTCCTGTACAGACTAGAGGTCCTGACTGACTCCACAATCCCTAATGGTTCCTGCATGAGCTGGGATAGCCCTAACCAGAGACTAAACAATGGCAACTTGGACCTATTCTATCTGATCGGCCGTCGAGCGCTTCATGTTCCTTCTGGAGGGCAGAGCAGGGTGTGACTTATCTAGAGAAGGGAAGGTGAGCTGGGGTAGAGTGAGTAAAACAAACAACAGAATACAAGATAAGGTATAAACTACAAAATAACATGCCGCCTATTCCTAACAACAAACAGAAGATGGGATCAGGGTAAAGAACTTAAAGAGAGAGATAATCCTAGCCGACTGGCATACACAAGCAAAGTATGGCTAGACATCCAAATGAGAACATCACCAGCAAGGGGACAGTATTTAAAGACACACCCAAAAGGTGATTAGATAGTTGAAAAAGTAAAGGAATCCACCTGTCACCCTCAAAGAAGTAAAGCAAGGATAACAGAAGCTAAACACCAGGAGAAAAGGTGTATCTGCTGTGACTCAGTGGATAGAGAAGCCGACTACAGAGCAGAGTCAAGGATTCAGATCCAGATATATAACAGTCAGGCCCCAGACATCCCTCATACAGTCCACCTGTCACCATACAGACCGGTATACTGTAAATGAAAGAAGAAACCCAGTATATGACATGAACTTACGACTTATGATATACCAGCTCCTTGTGTCGCTAATACATAAGGGCCCGTCACATACTACAATATTGTTGAAACGTCACAGGGTTTGAGACGTTCAAACGACGTCGTAACAACATCGTAGCGTGTGACACGTCGATGTGAGCAGAGATAATTCGGCTGATCATTGATCGCAGATTTATGACCATAAATCAGTTGTTGATTGTCCGTCCAACCTGCAGCATCGGTGTGTGTGACACCTCGATGACGATGTCGTTTACAACCTCGCCTATTGTGAAATGAAGCACATAGGCGAGATAACGACCGCAAGTATCGTTCACTTATTGCAGAATCATTGCTGCGTGTTTCTTGATATCAGTACATGTGACACCTCACTAGCGATCATTGACCGTCGTTCCAGTGATGTAAGGCAGATCGTTGGTCGCTTCGCCGACACATTGAAGCATGAGACAGGGCCTTTAGTTGCACAATCTATGGTGATATTCACCGCCCCTCGTATAGTCTTTGTAGCCTCATAGCCTCAATACAGTCTTTGTAGCTTCCCAGCCCCCGTACAGTCTTTGTAGCCTTACAGCCTCCAGTCTTTGTAGCCTTAAGGCCCTCCATAGTCTTTATAGCCTCACAGCCTCCATACAGTCTTTGTCGCCTCACAGCCTCCATACAGTCTTTGTAGCCTCACAGCCTCCATACAGTCTATGTAGCCTCATAGCCTCCATACAGTCTATGTAGCCTCAAGGCCTCCATACAGTCTTTGTAGCCTCACAGCCTCCATACAGTCTATGTAGCCTCATAGCCTCCATACAGTCTATGTAGCCTCACAGCCTCCATACAGTCTTTGTAGCCTCACAGCCTCCATACAGTCTATGTAGCCTCACAGCCTCCATACAGTCTATGTAGCCTCATAGCCTCCATACAGTCTATGTAGCCTCATAGCCTCCATAAAGTCTATGTAGCCTCAAGGCCTCCATACAGTCTTTGTAGCCTCATAGCCTCCATACAGTCTATGTAGCCTCATAGCCTCCATACAGTCTATGTAGCCTCACAGCCTCCATACAGTCTTTGTCGCCTCACAGCCTCCATACAGTCTTTGTAGCCTCACAGCCTCCATACAGTCTTTGTAGCCTCACAGCCTCCATACAGTCTATGTAGCCTCATAGCCTCCATACAGTCTATGTAGCCTCATAGCCTCCATACAGTCTATGTAGCCTCAAGGCCTCCATACAGTCTTTGTAGCCTCACAGCCTCCATACAGTCTTTGTAGCCTCACAGCCTCCATACAGTCTATGTAGCCTCATAGCCTCCATACAGTCTATGTAGCCTCACAGCCTCCATACAGTCTTTGTAGCCTCACAGCCTCCATACAGTCTATGTAGCCTCATAGCCTCCATACAGTCTATGTAGCCTCATAGCCTCCATACAGTCTATGTAGCCTCAAGGCCTCCATACAGTCTCTGTAGCCTCACAGCCTCCATACAGTCTTTGTAGCCTCACAGCCTCCATACAGTCTATGTAGCCTCATAGCCTCCATACAGTCTATGTAGCCTCACAGCCTCAATACAGTCTTTTTAGCCTCATAGCCTCCATACAGTCTCTGTAGCCTCACAGCCTTCATATAGTCTTTGTAGCCTTACAGCCCTCCATAGTCTTTATAGCCTTACAGCCCTCCATACAGTCTATGTAGCCTCATAGCCTCCATACAGTCTATGTAGCCTCATAGCCTCCATACAGTCTATGTAGCCTCAAGGCCTCCATACAGTCTCTGTAGCCTCACAGCCTCCATACAGTCTTTGTAGCCTCACAGCCTCCATACAGTCTATGTAGCCTCATAGCCTCCATACAGTCTCTGTAGCCTCACAGCCTCCATACAGTCTCTGTAGCCTCACTGCCTCCATACAGTCTATGTCGCCTCACAGCCTCAATACAGTCTCTGTAGCCTCACAGCCTCCATACAGTCTTTGTAGCCTCACAGCCTCAATACAGTCTCTGTAGCCTCACAGCCCTCGTATAGTCTTTGTCGCTGTCTGTGGCTGCTGTCTTCTCTCCGCTGGGAGTTTCTTCTTCTGTGATTCTCTTCAGCTAATGATGTTTCCAGATTCCTATTCCCCATAGTAGATTTCAGCTTCTCCAATTATTTCCAGTTGAACTGAGATGACGACTGGATGTTGCTCAGTAAACACAGATCTTTCTTTACTGCTTATCTATGTTTGTGGACATTTCTGTATGTGCTTCACTGTATGGTATTAATCTGCTGTAGGACACATCTTGATTTGGGGAACATTTATCTGTAAAATGCTAAGATTACATCGTACCTGCAACACGAGCAAGGCCTCCTAATATAATCTAAAGTCAGTAGAGCAGCCCCAAAACGTGAAATCTCCACGATCTGTTACTGTAGGAATGGATCACTTTTATCTATAGGATCCGCCGTCATATAACGTTGTAAGTGGGGGGGGGCACTTTTCTGTATAGGAGCCTCCACCATGTATCACTATAGGTATGGAGAATTGTCCTCTATAGGATCTTGTGATGTGTTACTGTAGGAGAGGGGCAACTTTCTCTTTAGGATCCTTCACTAGGTGTCACTGTAAGCAGGGGGCACTTTTCTCTATAAGACCCTCCACCATGTATTACTGTAGGAATTGAGCACCTCCCTCTATAGGAGCACACTGACCAGTGGGGCGCCACATGATTGTAGGTGGGGTGGCACTTTTCTCTATGGGATCCTCCGTTATAGGTATGGAGCACTTTCCTCTATGTGGTCTTGTCATGTGTCACTGTAGGTATGGAGAACTTTACTCTATATGATCCTGTTATAGAGGAAAGAGCTCCATACCTACAGTGACACATAAGATCCTATGATATATCACTGTAGGTATAGAGTACTTTCCATACCTACAGGATATACATAGAATCTTGTCATGTGTCACTGTAGGTATGGAGCTCTTTTCTCTATAGGGTTCTCCGTCATGTGTCACTGTAGGTATGGAGCACTTTCCTCTATAGGATCCAATTTCATGTGTCCCTGTAGGTATAGATCACTTTCTTCTATAGCAGTGTTACTTAACTCTAGTCCTCAGGACCCAACAGGTCATGTTTTCAGGATTTCCTTGGTATTGCACGGGTGATAATATAATCACCTGCATAGGGAATGATTCCAACCACCTGTGCAATACTAAGGAGATCCTGAAAACATGCACTGTTGGTGGGTCCTGAGGACTGGAGTTGAGGAATACTGTTCTATGGGATCCTCTGTCATCTGTCACTGAAGGTATGGGGCATTTTCTTCTATATGATTCTAAATCATGTGTCATTATAGGTGTGGGGCACTTGTCTCTATAGGATCTTCTGTCATGTGGCACTGTAGGTATGGAGGACGGATAGATAGATAGATAGATAGATAGATAGATAGATAGATAGATGTAACTCAAGATTCACTTGATGTGAATTTGGAATGTAGGAACACTAATTTGTCTTGAAGGCTTGGCAGAGCCCTTTGTGTACCTGTATCAGGTGACCAGAGCACAGATTGCTTAGAGGATAATAATTGTATCAGTGCAGAATTTTGGATTTGTAGATCAGAACCTCTGAGATTTTCTCTACAGACGAGTATATAAGGTTACACCTACAGGCAGCACAGCTCTCACCGCTGCTTTGTATAGATCTTCCCTCTAGCGATAGCTGCAAAATTACCATTTCTTAAAGTGATGCCATATAATATCCTTGGGAGCAGTGACATATTTATTACACAACCTCAGAATGTCTTGAATTCTTAAAATATGTCTATACATGATACAAGGACGTGAGCGGGAATGCCGAACACCAGATGAAAGAAAGACAGTGAAAGATAATACTACAATGATTTGAAAAGTTCAGTCAATGATTCTACAGATAGATAACATGATATATATAAATAGAAACTGGTAACATTATATATAGATATATGATACAATATAGAGATAGATGAATAGGTATAGAGATAGAGATAGATGAATAGATAGAGAGATATAGATAGATGAATAGATATAGAGATAGAGATAGATGAATAGAGATAGAGATAGATAAATAGATATAGAGATAGGTGAATAGATATAGAGATAGATGAATAGATATAGAGATAGATGAATAGATATAGAGATAGATGAATAGATATAGAGATAGATGAATAGATACAGAGATAGAGATAGATGAATAGATATAGAGATAGATGAATAGATATAGAGATAGATGAATAGATATAGAGATAGATGAATAGATATAGAGATAGATGAATAGATATAGAGATAGATGAATAGACATAGAGATAGATGAATAGATACAGAGATAGCTGAATAGATACAGAGATAGCTGAATAGATACAGAGATAGATGAATAGATACAGAGATAGATGAATACATATAGAGATAGATGAATAGATACAGAGATAGAGATAGACGAATAGATATAGAGATAGATAGAGATAGATAGTGCACACAAAGATATGTGCATATACTGAATATATGAACAGTAAGCTGCATTACTGCCATATAGACCACACTTTACAGATGAGGTGCTAAACACAAAGTTTGTGTGAACCCACCAGCCACAACAAAGTGACCTCTCTTTGATGGCACCTGAGCCTTTTTATCACAGTTACCAAAAGCCCCCAGATATAAAGGACAGGGAGGATCTAATAGTAAATCAAAACAGCCTCGGACTGATGGGAGGATGTCATTCAGCCCCCTCTAATTGTATGCAATAAAGCAAAACTGACCAGAATCCAGCAAATGTGAACATCTACATGTTGCTACGGCTGTAATATTTGCACTATACTTAGAAAGATACCACCTCCATTTTATGACAATAGGATGCACTTTTGCTCAAGAAAAACGTTAAAATATGCGTATCCATCACCTGCTTCTTCTGTGAATGAGAAGAGCAATCACACAACGTCCTTCCCAATCATTGGAGAGCGATGCACCAACTCTGAGCTATGTGGTTAGTGCAGGGCTATATACCTCCCAACCATCCCAGAACAGGGGGGACCAAATTTGGGGAGACGTCCCTTTATGCTGGGCTTGGGGAATGTCCCAATGTCAATTGTAACTGTGTCCTCAGGACACAGTATAAGTTAAACACAATGGTGGAGCAGGGAGCTGACTGATCTCTGCTCCAGCATAGGTTCCAGAGAGAGACTTAAGGCGTAACCACCGTTTAAATTTGTATTTAATAATAATGTAGAGCAAGAGATTTTATTCAACTTTCAAATATACTCCATAAGTGAAATCTGGTGGAAAACCTTTCATAAACCTATCACAAGGTGTCCCCACTATGCTGTGTGTGAAGCAGACAAATGTTAATTCTCAGTCAGATCCGTCTTCACACTTAATACAGCCACAAAACCATAGAAGGGAAAGGGGGTGGGACCTATACTATAATCCTTAGCCACGTCACTAAAAAATGGAACTTAGAGCAGGCTTCCTAAAGGGCTGTCGAAGGGTTTCTCATACCTCCTGAGGAATCAGAGGGGAGGCTGCTACGCACAGCTAACCAGAAGAAGTGAAGTGTACATAGGTATAGAGGTATATGGGGACGAAAGATGAGGACACTTAAAACACTCGCAAAAGGGGGAAAAAGGAGAATAATATATCATTGGGACTCTTGGACGGCAGCGCATTAAACCTCCTATCAAACTTTGCTACGTGGGCTCATATAACCTGGTGGTTGCAGCAGTCGGACATATGTAGTGTGGTGTTGTGACCCTCGCAACCCAATAAAGTGAGTGGTCTTGTCTCCCCTGATAGGTACAATTTAATCACGTGATGTCATAGATCTAATGGAAAACAGAAGAATGAACTGGGTAGAAAGGCACAATGAGCAATTGTAAGTACACAGTGCTGTATAACATGATGATTATAATATATCAAGAGGATAAACACTTTGATGGAAATGCTTCTTAATACAGCACAGGAATAAACACTGGAACTGAAGGAGCTCCAAGGATTTTAGATAGTTAAAATAAATAGATAGATAGATAGATAGATAGATAGATAGATAGATAGATAAATAGATAGATAGATAGATAGATAGATAGATAGATAGATAGATAGATAGATTACCAATAAAGTTGCAGCACTCCAGTCCTTTCTTTGGTGCAAAAAAGGTTTATTTACATCACAGCATGGGCAACAGCGACGTTTCGGGTATGCAAACCCTTTTTCCAGCTCAGAAGGCTAGGCAATTTCACAGGCAATTTGCTGGTTGCAGTGAAATCATGGACACATTGTTACATTTGTACACAGCAACAAAATAGAACAATGTGTCCATGATTTCACTGCAACCAGCAAATTGACAGTGAAATTGCAAGCAATATTGCCGCGTGTGATGGTACCTTAAGATAGACATATAAATAGATATAGATATATAATAGATAGATAATAGATAGACATATATACATACCTAGAAAGGTAAACAGAAATAGATGATAGCAGGCCCGGCGCCAGCACCCAGCATACCGGGGCAGGTGCAGGGGCCCTGAATCAGTGAGAGGGCCCACAGCTGTCTGTGAGCAGAAGCAGAGGAGACTCACTGACAGCTGCCCTCTCTCCCTCTCTGCACTGATCTATGTGATCGGTACACAGCAGAAGAAAAAGCCCAGGGAGCTGAACTGAGGCTGAAGGACCTTCCAGTTCAGTCATGTGACTGATCACATGACTGAAATTAAGGTCCTAGAAGAACCTGCATCAGCTCAACTTCTGCAGCCTCAGTGCAGCTCCCAGTGGCTCCTCTCTCCTGAATGAGGTAATATTTGTGTGTGTATGTATCTGTATGTATGTTGTCTGTATGTGTGTGTCTGTGAGTGTATATCTGCATGTGTGTGTGTATATCTGTATGTGTGTGTGTATATCTGAATGTGTGTGTGTATATCTGTATGTGTATATCTGTGTGTGTATGTCTGTATGTCTAAGTCTGTGTGTATCTGTATGTCTGTGTGTATCTGTGTGTGTGTGTATCTGTATGTCTGTGTGTATACCTGTATATCTGTGTGTATATCTGTATGTATATCTGTATGTGTGTGTGCATATCTGTATTTGTGTGTGTATATCTGTATGTGTGTGTATATCTGTATGTGTGTGTATATCTTTATGTGTGTGTATATCTGTATGTGTGTGTATATCTTTATGTGTGTGTATATCTGTATGTGTGTGTATATCTGTATGTGTGTATATCTGTATATCTGTATGTGTGTGTATCTGTATGTCTGTGTGTATATCTGTATTTCTGTGTGTGTATATCTGTATGTGTGTGTGTATATTTGTATTTGTGTGTGTATCTGTATGTCTGTGTGTATATCTGTATGTATATCTGTATTTGTGTATGTGTATATCTGTATGTCTGTGTATATCTGTATATATGTGTGTGTGTGTGTGTGTATCTAAAGGTGTGTGTGTGTATATCTGTATGTGTGTCTGTATATCTGAATGCGTGTGTATATCGGTATGTGTGTGTCTGTGCGTATATCTGCATGTGTGTATATCTGTATGTGTGTGTGTCTGTGTGTATATATCTGTATATGTGTGTGTATCTATCTATGTGTGTGTGTGTCTGCGTGTGTATATCTGTGTGTGTATGTCTAGGTGTATATCTATATGTGTATCTGTATGTGCATGTATTGTGCATGTAACAGAGCTATGTTTGTTTGCATGTGCATGTATTGTACATGTAGCAGAGCTGAGTATATAGTGTCCATGTAGCAGAGCTTTGTGTGTCTGTATGTGCATGTATGGGGCATGTAGCAGTGTTGTGTGTTAGTGTTAAAGGGGCCCACTGAGACTCTTTTGCCTGGGGTCCACAAAAATCTGGAGCCGGCCCTGGATGATGGATAGATAGATAGATAGATAGATAGATAGATAGATAGATAGATAGATAGATAGATAGAGATGGAGTTACATGCATGGTGCATTTTGGGAGCAGTAAATGTAGGAATCTGTCAGGTTGGACACAGAAGTATCACAGCAGTGAGGAATGTTGGGCCCCGGTGAGACCTCGGTGTCTCTGTGCTATATAGTATCATAGTATCACAGCAGCCTTGGATACAGTAGCTGAGCAGCACATCATCACTGACGATGATTTATAATGATGTATGGCAATAAAACACGATGGGAGTTATATTTATATATTTATGCTTTTCATGACCTGTTTTTAATTCTTAATCGCTATGACATCTTATGGCAGATAGGGCGGCGCTGTTTTGGGGGTTCGATACAAATTGAATAATGGAATTTCTAAGTATTTTCTGGAGTTAATAAAGAGACATATAGATAGTATATACAAGTGACAGGTGACTCAGGCATGATGATGATGGTGCAGCCGGGCTCTGAGGCTCCATAAAGTACAGTCACCGCTAATTATCAGCCATGATGATATAGATGGAAGGAGATGTCAGCGGGAAAAGAAGAAGAAGCTGACATTTTATAGAGAAGGGAGGCAACTGCTGGGTGACACCATAAACCAGAGCACACATACAACGGGCGGCTCCGAATCTGCCATAACCAGGTTATTACAACCCCCATCGGATTAACTGATCTACAGCATGTCAGCGAGGAGAGGACAGACAAGGAGGATAAAGTGAAGGGATGAGGAGGAGGGATGGATAGATAGAACAGACAGACAGACAGACAGATAGATAGATAGATAGATAGATAGATAGATAGAAAATTATGGTGTATAGATAAGATAGTAAAGTGGTGTAACTTGAACCTTATGGGCCCTGATGCGAAAGCTCCAGCGGGGGGCCCCCAATTATTGCAAATGTTTAATAGCAATAGTGTTATTCTATAGGCCAAAGGGATTTTTTGGGCGTCCGAGGCTCCAGGGTCCAGGGGTGATTGCAACCCCTGCACCTGTGTAGTTACGCCCTGAGTATAGATATATACATAGATAATAGATAGATGATAAATAGATAGATAGATAGATAGATAGATAGATACTACAAAGAATAAAAGATAGAAAGATAAATAGATATATAATAGATAATAATATAGATAGATTAATAGACAGAATCGATATATAAATAGAGAAAATATAAGCAGCACAAAATGCAAAAGAAAGCAAATGACAACAACAAAGTTCCCAGTAGAAGCCATTCCTGGACTAACAATCCCATAATCTGTCAGATTAGGCAATAAATGTGGATTCTTTAGTCCATGTGGCGACATTTCAGTCCTATGACAGAACCTTTACAAAGCAGGATAGATATTAGACAGACAGACAGACAGACAGGGTGCCCCCCTGCATCCCCTGGACCCCGCACACTCAGGGACTCACCCACAGGTAGAAGGTCAGGGCCTCTCGGCTGTCGTGCAGGGGGAGGATGAGGATGGTATACGCCGCCTGTGCAGCCATACAGGTGGTGTGTTAGGAGATGACATGTAGTGTCTGTATACCGCGGTGCTGTCTGTATATACACACAGTGCTGCCGTCACATACACGTATGCACCTATGTGTAGCTGTACACGGGTGGGTGTATCCTCCCTCTGGAGCAGCAGGCGTGCCGCTGTATATACCTGTGCACACCTCCCGCCTCTCTCCAGGTTTTGTGTGGTTGCCTCTTCTCTTCCTTCCTTTTGTTTCTCCTTCTTCTCTTTCCGTCCTGTGATCCCTCATCCCCCTGTTATTTACCTGTGACCCCACACCTGCCCTGCGCCCGGCGGACCCCCGAGTGTCCCCTTCCCCACTGTGTCCCCACCGTGGAGCCGCACAGACTTGTCCGCCTGGAGCCTCCACAGTCCTGTGTGAATAGAGAAGTTATGTGAGAGGAGCTGACACTCCCCAGTCAGAGCTGATTCCCACCCCTCCCTGATCTGTCAGCCCCGGGCACCCCCCTCCTGTGCCGCTCACAGGCCTCAGAGGGGACCACGGACAAAACAAGGAGAAAATGGGAAGGATCAAGCTCCGCAACACAGAGGAGAACAGGCCGGAACATTCCACACATGGAAAACTGAACAATCCCGGGCACCTGTGTATAAGACGGACATAGCTGAACAAGAGCGGGCACCTGTGTATAAGAAGGACATAGCTGAACGACAGCGGGCACCTGTGTATAAGAAGGACATAGCTGAAAGAGAGCGGGCACCTGTGTATAAGAAGGACATAGCTGAACGAGAGCGGGCACCTGTGTATAAGAAGGCATAGCTGAACGAGAGCGGGCACCTGTGTATAAGAAGGACATAGCTGAACGACAGCGGGCACCTGTGTATAAGAAGGACATAGCTGAACGAGAGCGGGCACCTGTGTATAAGAAGGCATAGCTGAACGAGAGCGGGCACCTGTGTGTGAGGAGAACATAGCTGAACGAGAGCGGGCACCTGTGTATAAGAAGGACATAGCTGAACGAGAGCGGGCACCTGTGTGTGAGAAGGGCATAGCTGAACAATCCCGGGCACCTGTGTATAAGAAGGGCATAGCTGAACTAGAGCGGGCACCTGTGTATGAGGAGGACATAGCTGAACGAGAGCGGGCACCTGTGTATAAGAAGGCATGGCTGAACGAGAGCGGGCACCTGTGTATAAGAAGGACATAGCTGAACGACAGCGGGCACCTGTGTATAAGAAGGGCATAGCTGAACGAGAGCCGGGCACCTGTGTATAAGAAGGGCATAGCTGAACGAGAGTGGGCACCAGTGTATAAGAAGGGCATAGCTGAACGAGAGCGGGCACCTGTGTATAAGAAGGGCATAGCTGAACGAGAGCGGGCACCTGTGTATAAGAAGGGCATAGCTGAACGAGAGTGGGCACCTGTGTATAAGAAGGACAAAGCTGAACGAGAGCAGGCATGTGTGTGTGAGGAGAACATAGCTGAACAAGAGTGGGCACCTGTGTGTGAGAAGGACATAGCTGAACAAGAGCGGGCACCTGTGTGTGAGGAGAACATAGCTGAACAAGACGGGGCACCTGTGTGTGAGGAGAACATAGCTGAGCAAGAGCGGGCACCTGTGTGTGAGGAGAACGTAGCTGAACGAGAGCGGGCACCTGTGTGTGAGAAGAACATAGCTGAACAAGAGCAAGCACCTGTGTGTGAGAAGGACATAGCTGAACAAGAGCAAGCATCTGTGTATAAGAAGGACATAGCTGAACGAGAGCGGGCACCTGTGTGTGAGGAGAACATAGCTGAACAAGAGCGGGCACCTGTGTGTGAGGAGAACATAGCTGAACGAGAGCAGGCATCTGTGTGTGAGGAGAACATAGCTGAACAAGAGCAGGCACCTGTGTGTGTAGGAGAACATAGCTGATCAAGAGCGGGCACCTGTGTGTGAGGAGAACATAGCTGAACGAGAGCGGGCACCTGTGTGTGAAGAGAACATAGCTGAACAAGAGCGGGCACCTGTGTGTGAGAAGGACATAGCTGAACAAGAGCAAGCACCTGTGTATAAGAAGGACATAGCTGAACGAGAGCGGGCACCTGTGTGTGAGGAGAACATAGCTGAACAAGAGCGGGCACCTGTGTGTGAGAAGGACATAGCTGAACAAGAGCAAGCACCTGTGTATAAGAAGGACATAGCTGAACGAGAGCGGGCACCTGTGTGTGAGGAGAACATAGCTGAACAAGAGCGGGCACCTGTGTGTGAGGAGAACATAGCTGAACGAGAGCGGGCACCTGTGTGTGAGGAGACCATAGCTGAACAAGAGCGGGCACCTGTGTGTGAGGAGAACATAGCTGAGCAAGAGCGGGCACCTGTGTGTGAGGAGAACATAGCTGAGCAAGAGTGGGCACCTGTGTGTGAGAAGGACATAGCTGAACGAGAACGGGCACCTGTGTGTGAGGAGAACATAGCTGAGCAAGAGCGGGCACCTGTGTATAAGAAGGACATAGCTGAGCAAGAGGGGGCACCTGTGTGTGAGAAGGACATAGCTGAACAAGAGCGGGCACCTGTGTGTGAGGAGAACATAGCTGAGCAAGAGCGGGCACCTATGTGTGAGAAGGACATAGCTGAACAAGAGCGGTCACCTGTGTATAAGAAGGACATAGCTGAACGACAGTGGGCACCTGTGTGTGAGGAGAACATAGCTGAACAAGAGCAGGCATCTGTGTGTGAGGAGAACATAGCTGAGCAAGAGTGGGCACCTGTGTGTGAGAAGGACATAGCTGAACGAGAACGGGCACCTGTGTGTGAGGAGAACATAGCTGAGCAAGAGGGGGCACCTGTGTGTGAGAAGGACATAGCTGAACAAGAGCGGGCACCTGTGTGTGAGGAGAACATAGCTGAGCAAGAGCGGGCACCTATGTGTGAGAAGGACATAGCTGAACAAGAGCGGGCACCTGTGTGTGAGGAGAACATAGCTGAACGAGAGCGGGCACCTGTGTGTGAGGAGAACATAGCTGAACAAGAGCGGGCACCTGTGTGTGAGAAGGACATAGCTGAATGAGAGCGGGCACCTGTGTGTGAGGTGAACATAGCTGAGCAAGAGCGGGCACCTGTGTGTGAGAAGGACATAGCTGAACAAGAGCGGGCACCTGTGTGTGAGGAGAACATAGCTGAACAAGAGCGGGCACCTGCGTGTGAGGAGAACATAGCTGAGCAAGAGCGGGCACCTGTGTGTGAGAAGGACATAGCTGAATGAGAGCGGGCACCTGTGTGTGAGAAGGACATAGCTGAATGAGAGCGGGCACCTGTGTGTGAGAAGGACATAGCTGAATGAGAGCGGGCACCTGTGTGTGAGGTGAACATAGCTGAGCAAGAGCGGGCACCTGTGTGTGAGAAGGACATAGCTGAACAAGAGCGGGCACCTGTGTGTGAGAAGGACATAGCTGAACAAGAGCGGGCACCTGTGTGTGAGGAGAACATAGCTGAACGAGAGCGGGCACCTGTGTGTCAGGAGAACATAGCTTAACGAGAGCGGGCACCTATGTGTGAGAAGAACATAGCTGAACAAGAGCGGGCACCTGTATGTGAGGAGAACATAGCTGAACAAGAGCGGGCACCAGTGTGTGAGAAGGACATAGCTGAACGAGAGCTGGTGCAGAGGGTCGACCAGGGGGAAACTACGACCCCCATCATCACATACACAACAAAGTCTATCCACAAAGCTATAAGGTCCCCAAATATGTATCTCTATGGACTTTGATATCGCGCCGGTGAAGGCTCATGCAGCTTTTATCTATCCCCCATCTCTTCAAGTTGGCTGGACCATCATTATAAATAAGCCCCTGTACTGTGCCACCCCGACCTCGCTGTAGATTGTAAGCTCTTACGAGGGTCTTCACTATTTTTGCTTTATTGTATTACCTATAACTGTTACTGATGACTATATATGAACCTCTGAAGTGTAAAACGCTGCAGGATAGATAGATAGATAGATAGATAGATAGATAGATAGATAGATAAACACATGAACAGTCTATAATTTTAAGGGTAGATTAATTTTAACATTGAGAGATAGAATATCAAAAATAAAATCCAGAAAATCACATTGTCTAAATTATATAAAGTTATTTGCATTTTGCAGAGAGGAATAAGTATTTGATCCCCTATCCACCATTAGGAGTTCTGGCTCCTGCAGACCAGTTAGATGTTCCCAATCAACTCATTACCTGCATTACAGACAGCTGTCTTGCATTGTCACCAGTTTAAAGACTCCTGTCCACACACTCAATCAGTCAGACTCTATCCTCTACAACATGGGCAAGACCAAAGAGCTTTGTAAGTAGTCAGGGAAAAGATCCTAGACCTGCGCAAGGCTGGAATGTGCTACAAGACCAGAAGACAAAGCTGGGGGAGAAGGAGACAACTGTGGGAGCAATAGTAAGAAAATGGAAGTAATACAACATGAGGTCAATCCACATTGATCTGAGACTCCATGCAAAATCTCACCTCGTGGGGTATCCAGGATCATGAGGGAGGTAAGAGATCAACCTAAAACTAGGGAAGTGTGGGGAATAACTTGTTAATGATGTCAAGGTAGCTGGGACCACTGTCACCAAGAAAAGCTTTGGTAACAAATTATGGAGTAATGGATTAAAATCCTGCAGTGCCCATATAGTCCCACTGCTCAAGAAGGCACATATGTAGGGTCGTCTGAAGTATACCAATGAACACCCTGGTGATTCTGAGAGTGATCGGGAGAAGGTGCTGTGGTCAGATGAGACAAAAATTGAGCTCTTTGGCATTAACACAACTCGCCGTGTTTGGAAGAAGAGAAATGCTGTGTATGACCCAGAGAACACCGTCCCCACAGTCTAGCATGGTGGTGGTAACATTATGTTTTGGGGGTGTTTCTCTGCTAAGGGCACAGGAATACTTCACCACATCAATGGGACAATGTACGGAGCCATGTACCGTAAAATCCTGAGTAACAACCTCCTTCCCTCCACCAGGACATTAAAAATGAGTCACGGCTGGGTCTTCCAGCATGACAATGACCCAAAACATACAGCCAAGGCAGCATACGAGTGGCTCAAAAAGAAGCACATTAAGGTCATGGAGTGGCCTAGCCGGCCTACAGACCTTAATCCCATGGAAAACGTATGGAGTTGCCAAACGACAGCCTCAAAATCATAATGATTTACAGATGATCTGCAAAGAGGAGTGGAGCAAAATTCCTCCTGACATGTGCACAAACCTCATCATCAACTACAAGAAACATCTGACTGCTGTGCTGCCAACAAGGGCTTTGCCACCAAGTATCAAGTCTTGTTTGCCAGAGGGATCAAATACTTATTTCTCTCTGCAAAATACAAATACATTTATATAATATGTATAACAATGTGATTTTCTGGATTTCATTTTTGATATTCTATCTCTCACTGTTAAAATTAATCTACCCTTAAAATTATAGACTGTTCATGTCTTTGTCAGTGAGCAAACTTATAAAGTCAGCAAGGGATCAAATATTCATTTCCCCCACTGTAGATAGAAAATAATAGATAGATGATTGATTAAAAGATAGATAAGGTAGATAGATAGATAGATAGATAGATAGATAGATAGGATAGATAAGTTGTTATTGGCCTCATGCACCTTGTTCGTAGGAGGGAGGAGCCTGTGCAGGAAGCCCCTCCTCCGAGGAGTCACATTGTTCACAATTAAGGACTTAGACAGGTTGTAACAGGGTAAGCTAACAACTAAGTATTAAAATAGCGGTCCCAGATTGTTCTCAGCCCTTTTTGTATACCTATCACTTATGAGACATCGATACACACTGGGGACACAGACATTAGGGGGGGCATTGCTGGTTACCGTGTTGTAGTCGATCCCGCTGGTCAGCGTGTGGCGCCGTATGCGTTGCTCCTGGCGTGTGAGTCGCACCGCGGAGGTGACATCATTGTTGATGCTCTGGGAGCGGGTGACAGTCTTAGACCCTGGCAGACAGAGAGAGCGGCATTACTTGTGGTCCCCCCCGGCACCAGGCGGAGAGCTGTGCTTATAAGAAGGACGTTTATTATAAGAGGCTTGATATTCCTCTCTCAGTAATTAATGTTTTGATCTCTCCATCTGTTCCCATCTTATGAACCTGCATCTGTTCTGATGAAATTAAGAGTTCACTCCAGGGCCGGGGACGGACAGATTTACATCTCTAGGACGCGCGGATGACGAGACTGGTAATTTCATCATCATCATATCTCGCCATATACGTCTCACTATATACAGGACTGACACGTGCTGCACTGGAGCAGAGGAATACATTGTAGCAAACCCTCCTCTGTGACAATTATTAGATTCTGCTTCTGAACAGAAACGTTAATGTTTCCGTTCACTGACATCAAGCAGAGGAGTGGAGAAAGATCAGACATGTTATGAAAATGTGTAAATCCCTAGAGGTGAATTGATGGATTCGTACAGGAGACATTGGAAGATATAGAAACGCGGTATTTGAGCGCATGCCATAGACTTCGAGAAATGAATCTTGATATGACATAGACTTCTATAGCCCACTGGATCTGCCCATCCTTATAGCCCTCACCTGATCTGCCATCCATTGTTCTTATAGCCTCACCGACTGCCATCCAGTGTATCTTATAGCCCTCTCACCTGGACTTGCACCGCTCCATTGTACTATAGCCCACTGAATGTCACATGTTTAACCCTCCTGGATCTGCCACATCCATTGTTCTTATAGCCCACCCTGGATCTGCCCATCCTTAGCCCATACCCTGACTGCCCCATTCATTGTTCTTATAGCCCCACCCTGGATCTGCCCCATCATTGTTCTTATAGCCCCACCCTGGATCTGCCCCATCCTTATAGCCCTCACCCTGGATCTGCCATCCATTGTTCTTATAGCCCCACCCTGGACTGCCCCATCCTTACAGCCCTCACCTGGATCTGCCCATCCATTGTTCTTATAGCCCTCACCCTGGATCTGCCCCATCCTTATACCCCACCCTGGATCTGCCCCATCCATTGTTCTTATAGCCCCCACCCTGGATCTGCCCCATCCATTGTTCTTATAGCCCCACCCTGGATCTGCCCCATCATTTTATAGCCCCACCCTGGATCTGCCCCATCCTTATAGCCCTCACCCTGGACCTGCCCATCATTGTTCTTATAGCCCCCACCCTGGATCTGCCCCATCCTTATAGCCCTCACCTGGATCTGCCCCATCCATTGTTCTTATAGCCCCACCCTGGATCTGCCCCATCCTTATAGCCCTCACCTTGGATCTGCCCCATCCATTGTTCTTATAGCCCTCACCCTGGATCTGCCCCATCCATTGTTCTTATAGCCCCAATCCTGGATCTGCCCCATCCATTGTTCTTATAGCCCCCACCCTGGATCTGCCCCATCCATTGTCTTATAGCCCTCACCCTGGATCTGCCCCATCCATTGTTCTTATAGCCCCCACCCTGGATCTGCCCCATCCTTATAGCCCTCACCCTGGACCTCGCCCCATCCATTGTTCTTATAGCCCCCACCCTGGATCTGCCCCATCCTTATAGCCCTCACCCTGGATCTGCCCCATCCATTGTTCTTATAGCCCTCACCCTGGATCTGCCCCATCCATTGTTCTTATAGCCCTCAATCCTGGATCTGCCCCATCCATTGTTCTTATAGCCCTCACCCTGGATCTGGCCCATCCATTGTTCTTATAGCCCTCACCCTGGATCTGGGCCATCCATTGTTCTTATAGCCCTCACCCTGGATCTGCCCCATCCATTGTTCTTATAGCCCCACCCTGGATCTGCCCCATCCATTGTCTTATAGCCCTCACCCTGGATCTGCCCCATCCATTGTTCTTATAGCCCTCACCTGGATCTGCCCCATCCATTGTCCTTATAGCCCTCCACCCTGGATCTGCCCCATCCATTGTCCTTATAGCCCTCACCCTGGATCTGCCCCATCCATTGTTTATAGCCCCACACCTGGATCTGCCCCATCCATTATTCTTATAGCCCTCACCCTGGATCTGCCACCATCCATTGTTCTTATAGCCCTCACCCTGGATCTGCCCATCCATTGTTCTTATAGCCCCCACCCTGGATCTGCCCTCATCCATTGTTCTTATAGCCCTCACCCTGGATCTGCCCATCCATTGTTCTTATAGCCCCACCTGGATCTGCCCCATCCATTTTTCCTTATAGCCCCACCCTGGATCTGCCCATCCATGCTTATAGCCCACCTGATCTCCATCATTCTTATAGCCCTCACCCTGGATCTGCCCCATCCATTGTTATAGCCCCACCCTGGATCTGCCCCATCCATTGTTCTTATAGCCCCAACCCTGGATCTGCCACCATCCATTGTTCTTATAGCCCTCACCCTGGATCTGCCCCATCCATTGTTCTTATAGCCCCACCCTGGATCTGTCCCATCCATTGTTCTTATAGCCCTCACCCTGGATCTGCCACCATCCATTGTTATAGCCCCAACCCTGGATCTGCCACCATCCATTGTTCTTATAGCCCTCACCCTGGATCTGCCCCATCCATTGTTCTTATAGCCCTCACCCTGGATCTGTCCCATCCATTGTTCTTATAGCCCTCACCCTGGATCTGCCACCATCCATTGTTCTTATAGCCCTCACCCTGGATTTGCTCCATCCATTGTTCTTATAGCCCTCACCCTGGATCTGCCCCATCCATTGTTCTTATAGCCCCCACCCTGGATCTGCCCCATCCATTGTTCTTATAGCCCCAACCCTGGATCTGCTCCATCCATTGTTCTTATAGCCCTCACCCTGGATCTGCTCCATCCATTGTTCTTATAGCCCTCACCCTGGATCTGCTCCATCCATTGTTCTTATAGCCCCACCCTGGATCTGCCCCATCCATTGTTCTTATAGCCCTCACCCTGGATCTGCCCCATCCATTGTTCTTATAGCCCCCACCCTGGATCTGCCCCATCCATTGTTCTTATAGCCCCCACCCTGGATCTGCTTCATCCATTGTTATAGCCCTCACCTGGATCTGCCCATCCATTGTTCTTATAGCCCAACCTGGATCTGCCCATCCATTGTTCTTATAGCCCTCACCCTGGATCTGCCCCATCCATTGTTCTTATAGCCCTCACCCTGGATCTGTCCCATCCATTGTTCTTATAGCCCTCACCCTGGATCTGCCACCATCCATTGTTCTTATAGCCCTCACCCTGGATTTGCTCCATCCATTGTTCTTATAGCCCCCACCCTGGATCTGCCCCATCCATTGTTCTTATAGCCCCACCCTGGATCTGCCCCCATCCATTGTTCTTATAGCCCCCACCCTGGATCTGCCCCATCCATTGTTCTTATAGCCCCAACCCTGGATCTGCTCCATCCATTATTCTTATAGCCCTCACCCTGGATCTGCCCCGTCCATTGTTCTTATAGTCCCCACCCTGGATCTGCCCCATCCATTGTTCTTATAGCCCTCACCCTGGATCTGCCCCCATCCATTGTTCTTATAGCCCCCACCCTGGATCTGCCCCATCCATTGTTCTTATAGCCCCAACCCTGGATCTGCTCCATCCATTATTCTTATAGCCCTCACCCTGGATCTGTCCATCCATTGTTCTTATATCCCTCACCCTGGATCTGTCCCATCCATTGTTCTTATAGCCCTCACCCTGGATCTGTCCCATCCATTGTTCTTATAGCCCTCACCCTGGATCTGCCCCATCCATTGTTCTTATAGCCCTCACCCTGGATCTGTCCCATCCATTGTTCTTATAGCCCTCACCCTGGATCTGCCCCATCCATTGTTCTTATAGCCCTCACCCTGGATCTGCCCCATCCAAATTTTCTTATAGCCCTCACCCTGGATCTGTCCCATCCATTGTTCTTATAGCCCCCACCCTGGATCTGCTCCATCCATTATTCTTATAGCCCTCACCCTGGATCTGTCCCATCCATTGTTCTTATAGCCCCAACCCTGGATCTGGGCCATCCATTGTTCTTATAGCCCCAACCCTGGATCTGTCCCATCCATTGTTCTTATAGCCCCCACCCTGGATCTGTCCCCACCCATTGCTCCTACAGCCGCCACACTTGATGTGCCCTCATCCACCTTTCCTACAGCCCTACCCAACATCTCTACAGTCCCTATCCCTATTCCCTTTTGTACACTTGCTTTGGCAAAACTGATGTGTATTTAGTCCTGACAATAAAGCTTCTTTGAATTTGATAGATAGATAGATAGATAGATAGATAGATAGATATAGATAGATATTTAGATAGAAAGAAAGATAGATTATATATAGAATAGATAGACAGATAGATATTAACCAAGAAAGCAGGCAGCACTCACAACTCATAAGTGAAAAAGTGGCTTCTTTAAGGATCCATAGTGGAAACGTTTTGTAGCATACACTTCTTTGTCAGCCTGTTTTCTTGGTTAATATTGAAGAAGGATTGCTGGACACTTTCTAATACAGGTTTTTGCACCCATTCTTTGGTAGTGCTGCCCATGTTTAGATAGATAGATAGATAGATAGATAGATAGATAGATAGATAGATAGATAGATAGATAGATAGATAGATAGAATTCCAATTCCAAAAAGTTGGTCCGTTGTGTAAAATGTTACAAAAATGAAAATGCAATGATTAAAATTAAATTGCAAAGACATTGAGTATCCCACCATCTACAGTAAATAATATTATCAGAAGATTCAGAGATTGTGGAGGAATCCATGTGCTCAAAGTTCAAGACTTGCGGTTAATATTAGATGATTGTGATCCTCAGGCAAATCACTGCATGGGCTCAGGAATACTTCCAGAAATCAATTGACTGTGAGCACAGTTCATAATGGAGTCAACAAATATTACAGTTCTATCATGCACCTTAGTGGTTAGCACTGTACAGTGGCTCAGTGGTTAGCACTGCAATCTTGCAGCGCTATGGTCCCCTGGGTTCCAATCCCACCAAGGACAACATCTGCAAGGAGTTTGTATGTTCTCACTGGGTGTCCTCCCACACTCCAAACTCTGATATGATGTTTAGATTGTGACCCCCAATGGGGACAGTGTTGCAACAGTATGTAAAGTGATATGGAATTAATAGCACTATAGAAATATTGTTATTATTATTATATGCAAAGAAGGAGCCATATGTCAGCACAATCCAGAAACACTGTTGTCTTCTTTGGGAAAACTGTTATGTGTTGGATGGATCAAAATATGAAATTATTTATGAAAACTACATACACCATGTCCATCAGACTCAAGATGAGAAAGACCATCTAGCTTGTTATCGAGGAGAAGGACCATTCAGCTTTTTATCGAGAAGGACCATTCAGCTTGTTATCCAGTGGAAAGACCATCCAACTTGTTATCAAGGAGAGGGACCATCCAGTGTGTTATGGAAGAGAGGGATCATCCAGCTTATTATCCAAGAGAGGGACCATTAAGCTTGTTATCAAGAAGAGGGACCATCCAACTAGTTATGAAGGAGAAGGACCATCCAGCTTCTTATCAGGGAGAGGGACTATACAACTTGTTTTTGAAGGGAGGTATCATTCAGCGTGTTATGGAGGATAAAGACGATCCAGCTCGTTATTTAAGAGTGGGACCATCCAGCTTGTTATTGAGGAGATGGATTTTCCTGCTTGTTAATAGGCAGAGGGACTATCCAACTTGCTTTTGAAGGAAGGTATCATTCAGTGTGTTATGTAGGATAAAGACCATACAGCTCATTATTGAAGAGTGGGATCATCCAGCTTGTTATCAAGGAGACGGACCAACCAGTTTCTAATCAATCCATCTTGTTATTGAGAAGGACCATCCAGCTTGTTATCGAGGAGAGCGCCCATCTTGCTTGTTATCGAGAAGGACCATCTTGCTTGTTACTGAGAAGAGGGACCATCCAGCCTGTTATCGAGGAGAAGGACCCTGCAGCTTGTTATTGAGGAGAGGGACCTACCTGCTTGTTATCAGAGAGAGGGACTATCCAGCTTGTTATTGCAGGGATGTATCATTCTACATATTATGAAGGATAAGGACCATCTAGCTCATTATTGAAGAGAGGGACCATCAGCTTGTTATTGAGGAGAGGGACCATGCAGCTTATTATTGAGAAGCACCATCTAGCTTGTTATTGAGAAGTACCATCTTGCTGTTATCGAGGATAGTGCCTATCTTGCTTGTTATTGAGGAGAATATTCACCGAAAGGTTACATAATTAATTTAAAAAAAACTCACCACATTTGGCCACTTACAAATATCCATTGCATTTAGCAGGACACTGCCAGCCACCCTCAGAGGTAACTCATATCTCCCAACACCGATGCTCAATTCCCTACAACCCTGGCATGGGGGCGATTGTAGCATCTGAGTCCAGCCATGTCACAAGGAAGGGACCAGTGGTATCACTGGACACGAAATCACCACAGGGCGGCAGCCACTCCAGACCATGTGAAGCATAGTGTCAGAGCACAGCCTATTAATGACACCCAGCTGTTAAATAAGGTGGGCTGGTCTGCACCAAAAATATGCAACACAAGTGACTGACGCCCCCTAGAGGGACCAGCCTCTAACTGCATAAGGATAAAAAAATGCAATAAACACTATAGATGAACAGTGAGTAGCTGGTTGATATTTTGGACCAAAATAACGTAAGCTCGTAGCCCCCTTCACGGGCCCTCACGCCTACGAGTACCTTATTGAGCATCGGTGTTGGGAGATATGAGTTACCTCTGAGGGTGGCTGGCAGTGTCCTGCTAAATGCAATGAATATTTGTAAGTGGCCAAATGTGGTGAGTTTTTTTTTTCTTTATCAAGGAGAATAACCATCTTGCTTGTTATTGAGGAAAGGGACCTTCCTGCTTGTTATCAGAGAGAGGGACTATCTAACTTGTTATTGAAGGGATGTATCATTCAACGTGTTATGGAGGATAAGGGCCATCCAGCTCATTATTGAAGAGAGGGACAATCCAGCTTGTTATCAAGGATTGGGACTATCCAGCTTCTAATCGAAGAGAGGGACCATCCAGCTTGTTATTGAGAAGTACCATCTAGCTTGTTATCGAGGAAAGTGCCCATTTTGCTTGTTATCGAGGAGAAGGACCATTTGCTCGTTATTGAGAAGAGGGGCCATCCAGTTTGTTATCGAGGAGAAGGATCAGACAGGTTTTTATTGAGAAGGACCATCCAGCTTGTTATCGAGGAGAGCACCAATCTTGCTTGTTATAGAGGGGAAGGACCATCTTGCTTGTTATTCAGAAGAGGGACCATCTAGCTTGTTATCGAGGAGAAGGACCATCCAGCTTGTTATCGAGGAGAGCACCAATCTTGCTTGTTATTCAGAAGAGGGACCATCTAGCCTGTTATCGAGGGGAAGGACCGTCTTGCCTGTTATCGAGGAGAAGGACCATCCAGCTTGTTATTGAGGAGACTAACCATCCATCTTATTATCGAGGAGAGAGACCATGCAACTTGTTATCGAAGAGAAGGACCATTGAGCTTTTTATTGAGGAGAAGGACCATCCAGCTTGTTATTACTGCACAGTTCCTGCATCTCTGGTGGTATGGGGTTACATCAGAGCCTATACACATAAAAGGCACTATCAATGCTGAGTATTATACAGAGGTGATAAAACAACATCTGCTCCATCTAAACAATGTCTATTTCAGGGAAGGCATTGTGTATTTCAGCAAGACAATGTTAAACCATATAAGGTATCCATCACACAGTACGGCTCCACGGAAGAAGAGATTGGGTGATGAACCGGCCGTCAGCAGCCTGGATCTTTCACCAGTAAAAAAACATTTGGTGCATTATGAAATGATAAATTCGGCAAAGACCCCGACTGAGGAGCAGCAGGAATCCGACATTAGACAAGAAGGGTCGACACTCTTTTCCCAAAGCTCCAGCAATGGTCTCCTCACTTACCAGATGTTTAAAGACCGTTATGAAAAGAAGAAGGGATTCTAAGCAATGGTGGACACGGCACGGGAACAACGTTTGAGATTGAGATTTTTCCAATGAAAATAAAAAATGTCCAACGTTCAACTTCTGATCTGTTGCTTGTTCTGTTGTGAATAAATTATTATAAATTGTGATTTCCAAATCAGTGTATTCTTGTTTTTGGCATATTTTACACAAAGTCCCAACCTTTTTGGAAATAGATGTTGTAGATAGAAACATAGGTAAAAGGTAGGTCGGTAGATCAGTGATACACAGTTAAAGGAGGATAGATCTACAGATGATATGTAGTTAGAACGTTAGAACTCTATCCAGAACAGACGACTCTCTGTGAGCTGCACACATGTCCTTGGCTCACAGATCACTGTCCAGACTGGATCCAGTGCAGGACTAGATATTACCATGTGTAACGTAAAATAATCCCTGACCCTAGGCCAGAGAAATTACATGCAGGACAGTAAATTCCAGTGGAGGCTGCTATGGTCAGTGTTAATGGTACTCTCTATTTTCCAATGTAATGTATTGGAATGATATAAGGATGTGACAGACTACATCAGTGAGGGTCCATGAGTTTTGACTCCCACAGATATCGTGGACGTAGGGGTCGAAGCATTAGAGGTCAATGGCTTTATCGCCTATTGACAAGATAGAAGATAGACGTATGATCACTGGGGGTCCGGCTTCTGAGAACACCCCACCAATCCCAAGAATGAGTACCCCAAATTCACCATTATGGAGCGGTAATGAGCATGTTCGGCCACCACTCCTATAGGCAGTGAATGTGCAGTGGTCGCACATGCTCATTACCGCTCCATTCATACAACTCTTGGGACACCAGCTCATGAGATCAATGGGGGTCCCAGCTGTCCAACAATCCTGTTGCTATTTGATATATTGTTTTTATGATAATCTCTTTAGCACAGTAACCCGCAGCCATCCCAGCAGGGAAATTACAAATTACCGCAATCTCCAATCAAACCGACTTTCTCAGGCCGTCAACTCAAGTCGGACCCCCTGCAATGTGTTAAGAACCCCTTTAATACTCCAGTAAAGTAATTTTTTACATGAAGTAATAATCCCCTCCATGCTTAGCCCTTTTTCTCTTAATGTACAGATTACACCCAGACAGATGGTGCAGATTAAGGAGGGTTATGATACACGAGTGTCAGCCCTGAGACGGCACAGCGAGGAGAGGGACGGAGAACCTGCAGGAGGCTGAACGAGAAGATGGAGAGGAACCTTAAAGATACATTTAGAGAACTCGGAGAGATCAATATATAGAACTATCCACAGATCACTCACTCACCCCTCTTCCTTGGTGCAGATGTGCTTTGAGGATCTCCTGCTCTCAGCGCTTGGGTGAGCCCCCTCACCAGTCGGGGAAAACTCAGGTATCCACCACTGGAAGCAGTTACATCTCTAAGAGCTTGTGGGACCCTGCGAGGATGCTGGGTCCTCGCCAAAGTCCTTCAATATCCTGCACGTGCACTCGACCACCACCTTCTTCTTCCAAAATTTGGTAGAGGATCCGAAGGCTGCGGATAAAGCCCCGGGAAGGGCAAGGAAAGGCAGCGGCACCAGGGGCCAAAGCTCCTGGGGGAGAGGGGCCAACATTGGTGGAGGAAGGGCTGGGGGTACACAGGGGAGAGGTAGGGCAGGACAAAAACAATGTGCTCATGATGATGTGAGGTTATCCTTATCTATCTGATATCTATCTGTCATTTATGTCCCAAGTCTCTTGGTCGCTGGTTGTCTCTATTTTGGATTTCAGTCTGTCTCTTTGGCAAGCAATGAATCTTCTCCACTTGGGACTTTATCTATCTATCTATCTATCTATCTATCTATCTATCTATCTATCTATCTATCTATCTATCTGTCTATCTATCTATCTATCTATCTATCTATAGTCTTTAGGTCTCTGGTCTCTGTGTTATGTCTCTATCTTGGATGTAGACCCCTGTCCACTCCTGGTTATCAGTTGCCCCCTATAACTGTGTTTCCCAAAGTTTTGACCCCCTACTTATCAATATTACATCAAAGAACCCCCACAGCTACAATCATACACCGTGCTCCACCGGTCGCCCCTCCAGACTCAGCTGTACCCCCACAGCTACAATCATACACCGTGCTCCACCGGTCGCCCCTCCAGACTCAGCTGTACCCCCACAGCTACAATCATACACTCTACTCCACTGTTCGCCCCTCCAGACTCAGCTGTACCCCCACAGCTACAACCCTACACTGTGCTCCACCGGTCGCCCCTCCAGACTCAGCTGTACCCCCACAGCTACAATCATACACTGTCCTCCACTGGTCACCCTCACCCCTCCAAACTCAGCTGTACCCCACAGCTACAACTTTACACTATGCTCCACCGGTCGCACCTCCAGACTCAGCTGTACCCCCACAGCTACAATCATACACTGTGCTCCACCGGTCGCCCCTCCAGACTCAGCTGTACCCCGACAGCTACAATCATACACTCTACTCCACTGGTCACCCCTCCAGACTCAGCTGTACCCCCACAGCTACAATCATACACTGTGCTCCACTGGTCGCCCCTCCAGACTTAGCTGTACCCCCACAGCTACAATCATACACTCTACTCCACCGGCGCCCCTCCAGACTCAGCTGTACCCCCACAGCTACAATCATACACCGTGCTCCACCAATTGCCCCTCCAGACTCAGCTGTACCCCCACAGCTACAATCATACACTCTACTCCACTGGTCGCCCCTCCAGACTCAGCTGTACCCCCACAGCTACAATCATACACCGTGCTCCACCAATTGCCCCTCCAGACTCAGCTGTACCCCCACAGCTACAATCATACACTCTACTCCACTGGTCGCCCCTCCAGACTCAGCTGTACCCCCACAGCTACAATCATATACTGTGCTCCACCGGTCGCCCCTCCAGACTCAGCTGTACCCCCACAGCTACAATCATACACTGTGCTCCACCGGTCGCCCCTCCAGACTCAGCTGTACCCCCACAGCTACAATCCTACACTCTACTCCACCAGGTCACCCCTCCAGACTCAGCTGTACCCCCACAGCTACAATCATACACTGTGCTCCACTGGTCACCCACAGATTGGGGACTTCACCTCTAGGACTCCCCTGTCTCCCTGCAGTCTGTCTCTAGCTGTCTCTTCTTACTCACACTCTCTCTCCTGCCAGTCTCTCCTTCTCCCGCAGTCTCTTCATCTGTCAGTAGCTCCGCTGTCCCCCTCCGCAGGATTAGCTATGGTGGCTGCGTGTCTCTCGCACTTTCTCCGTACTCCTCTTCCCCAGTCCCTGGGTCAGTGTATGGGCCAGTTCGCTGTCTCTTCCCCCTCCCTCTCCCCATATAATCTCTGTGATTCTTGCTAAGTCTCTACCTCTTTCTCTTTGTAGCTTGTGATGCTTCCTGTGGTTTTAGAGACTGTCACATGTGCACGGGGCTCATTAAACACATGGGACCCTGGACCAGACGGGACCAGAAACATTTCTCATCCCTCGGTCCTTTCCCTCCCCTCCCCTCCTTCACTGTCCCTTTGTCTCGCTCCCCTCTTTGTCCCCCTTTGCCTATTCTTCTCCTCCTTTCTCCGAATTCACCTGTCATTCTCCTTTTTTCTTATGGTTACAACTTCCGCGTCTTTTTTTGAGGCTCAGTCATTTTTATTTGACTTCGTGATGGCAGAGAAAACACATTGCGAACACAATGCGAACACAATGCATACTTCACATACTTCACACACGAAACGTCAAATAGCTGGAAACACAATGGGGTCAGTTGGGATCGACGCTACTTTGTATCTTTGTTGCATTGTTTTTGTTTTAACCCTCCCAAAAAATGAACAGACTTAATTTTCTCACATCTGGTGGTTTGTTACAGTTGTACCTAGTATGTGAGTTTTTAATGAGGACAGTCAGTTGTCATCTAGTATAAATGCCGCTGTTCTCCTGAATCCGGCGATGTTTTTCTTTTGTTCCTGTGCCTCTCCATTCCTGAGATATGGCCTCTTCTTCTTTACACATAAATCTGTTCTTGTTAGCCATCTGGGTGTGGTCCCTAACTGTTTTGTGGGCGTTTCCTTGAGGACCACACCCACTTGTAAAAAAGGACTAGATTTATGTACAGAGAAGAAGAGGCCGTATCTCAGGAACGGAGAGGCGCAGGAACAAAAGTAAAACATCGCCGGATTCAGGAGAACAGCGGCTTTTACAATAGGCAACAAACATACATATTTAAAGCAAGTGACACATCAATCATCATCACATCTCTCCTCTCTTGATAGCATAATTCATGTCCTAGTGACAGGATGCAATCGTAGCTAGTTCTCAGATATAGGAATTGTTAGGTCAGTAAAGATTATAAACTATTCACTGACTGTAAGCAGAGATCTTGAAAATGGAGAGAAATTGCAATGCAGAATATGTCAGAATACAGTCAGCTCTACTGACATCGTGTAACATTGAGGTCTATGTATACAAGGTCTCAGGCTGCCGAGCGGTCAAGTTGTTTTAGCTCTTATGTATAATCTCCCTGCGTGCAAATATCCTGTGAAAATAAAGATCTTAAGTCCCAGGTGGTAATGTAAGACGCCGGGGGAAGGACATTATTATGTTCATTTTGAGTTTACTGTATGTGACTTTATTTTTCATTATATTTTTGGCATAGTAGTGCACATTAAAAGATACAACTGTGGAATATATATTATTGTGTATGCTTATCTTGTAGTATGTCTGCAATAATATATTAAATTAACAACAGAAATAGGACAGGAGGGGGATGCAGCTGCAGTATGTATGTGTGTATGAGACAGGAGGGGGATGCAGCTGCAGTATGTATGTGTGTATGAGACAGGAGGGGGATGCAGCTGCAGTATGTATATGTGTATGAGAAAGGAGGGGGATGCAGCTGTAGTATGTATGTGTGTATGAGACAGGAGGGGGATGCAGCTGTAGTATGTATGTGTGTATGAGACAGGAGGGGGATGCAGCTGCAGTATGTATGTGTGTATGAGACAGGAGGGGGATGCAGCTGCAGTATGTATATGTGTATGAGAAAGGAGGGGGATGCAGCTGTAGTATGTATGTGTGTATGAGACAGGAGGGGGATGCAGCTGCAGTATGTATGTGTGTATGAGACAGGAGGAGGATGCAGCTGTAGTATGTATGTGTGTATGAGACAGGAGGAGGATGCAGCTGCAGTATGTATGTGTGTATGAGACAGGAGGGGGATGCAGCTGCAGTATATATATGTGTATGAGACAGGAGGAGGATGCAGCTGCAGTATGTATATGTGTATGAGACAGGAGGAGGATGCAGCTGCAGTATGTATGTGTGTATGAGACAGGAGGGGGATGCAGCTGCAGTATGCATGTGTATGAGACAGGAGGGGATGCAGCTGCAGTATGTATATTTTGTATGAGACAGGAGGAGGATGCAGCTGCAGTATGTATATGTGTATGAGACAGGAGGAGGATGCAGCTGCAGTATGTAAATGTGTATGAGACAGGAGGAGAATGCAGCTGCAGCATATATTTGTGTATGAGACAGGAGAGGGATGCAGCTGCAGTATGCATGTGTGTATGAGACAGGAGGGGGATGCAGCTGCAGTATGTATATGTGTATGAGACAGGAGAGGGATGCAGCTGCAGTATGCATGTGTGTATGAGACAGGAGGGGGATGCAGCTGCAGTATTTATATGTGTATGAGACAGGAGGAGAATGCAGCTGCAGCATATATTTGTGTATGAGACAGGAGGGGGATGCAGCTGCAGTATGTATGTGTGTATGAGACAGGAGGGGGATGCAGCTGCAGTATGTATATGTGTATGAGACAGGAGGGGGATGCAGCTGTAGTATGTATGTGTGTATGAGACAGGAGGGGGATGCAGCTGCAGTATGTCTGCGTGTATGAGACAGGAGGAGGATGCAGCTGTAGTATGTATGTGTGTATGAGACAGGAGGAGGATGCAGCTGCAGTATGTATGTGTGTATGAGACAGGAGGGGGATGCAGCTGCAGTATATATATGTGTATGAGACAGGAGGGGGATGCAGCTGCAGTATGTATGTGTGTATGAGACAGGAGGGGGATGCAGCTGCAGTATGTATGTGTATGAGACAGGAGGGGGATGCAGCTGCAGTATGTATATGTGTATGAGACAGGAGGAGGATGCAGCTGCAGTATGTATATGTGTATGAGACAGGAGGAGGATGCAGGTGAAGTATGTAAATGTGTATGAGACAGGAGGAGAATGCAGCTGCAGCATATATTTGTGTATGAGACAGGAGAGGGATGCAGCTGCAGTATGCATGTGTGTATGAGACAGGAGGGGGATGCAGCTGCAGTATTTATATGTGTATGAGACAGGAGGAGAATGCAGCTGCAGCATATATTTGTGTATGAGACAGGAGGGGGATGCAGCTGCAGTATGTATGTGTGTATGAGACAGGTGGGGGATGCAGCTGCAGTATGTATATGTGTATGAGACAGGAGGAGGATGCAGCTGCAGTATTTATATGTGTATGACACAGGAGGGGGATGCAGCTGTAATATGTATGTGTGTATGAGACAGGAGGAGGATGCAGCTGCAGTATGTAAATGTGTATGAGACAGGAGGGGGATGCAGCTGCAGTATGTAAATGTATGAGACAGGAGGGGGATGCAGCTGCAGTATGTAAATGTATGAGACAGGAGGGGGATGCAGCTGCAGTATGTAAATGTGTATGAGACAGGAGGGGGATGCAGCTGCAGTATGTATATGTGTATGAGACAGGAGGGGGATGCAGTTGCAGTATGTATGTGTGTATGAGACAGGAGGGGGATGCAGCTGCAGTATGTAAATGTATGAGACAGGAGGGGGATGCAGCTGCAGTATGTATATGTGTATGAGACAGGAGGGGGATGCAGCTGCAGTATTTATATGTGTATCAGACAGGAGAGGAATGCAGCTGCAGCATATATTTGTGTATGAGACAAGAGAGGGATGAAGCTGCAGTATATATATATGTGTATGAGACAGGAGTGGGATGCAGCTGCAGTATTTACAGTATATGTGTATGAGACAGGAGGGGGATGAAGCTGCAGTATTTTTAGGTGTGTGAGACAGGAGGGGATGCAGCTGCAGTATTTACAGTTTGTTGCTCTACCTGATTGTGGTTTGGTTGTTACAGAGCCCCTGATCTTCCATTTGTTAATCACAGTTTGAACACTGCTGACTGACATTATCAATTCCTTGCATATCTTTCTGTATCCCTTTCCTATTTTATACAGTTCAACTATCTTTTTCTATAGATTCGTTGACAATTCTTTTGTTTTCCCCATGACTCACAATCCAGAAACGTAGTGGCTGGATGAAAGATGAAAGAGTCTGTCTGGATCCCAGAAACTCACTCAGGTTTTATGTGCACACTGATTACAAGTAAGGTCACAGGTGAGGATGTTACCTTTATTAGCCATTTAAAGCCCATTTGTGTCAACTTCTGTCCTGTTATCAGGCCAAAATCACCAGGGGATGTGAACTTTGCAGCACAACTGTATATACATATATAAAAAAAAAAATATATCTATTATATAATCACGAATGCAGCGAGTGCCCCTTTTGAGACCGCACTCGCTGCGAGTCAGCGTGGTCATGTGGATACGAAAAATGCATTGGCCGCGCAGCGGCCAATGCGAGCAGTTGTAAGGCGACTCGCTATGCCCGCGCAGCGGGCATGGCGAGTCGCCTTAGCAGCGCGAAGCATTGGCCGCGAAGCGGCCATTGCGAGTCAGAGACTCGCTCGGCTAGAATCCCGATGCATTGTGCATCGGGCACCCATCTAGTCTATTATATAATTGCGAATAGCTTTTTTGCCCCTGGCGTGGTCATGTGGATATGCGCGAAGCATTGGCCGCGAAGCGGCCATTGCGAGCAGTTCTAAGTCGACTCGCAATGCGAGCCGCCGTGGTCATGTGGATACGCGCGAAGCATTGGCCGCGAAGCGGCCATTGCGAGCACTTCTAAGTCGACTCGCAATGCCCGCGCAGCGGGCATTGCGAGTCACAGACTCGACGTACTAGAATCCCGATGCATGTGCATCGGGCTCCCAGCTAGTATATATATAAGTGTGAATTCCCCTTTTGGTAATTTGCTAAAATATGACAATTGATGATCAGCAGTGTGGTGTCATTATGTCTATACATTGGTCACAGTCCAGTATAGGTCCCGGTCACACGGCTCGTAGCATTGAGGGACCTAAATAGAAAATAAACACAAAAAAAAATCTGTGGGAAACTGTCCTGAATATAAGAACCACGTGAGGGAGCAAACACAAGAGAGACGGAGGAGAGGAATGTGGATCATCTGCTGCAATATTGCCCAATCTCTCTCTGTCCTCCTGAAATCCCCATAGCTGTAATGTGAAGATTTTCCGTTTACACCTCATTCACGTGTAGAATCCTGTAAAAACAGTCTGAAAACTCACAAAACAGCTGTTTCCCCCCAACAGTGAGAGCAGAATGTCACCGCCTGGAATTGAGGTTGTCAGCGGTCTGTGCCAAATGATCATTCGCAGAGCCGGCCAAGGAATTTAAAGGGGTATCCCCTCTGTTAATGTTATGCCATATTGCTAGGAAAATACAGGAGCGTCTCAATGAATTAGAATATCATCAAAAAGTTACTTTATTTGAGTAATTCAATACATAAAGTGACCACATCTATTATATAGAGTCATTACACACAGAGGGATCTATTTCATGTGTTTATTTATGTTAATGTTGATGATTATCTCAGAACATTAAAGTAGGGAGGATGAAGGGTCTGAGAGATAAAATATGATCTAAATAGGTATCAGAGGCTTCACCTTGTGTGGTTGTGAGAGTCACAACCACTATAAAAGCAGATCACGGCTGCTGTAGTCCCCAGCGTGGTGCATATAGAGTAGGGAGGATGAGGGGTTAAAAATCACGCTGCCATATTCCACCAGACATCAAAGGGTGAATATAATATTGAGTTAATAAGTCAACGTGTTTCAGGGCTCCCTGAAAAATGGCAATATGATATTACATATCGGCAGCTGGTTCATATTTGCCAAATTTTCCAAGCAAGGTTACGAGAGATATAAGTGAAATTCTATCTCTAAGCCACTTCAGGTATCGCTCCTGTTCTGGAGCAGTTATTGAAGAAGTTTGTCTTTTCCTGAAGATGTGTTGAAGTTTTGGGAAAGTTTGACTCTTTTCCCCATTGATTGGAGAAGTTTCCATCAGGATCAGTTTCACAGAACTGACACGTTTTCTATCCCCCCCTCTCTTTCAAGAGTTTTTCAAAATCTCTTTAGGAAAAAAGAAAACTCCCAAAATGCCTGAATTGATCATAAAGGACTATGTAACCATGATGTCTTATAAAGTAACAACATATACAGTATAAAAAAAATGACCAGCAACACCAGCAATGTGAACAGGTGCCAGCTGAAAAAGCACATCTATAAGCGAGCATATAGAAACGCAAGAAAGGAGGAAACATGGGCCAGCAAAGTGTTTGCCCCATTGAAAACAAAACTACGGTATTTAAAAAATTAAAAATATACATATTTGGTATCGCAGCGTTTAGAAATACCCGATCAATATCCAAATTAAGATCATAATCAGATCATTAAACTGCATAAACGGCAAAAAGTCCAAAAACCAAAATATCCAACAAAATTATCTTTTTTTTTTTTTGGTCGCTGCAACATGCAATAAAAGTAATACAAGCGATCAAAAATCATAGATCTACCCAAAAAATGTATCATTACAAATGTCAGCTCAAGAGATAAAAATAAGCCATCACACAGCACCAGATCGTCAGAAATGAGAACGCTGCGGGGCGTGGGAAATGGTACCAAAGTGCAATTTTTTTCTTTAAAAACTTTCTGAATTTTTTTCACCCCCTTAGATAACAGTAAAAGTAACGTGTTTTGGTATCTATGAACCCGTACTGACCCCAGACATCATACCGACATGTCAGTGTTACCATATAGTACTGACCCGAGGCATTATACCGACACATCAGTGTTACCATATAGTACTGACCCCAGACATCATACCGACACCTCAGTGTTACCATATAGTACTGACCCAGACATCATACCGACATGTCAGTGTTACCATATAGTACTGACCCGAGCATCATACCGACACGTCAGTGTTACCATATAGTACTGACCCCAGACATCATACCGACACCTCAGTGTTACCATATAGTACTGACCCAAGACATCATACCGACACGTCAGTGTTACCATATAGTACTGACCCCAGACATCATACCGACACGTCAGTGTTACCATATAGTACTGACCCCAGACATCATACTGACACCTCAGTGTTACCATATAGTACTGACCGGAGACATCATACCGACACGTCAGTGTTACCATATAGTACTGACCCGAGACATCATACCGACACGTCAGTGTTACCATATAGTACTGACCCCAGACATCATACCAACACGTAAGTGTTACCATATAGTACTGACCCAGACATCATACCGACACATCAGTGTTACGATATAGTTCTGACCCCAGACATCATACCGACAAGTCAGTGTTACCATATAGTACTGACCCAGACATCATACCGACACGTCAGTGTTACCATATAGTACTGACCTGAGACATCATACCAACACGTCAGTATTACCATATAGTACTGACCTGAGACATCATACCGACACGTCAGTGTTACCATATAGTACTGACCGAGATATCATACCGACACGTCAGTGTTACCATATAGTACTGACCCGAGACATCATACCGACAATCAGTGTTACCATATAGTACTGACCCCAGACATCATACCGACACGTCAGTGTTACCATATAGTACTGACCCCAGACATCATACCGACACGTCAGTGTTACCATATAGTACTGGCCCCAGACATCATACCGACACATCAGTGTTACCATATATTACTGACCCGAGGCATCATACCGACACGTCAGTGTTACCATATAGTACTGACCCCAGACATCATACAGACATGTCAGTGTTACCATATAGTGCTGACCCGAGACATCATACCGACACGTTAGTGTAACCATATAGTACTGACCCGAGGCATCATACCGACACGTTAGTGTTACCATATAGTACTCACCCGAGGCATCATACCGACACATCAGTGTTACCATATAGTACTGACCCGAGGTATCATACGATACATCAGTGTTACGATATAGTTCTGACCCCAGACATCATACCGACAAGTCAGTGTTACCATATAGTACTGACCCCAGACATCATACCGACACGTCAGTGTTACCATATAGTACTGACTCGAGGCATCATACTGACGCTTCAGTGTTACCATATAGTACTGACCTGAGACATCATACCGACACGTCAGTGTTACCATATAGTACTGACCCCAGACATCATACCGACACGTCAGTGTTACCATATAGTACTGACCTGAGACATCATACCAACACGTCAGTATTACCATATAGTACTGACCTGAGACATCATACCGACACGTCAGTGTACCATATAGTACTGACCCGAGATATCATACCGACAGTCAGTGTTACCATATAGTACTGACCCGAGACATCATACCGACACGTCAGTGTTACCATATAGTACTGACCCGAGACATCATACTGACAATCAGTGTTACCATATAGTGCTGACCTGAGGCATCATACCGACACGTCAGTGTTACCATATAGTACTGACCCCAGACATCATACCGACACATGAGTGTTACCATATAGTACTGACCCAGACATCATACCGACACTCAGTGTTACCATATAGTACTGACCGAGGCATCATACTGACACTTCAGTGTTACCATATAGTACTGACCTGAGGCATCATACCGACACGTCAGTGTTATCATATAGTACTGGCCCCAGACATCATACGACACGTCAGTGTTACCATATAGTACTGACCCCAGACATCATTACCGACACCTCAGTGTTACCATATAGTACTGACCCCAGACATCATACCGACACATCAGTGTTACCATATAGAACTGACCCGAGACATCATACCGACACCTCAGTGTTACCATATAGAACTGACCCGAGACATCATATCGACACGTTCAGTGTTACCATATAGTACTGACCCAGACATCATACCGACACGTCAGTGTTACCATATAGTACTGACCCCAGACATCATACCGACACGTCAGTGTTTACCATATAGTACTGGCCCCAGACATCATACCGACACATCAGTGTTATCCATATATTACTGACCCGAGGCATCAATACCCGACACGTCAGTGTTACCATATAGTACGACACTCCAGACATACATACAGACATGTCAGTGTGTTACCATTATAGTGCTGACCGAGACATCATACCGACACGTTAGTGTAACCATATAGTACTGACCCGAGGCATCATACCGACACGTTAGTGTTACCATATAGTACTCACCCGAGGCATCATACCGACACATCAGTGTTACCATATAGTACTGACCCGAGGTATCATACCGATACATCAGTGTTACGATATAGTTCTGACCCCAGACATCATACCGACAAGTCAGTGTTACCATATAGTACTGACCCCAGACATCATACCGACACGTCAGTGTTACCATATAGTACTGACTCGAGGCATCATACTGACGCTTCAGTGTTACCATATAGTACTGACCTGAGACATCATACCGACACGTCAGTGTTACCATATAGTACTGACCCCAGACATCATACCGACACGTCAGTGTTACCATATAGTACTGACCTGAGACATCATACCAACACGTCAGTATTACCATATAGTACTGACCTGAGACATCATACCGACACGTCAGTGTACCATATAGTACTGACCCGAGATATCATACCGACACGTCAGTGTTACCATATAGTACTGACCCGAGACATCATACCGACACGTCAGTGTTACCATATAGTACTGACCCGAGACATCATACTGACAATCAGTGTTACCATATAGTGCTGACCTGAGGCATCATACCGACACGTCAGTGTTACCATATAGTACTGACCCCAGACATCATACCGACACATGAGTGTTACCATATAGTACTGACCCCAGACATCATACCGACACATCAGTGTTACCATATAGTACTGACCCGAGGCATCATACTGACACTTCAGTGTTACCATATAGTACTGACCCGAGGCATCATACCGACACGTGGTTGTTATCATATAGTACTGGCCCCAGACATCATATCGACACGTCAGTTTTACCATTTAGTACTGACCTGAGGCATCATACCGACACGTCAGTGTTACCATATAGTACTGACCCCAGACATCATACCGACACCTCAGTGTTACCATATAGTACTGACCCCAGACATCATACCGATACATCAGTGTTACCATATAGAACTGACCCGAGACATCATACCGACACCTCAGTGTTACCATATAGTACTGACCCGAGACATCATACCGACACCTCAGTGTTATCATATAGTACTGACCCGAGACATCATATCGACACGTCAGTGTTACCATATAGTACTGACCCCAGACATCATACCGACACGTCAGTGTTACCATATAGTACTGACCCCAGACATCATACCGACACGTCAGTGTTACCATATAGTACTGGCCCCAGACATCATACCGACACATCAGTGTTACCATATATTACTGACCCGAGGCATCATACCGACACGTCAGTGTTACCATATAGTACTGACCCCAGACATCATACAGACATGTCAGTGTTACCATATAGTGCTGACCCGAGACATCATACCGACACGTTAGTGTAACCATATAGTACTGACCCGAGGCATCATACCGACACGTTAGTGTTACCATATAGTACTGACCCGAGGCATCATACCAACACGTCAGTGTTACCATATAGTACAGACCTGAGGCATCATAGCTACACATCAGTGTTACCATATAGTACTGACCCGAGGTATCATACCGATACATCAGTGTTACCATATAGTACTGACCCCAGACATCATACTGACACCTCAGTGTTACCATATAGTACTGACCTGAGACATCATACCAACACGTCAGTGTACCATATAGTACTGACCCGAGGCATCATACCGACACCTCAGTGTTACCATATAGTACTGACCCCGGACATCATATCGACACCTCAGTGTTACCATATAGTACTGACCTGAGACATCATACCAACACGTCAGTGTACCATATAGTACTGACCCGAGGCATCATACCGACACCTCAGTGTTACCATATAGTACTGACCCAGACATCATATCGACACCTCAATGTTACCATATAGTACTGACCCCAGACATCATACCGACACCTCAGTGTTACCATATAGTACTGACCCCAGACATCATACCGACACCTCAGTGTTACCATATAGTACTGACCCCAGACATCATACCGACATGTCAGTGTTACCATATAGTACTGACCCGAGGCATCATACCGACACCTCAGTGTTGCCATATAGTACTGACCCCAGACATCATACTGACACCTCAGTGTTACCATATAGTGAACAGGGCGAATAAAAAACCCAAATACAAACGTGTAATTGCACTTTTTTTCTTGCAATTTCACTGCAACTGGAATTTTTTCCTTATTTTCCTGTACATTATATGGAAAATACATGATGTCAATCAGAATTACAACTTGTCTCTCAAAAAGGAATCCATCATATGTCTCGACAAGACTTGACCGGAAGAAGCGGCATCCCACCGCGAAACAGTGCCCGTCTTCACTACTCCACCCTCCCTCCCCTCACCATGCCATGCCTGTAATCTGGTTGGATTAAAAAATTGAAGATACCACACCGGTGAGTGCCGCTTATTTTTCCTTCTTTGAAACATCATTTGTCTATATTGATGGGAAAATAATAAAGTTATGGGTCTTGGAAGAAGGGGAGGGAAAAATGAAAAACGAGAAAATGGAAAATCACCTGGGGGTGAAGGGGTCAATAAAGAGTAAATTGTAAAAATTCTCTTTTCTGACAACATCCATCTATGAAAATGAGAATATTTTTCCCCTTTTCTTAACATGTATTTATGGACCAGAACAATAATTATCGCACTAAGTTTCTTTCTGCCATAAAGTAATGCAAAGCTCCCATATGATGAGGCCGCAGCATGTTATATCGGTCCTGAAAAGCTAAAGAACATGGAAAATGCAGACCGATATGTGGTACATAAAGGATAAAAGAATCCAACATATTCATCATTTATGGAGGACAGGGAGCGGTGGGGTTCAGGATCTTTACCCTCCCTCCAGTTTTCTCACAGTTTAACCTTCCCATGGCAAAAAAGTGTAACATACCAGATAAGAAGCCGCTTCACTGTGACAATTGCTGCATTCAGTAATTCTTATATCTACTATATCACCACTGTCTGGATGGTGCAATTATACCCCTTAAAGGGAATGTGTCATCAGAAAATGACCCGAGTATTGAAATCAAGTTTTAATGTTAAATCACTTTAAAAAATAATAATAACTCAATATTTCAAAATCATATCTATGTAAAAACTTATCATTTTCCCACTTGGCCTTCATGTTCTGTACAAAAGACTTTTCAGTAGCCTCATTATCATCACAGGCAGGATTATAATAAAACATACCAGCTATATATATATATATATATATATATATATAATATATATATATATTATATATATGATATATATTATATATATATATATATATATTCACAATAGGTGATATCACAGCTCACCTCCACCTCCTGTACAATGACTGATAACACCTCTATATACAGTAGATAACACAGGATCCACCATTCACAATAGGTGATATCACAACTCACCTCCTCCTCCTGTACAATGACTGATAACACCTCTATATACAGTAGATAACACAGGATCCACCATTCACAATAGGTGATATCACAGCTCACCTCCTCCTCCTGTACAATGACTGATAACACCTCTATATACAGTAGATAACACAGGATCCACCATTCACAATAGGTGATATCACAGCTCACCTCCTCCTGTACAATGACTGATAACACCTCTATATACAGAAGATAACACAGGATCCACCATTCACAATAGATGATATCACAGCTCACCTCCTCCTGTACAATGACTGATAATACCTATATATACAGTAAATAACACAGGATCCACCATTCACAATAGGTGATATCACAGCTCACCTCCTCCTCCTCCGAATAAGAAAAACATCAGTTTAAAAAATGCATTTAGAATAAATCCTGATTTTAAGAATATATGAGTCATTTTCTAATGACACATTCCCATTAATGACTGTGAGAAGTATCAGTGAAAGGTTTTCACACCCGGCATTTTAGTGTCTGTGTTACAAATGTAACACTTGGACTAGGACATTGGTTTAGATTAGGTGCAGCATCTATTAATATGAGGAATTTCCAAGGCCTGGGGTCCCTTTAGATTGACTAGGTCAAGTGTAGAAGGTCTCATGTGTCTGACTCCCTTTGAAATGAGGATACCCCCTTTTGGGACAGATGGGTCACCCAAACCCTTGACAATGCTTTCTGGCTTGGTGGAGTAGGTTAGGATATAAATCAGCAAAAAAGCCAGCACCACCAGAAAATGGCTTGCCATAAAAACTGTGCAAATTCACATATTCCTTCCAAACTGCGTAATATTATAAAATTAAGATATTTGGCAAAATATTGATCAATCTTTTGAGCCGCCCTGCCACATCAAGGGAATCTCATCAGGGTGGTCATACTCTATATATTTTTATTTTAGTTGTGCCATGCAGCCTACAACATTCACATAAAGTAAACCATAAAAAACAGCACTTACCTGGTGCATCTCATAGACCCGCTCCCACGGTGCCAGACTAGTACAAATGAGTAAAGGCAACTCAGGCCCACGAACCTATAGCACAACTAAAATAAAAATATATAGAGTAGGACCACCCTGATGAGATTGCCTTGATGTGGCAGGGTGGCTCAAAAGATTGATCAATATTTTTCCAAATATCTCAATTTCTTAACATTATGCAGTTTGGAAGGAATATGTGCATTTGCACTGTTTATTGCAAGCTATTTTCTGTTGGTGCTGGCTTTTTTGCTGATTTAGGTTAGGATATAGGTCCAAAGGTTCTTCTTTTTGTGAGCTGTATCTGTCTCTATTAGATTAGTGCCACCTGGTTTTAAAGGTCCAGTTAGATTCACCAAATTCAGCTGAATAGAAGTATAGAGCGGACAATAGAAAATTAAGCAATACCTAAAAACCCACTTAGGGTATATTTTTCTGCCCCAGTATGCTCATACACACAGTGGGTGAAATAAGTATTGAACACGTCACCAATTTTCTAAGTAAATATATTTCTAAAGGTGCTATTGACATGACATTGTCACCAGACCACAGTAACAACCCATCCAATCCACACAGGCAAAGAAATCAAATCACAGACGTCCATGTATTATGGCATCCAAAGAATTCAATGTTGGTCTCATCTGACCACACTATAGTCTCCCAGTATTTCATAGGTTTGTCTAAATGTTGGGCAAACTTTAAACGTTCTGGAACACTGCTTTTTGTTCAGCAATGGAGTCTTGGGTGGCGAGCGTGCATACGGGAGCGTGCATACGGGAGCGTGCATTCGGGAGCGTGCCTACAGGAGTGTGCCTACAGGAGCGTGCATACAGGAGCGTGCATATAGGAGCGTGCCTACGGGAGCGTGCATTCGGGAGCGTGCCTACAGGAGCGTGCCTGCAGGAGCGTGCATACAGGAGCGTGCATACAGGAGCGTGCATACAGGAGGGTGCATACAGGAGCGTGCATACAGGAGCGTGCATACAGGAGGGTGCATACAGGAGCGTGCATACAGGAGCGTGCATACTGGAGCGTGCATACAGGAGCGTGCATACAGGAGCGTGCATACAGGAGGGTGCATACAGGAGGGTGCATACAGGAGCATGCATACAGGAGCGTGCATACAGGAGCGTGCATACTGGAGCGTGCATACAGGAGCGTGCATACAGGAGGGTGCATACAGGAGGGTGCATACAGGAGCGTGCATACAGGAGCGTGCATACTGGAGCGTGCATACAGGAGCGTGCATACAGGAGCGTGCATACAGGAGTGTGCATACAGGAGCGTGCATACAGGAGAGTGCATACAGGCCATGGAGGGGGTGCATTAATTATTGCTTTCTTTGAAACAATTGTACCTGCTGATTCCAGGTCTTTCTGTCGCTCTTCGCAGATGGTTCTTGGATCCTGGACAACTCTTCTGATAATTCTTTTCAGTTCTTTGTCTGAAATCTTGCAGGGAGCTCCTGGTCGTGGCCGGTTTATGGTGAAGTTATGTTCTTTCTACTTCCGGATTATAGCTTCAACAGAACCCCCCCTGAACCTATAGTTCAGAAATTCTTTTGTAAGCAAAGCCATCAGTATGTTGTGACGGTCTTGAGACAGCTCCCTAGTTTTACCCATCATGAGATGTTTCTTGTGTGGCACCTTGGTAATTAGACACCTTTTTATAGGCAGTTGAACCAGCTGATATTATTTTTCACTAAGTAGCAGGTTGCTACTCTTTCGTCATGTGAAATCATTCAATACTTTTCTCTGTGTCATTTCTCATTATTACACATTACTTAATTAATGGACATCTATGATTTGATTTCTTTGCCTGTTGGGATTGGATGGGTTGTCACCGACATCTGGTGAGAAATTCATGTCAATAGCACCTTTAGAAATATATTTACTTAGAAAATTGATCAATATTATGTGAGGCACCGCCGGCATGATCCTCATGGCCGGGGCGCGTCACATGCAGGATCAAGGTATGATCCTGTGCACACTGGCCGGTTTGACTGTGATAATGCTGTGTGAACCAACTGTGAACACAAGGTTTCATGTTACTAATGAGCGGCAGTGAGAGTGGGATGAGATCGAGGAGGCTCTAAGGAATGTAAGGGCTGAGTGCTGACAACCCAGAACACAGGGAGTTAACCTGAGCTGTGTGAAAGGCTGATTATCAGCAGCTAAGGGAGTGTGTCCATATGGGAGTGGCTGGCACGATAAGAGGCAGCCAGCTGAGTGATTGACAGATCCATTTTCCAGCCTGAGAGGATGTGGGCTGATTACCAGCCTGAGAGCTGAGCAGAGCCAGTCTGTGTGAGGGACTGGGAATGCAAGTCCATGCCGCCATGTTGAGATGGTGAAGGGAGCATGCTAGCTCCATGCCGGTGCCGAGGTCCGCGGTTGTGATAGCACCTGGTGGGGAAGCCGTGGCTGAACCCGGTGGAGACTGGTCCGGGCGTGGGTTGAACCACGTCCGGGAAAGGAGCCCTTGGGGGACGCTTGGTGGACCCGTTACACAGGTAGCGAGACCCGGATCCGTGCCCGGTAAGACAGCGATTCCCGTGTAACGGAGTGAGCTGTGTGTGAGTAATGCCAGGCGGGCATAACCTCTATTGGGTCCGACTAGGCAGTCGGTAAAGGACCCGTTGATGTATGTAGGGGCTTAGGCAATTGCCCTGAATGTAAGATGATGACCTATGTAAGAGCATTGTATAATAATGTGGGGAGAGAGTGACCCAGCCAGTATGGATGATGTTGGAGGCGTTCCGTCCCTGTGGGACGAGAGGGAGGCTTGCCCTGCTGCTTGCAGAGGGTACCCGTCCCTCAACCACGACCTCTAATGGTGTGGGTGTGCCTGTGGTGCCAGACACAGGGGTAATAGGGCTCCTAGTAGGTAACGGATGAGGTTCCCGTGTACCATGGTTTGCCAGTCCCTGTAATGGGCCATGGAGGAGCCACAGTCCATGGATGTTGGGCTGTGAGCGTGTGGAAGAAATGTATGTGATCCATGGACGTTTGAATGATGGATCACACATGGAATGTAAGGCCCGGTCAGGCAGGAATCCTGACTATGGGTTAATGGTATATCATCATGCTGGGTGACTAAAGCCAGGCGGCAGGTACCGCCATTGGGACCCACAGGGCCCGTTGAGGCGTATGTAACGAAGGTCAGAAGCAGGGGTTAAAAGGGCTCCTAGAGTGGGGACACCATGGTTGAACCAGGTGGACTCTGACCGGGACGTAGGCGGAGATACGTCCAGGAAGGAGCCCCTTGGGGATACATGACATACCCGGTACTCAGGTTGCTCAATCCCTGTCATGAACCCGGAGGGGTCATCGTCGAAGTATATCAAAGGTATTTATTATAAATGTACTGTGAAATGTATATAGGCCGGAGGCCGTAGCCACCACGGGAGCTGTTAGTAGAGCTCCAATGGGGACAGAGATGGTTACAGGTCCCGGGTTACTATAAGCGTTATGTGCAATATATGTAATGTTATATGTAAATGTATGGTGTATTTATGTATGGTGTTTATAATCAATGTGATATATGTCAAACATGCTACCCGGGTTATGCTATTAATATGTGAAAATAAACGGGTAGACATTGGTTACACTTATAAACACGTGTTTTGTCGTTATGCAAGCGGGTTCCCCGGTTGCTACCTCACAATTACTTCATCCTCTGTATTTGCCAATAGACCAATTTTTGTGGGACTATAACATGGACCGGATAGGAAATACGTCAGGTTTTTGGAGCTTCATTGAGGTTTAAATTGCTCCATGTTGCAAAAGTGAAAAAAGATGAATAATGCACAGAAAAAAACTTAAAGATCTAGTGGATTCTCCCAGTTTCGCCATAGATCCCCATATTACTACAGGTTGCTGTGTACGACATTACTAGGCGTCCATGCTGCATTCGTGCACAGTCGGCTCTGCTATGTACACGGTATTGTGGGAGCCTAATCTGCTCAACAAAACTATGGGGAGGGAACGAGCCATGTCAGCACAGCAAGGATTAATGATCAGAAGCCAGAGGGACAATGCTGGGGGAAAGTGATCCAGTAATGGTGATCGGCTCGGATAAAGGACTGGAAACGTGGCGTCAGGTTCCCAGGACTCAGAGGGGTTTCATGAAATCTATAGTTCACCATAACCTTGGCCACGCTGCATGCCCTAATACAAGGAAGAGCTCCATTTGGCACTGTTATAGGGTCACAGTTATAGGGGCACTGTAATAGGGACACTGTTATAGGGTCGCAGTCATAGGGGCATTGTTATAGGGGCGCAATTATAGGGACATTGTTATAGGGGTGCAGATATATGGGCACTGTTATAGAGGCACTGTTAGGGTCACAGTTATAGGGTCCGAGTTATAGGGGCACAGTTATAGGGTCACAGTTATAGGGGTACAGTAATAACGATGGACTCTGGCTGATACTTGTGTGGAATCGTTTGTCTGGCACTGTGTATAGAGACATTTCTAGTTGGAAATCTTGGTGACACTATTAGTGGGGGACGCAGTGTTTTCATTGGTCTGGTGCAGTAATGGCGGGATCTTTTGCCGGGCACTATTAGTAGGGGCCCTCTCCCTCTGGCAGGTACTAATTGTGGCGCATCTATGGCTATTACTATCAATGTGTTTGTCTTGGTAATAAAAGAAAAAAAGGTTTAGTACCATGTTAGCTAGTTGAAAAAAAGATTGATTTCTCTCAGTGGCAGAAACAAAATAATGTTGTAGTTGTGATACATTTTAATATCTAATAAAAATAAAATAAATGATATTACAAAGCTCTCGAGACTGCTTACTGCTGATGAAGAGAGGTAAGCAGTCTCGAGTGCTCACTTTGTAACATTGTTTATTTTATTTTTGTTAGCCAATAAAAGGTATTACAACTACAAGATTATTATTTAGTTTCTTCCTTTGTCCTGGTACTGTTATAGTCTAGGTTTTCTGGAGGTCCTGCGGCAGGCACTGTTAATGCAGGTGTCAAGGCAGTGTTATAATGTAACTGTTCTGATGTTCTTTGGAGGTATTCTGGCACCTCCATAGTGTTACTGTTCTGGTAGACACTATTATCGAGGGGGATCTGGCACTATGATAGTATTACTTTGTTGGTGGGCACCATCTGGGGGTCCTCTGGTGGCATTATTAGTGCAGACGTCATAGCACTTTTATTATTCAAATCTTACTGGAATTGTCATGAAGAGGGTAAAAAAGCCTCAGAACTGCAAAAGCAACTACTAAAGACAAGTATAATGACCATACATTAGGTGGGGGTACTATAATACTGCCAACTTCTCAGCAATGCCCAGGATGTGGCATCTGCCGCCAGATACTAATCTGTGCCAGGACAGCGCACATGGGGCGGTGCAGCGGAGTCAGCACACAGGGGATTAGTATCAGCGGACACCCTACAATGCCCTCACCGGGTGAGAAGGTTTAATAGGTGAAAGGTTCATGCTAATGCTGGAGAGCTGAGATGTTGGGACACGGATGGATACAGATATTGTAGATGCCACCTTAAAGTGAGTGTCCGTACCCTCCAAGACATACTGGTCACAGCTGTGGTTTTCTTCTACAGAAAAAAGTAAAAATATGGGGCATTGCTTTATTATTGGCACCAACTACCGTATATCAGCCAGGGGTCTTCTTATGTATATATATAAAGGTCAGGGTGTGCGAGGGTGCTGAGCGGAGTCGCCCACGATACAGGACTGGAGCCCTATACAAGAGGTAATAAATCACAAAGCACAAAAAAAGAAGAAAAACTTCAGCTCACCTAATATGAAATAACATCCATGGCCGGAATCCACAAGGTTTTAATGCATTTGTGGTGCCCCTATGGTCCGTTTGCCACAATAGTATCGCCTCTCTAACCGGTGGTGGTATCATGCCTGGAAGTAGATGGAGCTCCCTACACTAGGTATCCACGCATCCACACACAAGCCTGACCCCTGACCAGAAGGAGGAGCACAACCACCAAGTTTGTAGGGTGGTGCCTCTTCTGGTTGGGGGGAGGAGACAGAGGAAGAGAGTGGAGTTTGAGAAAGGAAAGGGAGAGGACACACGAGGAGTGGAGAGCTCTGGGGTTGGGAGCTGCTGAGGCTCACCCCGGAGTGATGCGGAGAACAGGATGCCAGGGTCCTGGGCTGCTCAGGGACTGCAAACACTGGCAGCCAAATCTGGAGGGCAGGGGACTTCACGTCTTCTGGTCACAAGCGTGTACCCAAAAGCACAGCAGTACATAGAGGTCCTGGAGTGGCAGGAAATAGAGCAGCACCTGTAGGCTCACACTGCCTGCTAGTCGGGGGAACACCGAAAAAGTAACAGGAAGAGAGAGACTCAGATTAGCTCACAGGCAGCTGAGAATCCAAACCTAAAGCGCAACAGGAAGGCATACTGATCCCACCAGATGGAGTGGACTTCAGCTGCTTCCAGGCTGACTGGATCCCTGGACCTGGTGATCAGTACCCCGGGACCTCACCGTTATCAAACAGCAGTAAAGGTAAAAAAACTCCCATGTCTGTCTCTCTGCTTCTTTCCTGCGTCTCACTACACCAACAACCATCACTCTCATCATCCCCCTTTAGCTTGTCCAGTCAAGGCCACGGACCTGGGCAGTCGCCACCATGACGTCCCAATAGACCATCGAGTACCTCGGCAAGGACCGCCACACATTCAGGACCATTTTATGTGTGCTGAGAAAGACATGGGTGTGTTTAACCTTTACACATGCCTCCACCCATGGGTGTGTCTCAGAAATTAAGATGGAGTCTGTATGTTTTTGACATGTGGATAGGGAGACTGCAGCCAGTATGAGGTGTGCTAGACTTTTACAGGGAGCCTCTGTGCAAGGTCCTGACAGCAGTGTGTGAACGCTGCCCAAACCTCCTGTATCGGATTGCCAGGATGTCTTGCCCAAAAAGGTGGTGATGTTTTTGTAATCTCCGCACTACCGTTTGGAGCAGGGGTGCTTCCAGGAGTTGTGCTTGAGGTGAGGTTGACAACTCAGCTTGCTGCTTAAGTTAACGACAGGAACACTTTTACTTAAGAAGTCCAGCAGGTTTCTTCAGCAGCACATAAACTGCTCTCCAGGAACATAACACAAACCCTGTCATGGTATCACCGTCTGTTTCACTCATGGGTACACCTGCACAGGTTCAGATGTAACTTATCCCCAGGAGTATCCTAGTGGAAGTGTAGCAGCCTGGTAACCTCCACACACACTTTACCCGATCAAAACAAGCAAATCCTCTCAGAGGTTCCTTCTGGAAGCTTGACAACCTCCCCACACTGACCATGTATCAAAGAGACACCATTATATGATATGAGATACACCCATGGATGGAAGTATGTGGATAGCCAGACCCACCCGTCTCTCTGGCTATCCGTTAAACCTGACTTTGGAATGCCTTAATAAGTCTCTTGGTACTACAGGTACCAGGTTTACCATTACTACTTCTGGGATACATTTTGGCCATTCACTATGTATCCGGCCGCCATATTTCATAAAGGCTTGCAGTAGGATTGGGGCTAAGACTTAAACGGCCTCAGAAATGTTGTCAACAATATTGGCTTCTTTCAAGGCTATAGCATTGACAAAGATTGATGCTCCATATTCTCCGTACCCAGGTGGAGGTGGCTTATGGGGAGAACAGGTGACACAAGATCTCAGGGTGAGAATCCCTGTGGTGTGCCCCACATTAATCTATCAATTGTCACATATCCAGTGGATTGCTATATCCTGCTCGGACTGGAATTCCCCTTTAAATAGCAAAATCCACATTGTAAATAGCCCCATTGCTAACTAGTAAATGATGTTGCTGACAGGTGGCTTATGTATACAAAAACGTCTAAAGAATTGGGCCCGAGGCAGCTCCGAGTAATTGGCGGCATGATGTCCAACAGGAAACCAGTTTTTCCATTAGCGGTAATTGATTAAAAAAAAAAATCATCTGCTGCAGAACAAAGCCGGAGCGTTACGTAATAAGACCTACCAGGTGATTGACTGCCAAGGATTAAGACGAAGGGTTAACAAACTAAAACATTGCTTATATGTCTGATCCCTACTGCTGCAGAGCATGTCCTGACCACGGGCGGCTATAGGGACATGCTGGGAGTTGTAGTTCTGCATTGGCCGTAGAGACACCACTGGGTTAAATATATTTAACTGGACGCAAAACCCGCCACGGTTTATATCGTGGTAAAGACGCTGCATAAAACCAGGGGATTACAAGACATAAATATCTTAAACATGGAGCGCAAGGAACATCTGGGATCCCTTATCTCTGTAATCTTATCTATAATCTCTTTGTTTGTAGCAATTTAGGCTATTATTTTTTTTCCTTTTGGTTGGAAATTACTTCTTTCCAGAATAAACTGTCGTGTTTTGTGTGTGTCTGTGTGCGTGTGCGCGTGCACGTGTGTGCATGTGTGTGAGTGTGTGTGTGCATGTGTGTGTGTGTCTATGTGCGTGTGTGAGTGTGTGTGTGTGAGTGTGCGCTTGTGTGTGTGTGCATGTGTGCGTCTGCTGTGCGTGTGTGCATGTGTGTGTGTCTGTGTGCGTGTGCGCGTGTGTGCATGTGTGTGTGAGTGTGTGTGTGTGAGTGTGCACGTGTGTGCATGTTGCATGTGTGTGTACATGAGGAGAATGAGGGGTCAGGTTTTCTCCTTGAGAGTGACATGTCAGTATGAGGAGACTTGAAAGCCATGTGCTCCTCTGGGAAATAAAATATGCAAATTGTTTCTTCAAAGCGAAAGTAGACTTGAACTTTAGCGCCACCTATTGGAAGTAGCAATCCTAAAAGTCCAAAACGACACTTTAACAAACGTTGTCATATGACTTAGTATTTGTTGCACATCAGAATCTAAATCTGCAGACAACATGTTTCGGGGTGTTGCCCCTCATCAGTACAAGGTATGAGCTCTGATCTGGTTGTATGAGAGGCTAGGACCTGTTGTGTCACTCTCAACAAGGAGAAACATTACCCCTTACTCTCCACCTAGCCTCTCATAAAGCCAGATCAGATCTCACACTTTGCACTGACGAGGGGCAACACCCTGAAACACTGTCTGCAAATTGAGATTCTGATCTGGTGTAAATCTTAGTTCATATGACAAGGCTCATTAAAGGGTTGCTTTTGACTTTTATGATTGCTATTTCCCATCGGTGGCGCTAGAGTTTAAGTGCTCCCTGAAGAGACAATTTGCATAGATGACAAAAACAGACATTATGTCTGGCCGCTTTGTGACTTGTATCCTGCGCTGACACCAGTTTTTTACTCTCTGCAGGTTCCTATCTGCTAACTTGCAGTTGACTCTGAGCTGGAGAGAAGAGACCATAGAAGAAGCAGATTGAAGAAACTATACAGCAGTACAACCTATATCATAACAGATTTTCAATGTGAATCTTTCATTCATTGAGATCCATTATGTAAATTAAAGTCATCAAGGAATGAGCAGGCCTTACATTGTACTTCTCATTATGAATCAAATCATTTTAATGCTGTAAAAGTCATATGAATGCAAGTAATTGTGAGCCCCAATGGGGACAGTGTTTCAAATGTATGTAAAGTGCTATGGAATTAATAGCGCTATGTAAATGAATGAATAAATAATAAAATAAACATTTATACATTATACTAGGTGACAATAACCACTGAGCAATCTGCATATCTATATATATAAATAGATATTATATATTCAAAGATTGTGTTCAAGACCAAGTAATAGAATCCGCTATATAAATCTAGCATAGCATATCATTATTACCAAAGAAGAGGGGCGAAACTTGCGTCAGGATGGAGGAACACCAACCACAACTACAACCACAAATAGGTATTGTGCCATTCTATTTAGCCTCTATGTCTTGTTCAGACATTGCATTATTTATCCCTTTGGGGCTCTGCCAGTTACCTTATATCAACCAACATTCTATCTAGTGCTTTACCCTAGCCTACCTTTTTGCTCTATCCAATATACCTTATATTGCACCCTACAGTCATTCTGATGCATTTTGTCTTGTTTATAATATTAATATTATACATAATACATAGATGCTTAGATGTTTTTAGTACCTAGAAGCCCAAACAGTCATCCAGGCAGTTAGTAGACATGTCGAAATTCATCAAATGCTGTAGGCCCTGTGGTGATGTCACGAACATGTGACTATAATGGGCAGTGTTAAGCCTACATTGTCCTTCACACAAGACCTGCTTAGCTCCGCCCATTACGGTCACATGGTCGTGACATCACACATGTCCTAGTAGAGAGCATTAGATGAATTTCGGCATGTTTTCAGTTGACTGACATGTCTGCTAACCGCCCAGAAGACTATGACTGTATGGCTCGTGACATCACACAGGTCCTAATAGAGAGCATTAGATGAATTTCGGCATGTTTTCAGTTGACTGACATGTCTGCTAACCGCCCAGATGACTATGACTGTATGGGTCGTGACATCACACAGGTCCTAGTAGAGAGCATTAGATGAATTTCGGCGTCTTTTCAGTTGACTGACATGTCTGCTAATCACCCAGATGACGTATGACTGTATGACTCGTGACATCACACAGGTCCTAGTAGAGAGCATTAGATGAATTTCGGCATGTTTTCAGTTGACTGACATGTCTGCTAACCGCCCAGATGACTATGACTGTACGGGTCGTGACATCACACAGGTCCTAGTAGAAAGCATTAGATGAATTTCGGCGTCTTTTCAGTTGACTGACATGTCTGCTAATCACCCAGATGACTGTATGACTGTATGACTCGTGACATCACACAGGTCCTAGTAGAGAGCATTAGATGAATTTCGGCATGTTTTCAGTTGACTGACATGTCTGCTAACCGCCCAGATGACTATGACTGTACGGGTCGTGACATCACACAGGTCCTAGTAGAGAGCATTAGATGAATTTCGGCATGTTTTCAGTTGACTGACATGCCTGCTAACCGCTTAGATGACTGTATGGCTTGTGACATCACACAGGTCCTAGTAGAGAGCATTAGATGAATTTCGGCATGTTTTCAGTTGACATGCCTGCTAACCGCTTAGATGACTATGACTGTACGGGTCGTGACATCACACAGGTCCTAGTAGAGAGCATTAGATGAATTTCGGCATGTTTTCAGTTGACTGACATGCCTGCTAACCGCTTAGATGACTATGACTGTATGGCTCGTGACATCACACAGGTCCTAGTAGAGAGCATTAGATGAATTTCGGCATGTTTTCAGTTGATTGACGTGTGTGCTAACCGCCCAGATGACTATGACTGTACGGGCAGGTAGCTAATGAAATTATCTAAATATCTAAAGTGCTTTTTTGCAATAAATAAAACGATTTTAAAAAAACAACAGGTTACTAATGCACAGTACATGATCTAAATAACCTTGGGGGAAATGTAATAACAAAAAAGGACATGCGGGTTGCCTTTAACCTTCTTTATTTTTAATTGATATTAAATAAAATTAATAGATTTAAACATTACCTTTTCTCTTGAGCTCTTATCATCTTAGATTTTGTTAATGATAGATGATACAAATATAAATTCTCAGCTTCCCAACCTAAATCTGTTTTTCTCAGGTATATCTATGACGGCAGGAAGAGATAAGGGAGGGCTGAGTTTTGCCAAATAGTTTTATTGCTTCGGTGCTGACAGCAGCGGAGGCGAGGATAGCCGCAGTCACACAATGTTATTGTCCTCCTCTACTTTATTAATCCAATTTTTCAATAAATGGCGGCAAAGAACCTTGGTAAATATTCGGTGCACAGCAGGGCCTTGCACGGCATCAGCCTGCAGCTGTTTTCTACCAGGACGCGATCGCTCAGAATATCGAGGACAGCGGCAGGACCTCCTCAGACAAGTATTTTTGCAGGTCAGTCTGTGGGTCATCAAGGTCTAAACTGAGAAATCTGGAGACCAGACCTTGGCACCTGAGATAGAGAAACAGAAGTGCATGAGCCAATGGAGAAGACGAGGATACTAGTGATGAGCGAGCACTTCAATGCTCGAGTACTCGGTACTTGCAACAAAAAGCCAAGGCATAGGTGTAATGCCGCTCTGCCAGGAGGAGACACATCAAAGGATTGGGTATTGTAGACAGTGATTTATTTTTCTACATGTTTCGAGGCACTGAATGACTCCTTCTTCAGGAGGTATGATTTTTTACCCTGAAGAAGGATCCATTTAGTGCTATGAAACGGGTAGAAAAATAAATCACTGTCTACAATACCCACGCCTTTAATGTGTCTCCTCCTGGCAGAGCGGCTTTACACCTATCCCTTGGATTTTCTTTTACTTCTACCTTGTGGTGGCTGCTGGGATCGTATGCGCTTATAGTAGTTGTGGCTGTCAGGTAAACACCACTCTATTTTGACCTTTTTCACTCACACAGATAAGACCCTATATGTTGTTATCCACAGATTTTAATACGGTACTGGAAAGGAGCAGGTTGGATGCTCAGATGGGCTCAATTTGTGTAGCGACTATAATGGAAGTCAATGGGAAACTCGAGCATTTTGAGTCTCTTAGAAAAAATGCTTGAGCTTCCCATTGAGTTCCATTATATTCGGTAGACGAGTGTCCGACCTGCTTGTTTCGAGTACCGAGCACCTGATCATTTAAGTGTTTGGTTATCACTAGATAATGGTCACATGGACTGCAACAGTAACACGTAAATAGTCCGGAATCACAAAACCTCCACTATAAAGATTACCAATGGCTTTTTGTTTGCTAAATTTTACTCTAAAAACAGGCTGAGAACAGGGTATCCCGCTGCTGAGATCCCTAACGATCAGAGATTGACCTGAAAGCAGGTCCCTGCAGTGCCTCCGCAGGAGAAGTGAAGCATTACATGACCCTGATTGAAATCAATAGGCTTGGATGTGACAGGTGCTCCAATTGCTCTTTTCTTACCCGCTTTCCTCCCCATCTAGTACTATGGATTGTAAACAGTCATCCGTTTTTTGCTAACTTAGAATATAGAATCTGTGTATAGGTCTTCTAACCATTTTCCATTTCCAGTATGTCTTCTGCCGGCCATTCTTGCAGGATAGCTCATACTGTAGCTATTACACTGACATGACTAACCAGTATGCACACGTATTATTAATGTTCCTCTTACTTGTCCATTTTCTCTTTTCTGTCTGCATGATCGAGGCATTGTATAGCACGTCCCTGCCGAAACAGTTCTGAAACCTTGGGTATAAAAGTAAAAAATGTCATGAAGCTGTGATGACAATTTACAGGTTGTCCTTGAAAAGTTTAAACACAAAATGTCAGCAGGTTTATACTATGTAAACATGATGTAGGGGCTGAAACCCTGATTCCAGGGATGTGTCACTTATTAAGCTAAGTGCTTTTGTTTCAATACAACGAGTGTTTTATCAGAAGGAGATTAACACTACAGGACTAGTTGTCTCATGCCTCCCTGTCTTCCTTCTGTGTGTAACCCTACCCTCACCACTGATTGGCAGCTTTCTGTCAATGTACAAAGAAAGCTGCCAATCAGTGGCATGGGCTCAGCATTCTGCGCTCTGTTAAATCTGCTGCAGAGATAACCAGCAGATTCCCTTTAAACATGGTTAATCTGCCGTGCTCCTTAAAAACCTTCCAGAAATCAGTAGTCTCTGTTCTGATTCTGGGAGCTGCTGGGTTGCTCAGATATTCCATCTTCCCTATGATTGCTCTGCTAATTTACTGAGTAGCTTCTCCCAGAATCCTGCCAGCCGTACATTCTATTTGTGTGGTCCTGCATTCCTGTGTCTGTCTAGTCCTAATCATTGTTATCTGACCCCGGACTGATGCCTAATTACTTTTCTGTCTGCTCCTTGCACTTGTTGTGCTCTCTAGGTATCTTGACCCTGGGACAGGTAACCTGAATACATCTCGGTCAACTCCCTGAATTCTCTTCCTGCTCTCCTGGACACTGACTATGGATAGTTGTCTGACTACACCTTTGTCTACTCCCTGCATATATCATGAGCTCTTCTGGAACCTGACCCCGGGTTACCTGACCATCAGACCATCAAACCATGATCGAAATGGGAGTAACCAGATCTGCAAGTGACACATCACTGGAATCAGGGTCTCAGCCCCTACATGCAGCTCTCCGATTACATTGAAAAAAAAACCTATGGCATATTCCCTTTAAACATGGCTAATCTGCCGAGCTCCTTAAAAACCTTCCAGAAATCAGTAGTCCTGGAATGTTTTTTTATTCCCCAGCAAAGTTTAAAAGGGTTGTCCACTACTATGACAGTGATGACCTGACCTAATCATAATATCAGATCATTGGGATCCACTGACGGCCCCACAGCGATCATCTGTAAGCAGTTCCTGCTGGATGTAAAAACTGAACAGATCCAGGACACTGTTTAGTGGCCGTCCTTAGGTATTGCAGCCCTATTGAAGTAAATACCAGCAGATCGGTGATGGTCCCTGTGTTAGACCCCACTGATCTGATATAGACAACCTGTCATAAGGATAGCAGCCAGGGGCTTAGTGAAGACTTCAGTCACCACCATTCTTGTGCTCCCATGAAGACCAGTCTGTGGCTGAGATTCATAGGAGTTTGTCAATTTCATTTTATGCACTGAACTTAAAAATGGGGGTCCTGCTTTATGGTGTCCACTGATCCGATTACTCTGTGTAGTGCGTCTAGGAAGCAATAAGAGATATTGCTGTGTTTGGTATCTGGTGTGCTTAACTTTCAGTAATTGACCGACAGTGCAGGTCTCCGTTCTGATTCTGGGAGGTGCTAGGTTGCTCAGGTGTTCCATCCTCCCTGTGATTGCTCTGCTAATTTACTGAGCAGCTTCTCCAGAATCCTACCAGCCGTACATTTTATTAGTGTGGTGCTGTTGTCCTGCATTCCTGTGTCTGTCTAGTCCTGATCATTGTTTTCTGACCCTGGACTGATGCCTAATTACTTTTCTGTCTGCTCCTTGCACTTGTTGTGATCTCTTGGTATTTTGACCCTGGGACAGGTAACATGAATACAGATCACGCTGGTGATCGAAACGTCGCCTGTATGACCCTGGAATAAAGACCAGAAGTTTATTTGCACCATCCGTGTCTGTGGCGCTGTCCTTTCTTATGTGAGTAAGTGTGCATTACCCAGATTGGACTCTCTGGGTTGGACTTGCGTCCAGGTGGCTGACTTGAGGAATAGTCGGTTCAGCCTTTATCCACCGGGTGCTGTGACCAATTGACTTATATAGGTAACCTGAATACATCTCTGTCTACTCCCTGAATTCTCTTCCTGCTCTCCTGGAAACTGACTATGGATCCTTGTTTGACTACACCTCTGTCTACTCCCTGCATATATCACGAGCTCTTCTGGAACCTGACCCCGGGTTACCTGATTACTCTGCTGTTAGTACTAGCTGTAAGTAGTGGCTGCATCACATCCTACCTGATAGTAGTAAGTAGCATCACAATAACACATTGATGTCCCACCCTAAGCGCATACCACCAGCGTATAATGATCTCAGTAATGGGTGTTTTTCCATCAAGCATAATGACCAGTTAGTATTTTACCTCCACTCCTCTCCTGATGATTTCTTCTGGCATCCCGGCCATGGAGGCCACCCTGGCTGCCTGACTTACTTCAGAAACACCGTCTTTGAGCTGGTAGAAAAACACCAGCTCCTCGCCATCCAGACACCACTCGAACGTCTGCGCAGAATAGAGGGAGATGTATGTGTCTTAGAGCTTCTACCATCTTCATCAGCAGAATTGCTGTTTATTTTTGGGTAGTGCAACCAAAAATGTGCAAAAAAAGTCATCACAGTGATGTATGTGCCCCAATGGTATCACTAAAACCACATTTGTGTAGCCACTTAAATGTAAAAAATATTACTTTTTGATTCAGCATAAATATACTGACCTGGAGAATCGTATTGCCAGGTCATTAATACAGGACAATGAACCAAACCCCAAAAGCAATGGTGGAACTGAGGAATCTTTTACAATTTCCCACATAAAACAAGCCCTCAAACAACTATGAAGATGGAAAAGTTTAAAAGTTATGACTCCCCTGTTTGCATCGGCCACCAGCTGCTGTGTGATCCTGTGTGCAGCGAGTGGCCGTGACAGATAGGAGAGAGGGATGGAAGTGCGCACTCACACTCCGAGAGCGTGGGCTCCTGTAGTGTCGGGCAGGGTCAGAGATTGAACGCAGGCAGCGTTTTCTCTAGGCAATCGAGAGCTGTCCAAAAAGCTAAGAGTAAGTGGGGATCATCAGATGGGACACCGAGCCCTTGGCCACATCTAGGGTGTACAGAGTCCTTGGCTACACCTAGGGTGCACAGAGTCCTTGGCTACACCTAGGGTGCACATAGTCCTTGGCCACACCTAGGGTGCACAGAGTCCTTGGCCACACCTAGGGTGCACCAAGCCCTTGGCCACACCTAGGGTGCACAGAGTCCTTGGCCACACCTAGGGTGCACCAAGCCCTTGGCCACACCTAGGGTGCACAGAGTCCTTGGCCACACCTAGAGTGCACCAAGCCCTTGGCCACACCTAGGGTGCACTGAGGCCCTCTCATTTGCATATGTGGTGAAGTCTACACTAGAGGTATGTTTTATAAGGGCCAAGTTCCCAATAGGAATGTATGTGAGTTTTTGGGGTGAGACATTGTCTTTACAGTACCTTCCTGTGGCAGGTACAGACTTTAAGAAAAGGTCAATTACTTGAGGAGCCATCTTTCGGTTATATGCATCTGCAATAAGCCATCAGGTGAGCTCTAGGTTCAATAGGTTTGTAACCCGATGCCAGCATCCCCGCTCTGTGCCTCTTCTCCTCCCGACAGGGACACAGACACCCTCACCATCCTGGCCTCTCAGCCATAGTCCCTGTCTCCGCCGTCACAGCTTCCAGCTCCCGGGGCCTATGCATGCCGCATAGGTCTCACAGGAGCACGCTTAGGGCATGCGCGCATTGTTCCTCTGCTATTAAATGGACAACGTGCTTAACCTGGACACACCTCTCAGCCTATGGCTGAAAGGCACAGAGTACTTAAGGCTTCTGACGAGCTACCAGTCCTGTCTTATCCACGCACCGGTACGCTCCCTCGCTCCTGACTGCTGGGGTCACTGCTAACTACCAAGGACTGCCCTGGAGTGGTGCCTGGGGTCTACTGGCAGCCAACTGCAACCCCTGGTGAATACCCGTAGGCACCTAGTCATGCCCCTCTGAAGAAAACCCAGCCTGTGGCTCAGTAGGTCCACACCCGTCTGATTGACAAGGTGGGTTGTACGATATCCCCACCAAATGTTTTGCCCATGGACCTCTACCTACCTGTTGTTACTTGCAGTATTCATAGGTTTAAGGCTGTTCTCACCTGATAATGCACTATGGGACTTTCTGGGAGAATTTTCAGTTGTATCAAACTGTGAAAATTAGTAGAAAGTAACATATGGGGGCAGGATGAGCCCTGAATTATCCAGTGTCTGAGAATAGCAGCCAATAGGGAAAGCCCATCCACCTGGAAAAACACACACATAATAAAGGAAAGAAATAAATGTACATCCATGGCACGAACATCAGCGACGTTTCTTACCGTATTGGTCCCTTTTCCAAATTCATCTATTAGAATCAGTGAGTTTGAAGTAGCATTATTGACCGCTCGGGACACCTGCACAAAGGAAACTATATGTCAATCAAAAGTATTAAATGTATCTGTTGCAAAATAATGCATTAGTATACAGTGCAAAAGGATCATGTATCTAATGCAGGGGAAATGGAAATGACAAAAGGGCGCGAATAGGGATAGTGCGAAAAAAGGACACAGGGGAGACGTCATAGGTAAATTGTACGGCAATCCTGTAGAGGACACGACAATAATGGCTGCTGCAGGTCCAGGGTATATGAAGATCAAAGGCTAGGAAGGAATGGATGTAGCCTGTGCTGCCGACAGATCAATGAAGTCAGGCGTGACAAACATGCAGTTTGTTAAAGTCAATGCGTTTTAGAACAGCTGTTTATTAAAGTCGATGCATTTTAGAACAAGCTTTTATTAAAGTCAATTGCGTTAATGGGAACAAGCTGTTTATTAAAGTCAATGCGTTTCGGAATATGCGGTTTATTAACATCAACGTTATTCAAAACCCACCGATTTCTTCATCAGGACAAACCATCTGTCTCACAGAGTTTGTTTCAAACCTTGCTGACTGTCATGGCGGTGTTGAGCTCTGTTCAGATTGCAAATTCTGACGCGCTACCCACAGGTTTCCCTGGTGTCTGGGATTAATACAGGCAGGTTCAGGTGTCGACTGGCTTAGTGCTGACTAATAGGCAGGCTAGTAAGAGTTAATCTCTGCTGTCTATTTGCTCCTCTTATCACATGCTGTGTAGAGGCCTATCACAGCGGCTCCCCTCCTATTTATGCTGGTGGGATCCTCCCTGCCATGCCAGCTATAGCTTGTCCTTTGTTGGTCTGTGAGATGCGGTGTCCCAAACTCTCTGGGGATAATTGTGCTATTTGCTTGGTGTGGTTGTGGACGTTCTCCTCATGTTGTTCTGTAGCTCTCTTCCTGCTCTTGTTTTTCCTCCTGTTACTCTTGTTGTTTACTTTGTGGGCGCGTGCTTTGTGATGAGTTTTGATTTTCCCATGTCTGTCTTTATCTCTGGGTTTCATTACTCCCCTGTCCCAGGGGGAGGGGAACTGAGACTTAGATCAGGACTGGTCAGGAGCAGGGCCAGGTTGAGGACTCAGGCCTCTCCACCATTAGGAGTACCCTGAGATAGGGATAGCATAGGGTCCCCTAGCTTGAGGGACAGATCAGATGCCCTTGTTCCCGTTAACACATGGATATCGTGACACCATCATCATGATGGTTTGTCCTGATATAGAAACTCGTGGGTTTCACAACATGTTGACTTTAATAAATGGCATGTTCTTCACTTTCTGATACTGAGCTTTACTGAACCGTCGGCAGGGCGGGCTACATCCATTGTTTCCTAGCCTTTGATGGTTTCTGATTTTGTCACCTTATCCCTGAGTAATCTGATCCTGCAGTCCCTATATCTGTCTCCTTTTTCTGGGTAACCTATATGACTGCAGAGTCAGACTACAGGGTTCCTTGGTAGTCTGTTACCATGGAGACATATCCTTTTTCATTGGTACTGTAGACACAAACAGATGGGAGATTTTGTAAATATGCTTTTGATGCGATTTTCTAGAGGAAAAAACAATGTCACGAGACGCCAAGCAGTCTGGTACGCTAAAACAAAAGGAAGAGTCACAAACCTGGTTTAAGTCAATCATGAAAGTAGACAAACCAAGAGAAACAGATTCCCGTGTCTGTAATCGAGTAAAGATCCCATCGATGGGCCCGATTTCGGCATAAGAGGCAGGGACGTAGCTTCCGACCATAGCCATGAAGACGATGAGACCCACCTGAGATGAGAAGACTCCATGTGAACAGTCAGTGAGCGCTGTACCATCCATAGCGGCATGGCACACACACGGCATGAGGCCCGTGCAGGCAGCGGCCTGGGCCATAATCAGCTTATCCTACTCTTGTAGTGAATACCTGCAACCACACTAGGGGGGGGGGTTCACTGCAAACAGATTTTTGCTGCCTTAGTTGTGTTTAACCCCTCAATGACCAGGTGATTTTAAATGTTTACGCTTTTGTCGCTTTCGTTTTTCTCTTCCCCTACCTCTAAGAAGCAACATTGTTTCGCTTTGCTAATTGACAAGGGGCTTCTTTTGTTTTTTCATGCAGTGAGCTCCCCCTAGTGGTGACTTCAAACAGGCAGAATGTTATCATTTTTCAGAAGAGGAATGACCTTTTTCCTGTTCTCGGTACCTGTTTCAGATAGACGCTCTTCCCACATGAGTTGGGTCCGGTCACAATTTTTATCCTCTTCTCTTGCTCTCCCGTTTCCATCGGATTTGGGACGAACGGTCCAGAGCAAAATACCATAAGGGGATGTCTAGAGAGAAAAAGATAGTGTAAAGACAACTACGACTGCATGATAATGTATGAAATGACAGATCCCCCCCTCCTCACCTGCCCTCCTTTATATTAATGATGTTGTTTGACGTGTAACATGGCCGGACGTATCCATTCTCACGGGCAGAGATGGCCATGGCAAGAAGAGCGTCCAGCTGCCCCACGTACTCCGTCACTTCATGTAAGACGGCCGACCGCTCCAGGATCAACGTCTGCAGCTGGTGCATTATCATGGTCTCGTGGTCTGTAGGGGGTGCAGACATGTTAGATGCACTGGGTACATCCACAGGCTTATGGATGACCCTGCCTTAGGGATTGTTCATCAATATCTGATATTCGGAGTCCCATCATCCCCACAAACAGCTGCTTCCATGGTGGACAAAGGTGCCCAGTGCAATATTCATTGTATGGCGTTCATTACATAGTAAACTGAGAAGGTCCAGTGAAGAGAAGTTGTTACCTACCTACAGCATACCTGATTGTAAGAGTGTCTCTCCCAGTAATATATGCTGGATGTGAGGTCTGTGTGTCTCTCCCAGTAATATAGGCTGGATGTGAGCTCTGTGTGTCTCTCCCAGTAATATAGGCTAGATGTGAGGTCTGTGTGTCTCTCCCAGTAATATAGGCTGAATGTGAGGTCTGTGTGTCTCTCCAGTAATATAGGCTGGATGTGAGGTCTGTGTGTCTCTCCCAGTAATACAGGCTGGATGTGAGGTCTTTGTGTCTCCCAGTAATATAGGCTGGATGTGAGGTCTGTGTGTCTCCAGTAATATAGGCTGGATGTGAGCTCTGTTTGTCTCTCCAGTAATATAGGCTGGATGTGAGCTCTGTGTGTCTCTCCAGTAATAGAGGCTGGATGTGAGGTCTGTGTGTCTCTCCAGTAATATAGGCTGGATGTGAGGTCTGTGTGTCTCCCCCAGTAATATAGGCTGGATGTGAGGTCTGTGTGTCTCTCCCAGTAATATAGGCTGGATGTGAGCTCTGTGTGTCTCTCCAGTAATATAGACTGGATGTGAGGTCTTGTGTCTCCCAGTAATATAGGCTAGATGTGAGGTCTATGTGTCTCCAGTAATATAGGCTGGATGTGAGGTCTGTGTGTCTCTCCAATAATATAGGCTGGATGTGAGATCTGTGTATCTCTACCAGTAATATAGTCTGGATGTGAGGTCTGTGTGTCTCTCCCAGTAATATAGGCTGGATGTGAGGTCTATGTGTCTCCAGTAATATAGGCTGGATGTGAGGTCTGTGTGTCTCTCCAGTAATATAGGCTGGATGCGAGATCTGTGGATCTCTACCAGTAATATAGTCTGGATGTGAGGTCTGTGTGTCTCTCCCAGTAATACAGGCTGGATGTGAGTTCTGGGTGTCTTCCAGTAATATAGGCTGGATGTGAGGTCTGTATATGTGTCTCCAGTAATATAGGCTGGATGTGAGGTCTGTATATGTGTCTCCAGTAATATAGGCTGGATATGAGGTCTGGGTGTCTCCCAGTAATATAGTCTGGATGTGAGGCCTGTGTGTCTTCTCCAGTAATATAGGCTGGATGTGAGGTCTGTGTGTCTCTCTCCCAGTAATATAGGCTGGATGTGAGGTCTGTATATGTGTCTCCAGTAATATAGGCTGGATATGAGGTCTGGGTGTCTCCCAGTAATATAGGCTGGATGTGAGGTCTGTGTGTCTCTCCCAGTAATATAGGCTGGATGTGAGGTCTGGATGTCTCACAGTAACATAGGCTAGATGTGAGATCTGTATATCTCTCCCAGTAATATAGGCTGGATGTAGGTGTTTTTGTCTCCCAGTAATATAGGCTGGATGTGAGATCTGTATATTTCTTCCAGTAAAATAGGCTGGATGCGAGGTATGTGTGTCTCTCAGTGCTGTCTTGATTATCTCTCATATTAACACTGCTTCTATTCAGCACGTATTTCCTCTTTGGGTGCTTTCCTCATCTATAACCTTTTTATCTGCCCTCCCTGAGACTGTAGGTGCTTTCTCCCCTGACAACATTGTGGAGATCTATATACAACCCACTTCCTGCTACTATTTCGAGCTGGTGCAGCTCTGTCAATTTGTATTAGTTTTACAGTGTACTCAGCAAGATAAAGGACTTGAGCTTGCTGCAGACTGTATTTGTGACCATTTTCTGGCACAAATGCTCAGGAAATCTGCGTCCCACAGTGGTCACAATCAGGATGGGTGCATTGCTTATACATACTATATGTTTCATTGCTGTGGTCTTTTGCAGCTCTGCATTTTTCTAAGTGCAAGGCAGCCATTAAATTCACTAATTAAGAGAATCCAACATAAAGCCTAATTATTATTAGGTCAAATGATTAAAAAATGTCCGACTCTGTGTGACCCTTTCCCCGCCTATAAATGTTGATTAAATAGCTGACCTCTTATCTCACAATGGAGATCCCCCAGGACTTTATCCAGCTCTTTGGTCCGGGCGCTTCTGTAATGGAGTCGATCATTCGACAGAAACTGCTCAAGACAAAATGAAATAGTACAGATAATTGGGATGTGAACACAAGTCTACCACCACCATAGTGCACAAGTGTAACATGGATCAATCACTGATAGTTTGGCCTTCATGTAATATTTTCTAGTGCATTTTTAACTATGAGTGAAGCAGGACTATTCCCATCTCCATAGATATATATTGTCGGATGATTGTATTTGGGGAAAAAAAGCACTTTTCCAATTCACTGTATATTAAAATTTTCACTAATTCTGGAGATATTAACACTTTACTGCTGTTTACATCTCGTTGCCTTGGAGACCGACCACCGCTGCTGTCTAGCTTGTAAGCAGAGCACTGAATCTGGTGGTTTAAGTAGATAACAGAGCTGTGATCACAGTCAGCTTCAAAGCAATGCTTACAAACTCAATAGAAAAGAGCTTGTAAGCCCCGTACACCCGCAGCCACTGCTGTTACACCGTAGTGGTGGTCGGTCTCCTAGGCAACAAGCTGTAAACAAAAGAAAAGAACATTCTTAATATATCAAGAACGACTGAACATTTAACAAACAGTAAATGCAAAAGTGCTTGTTTTTAAAAGCACTATCCAACTGTAAAACTGGATGTCACGATCCCTCTGTGCAGGATATAGGATACTATACTATACTGACTATGCTGTTACTGATGCTGAGCTAATAGTGTGCGGCTCTTCAGAGCAGTCCACCATTCTGATTCTGGGAGGGGTTAGGTTGCTCAGGTGTTCCACCTTCCCAGTGATTACTCTGCTACCAAGCTGAGCAGCCTCTCCTAAAATGTTGCCAGTCGTACTTTCTGTCTGAAGTGTTACGTGGCCTGCATTTCTGTGTCTGCTCGGATCTCCATTATCTGACTGACTGTTGCTTGATTACCCTTTTGTCTGTTTCCTGTCCTTGTTATTATTCTTCTAGTAGTTTGACCCCTGGACCATGACCTGAATATGCCTCTGTTTACTCCCTGAATCCTCTTCATGATCTCTTGAAAAACCTGACCCTGGACTACGTCTTTATCTACTCCCTAATACTACGAGCTCTCCTGGAACTTGTACCTGGATTACCTTGACTTCCCTGTTACCTATATTACCATAAGTAGTGACTGTGTCACACCATAGCTATTAGTACTGACTAGGGTCATACAGAGAGAACCCCTTTAAAGGGTTTGACCAGGACTTTCCTTATGATATCAAAATGATATCGATTGAAGGTCTGAAACTTGGCACTGACCCCTAGTGATCTGATATTGATAGCCTATCTAAAGAAAAGTCTTAACCCCCTTAATGTGACATCATACTGTCCTGTGATGTAGAACAGCAAATACCCCAGTACCAAATTTGTTACACTATTATACTATATGGATCACATCAAACATAACGGCATCCACACAGATAGGAGCGTCTGTAGTAACCTACAAATTACAGCACAACGGGTTAAAATCAACAGCAAAGACTAAAAATAAGCTTGATTGCACCCTATAGAACACAGGAGGAACCAGAAGTGTAAGTGTATATATTAATTCTGTCCAGCAGAGGGCAGCATCCTGTGGAGGATACGCCTGGGAGATAACATATATGGTATATAGTATATACTATATATATGTCTTACTCTGCCAGGCTCATCATCTACTGCACATAATTGTAAAGATGGTAAATGTAAGAAACGTCTCACCATGAAGTCCAGACCTTCCATCTCGAAGTCGCTCTTTTCCTGCATTTGCGGGAGGCGCTCGAATGATAGCAGGAATCCTAACTGAAGGTGAGAAAAGGCCATAGATTAATGTTATTCTCCATATAATCAACTGTTAGGGTACCTTTACACGTCGCAACATTGCAATCAATTTCATGCAACTTACTGGTTGCAGTGAAATCATGGACACATTGTTCCATTTTGTGGCTGTGTACAAATGTAACAATGTGTTCATGATTTCACTGCAACCAGTAAGTTGCAAGTGCAATTGCATGCAATGTTGCGACGTGTAAAGGTACCCTTAATGTTGTCAAGATCTCGGCTTGCTGTCATTCAGTAATAGAGATGGGAGAATCAAGTCTTAACAAATCACATTTCTTACGAATTTCCCCTAAAAAATATTGGGTATTATGGAAATCCAATTTTTTCATAATTCAATTAGTGTTAATTAAAACAAAAATGGAGGGTGACAGGCTGTCATTTTGCTGGATTCTTAAGACCGATAAGGAGTTAAAAATAAAAAATCTCTACTCCCCCGCTCCTCGGCCCTCTTCATACCTCTCCTGGTCCTCAGACCTCAAGATCAGATTCGGGAAGATTACCTTTATGGTTATATTTCGAGGGAATGAAAGTGTGTCCTGCGTGGGCTCATAGGTGCACAGGACAGCTCGGTAATGTGGCGCCCCCCCGGGTAAGCCGCCACCAGAGGTACTGCATTCCCGCGTTTAGGGAGTGTAGGGCCCCTGTTCTCCAGGTTCTGGGATGGTATGGCTGAGCCCAAAACACACACAAACAGTACTCAACACATAGGCAACTGGGACAATTGGGAGGACCCTGAGGGAGGGCCTAGGTCACAAAAAGGGAAAGGAATGTGTTAGAGAGGAGAGGAGGAGAGGAGAGCGGAGGAAGCAGCAGCAGGAGGGTACAGAGTCAGTGTGGTGCTGGCTCCCAGGGCTTGGAGCACGACCATGTTCACCCAGGGAGGGACCGGAAGGGTGGAAGGAGAGAAGAGCCCTAGGGTGCGGAAGAGAAACCAATACCCGTACGCCCGAATCCGAGGAGAAAGAGGGCTGGTGGACGACACAGGGATCCGCCTGAACACAGTGCGGATAATGCACGCCCGAGCGTAAACCCGGAGGTCCTGAATTGTAACGGGAGCTGTGGCCAAACACCTGATAAATCTCGGGGATGGTGGCCAAATTAGGGAGCAGTGCGAACCTAATGGAGCCTGGGACACAACAGCACCCGTGGCCATCGGTACTTGAGCTCTGTGCTGCGGAGAGCGTTGAGAGCCTGAGGGGCAGAGCAATGACCTGCTCACCTCAGAAGAGAACTACCCCTTATAGTGCTGAGAGAGGGAATGTAGACCCACCTGAGACAGACAACCAGAAAGAGAGAGAGGGCGCCAACCGAGGCTCAGTAACACCAACCCGGTCCTGGAGAAAACACTGGACCGGAGCCTGGCAAGGGACAAACCCTTGAAACACAAGTAAAAGTAACGGAACTGCAGCTGTGGTGTGTGTGTGATTTTCTTAAGCGGTGACCACCGGCCGCGGAGGCCGCATAAAACACCGGGTACCGACGTTCCACTGAACATCTGCTAATGTACGGACTGACTCCTCCATTCCACTGCCCTGGGGACTGTGCTCCGCCTGCGGGGAGCGAAAGCATCTAACCTGCCGGTCACCGTCCCCAGAGGTTCTGAAGCAGCGACGGCCGCCCTGGCCACATACCGCAGGTGGCGTCACAAATACCCCTTATCCCCTCAGACTTTCCCTGTCATCATTCCCCGTTTATTTTAAATGACACCGCCAGGGTCTTGGCCCCCGTCTGTTCCGTGAAAAGAACCGAACAGAGGTGAAGTAGAACAACGAGTAACCGCCCGGATCCCGAGTCTTCCCCGGCCCTGGAGTGGGCGTGTCAGTTACTCCCCTCTACCGTCCCTCTTCATACCTACCCAGGTCCCTCCAATCAGCTCCTCTGTCTTCTTCTCTATCCAGCCCCTGGAGCTGACATTCTTCACTAGGTCACAAGAGGTACGATACAATAATGTCAATGCTGTGTGTCTCACCCCACATTACATGTGTGCCTCAATACACACCCCAGAGGACCACACAGGGCCTAGTGAAGAGCGACAGCACCCCTGAGGCCCAGAAAGAGAAGAAGATATAGAGAATTGATCAGAGGAGTGGAGACATATTGGTTTAACTCCTCCCTGAAGTTTTGATTTTTTGTAAATTTACTCAATGCAAAGCAAATTCCCCAGATGAAGCTGAGTGGCAAGATCATATTCGAGGAGATCTGTATGATTATATTTATAGGGATCCTGAATGGGTTCATAGATGCACAGGACATCTCAGATACCCCTCTCCTCAGCCCTCTTCATACCTCTCCTGGTCCCCTGATCAGCTCCTCTTATCTTTTATTTCTGGACCGTTCTTCACTAGGCCCCACAGGTCACAAGAGGAGCGACACAATAATGTCAATGATGAGCATCTCACCCACAAGACCATGTCTACCTTAATGCCCGCCCCAGAGGACTAAGCAGAGCCTAGTGAAGAGCGTCAGCACCCATGAGGACCGGAAGGATAAGTAAATAGACAGAGGTCAATCAGAGGAGTGGAGAAGTATGGGTTTAAGGTCCCCCTAAACGTTTGACTCTTAGTAAATTTATTCAATGCAAATCAAATTCCCCAGATGAAGCTGAGCGAAACTTTCAAGATCAGCTTTGAGATTTCCTTTATGGTAATATTTAGAGGCATAAAAGACTGTCCTGGATGTGTTAATAGATGCACAGGACACCTTGGATACTCCCTCCCCTGAAGTTGAGTGAAACGTTCAAGATCATATCGAGGAGATCTGTATGATTATTTATAGGATCCTGGATGGGCGCATAGATGCACAGACACCTCAGATACTCCCCTCTCCTCAGCCCTCTTCATACATCTCCTGGTCCTCCGATCAGCTCCTCTGTCTTCTTTTCTGGCCTCTGGAGCTGCCATACATCACTAAGCCCCACTGGTCACAAGTGGAACGACCAATAATGTTAATGATGTGCATTTCACCCCACATCAAACATGTCTGCCTTAATGCCCGCCCAGAGGACTAAGAAGGGCCTTGTGAAGAGTGGCAGCATGCCTAAGGCCTGGAAAGAGAAGACGGTATGAGAGAAGTCAGAGGAGCCGATCAGAGGAGTGGAGAAATATGGGTTTAAGCCCTCCCTGAAGTTTTGACTTTTAACAAATTTATTCAATGAAAATCAAATTCCCCAGAAGAAGCTGAGCGAAACTCTGATGATCAGATTTGAGGAGATTATCTTTATAGTTATACTTAGGGAGTGAAAGTCTGTCCTTCGTGGTTCGCAGATGCATGGGACAGCTTGGATACCTGTACTTGAGGAGCTGTGTCTCTGCGTGTCCCCCACCTCTACTACTACGTGCCTGTTCTTTGCCATCACTTGCTCTCCAGTACATGAGTGCCCAGATGCCGTCTGTCTTATTACATGTAGTCCTCCTCACCAGCGGCATGTAGAGCACGCAGCAGGACGGTATCTGATCGTCCAAGGTCTCCAATTCCTTAAGGGCCACGTTTGTTAGGAAGTCCGGCAGTCCCTGCATCCGGCGTTTCTCTGGCACAGATAAAGATGTAATACCATCACTTAGATATTGCAACATTTACTTCTAGTCAGGTCATGTAGAGAGTGCATAGGATAACACAGAAAGGGCCAGAACACATAACATTTCCAGAACAACACATGTTAAGCTCAGGAGCGCCCCCTAGCGGTGACTGTAGAGGCCAAATTGTAGTTTTCTGGGACCTTAAAGGGGTATTCCCATCTCTGAGGTCCTATCACATATGTAGTAGGTATAATAATAATATTAGCAAATAACAATTAGTAATGTATTATAGTTCTCCTGATAGCTGTCACATTCCCCATGTGCAGCTTAGGTATCCATGGTAACGACCACTAGCAACTAACTAACTGTCACTATATGAGTGGTCGTAACCATGGATACCTAAGCTGCACATGGGGAAAGTGACAGCTAATCAGGAGAACTATACTACATTACTAATTGGAGGAATTTACAATTATTATTATTATTACACCTACTACATATTGGGATAGGATCCTGGAGATGGGAATAGCCCTTTAACCCTTTCCCACTGCAGACACTTTTTGTGTCCATTCCCCCCCTCCCCCCGGCTCAGACCCGGTCGGCGCTCACACACGCAGCTGATTGTCACTTACTGTCATCTACGGTGGGATCTACTTGGGGCTTAATACAGAATCGCTTCTCCCTGACGCTTTCCTCAAAATCCACCTGGGATGAGGAATTAAAAAAGCAAAGTAAGGATCAGTGATATCGGAAAAGATACAAGAGACAAAAGGGACATCTCATATAAAGTCCCAAAATCTGGGACATTCATTTCCTCAATGTCATAGTATAAGTGACTTTTAACTGTGTCCTGCATTTCTCCCCAGTGTTCCCCTCTGTGACCTGTAACTTTCAGTTGTCTCTGAGCTAGTGGGTTTCTGCTCTGCTGTCTCTATGTATGTAGCACGCTGTGTGTAATACAGTATACAGCAGAACTAAGCAATGTAGCTGTGAATCCAGCACTGAGACACAAAACACTGACTAGAAAGCAGCATGGAGGATCATTATACAACATTACCACGCAGTGTATATGTGAACTGATGTATAGGCTGAGATAAAACACTGACAAAAAAAATAGAATGGTAATATATCGTACAGCAGTACCGAGCATTGTAGATATGAATCTGGCTCTATGGTTAGATAAAACACTCAATAAAAATAGCATGGAGGCCATTACACAGCAATACTGAGCAGTGTAGCTGTTAATCCAACACCTACTGTAAACCAGCATCAACGAATACTATAGTACAGTATCGAGCAGTGTAGCTGTAAATCCAGCACAAGAGTAAGATAAAACACTTGAAAGCAGCATGGAGGAAATTTTACTATAGTACTAGGTAATGTAGATATAAAGCTGAGTCTTTGGTGAGATAAAACACTGACTAGAAAACTTCATGGATGAACATTACACAGAAGTATTGAGCAGTGTATCTGTTAATCCAACACTTACTGAGAATCAGCATAATGGACACTGTAGTACAGTATACAGCAGTCTATCTGTAAATCTCACACAGTGGTGAGATAAAACAGTGACTAGAAAGCAGCATTAAGAACATTACATAGCAGTAGTGAGGGTGAGATAAAATACTTAGTTTTAAATCAGCATTATGGATATTATACTACAGTATTAAGCAGTGTAACTGCAAATCCAACACAGGGGTGAGATAAAACACTGTCTAGAAAGCAGCATGGAGGATATTATATTACAGTACCAAGCAGGGTAGACATGAATCCAGCTCTGTGGTGAAATTAAACACTGACTAAAAAAACAGCATAGAGCCAGTTACACAGCAGTACAGTACTGAGCAGTGCAGCTGTAATGCAACACCTACTGGAAATTAGTATCAAGAACACTGTATTACAGTATTGAGCAGTGTAGCTGTGAATCCAGCACAGCGGTGAGATAATGCACCGACTAGTAAGCAGCACAAAGGACATTATACTACAGTACCAGGAAGTGTAGATATGAATCCAGATGTGAGGTGAAATAAAACACTAACTAGAAAACAGCATGGAGGCCATGCCACAGCCGTATAGTACTGAACAGTGAATCTGTTAATCCAGCACCAACTGGAAATCAGCATCAAAGACACTATACTACAGTATCAAGCAGTGTAGCTGTGAATCCAGCACAGGGATGAGATAAAACACTGACTAGAAAGCAGCATGGAGGATATTACATAGCAGTACTGATCTGTGTAGCTGTAATAATACACTTGCTCGAAATCAGCATGAAGAACATTATACTACAGGACAGAGCAGTGTAGCTGTAAATCCAGTTCTGGATTAAGATAAGCACTAAAAAGTAGCAACACTGTGTCTGTGTTTCTACCTCTCACTCCACTCCTTCCTATTTACCCCCATCTAATTTTCATAGACTTTAACAGGCACCAGTAATCTGATTGGTCAGTGAGATGGCAGTCCATCTTGTTTTGACCAGGATGATGATAGCTGTTTTTGAGTAAATGATGAGTTTATGAGAAGAAGTGGCTCATAAGTGGAAAAGGAGCAAATGTATCTTAGAAGATATTTTACAAAGTTCCTTACATTCACTTGTACTATCTTATGTAAAGTTTGTTGAAACTACAATGACCATTGAAATAAAACTATTCTAACCACAGCTATAATCCTATTACTGAGCTCAATGTATAACAGTCTACAATCAGCTTATTAGCTCCCCTAGTGGTGGCTGTTGTAGTCAGATAACATTTATATATCACATGGACGAAATATGACTGAATGGTGGATCTTTTCATATCCGATTATATGTAACTAGATGGGTGCCGAGCACAATATCGGTTTAGCAGGGATCCTGATTGCAATGGCGCTTCGGGCCAATGCTTCGCGTCTAGGCACTCGCCATGCCCTGGCGGACATAGCGAGTCGCTTAGAGCGCTCGCAATGGCGTGGCGGCCATGCTCGTCGTACAATACGACATGACTCGGCGGAGCGTCTCAAAAGGGCAAATCCATCGGATTATAATAGTAAGGAACAGAGGTTATACTGTATATATAATACACAAACCACTTTACTGATGACGCTGGCGATGTAGTGCAGGTCACTGCTGAAAGCGGAAGCGATGCGGACTGAACAGGGTCACTGACTGGGGCAATATGCGGCAGATTTCTCCTATACAAACAGCATTGTACACCGTCTACAGGAACAGAACAGCGGAAGGAGAGAAGTAAAGAACATTTACTATCAGAATAAACATATAGACGCCGGCATCGGCAATGGATGTACCTTGTAGAGGAACTGCCAGTCAGTCACCTTGGTGTTAGAGAGGGTCATGCGTTTTAGTATCAGCTGAAAAAAGAAAAGCAAACGGCTTATCAGTCACAGAGTAAAGACAGCGGATCCATCAGTCCCATAGAAGTGAATGGAGCCATGATCAATCATGTGCATAAAGTTCTAAAGAGAGTCTCTCTTTGTGGAGGACCCGTCCTGTCCTGCATCACACAGGCAATGATTGATATTAATGAACATGGTGTAATACTCAGTTTCCCCTGTGGTGGTGCTGCAGGGGATTTGAACACTTCCTGCCAGGATTCCCCACAGAATGTAGCTGATCACTGGCGAATTGTCATGCTGGATTAATGGGGTGTCCGGCTACCGTGTATGACAGTGGCACACGGACCACAGTCCAGTGACACTGGGGGGCAAATACAGTGGAGGGTCCTGCTTGTAGGGAACGGGGGAGAGGTGACCTCCTGCACTCACATGCGGCTGTGCCCTGATCTCCCTACCATCCCTATACGGTTCTTTCAACCCATCGCTGAGCAGGATACCTAGTCCCTTCCTGGCCTGATGTTAGCCCTTAATAAGGAAATGGCCAGTGGGAGCACTAGTCCCAACCACTGAAATAATAACAACAAGAGGAAGGGGATACAGACAGGGAAACGAACAAACAACTTCACACTCGGTGCCACGCTCCTTGGCAGCAGACGGCTTAGCAGTAGTCACCCTCAGAATAGCACCTTCACCACAGTGAACTTGGCTACGAATGAAGTTCAATCACCTGCAAAGGATGCTGGACCATGTGACCATATAAAGGGGATGGGAATGATCATAGAGTAGCCACAAGTGGTCAAGAACTAGCTAGCTTGCTGGCAACAGAAACTGACATTAACTCCTCAACTGCCAAAGGAAAGAACACATTTATTATGTAGTCTCAATATAGACATGAGACAGAGGTCCAAAACTGTGACAAGTCTCCAAGTAGAGACCATCATGACAGGAATCATGTACCATGGCAGATCGTGCTCAGCCTGATATAGAGAAGTTAGAGAGGTGAATGCAGTTCATACTTACAGGGATGTTCTTAATATTCCTGAGGCAGCCCTGAATGTTGCTGGTAGTTTCTTGATTGTGCGGTGCCATGAAGAACTCGATCACGTCGAGGCGAGACGTCAGCTCCCCTGGTTTCGTGTCGGCCTCATAAACCACAATCTGGTGGGAAGGAAAAGACTGATGGCTAATGAATGATATACAGAATGTGAATTGCAAATTAATTAGATTACGAGCTGGCAAAAATGGCTTCCGAGACTCCCCAGGTGTCAACTCAGACTCGGGTAAAGGGAGAAATAAAGCCTAAACCACTGCAGCACACCCTACTGGTTCCTGTACAGACTAGAATGTACCTGGCTACTTAAAAGGCCATCGAGTTGTCTCTCATTTCTCCTGATGAACCAATATATATGTATTTAGCATAGCTCTCTAGAAACATTTTTACCCCTCATTACATGTAATTGTTTTTTCTCCTTATAGCCTTAAGTAACTCCCAATGTAAGTGTATAAGTATTAGCGCTGTGCACTGTTTTCCCACATAGGCATGCCCATTTTCTTAGACCATGCCCCTGTTTGTCACAGACCACACCCCAATTCCGGCTTCCTGGGGTGAGGTAAGCACTAAGGAGCTGTGCAAGAGGTTGGTATGATTCCTGGAGATTAGACAATTCTCCCAGCAGCCTCTGAGGTCTCTCTTTGTACCCTGGAAGCTACTGAATTCCATGGGAGTTGGCAGATGTGCTTATTGTTCTCTACAAGATTCCCCTGATCTCTTCAAGCCGTTATACTGTCCTCAACTCACACACAAGAAAAGGAGAAATAAAGCCTAAACCAGCTGCAGCCGCACCCACACCGTATTGGTTCCTGCACAGACTAGAATGTCCCCAGCCACACAACTAGAAACCACAGCTTGGACCAAGCTCCCTGAAAGGCCATCGAGCTGTTTCTCACTTTTCCTAAGGAACCAGAGGGAAGGTCACTCACTATACATAACTAACCATGATAAGAAAGGTGTGCAGGAGGAGGCAAAAACCAAAGGTGAAGAAACAAAAAGCATGTGCACAAGAGAACAAAGGAGAAATAATAAATGCAAGCAAGGGTAACTCTTAAAAATGGAAAACAGAAGAAAGGTGTAAGGAAAGCAAATAAGCAAACATAGAGCAAAACAAACACACGTCTCTGCCTAACAGGCACAATCCCTTATCTGCAGGCCTGGAACTCCTTAGGCTGCATACTAACGATCAGTATACGCAGCGTTTTGGATGCAGCATCTTGCTCCTGCATCCAAAACGCTGCATAGTACAGTATCAGCATAGTGGATGGATTTGTAGAAATCCCATACCCAGTATGCTTAACCCGACTGCAGCGTTCTTTCAGCTGTGGTGTGGGTTGCCAGCATTCCGCTCCTCCGCAGTATGTTCATGCTGCGGAGTCGGAAGCGGCTGACATTGGGTGACTGCTGTGAGAAGACGCCCCGCTACCATCACAGATGGTAAGTACAGGGCGGCTGCGGTCTCCCTGTGGCCGGTCGCAGGTTCACTCAGGTCTGGAGGAGCTGTGTACAACACACAGCTCCTTTGGATCGTAAGCACATACCCCAAGTAGAAATACACATGAAAATATATCTAACGAAGACAGCTGGTGAAAGGAGAGTATAAATAGCCGCACCTGAAAAGTAATAGGACAGAGACAATAAGCAAGTGAGAACACCTGACAAACCAAAGGAAGAAGCAAAGATAAAAAAGATCAGCATTTAGACAGACTGACCAGGCTGTGGCTCAGCAGGGAAAGAAGCCGACCACGGAGCAAAAAGGTCACCGAGACCGAGGAATGACAAAGCAGACAGAATATCTGCAGCTTACCTGAGCCTGATTTCTCCCCATTTGCACTGGCATCGGTTAAGAAGACCTAAAATATGACAATAATCAGAGCATCAGAAAACCTGCTCCCCTTGTCACCGTATACCACACACTGCTGAACTCCATCCACCATTACAAAAAAAAAACGTGTAACACTTTGTTAAAAAAACATTTTTATCCTCCAACAATTACAAAGTAAGGATTTTCTCTCCAAAACACTGCACTGCTGTGCTGCTTCAAACCCCACTTCATGCTCCTTTACAAGCTGCTTTCAACTGCTGCTCTGTTGAAATCCACAGATTCTAATCTTCTATGAAAATTCCCCTGTCTGTCCCTGTCTGTGTATGGTTGGGGATACGGAGAGGCTCAGACAGGGGAATCCCTGTACTCCTGAAGAATAAGCTAATGAAGCATGCTACAAAAATTCTTCCTTTTTCGATGTCTGGTGGATAATTAAATTTTTTAAAACAATATTTTACGTTAAACGGGTTTTACCAAGAAGTAGTGATATATGGGACCCCCACAAATCCCAAGAATGGGGCTCTTGAGTTGTCCATTGAATGAAGTGTTGGCTCTGGATGTGCACACTCCTTGTTTATAGGACTACAAGTGATGGCCAGAGCAATACGCAGCTTTTCCCGTTGTCCCAGATAATGAATGGAGGCCGACCATGTGCAGCATTCAGGACGGGGTCCCATTCTTGGCATTTTAAAGCCCTGATCTCAGGATCGCTTGGGGTCGAAGTCTCTAGCAATCACCCTGATGTCCCCACCCAATGAATAGGGAAACTCTTCATTTTTGGGACTAACTTTTGTAAGGCAATAGTGGTACCTTGTGCAGGTACGGATGGTATGCCACTATTCTGTCCATACTGTATCTACAACTCTTAAACCGGATTACATTGATATATCATCTAACCCTCTTCCTATGAAAAACTCCATTCTGATCATCAGATAAAAAACCCCAGGCTGATCCCATGTGATGGCAGGACCTGTCTACACGGTATCACGATATGTAACATAACAGGCGGTGCATATTTATAAGTTCTGTATTACCAAACAGACTCAATCCTTCTTTTCCACTGGAGCACATCTTATATACGGCTGGATGGCCTCACTTTTGAATATGTGCAAGACACTAAAAGAGATAAAAATGATTGCAGACTGAGTATTCGCAGAACAAATTCTCATTATTAAATGAGTAATTATATATTACATCTCCTCTGCAAAGACATAGCATGAAAAGACAAAACCTGTCTCTCTTCAGCCACCACTAGGTGGAGCCCAGGAGCTTACTGCATACAGTCTCATTATTGAGTTTGGTGCATGCAGTGAGCTCCCTCTAGTGGTGGTATTTTGTAGTTTACTTTTGTGTCTATTTAATAATTTTCCAACTGGGATAATGATTTTATTTAGTCAACTAACTTACCTAAATGTATCTTGGTCCATGTCCACAATGTCAGTCCTGGACACACAAGACAGACAGAGATACATTACTTTAATTCCATCTGCACATATATCTATATATATCTCTCATATATATATGGTATGGATGATATGATGTGGTATATGGGGTGCAAAGATAGTTGGGGCCACTTTTCAACAATGGAAACCTCAATGTCACTGGATATCTGACCCACGTAGCAATTTCAGATATCCAGTAGCATTGGGGTTTCCATTGAAAATAAGTTTAATGTGTCACATGACCCTCTTCCCATTGAAAAAAATAAAGTTGGATCCAAAATGGCCAACGTCAAAATGGCCGCCATCACACCACCCATCTGGAAAAGTTTTCCCCCTCCCATATACTAATGTGCCACACACAGGAAGTTGATTTCACCAACCATTCCCATTTTATTTAAGTGTATCCATATAAATGGCCCTGTATATATAGTACAATTATGTGTTATGCTATATATATTAAAATTCTACCTCCTTGCAGCCACCACTAGGGGGAGCTTATGGGTTTACTGCATACTGGATATCCCTTGAACTCAATAATAAAGCTGTATGCAGTGAGCTCCCCCTAGTGGTGGCTGTTGGAAATCAGAATTATATATAGTATTATTAACTATGTCTAACGGGATAAGGAGCTCTGTATCATACAAACTGGAACTGTGGCTACTATAACGCAGAAAGTTCTAGAAGATTATTGTGTACAGGCCCTTAATTTTAAATGACTACATTAACTACAGGATATAACTGCAGTTGATTAGAAGTACATATATAGTATGTACTAAAAGAAAACCAACAGAGTTCACTGTTATATCCTGTTATAATGTCCACGCCATTGGTTATTACAGGAGTATGGACTTTTCTGTAATTCATATGACATCATACATTACATATTTCTTGATACTTAGGATTGGGACGCCAACACTGCTGTCTTCCAGTTCAATGCCAATCCGCCTCCGGTCAAGAAATTTCAGAAGCCCTCCTAAAGCACAGATCTGAAATAAAAGTGACACAAAATTCTCATATGAAGGAAAATACAATAATATTTCTCTTCTGGGGGATCTGAATGTTTCTTAAGCTCTACTGTGAATAGAGGAACCCAATGCACACATATACTGCATGTAAAGACACCAGCTGCACAGAAGACATTGAGAATATGCTGCATACATCACATAGGAGACACTAGGACAGGTGTATATACATCACATTGGAGGCACTGAAACTGTTCTGTATACATCACATAGGAGGCACTGAGACTGCTGTATATACATCACACACAGAAGGCACTAGGACAGGTGAATATGCATCACATAAGAGCAAGGGGATAGGTGCATTTATATTACATAGGAAGCACTAGGAGAGGTGTACATACATCATATAGGAAACACTGGAACAGTTGTAAATACACGACATAGGATACACTGAGATTCTGCCGTATACACATCACATAGGATACTCAGAGACTGCTTTATATACATCAGATAGGAGGCACTGAGATCCCTGTATAAACATCTCACAGGAGACACTGGGACATATGTATATACACCATATAGGATTCACTGAGACTCTACTAAATATACATGGCATATGATACATTGAGACTCTGCTGTATATACACCACATAGAATACACTGAGACTCTCTGTTGTATATACATCATATTGAAGACACTGGGATATGTATATGTACATCACATAGGAGGCACTGGAACTCTGCTGAGACATTTCTGCTTTGGAATTTCTGTACATGATTATGAGCTTCACCATCTTACCCAAGCTCCTGTTAATAGCAATTATTTACTTTACAGCAAGTACATAGAGTAGACCATAAGAAGGCGGTGTTCTCAGTGATTGTTCCAGGAGGAGGTGAGCTGTGACATCATCTATTGCGAATGATGGATCCTGTGTTATCTACTGTATATAGAGGTGTTATCAGTCATTATACAGGAGGAGGAGGTGAGCTGTGACATCATCTATTGTGAATGGTGGATCCTGTGTTATCTACTGTATATAGAGGTGTTATCAGTCATTGTACAGGAGGAGGTGAGCTGTGACATCATCTATTGCGAATGGTGGATCATGTGTTATCTACTGTATATAGAGGTGTTATCAGTCATTGTACAGGAGGAGGAGGTGAGCTGTGACATCATCTATTGTGAATGGTGGATCCTGTGTTATCTACTGTATATAGAGGTGTTATCAGTCATTATACAGGAGGAGGTGGGCTGTGATATCACCTATTGTGAATGGTGGATCCTGTGTTATCTATTGTATATAGAGGTGTTATCAGTCATTGTACAGGAGGAGGAGGTGAGCTGTGATATCATCTATTGTGAATAGTGGATCCTCTGTTATCTATTGTATATAGATGTGTTATCAGTCATTGTACAGGAAGAGGTGAGCTGTGATATCACCTATTGTGAATGGTGTATCCTATGTTATCTACTGTATATAGAGGTGTTATCAGTCATTCTACAGGAGGAGGAGGTGATCTGTGATATCACCTATTGTGAATGGTGGATCCTGTGTTATCTACTGTATATAGAGGTGTTATCAGTCATTATACAGGAGGAGGAGGTGAGCTGTGATATCACCTATTGTGAATGGTGGATCCTGTGTTATCTACTGTATATAGAGGTGTTATCAGTCATTGTACAGGAGGAGGTAAGCTGTGATATCACCTATTATGAATGGTGGATCCTGTGTTATCTACTGTATATAGAGGTGTTATCAGTCATTGTGTAGGAGGAGGTGAGCTGTGATATCACCTATTGTGAATGGTGGATCCTGTATTATCTACTGTATATAGAGATGTTATCAGTAATTGTACAGGAGGAGGTGAGCTGTGATATCACCTATTGTGAATGGTGGATCCTGTGTTATCTACAGTATATAGAGGTGTTATCAGTCATTGTACAGGAGGAGGAGGTGAGCTGCGATATCACCTATTGTGAATGGTGGATCCTGTGTTATCTACTGTATATAGAGGTGTTATCAGTCATTGTAGAGGAGGAGGTGAGCTGTGATATCACCTATTGTGAATGGTGGATCCTGTGTTATCTACTGATATAGAGGTGTTATCAGTCATTGTGCAGGGGGAGGAGGTGAGCTGTGATATCACCTATTGTGAATGGTGGATCCTGTGTTATCTACTGTATGTAGAGGTGTTATCAGTCATTGTACAGGAGGAGGTGAGCTGTGATATCATCTATTGTGAATGGTGGATCCTGTGTAATCTACTGTATATAGAGGTGTTATCAGTCATTGTACAGGAGGAGGTGAGCTGTGATATCACCTATTGTGAATGGTGGATCCTGTGTTATCTACTGTATGTAGAGGTGTTATCAGTCATTGTACAGGAGGAGGTGAGCTGTGATATCATCTATTGTGAATGGTGGATCCTGTGTAATCTACTGTATATAGAGGTGTTATCAGTCATTGTACAGGAAGAGGTGAGCTGTGATATCACCTATTGTGAATGGTGGATCCTGTGTTATCTACTGTATATAGAGGTGTTATTAGTCATTGTACAGGAGGAGGTGATCTGTGATATCACCTATTGTGAATCCTGTGTTATCTACTGTATATAGAGGTGTTATCAGTCATTGTACAGGAGGAGGTGAGCTGTGACATCATCTATTGTGAATGGTGGATCCTGTGTTATCTACTGTATATAGAGGTGTTATCAGTCATTGTACAGGAGGAGGTGAGCTGTGACATCATCTATTGTGAATGGTGGATCCTGTGTTATCTACTCTATATAGAGGTGTTATCAGTCATTGTACAGGAGGAGGAGGTGAGCTGTGATATCATCTATTGTGAATGGTCTATCCTGTGTTATCTACTGTATATAGAGGTGTTATCAGTCATTGTACAGGAGGAGGTGAGCTGTGATATCACCTATTGTGAATGGTGGATCCTGTGTTATCTACTGTATATAGAGGTGTTATCAGTCATTGTACAGGAGGAGGTGAGCTGTAATATCATCTATTGTGAATGGTGGATCCTGTGTTATCTACTGTATATAGAGGTGTTATCAGTCATTGTGCAGGGGGAGGAGGTGAGCTGTGATATCACCTATTGTGAATGGTGGATCCTGTGTTATCTACTGTATGTAGAGGTGTTATCAGTCATTGTACAGGAGGAGGTGAGCTGTGATATCATCTATTGTGAATGGTGGATCCTGTGTAATCTACTGTATATAGAGGTGTTATCAGTCATTGTACAGGAGGAGGTGAGCTGTGATATCACCTATTGTGAATGGTGGATCCTGTGTTATCTACTGTATGTAGAGGTGTTATCAGTCATTGTACAGGAGGAGGTGAGCTGTGATATCATCTATTGTGAATGGTGGATCCTGTGTAATCTACTGTATATAGAGGTGTTATCAGTCATTGTACAGGAGGAGGTGAGCTGTGATATCACCTATTGTGAATGGTGGATCCTGTGTTATCTACTGTATATAGAGGTGTTATTAGTCATTGTACAGGAGGAGGTGATCTGTGATATCACCTATTGTGAATCCTGTGTTATCTACTGTATATAGAGGTGTTATCAGTCATTGTACAGGAGGAGGTGAGCTGTGACATCATCTATTGTGAATGGTGGATCCTGTGTTATCTACTGTATATAGAGGTGTTATCAGTCATTGTACAGGAGGAGGTGAGCTGTGACATCATCTATTGTGAATGGTGGATCCTGTGTTATCTACTCTATATAGAGGTGTTATCAGTCATTGTACAGGAGGAGGAGGTGAGCTGTGATATCATCTATTGTGAATGGTCTATCCTGTGTTATCTACTGTATATAGAGGTGTTATCAGTCATTGTACAGGAGGAGGTGAGCTGTGATATCACCTATTGTGAATGGTGGATCCTGTGTTATCTACTGTATATAGAGGTGTTATCAGTCATTGTACAGGAGGAGGTGAGCTGTAATATCATCTATTGTGAATGGTGGATCCTGTGTTATCTACTGTATATAGAGGTGTTATCAGTCATTGTACAGGAGGAGGAGGTGAGCTGTGATATCACCTATTGTGAATGGTGGATCCTGTGTTATCTACTGTATATAGAGGTGTTATTAGTCATTGTACAGGAGGAGGTGAGCTGTAATATCATCTATTGTGAATGGTAGATCATTTGTTATTTTGCCTAGTGACCAGGGTGCACATTTTTGGATGACAAGTTCCTTTTTAGTGGGAGAAATTACCAAAAGTTCAAACAATAGGAAGAATTTAGTCTATAGTTATGGGTGATTAGTTATAATACGGCTTCAGCTTTTAACATATTTCATGATCTCCAACCTTCAGCGGCTTTTCCTAATCCACTAGTACGTCTGCACAGTGCCTGGCACGTACCACACCGGGGACATTAATAACTAGGTCAGCCAGCAATCTATGGCATTGATTTCATTTATAATCCCAGCTTGTTAATAGCTCTTAGTCACTGAGCTGCCTGGATCTGGTCGGCTTCTCATGCACATTAAGTAATAGTTAAATAAAAATCTATAAACTAAAGATAACTGGAGAACAAAATAATGAAGTGTAATTCATGCTCTCACCATTAGAGGGCAGTCAAAGGGTATAATAGAGGAGAGATGCAGGATCTTCTCAGCCTCTGTCAGGTTAGATGGCAGCATAGAGAAATTACCAGATAGAACCCTCTGTTTACAGATAGGAAGAGCTGGAAAAAGAGAAAAACACAATTGATTTCTCTGTATTAAACAGAAAGTCTGCAAAATATTCATATAATGATGAAAAAAGGATGTTACCAGTCATTGTACAGGAGGAGGAGGAGGTGAGCTGTGATATCACCTATTGTGAGTGGGGTACCACAGGGGTCAGTGTTGGGCCCGCTTCTATTTAATATATTTATTAATGACCTTGTAGGGGGCATACAGAGTAGAATCTCAATATTTGCAGATGACACTAAACTCTGCAGGGTAATCAATACAGAGGAGGACAATTTTATATTACAGGAGGATTTATGTAAACTAGAAGCTTGGGCTGCTAAATGGCAAATGAGCTTTAATGGGAATAAATGTAAGGTCATGCACTTGAGCAGAGGAAATAAAATGTATAATTATGTTCTGAATTGTAAAACACTGGGCAAAACTATCACTGAAAAAGACCTGGGTGTATGGGTAGATGACAAACTCACATTTAGTGCCCAGTGTCAGGCAGCTGCTGCAAAGGCAAATAAAATAATGGGATGCATTAAAAGAGGCATAGATGCTCATGAGGAGAACATAATTTTACCTCTATACAAGTCACTAGTGCGACCACACTTAGAATACTGTGTACAATTCTGGTCTCCGGTGTATAAGAAAGACATAGCTGAACTAGAGCGGGTCCAGAGAAGAGCGACAAAAGTCATTAGAGGACTGAGGGGTCTGCAATACCAAGACAGGTTATTAGAGGACTGAGGGGTCTGCAATACCAAGACAGGTTATTAGAGGACTGAGGGGTCTGCAATACCAAGACAGGTTATTAGAGGACTGAGGAGTCTGCAATACCAAGACAGGTTATTAGAGGACTGGGGGGTCTGCAATACCAAGACAGGTTATTAAACTTGGGGTTATTTAGCTTGGAAAAACGAAGGCTTAGGGGTGATCTTATAATAATGTATAAATATATGATGGGACAGTACAGAGACCTTTCTAATGATCTCTTTATGTGGCACCCTGGCACCTGTTGGGCACCACAGAAATCCTTAGGGCACAAATGGAGTAAGTAACAGCAAAGCAAAACCCACAAACACAACACTTAGAAACACCTGGTTTCGCCCCGAGCCTCTAGGGGGAGCTCTACTGGCCCCTTTTAGCCAGTTCCCCCTATAAATAGAGTCTTGGAGGGAGAAACTCCAGAGTGTGTGCAGTCGCTATAAGAGCTGCCAGCCTGTGTGAAACCTCCACCCTATGAGGAACACACTAGGCCCAACCAGCCTGTTAGCAAGTGGAGGTCCCTGCAATTGGGATAAGAGGAAGAAGGAGAAGCACCTCTCGAGGAATACCAGAGTTACACCAACTCTTCCCTCATCCTCTGGTTACTGGAACCGAAGCTGTGAGAGCTGCCCAGCCACCACAGAGAACCAGCACATCCAACAGGAGGTTTAGCCACCTGTTCCACCTGATGCACCCTCCACGAGAGCCCAGGGAAGAGTACTGATCCTGCTCAGACCCTTTTACAGTGCCCTCAGTGCTGATAACCAGGTGAAGCAAGTTCCATTGAACACACTGCCAGGTCCGGCTGGATTCCACATCCACCCGACCTTAGCACCAGAACTAGAGAAAGGAAGCCTAACACTGCTTGCTGTGAAACTCCAGAAGTGCCGACTTCACTATCCCGGTCCGAGTGTACCTGACTACCATCCAGTAAAGTTACCGAAAAGAGACTTTGTGTGGTTGTACGTTACTCCTGGATTCAGCGCGCAGCACCCCGCAGCTGCCTCACAACATCTTGCGCAGCTCCTGGCTCCGGGGACTCCCGCTCGTCCTGTGGGGAGCGTTCCATCTCGCTGTATAACATCCCCCGGAGACCCGAACAGCGCAGTTAAAGTTACCAGAAAACCCACAGGTGGCGTCACAAAGACAAATCACCCCCACTGTTCCGCCATTCCCCTATTGATCTGGACCACCGGGCCTACACTACCGCAGGCGCGGTTCCGTGACTGGAGGAGAAGCAACGCCCGCTACGTGTACCCCCCGGCTACGGTAAGTCATTTACTCTTAGGCCAGAGACGGGGACAAGGGGGCATCCTCTACGTCTGGAGGAAAGAAGGTTTAATCCTAATCACAGACGCGGATTCTTTACTGTAAGAGCAGTGACACTATGGAACTCTCTGCCACATGATGTTGTAATGAGGGAGTCACTACTAACATTTAAGAAGGGCCTGGATGCCTTTCTTGAAAACTATAATATTATCAGTTATATATACTAGATTCTTTGATAGGGCGTTGATCCAGGGATCTAGTCTGATTGCCGTATCTGGAGTCAGGAAGGAATTTTTCCCCCAATGTGGAGCTTAGTGTTGCCACATGGGTTTTTTTTGCCTTCCTCTGGATCAACATGTTAGGCTATGGGGTGAACTAGATGGACTTAAAGTCTTCCTTCAACCTTAAATACTATATACTACATACTATGTATGGAGGTGTTATGTTATCAGTCATTTTAATCCTGCTGTGATTATTATGAGACTGCTGAGAAGTGCAGGGGGTATTTATATTGCCTCCTCCATAATGAGAACAGAAGGGGCAATAGACAATGGGGCAGTTACAGACTTGATAAGTTACAAATGTGGTGAGAAAATGTGAAAACAGATGAGAATTGTCATCAGTCAGGACCTTCCTGAATATTTAAAGTAAGGCATTCCCTGTGACTCTGACCCGGGACAGTCCTCTTAAGGACATGACAATTTACCATAGGTGATATAGGGAGGTGGGCTCTTCCAGCTTTGAAAGGATCTAACCGCTGCAGCCAATCAGTGAACGCCAATCAACTACAGCGGTAATAATGTGATGTCCTCAGCCAATCAAATGGCTGGAGAATACAGACAGGATGCTGTAACTAATTACCAAAGTCCACCCGTGAAAAGAGACATATCTCAGCCGTGAATCTTCCATCAGCTGCTCCGTCTGGATTCGGCTCTAGAATGAGAAAAACAAGGCAGCGGAGTCAGCAAACGTGTACAGAAGGGGGAAAGGCGGCTGTCAGAGCAATGATGGACTAAACTGTAGATGTTATATGTAGGGGTGTCCTGGTGTTAGGAAATGAAGGATTAGGCATGTTGGATGTCAACATGCCCAATCGTTTTATTCCAGAGGAGATAGAGGTGTCTGAGATGATGACATCCGTGTGCTGTATGTGGTTGTCACAGAACCATAGACTTGTATGGGCCCATCCACGCTGTCAGGACAAAAACAAGGATGTAACCAGCCCCATACAATGTAATGGGTACATGCTAAGTCTGTAAAATAAACGTCTGCCACGTATACCCTAAACATGGACATGTGAAGGAGACCTGATATTGATGGTATATTAGAGGCTCAGGGTCTCTGTCCTGTATGAGTATGAGCTGCAATAACAGAAACAGCCCGTAAGCGCCGCAACAGTATAGAGAGTATACGATAACAGGGAAGACGTGAGACAGACGCGGGGAGTTATCAACATTACTTAATGTCTGAAGGAAATCAGAGAAATGCTGGTCCTGCTTCGCACTCGTCACAACACATTTCGGTTGCAGTTCAGCTATCACTGGGGAAGAAAAGGAAAAACAAGAGATTAGATAGATAGATAGATAGATAGATAGATAGATAGAATATCAAAAAATAAATCCAGAAAATCACATTGTCTAAATTATATAAAGTTATATGCATTTTGCAGAGAGAAATAAGTATTTGATCCCTCTGGCAAACAAGACTTAATACTTGGTGGGAAAACCCATGGCAGCACAGCAGCCATTAGAAGTCTCTTGTAGTGGATGATGAGGTTTGCGCACAAGTCAGGAGGAATTTTGCTCCACTCCTCTTCGCAGATCATCTGTAAATCATTAAGATTTTGAGGCTGTCACTTGGCAACTCGGAGCTTCAGCTCCTCCATAAGGTTTCTAAGGGATTAAGGTTTGGAGACTGGCTAGGCCGCTTCATGACCTTAATGTGCTTCTTTTTGAGCCACTCCTTTGTTGCCTTGGGTGTATGTTTTGGGTCATTGTTGTGTTGGAAGACCCAGCCACGACCCATTTTTAATGTCCAGGTGGCGGGAAGGAGATTGTCACTTATGGCCACTTTACACGCGGCAACAGGAAGACAGAAAACGGCAGGTGTCGGAGACAATTGTACCTTTTACCTTCAAAACACCTTGCAGATACCTGAATTACACGCAGCCACTTCAAGGTGTTTTGAAGGTAAAAGGTACAATTGTCTCCGACACCTGCCGTTTTCTATCTTCCTGTTGCCGCGTGTAAAGTGGCCATCAGGGTTTTATGCTACATGGCTCCATCCATTGATGTGGTGAAGTAGTCCTGTGCCCTTAGCAGAGAAACACCCCCCGAAACATAATGTTTCCCCGTCATGCTTGACTGTGGGGATGGTGTTCTCTGGGTCATAGGCAGCATTTCTCTTCCTCCAAACACGAGGAGTTGAGTTAATGCCAAAGAGCTCAATTTTTGTCTCATCTGATCACAGCACCTTTTCCCGATCACTCTCAGAATCACCAAGGTGTTCATTGGCAAACTTCACCCGGGTGGCACATGTGCCTTCTTGATCAGTGGGACTTTGTGGGCACTGCAGGATTTTAACCCATTACGGTGTAATGCCTTACCAATGGTTTTCTTGGTGTTGCTGCTGTAACATCAGCACTGCGTACAATAACATACACCGGTAGCAGCGTCAGAGACTCAATCCTGGACCCAGGGAGGGTGTATAAAACACAGTTTGATTTTCCTAACATAAACTGCACCTGGGGTACGGGAGTTTTCCGAGACTGGAAATCCCATGTTTAATGCCCCCAGTCTGCAGTAGGATTTGTGCCATCTTTGTGAGAGCCCAGCAGACGTCGGCTGATTGCCGCAGATCTGAGGAAGAAATGTAAAGTAATGACCCAATCACTGCAGATACCCGGGGAAAGTTGTCTTTCTGCATTTCTGGTGCAGTGACCTCTGCAGGAGAAATATATTATTGCACCATTAGATATATGGCCGACCATGTAATAAGGTATTTTTAGGCCACCAAAATAGGAGTAGAGTAGTTTCCTCTGTGACCAATTGATTCGGCTCCCAAGAAGTGGTAATAGCTTCACCTCACAATAAGGCAATTCATGTCCGGGGGTCACATTACAGCCCTTCTCGTTTTTACAGTCATTCTTTGATGTTACTGAACCCTCCATCCATTGTAGCGGGCGGCATACCATTCATTCTAATGGAGTCAGTTCCTTTATGATACGTTCTTACATTCTCATGGACACAAGAATAAATCTTAGTAATGTGCAGAGTCTGCAGACAATGTGCTCGCTGTGATGACTTATTGCTCCTAAAGTCTATGAGCTTAAAGTAACTGTCCCCTGTTTAGTTCAACATCCTGTGCAAAATAATGTCTTAATATTCCTTTATCACAGTTGAGGCTTCTTTTTTTGATACTAGATCTCTAAATCTCCTGCCTTGATATCAAAATAAAGATTACAATTCTGGCCACTAGGGGGAGCCGACCGCATACTGCCTATTCATTGAACTCAATATTAAACCTGTATACAGTAAGCTCGCTGCTCCCCCTAGAGGACAGATGGTAATTAAGGTAGTTCTATCTAGGGAATTTAGAGCTTCTAGTATAAGAAACATAGGATTTCTCATCAATTTGAACATATATTAATAGGAATCTATCACAAGGTTTTTAACACCCCCTCTGAGAGGAGCATAATGTAGGGGCAGACACCCTGATTCCAGCAATGTGACACTTGCTGGGCTGCTTGCTGCAGTTTTCGTAAAATCATTTATCTAAGCGGAGCACTATTACCCCCCACACCACTGATTGACAGCTTTTTGTGTACACTGTTCATAGGCAGAAAGTTGCTAATCACAATGGTAGGGGCGGGGTAATACAGAGCTCATGGATATAAATAGATATAAATAGGACATTTTTCATGAAATAAGGATCTATTAATGATACGTAAAGCTCTTGAGCCTGAATGACGGTCCCCATTCGGGGCGAGTCAAATACACTGTGCGCAGAATTATTAGGCAAATGAGTATTGTGATCACATGATACTTTTTATCCATGTTGCTCTACTCCAAGCTGTATAGGCTGAGAGCCAACTACCAATGAAGTAAATCAGGTGATGTGCATCTCTGTAATGAGGAGGGGTGTGGTGTAATGACATCAACACCCTATATAAGGTGTGCTTAATTATTAGGCAAATGCTTTTCCTTAGGCAAAATGGGTCAGAAGAGAGATGTGACGGCTCTGAAAAGTCCAAAATTGTGAAATGTCTGCAGAGGGATGCAGCAGTCTGGAGATTGCCAAACGTATGAAGCGTGATCACCGAACAATCAAGCGTTTCATGGCAAATAGCCAACAGGGTCACAAGAAGCGTGCTGGGCAAAAAAAAGCGCAAAATAACTGCCCATGAATTGAGGAAAATCAAGCGTGAAGCTGCCAAGATGCCATTTGCCACCAGTTTTACCATATTTCAGAGCTGCAACGTTACTGGAGTATCAAAAAGCACAAGGTGTGCTATACTCAGGGACATGGCGACCACCTCTGAACAAGAAACATAAGATAAAACATCAAGACTGGGCCAAGAAATATCTTAAGACTGATTTATCAAAGGTTTTATGGACTGATGAAATGAGAGTGACTCTTGATGGGCCAGATGGATGGGCCAGAGGCTGGATCAGTAAAGGGTAGAGAGCTCCACTCCGACTCAGACGCCAGCAAGGTGGAGGTGGGGTACTGGTATGGGCTGGTATCATCAAAGATCAACTTGTGGGACCTTTTCAAGTTGAGGATGGAGTGAAGCTCAACTCCCGGACCTACTGCCAGTTTGTGGAAGAAAACTTTTTCAAGCAGTGGTACAGGAAGAAGTCGGTATCGTTCAAGAAAAACATGATTTTCATGCAGGACAATGCTCCATCACATGCATCCAACTACTCCACAGCGTGACTGGTCAGTAAAGGTCTAAAGGAAGAAAAAATAATGACATGGCCCCCTTGTTCACCTGATCTGAACCCCATAGAGAACCTGTGGTCCCTGCTAAAATGTGAGATCTACAGGGAGGGAAAACAGTACACCTCTGGGGACAGTGTCTGGGGGCTGTGGTGGCTGCTGCACACAATGTTGATCGGAAACAGATCAAGCAATTAACAGATTCTATGGATGGAGGCTGCTGAGTGTCATCATAAAGAAAGGGGGCGATATTGGGCACTCATTTATTGGGTTTTGTTTTTGCATTTCAGAAATGTTTATTTCTATATTTTGTGCAGTTATATTGGTTTACCTGATAAAAATAAACAAGTGAGATGGGAATATATTTGGTTTTTATTAAGTTGCCTAATAATTCTGCACAGTAATAGGTACCTGCACAAACAGATCTCCTCCTAAGAGCCAAATATAAAAAAAACTACTCCAGCTTCCAAAAATTTTAAGCTTTGATATTTGAGTCTTTTGGGCTGATTGAGAACATAGTTGTTGATCAATAACACACAGTGTATGTCTGTCACCTCAGTGTAGCTGAATAGCAGAGCTGAATATGTCTGGCGGCTCATTGTGGCGGATGACAACTGCCTGAATTCTCAGGTGATGTTCTGTTGTCTGGCCCGGGTGAGTGATGATGGCACGGGAACACTTCAGGTTGCTTGTGCAACCCGGAGATCAGAAAAGAAGAGAGAGATGGCTTCTGTAGATAGAGGACAAAGCGCTCAGTGCTGGATCCAGGGGAAGGGAGGAACGCTATATATACTGTATATTCATTTTTTTATTTAAAAATGTATTCATTATACACATTGTCCCTCACTAAAGTCATAAAGAACCCTTGAGACCCTTGAGCTGATCTGGGTATTCTAAGGCCAAGGAAGGTGCCGCAGTGCTCATTTGAGCGCTGGGACGGCATTGTATATACTCTGCGCTCATTTAGGGTGGTTTCACACTGGCATTTGTGTCTGCATGCGTATGGCATGTAGACGCAAACGCAGCCCATACTGATGTGAACGCAGCGGAGAATCTCCGCATGCGTTCACATTAGTATGCAGCCCGCCAGCCAATCAGCTGTCTCGGGGGCGGCCGGGAGGAGGAGATCAGCGGCAGAGATCTCCTCCTCCCGGCCACAGCTGATCTCCCGCCGGTGTTGGCGCAGGAGATTTGAAGAAACTGCTGATCTGACAGCTGTTTAAATCTCCCGCGCTGACACCGAATAGGGTGACATCGGTGCAGGAGATAACAGCTGATCGCTGCTTCAAATCTCCTGCGCCAACATCACCTATTTGGTGTCGGCGCGGGAGATTTAAACAGCTGTCAGATTAGCTGTTTCTCCCCGCCGACACTGGCGGGAGATCAGTGGCGGCTTTAGCTGATCTCCCGGTGGCCGTCGCTGATCACTGGCGGCCACCGGGAGAGATTTCAATGAGATCCGCAGCGTTCTCCTGCGCTGTCATGCGGAGGACACTGCGAACCCATTGACTTCAATGCGTGGTTTGTGCGCTTGCTGATAAGTCAAGTGCCTGCGACTCCACAAAAAATGCAACAGGCTGCGCTCAGAGTGCGTTTGGAGGGTGAACAAATTGTGCGCATCCGAGCGCAAACGCAGACAAACGCAGGCACATGCGTTCCCATGTTAAACATAGGAACGCAGTGCGCAAGCGTTTGGCTGCGCTCTGTGCGCTGCGTTTGCAAACGCCAGTGTGAAACCAGCCTTAGCGCAGTGTATACAGCACACAGATAAGTAGAGGCAGTAATATGCTTATTACATACATGAATAGGAGTTAAAGGGAAAAGAGTAAATGCTACCAACCTCTGCTAAGCAGGCGAAGCTGTTCTGACTCCGCAGTATCCGGCATGAAGTGAACGGAGCAGTCACCAGAGTTATAAAAAGCAACGGCGAGCTGTCCGGACTTCCATAATACACTCAGGTATATCTACGGTACACATCACAGCATGAGGTCAGAATACATGGTGGACGTATATTAGTATAATCACAATAGGCACGGCTCTAATACGTTATTTGTCCAAATGTTTTTTTCTTTCTTAAATGTTGTCACTTCTGCTGAAAATGTGACTTTCTTAAAGAAAAAGAAAAACACTTATTATTAGGGAGCAAAGATGTAATTTCAGAACAACTGGGCCTAAAGTGATCCAATCAGTCACCAGGTTCCTTGACGTGCTGTATTCATCACAGTTTAGTGTTGCAGAGTAACAGCAAACAAGGAAACGACAGTGATCCCCGCTGACAGGTGAGATGAAGAACATTAATTATCTGCTGACATTGGCGCTGTCAGCGGCAGGATGTATACGGAAGCAAGTGAACAATCAGTTATTGACAATAATGTATTGGAAGCACAAAAAAAATGAGTGAGCGAAAGGATCTGAGGGACCGCGACCTGGGTCAGATTGGGTGTTCACTGTATATGGCAGGGCTTGTATGGTGTTTCTGGTATATGGCAGGTCTTGTAGGGTGTTTCTGGTATATGGCAGGTCTTGTAGGGTGTTTCTGGTATATGGCAGGTCTTGTAGGGTGTTTCTGGTATATGGCAGGTCTTGTAGGGTGTTTCTGGTATATGGCAGGTCTTGTAGGGTGTTTCTGGTATATGGCAGATCTTGTAGGGTGTTTCTGGTATATGGCAGGTCTTGTAGGGTGTTTCTGGTATATGACAGGTCTTGTAGGGTGTTTCTGGTATATGGCAGGTCTTGTAGGGTGTTTTCTGGTATATGGCAGGTCTTGTAGGGTGTTTCTGGTATATGGCAGGTCTTGTAGGGTGTTTCTGGTATATGGCAGGTCTTGTAGGGTGTTTCTGAAATATATCAGGTCTTGTAGGGTGTTTCTGGTATATGGCAGGTCTTGTAGGGTGTTTCTGGTCTATGTCAGGTGTTGTGGGGTGTTTCTGGTATATGGCAGGTCTTGTAGGGTGTTTCTGGTATATGGCAGGTCTTGTAGGGTGTTTCTGTTATATGGCAGGTCTTGTAGGGTGTTTCTGGAATATATCAGGTCTTGTAGGGTGTTTCTGGTGTATGGCAGGTCTTGTAGGGTGTTTCTGGTCTATGTCAGGTGTTGTGGGGTGTTCTCGATATACGGCAGGTCTTGTGGGTGTTCCCTGGCATATAGCAGGTCTTGTGGAGTGTTCTCAGTATACAGCAGGTCATGTGGCGTGTTCCTGGTATATGGCAGGTCTTGTAGGGTGTTTCTGGTATATGGCAGGTCTTGTAGGGTGTTTCTGGTATATGGCAGGTCTTGTAGGGTGTTTCTGAAATATATCAGGTCTTGTAGGGTGTTTCTGGTATATGGCAGGTCTTGTAGGGTGTTTCTGGTCTATGTCAGGTGTTGTGGGTGTTTTCTGGTATATGGCAGGTCTTGTAGGGTGTTTCTGGTCTATGTCAGGTGTTGTGGGGTGTTTCTGGTATATGGCAGGTCTTGTAGGGTGTTTCTGGTATATGGCAGGTCTTGTAGGGTGTTTCTGTTATATGGCAGGTCTTGTAGGGTGTTTCTGGAATATATCAGGTCTTGTAGGGTGTTTCTGGTGTATGGCAGGTCTTGTAGGGTGTTTCTGGTCTATGTCAGGTGTTGTGGGGTGTTCTCGATATACGGCAGGTCTTGTGGGGTGTCCCTGGCATATAGCAGGTCTTGTGGAGTGTTCTCAGTATACAGCAGGTCATGTGGCGTGTTCCTGGTATACGGCAGGTCTTGTGGGGTGTTCCCAGTATTTAGCAGGTCGTGTGGGGTGTTCTCGATATACAGCAGGTCTTGAGGGATATTCCAAGTATACCGCAGGTCTTGTGGGGTGTTCTCAATATAAGGCAGTTCTTGTGGGGTGTTTCCATTACACGGCGGATCTTGTGGGGTGTTCTCAGTTAATGGCAGCTCTTGTGGGATATTCCCAGTATATGGCAGGTCTTGTGGAATCTGTCTGGGATATGGCAGGTCTTGTGGGGTGTTCCTGGAATACGGTGGGTCTTGTGGGTTGTTCTTGGTATATGGCATGTTTTGTGGAGTGTTCCTGGTATACTGCAGGTCTTGTGGGTTGTTCCCAGTATATGGCAACTCTTGTAGGGTATTTCCAGTATTTGACAGGTCTTGTTGGATGTTCCTTGTATATGACAGGTCTTGTTGGATGTTCCATGTATATGGCAGGTCTTGAGGGTTGTTCTTGATATAAAAGCAGGTCTTGTAGGTTGTTCTTGGTATATGGCACGTTTTGTGGAGTGGTCCCGGTATACCGCAGGTCTTGTCGGTTGTTCCCAGTATATGGCAACTCTTGTAGGGTATTTCCAGTGTATGACAGGTCTTGTTGGATGTTCCTTGTATATGACAGGTCTTGTTGCATGTTCCTTGTATATGGCAGACCTTGTGGGTTGTTCTTGATATAAAGCAGGTCTTTTGGGGTGTTCTCAGTATATGGTAAGTCTTGTGTCTTGTCTTGGTACACAGCACAAATACCAACAGAGAGCCAAAGAAGGACAACCAGTAAACCTGTGACACATGTCATGGAAATAGGGAAAAAGGCCTGCCCGTCTGGTCTGATCCTGAACTAAAATTCCCTTCTATCTGTTCCGTCAGGGGTAATAATCTAAATGTATATTTGGAAAAAGTAGGGAAATCAATATCATTTTAGGATCAGACTACACAGGGTAGTAGCATATTTGATGAAAAATATTTGCAATATTGCTTCTTTTTCATTGCAGATACGCTACAAAGGTGTGCACTGTCATCAACACTGTATCCACTTTTCTGAAATTATTTAAAGGAGTTATCACCTATCTTAGAGGATAGATGACCAATTTATGATTTACAATAGCTGGGATCCAGCAGCTGAGAATCCTGCAGTTCCCAATAACAGGCGCCGGGGCCAAAGTCCCTACTCCGAAAACACATCTCACATGGTCAACACCACCATATGCAATATCGACATTCTGAAGAGCTTAGATGAATGCAGTTCTAGGGAACATAAATATATGTACTCGTCTATATTCACATACATGCTGCATCAAAACTGGAAAATCCTTTTAAGTTCCTCCCATGATATATTAATAATGACCTCGGCTGGTGGATCCTCATCTTCTTGAGAATCGGTAATTATAATGTTTGTCATCGTCTGCATGTGATTCATTGGAGAATATTCGCAGCCTGAAAAACAAAAGTACAGTATATTATCTATAAATGATCTACAAATGGTCTTATCTTAATAGATTGGGCGTAGATTATTGGAAATTGAATATCAAGGTCTCCATACACATAAGAAGGTTAGTCCAAGCTGATTTTGGAATTTGATGTGTGTGGAGGATGGAGGCCTCCTGTCTCTCCCCAACTTCATATTTTGGAAATTCAATGTTTGAACCTTCTATTCTTAGAGAGAAAAGCCCCAGCCATAGGTGGTCGAGCTGAGCGCTCATGTGTATGGTCAGGAGAGACTGAGTGCTCAGCCAACAGCTATCTCGAGTGTATGGCCAGCTTTACTCTCATCCACTTGGCAAGTGCAGTACTTTTTTTTTCTGTGTGAATGTACCCTTCCTTAAAGGGGATGTTTCAACTTATCAAGTTATCATCTAGGTGATAACTTGCTTGCAGATCACAGGCGGGTAATGGTGGGTTTACACACACCAATTTATCTGTTCAATATCTGAACCAATCTCTGGTTGCAGTGAAATCATGTATACATTGCTCCATTTTGTGGCTGTGTACAACATGGAGCAATGTATCCATGATTTCACTGCAACCAGAGATTGGTTCAGAGTTGAACAGATAAATTGGTGTGTGTAAACCCACCATCACACCTCTAGGACCTGCCACTAATCCCTAGTACAGGACTCTGAAGTGCCAGATTGAATGGAGTCATTTATTGTCATGAGCCCTAGTCTGTGGAACAGTGGTGGTCCCAGAGATCAGTATATTTTCCTCTGTATAGGTTATAACTTGCTTGCAGATCACTGGAGGTCACACCACTAGAACCCTCCACTGATTCCTAGTAACAGACTCTTAAATTCCCAGATTAAATGGAGCCATTTATTCTATTGAGTCCTCTTCTGGAGAGCACAGGTGGTCCCAGAAGTAAGACTATGTAATGCAGTGTTATTTGCCTGCTTTGTTTATAAGTGGGGTCGTAAGCTGCAGAGACCCTTCAATGACATTCATATGCCCTTATACTAAACTCTGCAGGTGACTTCTACTGTGAGTGAGATGTCTAATGAAGGGAAAATCCCAGTGAGCACTTATACGGAACTTAAAGGGGTGTCTTATTTCTATTCAGGAGTACACCGCTCCTCAGCAATCTTATCTGAAGGGTTTTTCCAGGTCAGGCAGCAACTTCAGCAGAGATGGTATTATGCCGAATCCTAACAACAGTGTTTGAATGTGCATGCAAGAAAATGTTCAATACAAGCTGACACTAGGGGAGCTCCCTGTATACAGACATACATGCTAATATTTTGTCTGCAGCCACCACTAGGGGGAGCTCCCGTATACAGAGATACATGATAAGATTCTGTCTGCAGCCACTACTATGGGGACCTCCCTGTACACAAAGGTACATACGATTCTGTCTGCAGCCACCACTAGGGGGAGCTCTCTGTATACAGAGATACATGATAATATTCTGTCTGCAGCCACCACTAGGGGGACCTCCCTGTATACAGATACATGATAAGATCCTGTCTGCAGTCACCACTAGGGGAGCTCCAGTATACAGAGATATCTGATAATATCCTGTCTGCAGTCACCACTAGGGGAGCTACCTGTATACAGATACATGATAAGACTCTGTTTGCAGTCACCACTAGAGGGAGCTCCCTGTATACAGAGATACATGATATGATTCTTTCTGCAGCCACCACTAGGGGAGCTCTCTGTATACAGAGATACATGATAAGATTCTGTCTGCAGCCAAAACTATGGGAGCTCCCTGTATACAAAGGTATATAAGATTCTGTCTGCAGCACCACTAGGGGGAACTCCCTGTATACAGAGATACATGATAAGATTCTGTCTGCAACCACCACTAGGGGGAGCCCCTGTATACATAGATACATGATAAGATCCTGTCTGCAGCCACCACTAAGGGGAGCTCTCTGTATACAGAGATACATGATAATAAATTGTCTGCAGCCACCACTACAGGGAGCTCCCTGTATACAGATACATGATAAGATCCTGTCTGCAGTCACCACTAGGGGGAGCTCCCTGTATATAGAGATATCTGATAAGATCTTGTCTACGGTCACCACTAGGGGGAACTACCTGTATACAGATACATGATAAGACACTGTCTGCATTCACCACTAGAGGGAGCTCCCTGTATACAGAGATACATGATATGATTCTCCCTGCAGTCACCACTAGAGGGAGCTCCCTGTTTAAAGAAATACAAAAGATTCAGTCTGCAGCCACCACTAGGGGGAGCTCTCTGTATACAGAGATACATGATAAGATTCTGTCTGCAGTCACCACTAGGGGGAGCTCCCTGAATACAGAGATGCATGATAAGATTCTCTCTGCAGTCACCACTAGGGGGAGCTCCCTGTATTCAGAGATACATGATTAGATTCTGTCTGCAGCCACAACTAGGGGGAGCTCCCTGTATACAAAGGTACATAAGATTCTGTCTGCAGCCACCACTAGGGGGAGCTCCCTGTATACAGAGATATATGATAATATTCTGTCTCCACTCACCACTAGGGGAGCTCCCTGTTACAGAGATATATGATAATATTCTGTCTCCACTCACCACTAGGGGGAGCTCCCTGTATACAGAGATATATGATAATATTCTGTCTGCAGTCACCACTAGGGGAACTCCCTGTATACAGAGATACATGATAAGATCCTGTCTGCAGTCACCACTAGAGGGAGCTCCCTGTATACAGAGATACATGATAAGATTCTGTCTGCAGTCACCACTAGAGGGAGCTCCCTGTATACAGAGATACATGATAAGATCCTGTCTGCAGTCACCACTAGGGGGAGCTCCCTGTATACAGAGATACATGATAAGATCCTGTCTGCAGTCACCACTAGAGGGAGCTCCCTGTATACAGAGATACATGATAAGATCCTGTCTGCAGTCACCACTAGAGGGAGCTCCCTGTATACAGAGATACATGATAAGATCCTGTCTGCAGTCACCACTAGGGGGAGCTCCCTGTATACAGAGATACAGGATAAGATCCTGTCTGCAGTCACCACTAGGGGAGCTCCCTGTATACAGAGATACATGATGAGATTCTGTCTGCAGTCACCACTAGGGGAGCTCCCTGTATACAGAGATACATGATGAGATTCTGTCTGCAGTCACCACTAGAGGGAACTCCCTGTATACAGAGATAAATGATAAGATTCTGTCTGCAGCCACCACTAGGGGGAGCTCCCTGTATAATGAGATACATAAGATCCTGTCTGCAGTCACCACTAGAGGGAACTCCCTGTATACAGAGATACATTATTACTATTATTATTATTATTTATTTATATAGCGCCATTAGGTTCCATGGCGCTTTACATGAGGATGAGGGAGACAAGAACAAGTACACTAAATCTAGGCGATCAGGAGGTACAGGTACAGGAGGGGCAGGGACCCTGTCCACGAGGGCTCACAGTCTATGAGGTACATGATAAGATCCTGTCTGCAGTCACCATTAGGGGGAGCTCCCCCAGACACCATAAAAATCTCTATGCAGATATCGCCCCCTTGTGGTGACTGCCGGCAGCCAGAATCCCATTAGGTAAGAGAGATCCTCCGTCCTCTGGAGAGGTAGCAGCACATATGGCGTCCGGTCTTACATTTAGAATAGAAATGCAAAAAAAGACACAAACATTTTTCCACACATGCCCATGTGCAAAATTTTGGTACATTTGTCAAAAAAGTGAATATATTGCCCTAAAATAGTGTGGTTTTTGTGATGTAACGCAACTTTTGAGATTTTAGTGGTAAAAGGGTGAGGAGGGAGGGAGGGTGAATATTGTATAACATGGCCGCCTCTGTCATGTACTTAATAAAGTTAATGAAATAAAATACATAGAGGAGAGGAGGCGCCGTCTCCTCCTGTCACACCTGACAAACCCAGTAAAGATGGCGGAGGTCACATGTCATGAGGGGAGTCACATGACTCACACCTTGTCTGCTTCCCTTCAGGTTACCATGGACGCACCACACAGGACTATACCAATGTGGAGAGAGGGGTGCAGTGCGCTGGACTAAGAGCGCTCGCGAGGCTCCTTTACATCACATTTTTTGCAGTTTTGTTTTAAATGCTTGTAAATAAAAATAAACTTTCAGGACTTTTTTTATTCTAATGTTTGTGTTTTTAGTAACATTCTTATTTTGGTATTTTTTCTACAATTTCTAATGTATTTTTTACGTTTTAAATACATTTATTTTGATTGCCCTTACAGTACAGTACGTCTAGATTAGAGTAATGTTTGTGGTTTTCTATTGTATAAGAAAATCTGAAATGACAGATTTACGGCAAATCGGCACCTCAGCATTCAAAATGGCCCCGCCGGTCCGCTGTAAGGAAGGCTTCAATATAGCAACACTCACCTACATGTGAGGAGGAATACGCAAGAAGAAGAATGATGGCCTTGGTTAGAAGCAGCAAATATGGTATCCACTATCAGAAATTGTTAGCGCAGTGCGCCAGGTGAGCACAGAGGTGATATGGGGCGACAGGCACGATGACATCACTGTGGTACGATGACATCATTGAGGCAAAGGACATCACTGAGGCATGATGACATCACTGAGGCACGATGACATCACTGAGGCACGATGACATCACTGAGGCATGATGATATCACTGAGGCACGATGACATCACTGAGGCACGATGACATCACTGAGGCATGATGATATCACTGAGGCACGATGACATCACTGAGGCACGATGACATCACTGAGGCACGATGACATCACTGAGGCACAATGACATCACTGATGTACAATGACATCACTGAGGAAATGACATCACTGAGGAACAATGACATCACTGAGGCACGATGACATCACTGAGTCACGATAACATCACTGAGGCATGATGACATCACTGTGGTACAATGACATCGCTGAGGCACGATGACATCGATGAGGCACAATGACATCACTGAGGCACAATGACATCACTCAGGCACGATGACATCACTGAGGTACAATGATATTACTGAGGCATGATGACATCACTGAGGCATGATGATATCACTGTGGTTCGATGACATCACTGAAGAACAATGACATCACTGAGGTACGATGACATCACTGTGGTGCAATGACATCACTGACGCTCAATGACATCGCTGAGGCACGATGAAATCACTGAGGCACAATGATATCACTCAGGCACCATGACATCACTGCAGCGCACCAGCCTGTACTGGGGTCCCGCTCAGGGGTCTTGTAGCTGGGCTTGCTTGGTAGCCATCGCTCTTGCCTAGGCCGAAACCTGCAGAATGATTTGCTCTCTTTGTCAAGAAACTGGAGCGAGCTGTATATTCCATTTTAAGTGGTATCATGCCTGTGTGAGCGGCAATAAGTGTCGCTTCCATTGTTTGCAGGACACAAAGGGGGCATCATTAGAGTCTTGGAGTGATAAGTAGTCATGTTTAGTGTGGGAGCAAGAAGGGGGCATCCTTACTGACTTGGGGATTTAAGTAGACATTTTTAGTGTTTGGGCTAATAAGGAGACATCCTTATTGTCTTGGGGCAATAGTCAGTTGTAGTGTGGGGCAAGAAGGGGGCATCCTTACTTTCTTTGGGCAATAAGTAGTCATTTTAGTGTGGGGGCAATAAGGGGGCATCCTTACTGGCTTGGGGCAATAGTCATTTGTAGTGTGGGGGCAAGAAGGGGGCATCCTTACTGTCTTTGGGGAGTTAAGTAGACGTTTGGGCTAATAAGGAGACATCCTTACTGTCTTGGGACAATAGTCCTTTGTAGTGTTGGGGCAAGAAGTCGGCATCCTTACTGGCTTGGGGCAATAGTCATTTGTAGTGTGGGGGCAAGAAGGGGGCATCCTTACCGTCTTCGGGCAATAAGAGTCATATTAGTGTGGGGGCAATAAGGGGGCATCCTTACTGGCTTGGGGGCATTACATTATCACTGTATGCATTCACTATTTGTTACATGTGGAGGGCACTATAGGAATGTATGGGACAAAAATGGCACCATTATTATGTGGTGAGAGGAATATTACGGTTTATGGTGTAGGATCGTTTTACTGCGGCATTGAACACTCACAGGATGGGAATGAAGAAGATGAAGAGGACACTGAAAAGGCAAAGTTATTTGAGCAGCAAATTCTGCAGAGTTGTGGTTGGAAGAAGTCTTCATGGCGGTCAGGGCTGGGTGGAGAGAAAAGGACGATGTCACTGACAGTGTGCTATTGGTAGGGCACTGCTGTCTGGTTACTGTGTGGTGATATATATTTAGGATAACAATTACTGTATTTTGGGGCTAAGCTGGGTCATTTTTGGATACAGGTTCTAGGCCCAGTTGTGCTCATGACTATGAGGCAGGGACCAGGGTACTGCTGAGATGCTGTAGAGAGATCAGGGGGCCACTAAGTGCCACTTCTCCCTATCAGATGGAGCTATGATGCTTGTTTGATGTGACGTCCGCCTGAAGGATGTGCCTATTAATAGCCATATATAAGGCGGGAGCAGGAGACGTCAGCTGCTTGTACAGCTGCTCCGCCATGAGTGCGCCAAATGTCCACACTACAATCAGTGTTTACTGACAGAGGCAGGACCGGCCATCCTGTAATGTGAACTGATTGCATCTGAGGGTGAAAATCACTGAAAAACACAGCAAGGTAGATATACCGAGTGCGGGATCATCATAGATCCCTAAATCTAGCAGTAGGTAAACTGAGAAAAAAACTCATTTTTCTGTCCGAATGAACATTTCTGGACAGAGAAGTTGGCTGGTTTAGCACCTAAGATGAGCTCATCAAGCTGTATAGGCTGAGCGCCAACTACCAATTAAGTAAATCATGTGATGTGCATCTCTGTAATGAGGAGGGGTGTGGTGTAATGACATCAACACCCTATATAAGGTGTGCTTAATTATTAGGCAAATGTCTTTCCTTAGGCAAAATGGGTCAGAAGAGAGATGTGACAGCTCTGAAAAGTCCAAAATTGTGAGATGTCTGCAGAGGGAGGCAGCAGTCTGGAGATTACCAAACTTTGAAGCGTGATCACTGAACAATCAAGCGGTTCATGGCAAATGGCCAACAGGGTCGCAAGAAGCGTGAGGGCAAAAAAGGTGCAAAATAACTGCCCATGAATGAGGAAAATCAAGCGTGAAGCTGCCAAGATGCCATTTGCCACCAGTTTTGCCATATTTCAGAGCTGCAACGTTACCGGAGTATCAAAAAGCACAAGGTGTGCGATACTCAGGGACATGGCCAAGGTAAGGAAGGCTGAAAAACGACCACCTCTTGAACAAGGAAACATAAGATAAAACTCAAGACTGGGCCAAGAAATATCTTAAGACTGATTTCTCAAAGGTTTTATGGACGGATGAAATGAGAGTGACTCTTGATGGGCAGATGGATGGGCCAGAGGCTGGATCAGTAAAGGGTAAAGAGCTCCACTCCGACTCAGACCCAGCAAGGTGGAGGTGGGGTACTGGTATGGGCTGGTATCATCAAAGATCAACTTGTGGGACCTTTTCGGTTGAGGATGGAGTGAAGCTCAACTCCCGGACCTACTGCCAGTTTCTGCAAGCAACTTCTTCAAGCAGTGGTACAGGAAGAAGTCGGTATCGTTCAAGAAAAACATGATTTTCATGCAGGACAATGCTCCATCACATGCATCCAACTACTCCACAGCGTGGCTGGTCAGTAAAGGTCTAAAAGAAGAAAAAATAAAGACATGGCCGCCTTGTTCACCTGATCTGAACCCCATAGAGAACCTGTGGTCCCTCCTAAAATGTGAGATCTACAGGGAGGGAAAACAGCACACCTCTGGGGACAGTGTCTGGGAGGCTGTGGTGGCTGTAGCACGCAATGTTGATCGTAAACAGATCAAGCAACTGACAGAATCTATGGATGGAGGCTGCTGAGTGTCATCATAAAGAAAGGGGGCGATATTGGGCACTAATTGTTTTGGGTTTTGTTTTTGCATTTCAGAAATGTTTTATTCTAAACTATAAAATTAGTTTACCTGGTGAAAATAAACAAGTGAGATGGGAATATATTTGGTTTTTATTAAGTTGCCTAATAATTCTGCACAGTAATAGTTACCTGCACAAACAGATATCCTCCTAAGAGCCAAATCTAAAAAAACCCACTCCAACTTCCAAAAATATTAAGCTTTGATATTTATGAGTCTTTTGGGTGATTGAGAACATAGTTGTTGATTAATAATAAAAAAGAATCCTCTAAAATACAACCTGCCTAATAATTCTGCACACAGTGTACTTTAGCAAACACTTAACATTGTCTGCAATGCTGCATCGGAAGCAAAAACATACCGCCATACAGTAAGCCAATACAAAGCTTCCATATGACAGCGTTATGTGTTGCCAATTCAGCTGTATCAGCTGCGCAATCAATGCCTGGATTATAGTGCCGCCATATCAGTCATCCTATTAAAGAGACATATGGAACGTTATAGGTCCAGGGCTGTATCAGGGTGGACATGGCAGGCTCCCACCATGTACCAACCAGTTCTTCTATGATAAATTGGTTTTGTATGAAATTGTCATTAACATGAGAGTAATTAAAAGGGCTGAAAAACTGTGCAGTGGAATTTGTGTGCCACTATTATACCTGCCACATAAGCCATATAAAGGTAACGCTATACCAAAAGCAATGAGCGGCGGAGGCCAATAACTGGCGCAAACGAGTGTCTGATCATTGTAACCAGCGTGATCACCCACAATGTCCGTGATGATCCCAGAAAAGCAAAGCAGACCTTCCCCGAAACCTCCCAATGCCTTAGAAGTTCCCTAAACTTCCTGCTACAAACCGCCGAGATGCCTTGACCCAGCATTCAAACGGTTGGAAAATGTGGGAGTAAATGTGGTGTGGTCCTAATAGGGGACTATGGTAACAGAAAAAACAATGTAGAAAGTGAGTATGACATAATATAGCCAAAGGCCAAGGTCCAACGATGAAAGAGGGTGGTGGCTTCAACATACAAGATTAAGGACCAGCTACACCTTTATAATATTGATACATTTATCCCAATATTTATATAGAGCCAACACATTCCACAACGCTGTACAGAGATTTCCACCATTCCTATCCAGACTATAAACTATAGGAAAAATAATGTCCTAAAGCAGATGTCCCCAACTGGTAGCTCGGCAGCCACCTGTGGCTCGTGGGCCTGTGATGTGCGGCTCGTGGATGTCTTCCAGCTTGGTACATTAGCACCAGGTGTCGCAAACAGCTATGAAGCGTAGATCTCCAGATAGTGATAGTGATAGAGCAGATCTGGATGAGAGGAGGTAGGACCCCTGGATCTTAGTATACCGCCTTGGTGTGATCTCCCTGGAAAAACTTTAGCTGACATTATACTGGAAATAGGAGTGTCACGCTTGGGAAGTGAGGGAATAAGGTTAACTCAGGAGAGCCTAATCTGACCCTGATTCTGGGGTCACTGGCTCGCCCTGATCTCGGAGGTACCTCTGATGGTGAGGAGTTCTGAGTCGCCACCCTGTACCCTAAACCCCCTGATTAGCCTAGGCTGAGGCCCTACCTCCACCCACGGGTCAGGGATCACAGCTTCTCCCATGGCAATAGAACTCCAGGAGAGGCTTCAGCACAGCAGCAAGACTTCTTCTCAGCTCAATGACCAAGAGCCAACTAACTCTATAAACGGCGTCTGACAGAGGAGAGGGAAGGCTATTTAAAGCCAGAGGGATGGGATTCCAGGTGAGTCACACTTCAACCACTCAACCAGCAGCTGAACATAATAGTGAATGTAGCTCTGGAGCACAACACAAGAGGCAAGGACCTTCACAACTATCAACCATGCAGCTCTTAAAGACAAACACCATACACAGCAGCATCCAGCAAAGTCAGCGCCATCTAAGCCTGTGAGAAAGAGTTCTTGGTGTCACTGTGAGAGCGGGTGCTAGATGTGGCTTGTGACCCTCTTTGAAAGCTGAATGTGGCTCTCAAGGTCAGAAAGGTTGTGGACGTTTGTCCTAAAGGGACCCTAGAGGGATCTTTACATGCACAAACAGGCAACCTTGTGCACAGGGACAGTTTCCAGGTCTGAGAAATTAGCTAGTTGCCCAACATTTCCACATTTACATATGGCCATGCACATTAGAAAGCTACTAAAGGTTGGTTTACACGCTGCAATGTCCCAGCGACCCGACCAACATTCGGGATCGCTGGGACGTTGCTTTCTGATCGCTGGTGAGCTGTTCCATGGTTACCTGCTTCCAGCGTGTATTGTGCGGCGCTGGGAGCTCATTGATCGTTGGTCTCCCGATGTCACACATGCCGATGCTGGCCGTCCAGCTGGAGACCAACGATCGAAAAATGGCCCTGGCCATTAGACCAACGATCAGCTAGCTGATCGCTGGTGGTTGGTAGATGTCACACGCTGCAACGTCGCAACGAGGTCGCTGCAACATCTCAAAACCAGTGACGTTGCAACTATACCGTTAGCGATATCTACACGTGTAAACCGGCCATAAGAGCCACAGAGAGAACGATGACCTGGATGAAAGGACGGGATCCCACCACCCAACCTGCCAATCATTCCATAAAAATCTAGGCCCCATAACATGTATTAGGAAACATCATAGTAAACTCTGCATGGCTAGCGATATACAGCTTTCCTCAATGCCATATACCTCACCCAGCTTTCCCTGGATGAGGTATATCCTTCATGGAGCTTAGTTTACATGTGACGAATCTTGTGGAAGTATAAAAAAAAACAACTTATTCTATCACTATCTCACAACAGCCATATGAATGATTTTAAAGGATTACTTTCATTTCCATAAATTAATATTATTGAATAGTACTGTATACTTAAAAACATGCACTTTTGTAATTTAGCTTTTGTCAAAATTTTCTGTCGTTTTTGAGATATTATGTCACGGGGTGGTATAACGGACAAGGGAAAGTTAGCAGGATAGCAGTGAAGGGCAAAGGTAATCAGGGAACTAGACAGAGTCTTAGACTGGGGTTCCTTGGCTTACCCTGTTCCCAGAATTACCTCTTAAGGTAAGGATGTCTGGGACGCCAACCGTGCGCTTGCTTCAACTCAGCCCTAATCTAAAACCCCCTCTCCTCCACCCATAACTGGGAACCACAGCAACTCACACAAAATAAGGAAAACTCCAGGCAAAAACAGCAGGAAGGCTTCAGCACAGACTGCACTAACATCCTAACAGCTCTTCGTCTTGGCAGAGAATAAACTCTATCAGCGACATCAGCTGGTGGAGGAGGGAACTATTTAAAGGCCAGCGGCATGGACAAAGCAGATCAGAGCAGATCAAGTAGACTGCAGCACAGGCTACACGTGACTGTTTACATCGTGTTGCCTAGGAGACCGACCACCCCTACAGTTTAGAAGCAGTGGCAGAATATGCACAATGCTTACAATCTCTTTTCTAGTGATTTTATTAACACTGTTATAATATATTAGACCACACTGTTACTACCTAATCCCACCTGTCTCAGTGTATCATCACAAGATAACTAACAGCAGTGGTCGGTTTCCAAAGGCAACCGGCTGTAAATTTAAAAAAAAAGTGGAAATATCTCAAGAACAGCTTCAAATTTTAATAATCAGTAAATAGTAAAAGTGTTATGGACACGGTATAGCGGATGAAGGAATTGTGTCTCTGTGTGTATCTATATTTGTATGTGTGTGTCTCTGTGTGTATCTATATCTGTATGTGTGTGTCTCTGTGTGTATCTATATCTGTATGTGTGTGTGTCTGTATGTGTGTGTGTGTGTCTCTGTATCTATCTGTATGTGTGTGTCTCTGTGTGCATCCATATCTGTGTGTGTGTGTGTATTTGTATTTGTGTATCCGTATGTGTATGTAGCAGAACTGTGTGTGTATCTGTATGTACATATATTGTACATGTAGCAGATCTAGGTGTGTAGTGTGCATGTAGTGTCCATGTGGCAGAGCTGGGTGTGTATCTGTATGTGCATGTATTGTGCATGCAGCAGAGCTTTGTGTGTATGTATGTACATGTATTATATATGTGAGCAGAGCTGTGTGTGTTTGTATGTGCATGCATTGTACATGTAGCTGAGATAGGTATGCAGTGTCCATGTAGCAGAGCCATATGTGTATATGTATGTGTACTGTGCATGTAGCAGAGCTGCATGTGTCTGTATGTGCATGAATTAGGCATGTATCAGTGCAGTGCGCGTATCTGTATGTTCATGTAGTAGAGCTGTGTGTGTGTATATTATGTGTAGAGTGCATGTAGAACTGTGTGTTTACATGTGCGTGTAGCAGAGCCATTTATGTCTATGGACATGTATGTCTATGTGTAGTGTGCATGTAGCAGAGCTGTGTGTCTACATGTGCGTGTAGAAGAGACATCTATGTCTATGGACATGTATGTCTATGTGTAGTGTGCATGTAGCAGAGCTGCGTGCATCTGTATGTGCATGAATTGGGCATGTATCAGTGCTGTGTGTGTTGTATCTGTATGTTCATGTAGTAGAGTTGTGTGTGTATACTATGTGTAATGTGCATGTAGCAGAGCTGTGTATCTACATGTGCGTGTAGGAGAGCCATCTATGTCTATAGACAAGTAGCGGAGCTGTGTGTGTCATATATGATTTTGAGGGGCGAGGGCGAAGTGTAAAAGGAGCCCATTAAGACTCTTTTGCTCAGGGCCCACAAAAATCTGGAGCGCCCTGCTCAGAGGTACCTCAGATGGTGAGGAGTCTGGGTCACCACCCTTGCCCTCTGCTCCTCAACCAGCCTTGTGCTACTCTCCCTTGCCTCCCCATGGACAGGGATAAACTGCAACTTCCAAAGGGAATGCACAAAGAAGCTTCGGCAAGTGCAAAGGCATCTTCAGCTCACATGGTCAAAGGCAGAGGGGAACTCTATCAGCACGTTAGCTGAGGAAGGGGAGGCTATTTAAAGGCCAGGGGCGTGGTAACCTGACAAACCTCCACCTCCACCTGCACACCACACATAGACAGCAACAGCAGCTTTAGCATTACTCCTGGAAGAACCAAAGAATTTACTCTGAATTAGACTGCACCAGCAGCATTACACATGGACAGCAAGGCAGTCCACACGTGACTAATAGAGCTTCCCAAAAATATTTATCCATGAAGATGGGAATAACCCCTTTTAAGATCATAAGTTTTTATAATATTAATTTGGTTGCTATGGGCAACAGAACAGAGCCGATGTTAATAAATGAGGACAATTGTTTGTAAAAATCTAATATTAAAACATTCACTATCAACAGATATCTAGATTTTAATATTAGAAAATTCAGTATACAGGACATAAATAAGCTGTATATCGCGTGGGAGCAGTTAGTGACCCCTCGGATAGACTTCAGACTTTGTCTGGTCAGTGTAACCTACAAGAATATTGATTTTCACGGCTCTGTGTGTGTAGATGAGGACAATACAGAAGACAGCCATACATTTCATAGAGGATTACATATAAGTGATGCCTCTTCGTGCAGCATTATTAGGGAAAACAATATTGTGAGGGGTTTGTGCATCATTTTTGGTGGCATAAACGCTGCAGACAATCAATGGGTAATTATATGGAATGGTATGCTGCAATCAATGGGTAATTATATGGAATGGTATGCTGCAGACAATCAATGGGTAATTATATGGAATGGTATGCTGCAGACAATCAATGGGTAATTATATGGAATGGTATGCTGCAGACAATCAATGGGTAATTATATGGAATGGTATGCTGCAGACAATCAATGGGTAATTATATGGAATGGTATGCTGCAGACAATCAATGGGTAATTATATGGAATGGTATGCCGCTGTGTACCTTGGATACCAGCCGGTGAGCGGAGAAGGCTGGTAACCAAGGTATACTTCGGGTATCTAGGCAGCACGCGCTGCCTAGTTACCCGCAGTTTACCTTGGATACCAGCTCCCAGTGCTTGCAGAGAGACGCTGGGAGCTGGCTTATCGGTCGTCTCCTGGTGTCACACGCAGCGATGCTGCGTGTCCACCGGCGACCAACGATTGATTTGAGGACAGGACCTCAAATCAAACGATGAACGATCAACCGACTGATCGTTCATCGTTTGTAGTGTCACACGCAACTATGTCGTTTTGACATCATTCAAGCATCATAGAACACGTGACTTTTGAACGATATCGGCAACGATATTGTTACGTGTGACAGTACCTTAAGGGAGTGTTCGCACGTTGAGGTGGTGTTGCAGGTCAAATCCTGCTCTTGCGGATTATAATGCATAATAGCCTCAAAATAAGCAAAATAATGCGACCCCTGCTGCGTATCTGTGGCTTACTATAAGTTAGTATGAGGGCCTATGGATGAAAAACGCGGTAAAATCCGCAGCAAGAATTGACATGCTGCAGATTTTCCCTCAATCAAATGATCCATGTGAAAAAAAAACGCACCATGCGGAAAGGACTTCACAAATCCCATAGACTTGGCTGGGAAAACACACTGCTCCATATTTAGTGCAGATCTGCTGCGCATCCGCACCAAATACATAATAAAATGCGCATTGTGTGAACAGGCCCTAAGGGTGCATACTCACAATCCGTGCTTGCATCATCTTGCTGCTGCGTCCAAAAGGCTGCATTGTACAGTAGAAGCATAGTGGATGGGATTTGTAGAAATCCCATCCTCACTATGCTTCACCTGATCGCTGCGTTATTTCAGTTGCAGTGCAGGTTTCCAGACTTACATATCTCTGCAGCATGTTCATTTCATGCTTTGGAGTCGGAAGCATCCACCATCGGGAGATGCCGCTCTGCACCCACCACAGATTGTGTGTACTGGGAGGCTGCGGTCTCCCTGCGGCCACCCACGGGTTCCCTCTGGCCCAGAGGCGCTGCGTATTAGACAGATGGAAAATGGATGGAAATCAGATCCGGCTCACCGATACAAAACAGACCCATATATCTCATATGCAAAAAAGTGGACGTCTGGATCAGACCTTATCACCAGGAGGAAATAAAACCTAGCCATTATTTACTTTCTTTATAGGTTCTCTGGCTTAAACAAAATTCAACATGGAGGATCACACGGGTGAAATGGATGAAGGACAGTCTGCAGTCAGCCCGAACCTCCGTCATATCTCCATTTATTGCTTTTTGTTATTATTTCCATTAGGATAGAAGCTGTGGGCCTGTAATGGTCAGAGGGGAATAAATCTGTCACCATGTGTCACACAACATGGCTAACAGGGATTAACCGCTCCGTAGGCCTCACGGTCCAGAGCTTCTGTGGCGCCCCACTGGTCTGGATGCCACAAAGGGGTACTGCACCCAAGCCAGGATGTAGTCACAAGGTGGGGGATGGTAAGGGTGAGTCCACAACACAACACAGGATTAGTAGGGATTACACTAAAGTAATCCTTATTTATCAGAGATTATTAATCACTACACCCGCTGCCCTGGGAGTCCGCTCCGCCTGTGGGGAGCCACTACATTCCAGCTGCCTATCCACTGTCCCCATAGGTTCTGCAGCAGCGGCGGCTCCTCATAGCCGCAAACCACAGGTGGCGTCACAAATAAATTTCCCTTTTCATCATCCCTTTCCCAACACTCGGCAAGAACTGTCCCTTTTACATTGAACCCAGGGTCAGGGAAGCCGGGACTCGACCCCTGTGACTCCCCAGACGTGCTGAACCGCCCGGTTCCAAGTATCCCACAACCCTGGGGTGCATCACTTCACTAGGCCGCACCTTGTGGCAGCCATTACACTCAGACACTACATGCTGTATAGTTAGTGAAATTTAGATGGCTGCCTCATAGAATAAAAGATTATTATATTCTGAATCAGGTCTGGGTATTCCCTCAAACTATAAAACTACTGGAACTACTGGGACTTGTGGTTCCACAAGAGCCCTCATGTCTCATCATGAGGTAAATAGTGCCAAGGCCTAGATGTGAGCATGGAGGAAGCGTGCCCCTCCCAGCTCTCCCACATGTCAGGGGTATTTTTTCTAATATCCGTCCTCATACTTCACCCCTCCCCGTCTTCCTTCCTCTCGCTTCTTGTAGGGACTTGGCCTCACTGTGAAGTGAAGGATGATTATTTTCTGTCCTTAAATAAAAGTCAGTTGTGCTCAGCAATAGTACAGTAATGTATGTAAGTAATCTAAGCCTCAACAGGATCCATGTGGTCCAAAGAATATGTGTTATGAGGTTCTGCAGCAGCTGAGGTGTGCATTATTAGGTTCTGCAGCAGCTGATGTATGTATTATGAGGTACTGCAGCAACTGAGGTGTCTATTATGAAGTTCTGCAGCAGCTGAAATGTGTGTTATGAGGTTCTGAGGCAGCTGAAACGTGTATTATGAAATTCTGAGGCAGCTGGGGTGTGTATTAATAGGTACTGCAGTAGCTCAGATGTGTTATGGGGTTCTGCAGCAGCTAAAGTGTATTAGTAGGTTCAGAGGTGCATGAGGTGCATTCTGCCGCAGCTGAGGTGTGTATTGTGAGGTTCTGCAGCAGCTGGGATGTATATTATGAGGTTCTTAAGCAGCCTAGGTTCATTATGCAGTTCTACAGCACCTACTATGTGTATTATCATGTTCTGCAGCACCTGCGCTGTGTATTATGAGGCCCTGCAGCAGCTGAAGTGTGTATTATGAGGTTCTACAGCAACTAGGTTGTGTATTGTGAGGTTCTGCAGCAGCTATGATATGTATTATGAGGTTCTGCACCAACTGGGTATATAATGAGGTTTTGCAGCAGTAGAAGTGTATAATGATTTTCTGCAGCTGGGGTGTGCATTATGAGGCTCTGCATGTGACTACAATGTGTATTAGGATGTTCTGCAGTAGCAGGAGTGTGTATTATGAGGGTTTGCATGTAACTACAATCTGTATTATGATGTTATGCAGCAGCTAGAGTGCGTATTATGATGTTCTGCAGCAGCTGGGGTGTGTAATATGAAGTTTTGTAGCAGGTAGGTTGTGTACTATGAGGCTCTGCAGAAATTAGGGTGTGTATTATGATGTTCTGCAGCAGCTGGCGTGTTAGTATGACGTTCTGCAGCACAGCTAGGTGGTGCATTATGATACTCTGCAGCTGCTGTGGTGTTATGTGTATTATGATGAGAGGGGCTGGTTGGCACATTTCGGGGGGCAAGCACACAGCAGTGGCCCATGAGCAGTGAGCCCAGACTAACATGACAGCCGGGCAGCCACAAAACTGTTGCTTGACCACTGGCCTGGGGGGCATTTGCCCCCTTGCTCCCTGGGCCAGCCAGCCCCTGGGTGTAACTTGAAGCTCATGGGCTCCAATGCAAAAGCTCCAATGGGGCCCCAAATTATTACAAATCCTTAATAGCAATAGTCTTTTTCTTTAGGTCAAATGGTCTTTTGGGCCCCCTAGGCTTCAGGACCCAGGTGCAGTTGCAACCCCTGCACCTGTTGTAGTTACACCCCTGATGACAACTATAGCTGTACTGTGTCCCATGTATCCTGGAGCACGGCTCCTTCATGTTCTGCTGCTCCCGTCCTCTGGAGTATTGCCTGCACCCTAATTATTACACGGCTCGGCTCCTAATTCTTTGGCATGTGATCTGACAGATGGGATTCTCCCCCTCCATTATTTTACTAGTAAATTCTGCCAGTCTCCTCCTCGCACAGGAAGACGCCATTCCTGAGCTTAACCAGTATTCACTAAACTGCGGCCTGTTATAATGGGACAGATTTCCGGAGGATGATGCAGAGTGATCCCTCTGACTGTAAAAAATCATAATGGAGGACACGGGATCTGCAAGAAAATCTTCCACACCAGAAGGAAATAGGTGGACTTTCTGCACCACTCAATAAGATCCCAAAGAATTCCCAAGAGACGAGATGGATTATCGTGCTTCATTGTCAACACATTTAAAGGGAATCTGTCACCAGGTTTTTGCCACCTAATCTGAGAGTAGCATAATGTAGGGTCAGACATCCTGATTCCAGCAATGTGTCACTTACTGGGCTGATCAGTGACGTTTTGATAAAATCACTGTTAAATTAGCTGTAAATTATCATTAGAGGACTACTTGGCCAGCTGCAAGGTAGTCCAGCATATTTATGAACTGCTAAATCTGCAGCAGAGGAATTAGTAATTTTATCAAAAGGACAGCAAACAGCTCAGTAAGTGATACATTGCTGGAATCAGGGTCTCTATCTCTACATTATGCTGCTCTCAGATGGGATAGTAAAAACCAGGTGACAGATTCTCTTTAAGTCATCTGACTTCTTCATCAGGACAGACCAAATGCTAGAAAATCTGTAGGTCACTTTATGAAATCAGTAGTCTAGATGCATTAGGGTCCCATGGGAGACCTTAAAGGCATCAACTCTGTCTTGGAAACCCCTCTTTAGGAAGAGCTTTTTAGGGAAGACACAAGGGGTCTCACACATGAACTATAACAGAAAATGGTACAAATGAAAAAAGAAGAAAAAATGCTATAAAAGCTTACTTTTTTGCATAGACATGAGGAGAAGGTCATTGGCAGTATTGATGCTTCTGTCGGACCTGTCAATCACATAGCTGAGCTGCTGGGTCCTACCATACTCAGATCACCCCTATCCGTGTAATTAGGATCTATAGATGCCCTACTTAATCAACTTCTGCTGCGGCATCGGTCACATGGTCAAAGAGGTAAGCGGAGTTACATTATAGCACAATACAAGTGATAGTCCCGCCACCAAGATGGGCAAGTCTTAGGGCGATGGAACCAGTTGGAGTTTTTGTGACTTGCACATCGATGTACCTTGGCGGTCGCATATGACTCCATTGACCGGCGCTATGCCGCAATATAGCGGCGGCATAGAGTCAATTTTAACCATGCCATTTGTGTATGTGCCCAAGTCACTGTGTAGCCACCAATGTTACAAATTGCATAGTAAAATATAAAATAAACCATGTCCCTCAAAAGATCATTCAAGACCTCTTGGGGCCAAATAAAAAAAAGCCAATATATACTGTATATAATACAATCCCTGGCAAAAATTCTGGAATCCCCGGGCTCGGAGGATGTTCATTCAGTTGTTTAATGTTGTAGAAAAAAAGCAGATCACAGACATAGCACAAAACTAAAGTCATTTCAAATGGCAACTTTATGGCTTTAAGAAACACTAAAAGAAATCTTGAAAAGGTAAAATTATGGAATCATGACAAACAAACGAAACAACACTCCAATACATCACTGTTATTTAGTTGCACCTCCTCTGGCTTTAATAACAGCTTGCAGTCTCTGAGGCATGGACTTAATGAGTGACAAACAGTACTCATCATCAATCTGGCTCCAACTTTCTCTGATTGCTGTTGCCAGATCAGCTTTGCAGGTTGGAGCCTTGTCATGGACCATTTTCTTCAACTTCCACCAAAGATTTTCAATTGGATTGAGATCCAGACTATTTGCAGGCCATGACATTGACCTTATGTGTTTTCTTTTAAGGAATGTTTTCACAGTATTTCCTCTATGGCAGGATGCATTATCATCTTGATAAATGGTTTCATCATCCCCAAACATCCTTTCAATTGATTAGATAAGAAAAATGTGTCCAAAATATCAATGTAAACTTGGGCATTTATTGAAGATGTAATGACAGCGATCTCCCCAGTGCCTTTACCTGACATGCAGCCCCATATCATCAATGACTGTGGAGATTTGCATGTTCTCTTCATGCAGTCATCTTTATAAATCTCATTGGAACGACACCAAACAAAAGTTCCAGCATTATCACCTTGCCCAATGCAGATTTGCGATTCATCACTGAATATGACTTTCATCCAGTCATCCACAGTCCACGATTGCTTTTCCTTAGCCCATTGTAACCTTGTTTTTTTCTGTTTAGGTGTTATTGATGGCTTTTGTTTAGCTTTTCTGTATGTACATCCCATTTCCTTTAGGCGGTTTCTTTACAGTTCGGTCACAGACATTGACTCCAGTTTCCTCTCATTCGTTCCTCATGTTTTGTTGTGCATTTCCTGTTTTGGAGACATATTGCTTTAAGTTTCCGGTCTTGATGCTTTGATGTCTTCCTTGGTCTACCAGTATGTTTCCCTTTAACAACCTTCCCATGTTGTTTGTATTTGGACCAGATTTTAGACACAGCTGACTGTAAACAACCAACATCTTCGGCACCATTGCGTGATGATTTACCCTCTTTTAAGAATTTGATAATGCTCTCCTTTGTTTCAATTTGTGTTGGAGCCCATGATTCATATCAGTCCACTTGGTGCAACAGCTCTCCAAGGTGTGATCACTCCTTTATAGATGCAGACTAACGAGCAGATCTTATTTGATGCAGGTGTTAGTTTTGGAAATTAAAATTTACAAGGTGTTTCCATAATTTTTTTCCTCAGAATTGAGTGATTCCAGAATTTTTCCCCCTGCTTGGTCTACAAAAGTAACCGTTACTGGCTGGCACTTTTTTTTTTCATGATTTCTTTTAGTGTTTCTTAAAGCCATAAAGTTGCCAGTTGAAATAACTTTAGTTTTGTGCCATGTCTGTGATCTGGTTTTTTTCTACAAAATTAAACAACTGAATGGACATCCTCCGAGCCCGGGGATTCCAGAATTTTTGCCAGGGGTTGTAGTAAAGAAAATCCCTGTTGCAGCAGCCAGTACAGGCTTCTGTCACCACTGCTAACTGAAATCCCCAGCAATTCTTTTGATTAGCCAGCCTGGTTCAATGTTATTATTGCGGTATGATGCAGACACAAACGCAAGGCCAGCTCATCAATAAAGGAGTCAAGGATGCTGTCCGGTACGAGGTGGTCTGCTGGGCTAGGGTTCAGCGTCCACAGAATCCTCACCTGGCGGCTGGACCACAGTGCTGTGAATCTATCAAATATCTCTACTATATAGGTATCCACTTGGCCATAGCAGCATGAAGAATTCATTCAAGGGGTGAATTAGGCTGTGTGCTCACGGTCAGGAATTGCAGTGTTTTGGACGCAGCGTGTTTGCACTGCGTCCAAAACGCTGCGTTGTACAGTAGCAGCATAGTGGTGGATGGGATTTCTTGAAATTCCATACCCACTATGCTTCTCCTGACCGCAGCGTTATTTCAGCATTAGTGTGGGATTCCAGGCAACCACATCTCCACAGCATGTCAATTTCATGTTGCGAAGTCGGAAGTGGCCACCATCATGTGCACGCAGGGAGAAGCCACCATGTGCCATACACAGGTCGTGAGCACAAGGCGGCTGTGGTCTCCCTGCGCGCATCCGCAGGTTCCTGCAGGTACGGAGGAACTGTGTCCAAGATGCAGCGCCTCCGGATCGTGAGCACATACTCTTAGGCTACGTTCACACATTGCGTATTTTGCTGCTTCTCTGCGTTTTTTGCTGCGTTTTCTGTATGTACCTGCGTTTTTTGCTGCGTTTTTTTACGCGCGCTTTTTGCAGTGGAAACGCAATTCTGGATAAGCAGCCCAGCCAAACCTATGGGTTTTGACACAATCCATTCACACACTGCGTATTTGTGCTTTCTTTTACGCGCGCGTTTTCACTGCAAAAACGCGCGCGTAAAAAGAATTACCATGTCAATTCTTTCTGCAGTTTTTCTCCGCGTTTTTCCATTGCCCACATGATAAATGGGCTCTGAAAAAGCGCAGAGGAAAATGCAGAAAAAAACGCGTGTGTGAAAGGAGCTGCGTATTTCACAAAATACGCGCGTAAAAAAGCGCAGCTGCGTAAAAATACGCAGTGTGTGAACGTAGCCTTAGTGTGAAAAATAAATTCATTTGCATGGTAATTGACACATGACCTGGACAATGAAAACACAAGGCAGAAGAAGTGGTGTTGGGGAAGGATGTTATCAATACCATGGATGGCAAGAAGAACAAACAGATCAATACTGGAACAAATCAAGTCAGACATGTCACTGTAAGCAAAGATCACCAAGCTATGACTTGTCTACACATCATACGAAGAGAGAAATCACTGGAGAAGGACATCATGGTCAGAAGAATAGAAGGAACATAGTGAAGAAAAAGACCAGTAACCCAATGGCTTGGAAGAATAGAAGGACCAAGGACAAGAAGATAATCAGCTACCCAATGGCATGATACAATCAAGATAATGGTGGAGAAGACCCTGGTAGACCTATGTAGGCTTTGAGAAGACCCTGGTGGACCTATCTAGGCTTTGAGAAGACCCTGATGGACCTTTCTAAACCCAGAGAAGACCCTGGTGGCCCTGTGTAGGCTGTATAATATCGATATTCCTACAGAGCATTCATCTGTAGAGGAGTAGCAATCAAAGCCTGTAGCTTTAGACAAGCCCCACGGAGCTAGCCACGGGATACTGCCTTCTGCTAACAAAAGATGTCACCAAGAACTAAGAAATGACTGTGCAGTCTCTGTGGGGGAAGAGTTTGCGAAGAACAAAAGATCATAGGGGAGCTGTGGCGCACCATCTAGATATAAAAGCACAAGGTGCCGGCGGAAGGGCGAGATTGATGCCAAGGAGTTGAAGGAAGCAGAGCTGGTGCAGCACATCACCCTCTCTGCTGAAAGAGTGAGTGAGTCAACTAACGCCTGACAAGAGCAGGTGCCCGAGTCCTGTGAGCCCCCCACAGATGTGGCCGGTCAAGACTCTGATCCAAAGGTACATGGTCAAGCCACAGACAACACCACCAGTCAAAATCCCATGCTAGAGCTATGTGGTTAAGCCGCAGACCCCGCCAGTAAAGACTCTGCTAGAGCTATGTGGTCAAGCCATATATGTTGCCAGTCAAGACCCCAAACCTGAGCTATATGGTAAAGCTGCAGAACATCGGTGGTCAAGACCTTGAACCTCAGCCTTGTGGTCAAGCTGCAAACACCGCCGGTCAAGACTCTACGCTAGAGCTAGAGCTACATCGTCAAGCTGCAGACATTACCAGCCACGATCCCAAATGTGAGCTACATGGTAAAGATGCATACACCGCAGGTCAAGACTCTATGCTAGAGCCACAAGTTCAAGCTGCAGACATTGCCAGTCATGACCCCAAACCTGAGCTACGTGGTCAAGCCATGGACATCGGCGGTCAAGGTCTTGAACCTGAGCCTTGTGGTCAAGCCACAGACATCGCCTGTCAAGATCGTTGTACTGGACTAGCCTGGGCCCTTGCCTCCTGCTGGGCTATGTATTACCTGAGGACGCGTTAATAATTACATAGGCCCCAACTCTATAGACCATACTGAGGGCCCTGGTGATAAGTGTGGCGCCCCGCAACGAGTGCGTCACAAGGGAGTATTGCAGCCGCAATATTCTCTGACACAGCAGTGATATAGTTAACTTTGACATCCAACCCAACATGCATCACCTAGAACAGAGGGCCAATCCTAGGTCCTGGTGGGTGGAGTGTTAGGGAAGTGTAGCAGAACACACAATAGTCTAGACCAGAACAGAAGAGCCTGGGATCTAGAGCAAAGCCTAGAACACAGAGCTTGGAGAGGAGCGGGGGCTCCGCACCCCGTGCGGGCCCCTGGGCCGTCACCGGTCGGGTGTCAGCCCTGAGGCCTTAACTACCGGGATTGGGCGTTATCTACACGGGTTCCCAAAAGACTCCCGTGCCCACAACCTACAGCCGGTTCACTGGTACCGAAGCTGGCAGCAGTTCACCTCTGCTACGCGAACCAGAAGAGTGGAGGAGCAGCTTCAAAGGAGCACCCCACCACCAGCCAACTTCCAGTCGTCTAACCAGCGGTGTACCCACCGAGGGATCCAAGGCTCCCCAAAACATCCAGAACGTACATCATGGATAGGGCATTGAAGCAGCCTCCCCGTACCCGACCTGGTATTCCTGGGCGACACTGGCAACCAATTAGTTAGAATGGAGGAACACTTGCGGATCTCTGAGGGACACTATCACTGCTGCAGTCCACCCGGTCCACTACCTGTAACCACTGTATACCATGTACTGCATACTGGTTACAGTAAAGACCAGTTATAGAGACTTTCTGTGTCTGTGCTTCCTTATGAACTGTCCGTCCGCACAACAAGGTAACCGCAGCTGCCGCACAACATCTTGAGCAGCTCCAGCCTCCGGGGATCACCGCTCAGCCTGTGGGGAGCGTAACATCTTGCTGCTGTCCATCCCCCGGAGGTTCCGCAGCGTCGGTAGTCCTTACCGAATCTACTCATAGGTGGCGTCACGAATAAATTAAAACCCCTTTAATCTGTTCCACCAAGACGTCTTCACTTTTGATCTGCACTACACCGGGTCCCACTACCGGCAGGCACGGTCCACCCGTGACAAGGAGGAAGGAAGCACGCCTGTCTAAACCGGAGTCAGCCGGCCGCGGTGAGTCAGAAAATGGCGTCACGAACAGGATACGAGCAGGCCCGTTACCCAACGGGTATAATGTGCTTAAAATGGACTTTATTGTCTACAATTTGGACTTTGTTCGTCCCTAAAAGAACTTTCCCGCCTTTTCACCATTGGGCCAAGATGGCGTTCCCGCCACAAGAAGCCGCCACGTGCAAGCCCAGAAGTGAGTCAACCCCCCCTCATCGTGGGAGGGCTAAAGACAAAAGGCGCCAAACTCTTTGTCCGCCCTGATTGCTCGAATCAACCATGGGGGCGGACCCCAAAGACTTTTCCCACGATTGGACTACAAAAGCCCACAGGAAATGGGAGTGAGAGAGAACTTCTTCACCAGCTCAACCAGAACGTCTTACCGGTTGAACGGGTGTGGTTTCCCTCCAAGGAAGAAAATGTCCAGCATGAGACTCCAAGACCTAATGCGGGAGGTCGAGGCGGAGGCCAGAGCAGCCATTAGCCAACCGGGTCCGGATCCTGCCCTTACCATAGACGGCAGCCCCGACTTCTGGCTCGAGGCTGTACAAGACCTCCGGTTGCGGTTACTAGAGACTGTGGAATGGACGATTCGCAGCTGGAGCGCGACCCTAGGCAGACGACTACACCATGCGATGCAGCAGAGCCGACCGGGTACAGCTTCTCCAGGCCCAGACGACGTCGCCAGCTTCTCAACCGCCTCACCGTCGCCTACCACCTGTCCTGCTTCGTCACCGGAGCCCATAGACTGCGTCATTCCCGTGAGGACCACAACTCGACCCATTCCAGCGGTCGAACCCGCAGCCGACCCCGTTCTTGAGCCGGAGCTCATAACACGCTCCTTAGAAGAACTTGACCTTTACCAGGTTCCCACCGAGGAACCCGCGACGTGTTTCACCACTACAGAGACAGTCGCTTGTTTCATCCCCGTACCGGAGGCTTCCCTTGCTATTGACGAGGCCTACCTGGTAACCGGGATTGAAACACCTTTACCTGCGGAAACAGATGAAGAGGCAGGCAGCCTGGAAGCCTTGCAGGACGTCCCTATGGAAGGATCCGCAGCACCACCGCCCCGTTGTACAACGGAACAAGCTTTGATATCTCTCATCAACGAGCAGCCTGATGTGGTCATCGAGGAAGAGGTCGGAGAGGATGACGACGAGACCCACAGCACCGCTGAGGATTTCGACACCGGGTTCGCTTGGGGAGACAACAAGGAACTTCCTACCGGGCATACAGCTCGGGTACACTGGTCGGGTGCAATGCCGACACCTTCCCCTGTGCCGTTCCACCGGGTGCCGATACAGACAGCCCGCCAAGTTCAAGCTTCCCGCCAAACCACCAGCTCCACTACTCATCTCTACACCCCGAGCCGTAACGACGGAGATGTACGCCAGCGACGACGAGAGGAGTGGCAAGCCCGAGAACGCGCCAATATGCAAGCACGTGCCGAGGCTCGCCGCCAACCGCCGCTGCCTGATGAACTCCGCCGTGAAGGTAGAATTTCCACCTTTAATTTACATACCGGGTGGGGGTTCGCTTGGGAGGTGGGTTTGAATGAGGAGGTGTTTGTGGGGCGCCGGGACGTTGAGTCAAACTTGCCAAGAGGACATCCCGATCGCGACCTATACCGGGGCGATATTATCACCTATGAGCGCTACGCTTGTGCAGATGGGTGGTTCGCTATCCGGGTGCGCCATCATGCTCCGTGCCAGTGATTCGAAAGACTTGGACTCACTCAATAACTCTGCTTTCTGTTTGATCACTAACTGTGAGATCTTGCGGCTACAGCCTGGACTCTAGTTAAAGGACAGCCGACCGCACGCTGGGTCCGCACAAAGTGATTACCTGTTTCTTTGCTTATGTCACCAAAGCATACCTTTACCTGTTTTTCATTCTAATAAAAGTGTGTCATATATGTTATAAAAATACAAAAATCTCTGTAATGTGGGTAGTGTGACGCTTGGGGACAAGCTTATTCAACCAAGGGGGAGTGTGACGCCCAGCAACGAGTGCGTCACAAGGGAGTATTGCAGCCGCAATATTCTCTGACACAGCAGTGATATAGTTAACTTTGAGATCCAACCCAACATGCATCACCTAGAATAGAGGGCCAATCCTAGGTCCTGGTGGGTGGAGTGTTAGGGAAGTGTAGCAGAACACACAATAGTCTAGACCAGAACAGAAGAGCCTGGGATCTAGAGCAAAGCCTAGAACACAGAGCTTGGAGAGGAGCGGGGGCTCCGCACCCCGTGCGGGCCCCTGGGCCGTCACCGGTCGGGTGTCAGCACCTGAGGCCTTAACTACCGGGATTGGGCGTTATCTACACGGGTTCCCAAAAGACTCCCGTGCCCACAACCTACAGCCGGTTCACTGGTACCGAAGCTGGCAGCAGTTCACCTCTGCTACGCGAACCAGAAGCGTGGAGGAGCAGCTTCACAGGAGCACCCCACCACCAGCCAACTTCCAGTCGTCTAACCAGCGGTGTACCCACCGAGGGATCCAAGGCTCCCCAAAACATCCAGAACGTACATCATGGATAGGGCATTGAAGCAGCCTCCCCGTACCCGACCTGGTATTCCTGGGCGACACTGGCAACCAATTAGTTAGAATGGAGGAACACTTGCGGATCTCTGAGGGACACTATCACTGCTGCAGTCCACCCGGTCCACTACCTGTAACCACTGTATACCATGTACTGCATACTGGTTACAGTAAAGACCCGTTATAGAGACTTTCTGTGTCTGTGCTTCCTTATAAACTGTCCGTCCGCACAACAAGGTAACCGCAGCTGCCGCACAACATCTTGAGCAGCTCCAGCATCCGGGGATCACCGCTCAGCCTGTGGGGAGCGTAACATCTTGCTGCTATCCATCCCCCGGAGGTTCCGCAGCGTCGGTAGTCCTTACCGAATCTACTCATAGGTGGCGTCACGAATAAATTAAAACCCCTTTAATCTGTTCCACCAAGACGTCTTCACTTTTGATCTGCACTACACCGGGTCCCACTACCGGCAGGCGCGGTCCACCCGTGACAAGGAGGAAGGAAGCATCGCCTGTCTAAACCGGAGTCCCGGCCACGGTGAGTCATAAGCAAAGGGACTTGGTCTTATTGAATGATGCAAAAAGGGGAAAGACTGTCTAGAGATAGCACCAATGACCTTTTGGGTGACTGGAAAGGCATTAATTGAAGAGGTCTGTCCAGTGCACAGGAGAGCGTCCTCTAGTGTAGTAGTACGATCAGTTCAGGGTTGTGTTTAATGCTGATACGTCTAATCTGCAGCCCTCATTATTGTATATGTTAAAATTAAAGTTGTAATAACCATATGTAACTTTTACTGCCGTTTCGGTGCCACCATCACCACTTTTGGTGCAGAATTAATTATTGTGGGATGTTACCATTGTGCCATCCTCCTCTGTTCATGCCTTCTAATGGCTAACTGAAAAGATGGTAACAAACACAAGCTTTCCAGACTTGGGGTGTGTGCCCACATGTAAGGTTTTGCTGCGCTTTTAGGGTCAGGTTTTGCCTTGGTTTTATACTAATCTAATCCTGCGTTTTTGGTTTCCAGCAAAACATATGATTCAGGGAAAAGCTCTGCACACACACACTGGTTCCATTTCTCTGCAGGAAGTGGAAACATCACAGCTTTTGCTGCGTTTTTGAAAGAATGAGCATGTCAGTTCTTTTCTGTGTTTTTGCTACAGTTTCTATGGCAAATCTGCAGCAAAAACATAGCAAAACCTGGGTCTTTACACTTTCTGCAGAGAAATAAAACCAATGTATGTGCACAGCTTTCCCTGAATCACATAGGTTTTGCTGGAAACCAAAAACGCAGGATTAGATTAGCATAAAACCAAGGCAAAACCTGACCCCCAAAATGCAGCAAAATCTTACCTGTGGAACATAGCCTTACTAGAAACCCCTAAAGGCCAGTTTACATGTGTCAACATTGTTTACGATGTCGCTGAAACTTGTGACGTTGCAGCGTCCTCATAGTGATGTCGCTACGTGTGATATCGAGCAGTGATCAGTGATCAGCTCGCTGATCATTGCGGAATGGCCAGGGCCATTTTTTGATCGTTGGTCTCCCGCTAGTTGGCCAGCATCGGCGTGTGTGACAGCGGGAGACCAACAATCAACGACCTCCCGGCCGATGCCCAGCTCCGCACAGACACGCTGTGACATGGTAACCAGGGTAAACATCAGGTAACTAAGCACAGCGCTCTGCTTAGTTACCCGATGTTTACCCTGATTACCAGCGTTCTCTCTGGTCGCTGAAAGTCTGCCTGTGTGACAGCTCACCAGCGATCAGATAGCGATGTCCCAGCGACCCCGATCGTTGGTCGGGTCACTGGGACATCGCAGCCTGTAAACCGGCCTTTAGGTTTTGCTACAGCAAAACATTTACGTGTGGGCACATACCCTTAGGTTACTTTCACACTTGTGTTGGGTCCTGATCAGGATGAAAACAGGTGCATGTGCATCCATTGCCGCATGTGAAAACGCATGCCACTGTAGCGTTTTTTTTTGCCGGATCAGGCACAGGATCAGGCAAAATAACGCTGCGGTTGTATCAGTTTTGCATGCGTTTTTGTCGATGCTTGATTTGTGAAGGATCTCTAGTAGTCTGTTGAAGAAGAGGGAGGAGAGGAGACAGAGAGAAGGAGGAGAGAGGGAGAGAGAGGAAACAGTGAGAGAGAGAGAGCAGGAAGAGGAGACAGGAGAGAGAGAGAGGAACAGTGAGAGAGGAGAGAGACAGAGAAAGAGGAGAGAGAGGAAACAGTGAGAGAGAGGAGAGAGACAGAGAAGAGGGAGAGAGAGGAGAGGAAAGACAGAGAAGAGAGAGGAGAGAGAGAGAAGAACAGAGAAGGAGGAGAGAGGAGAGCAGAGAAAGAGGAGGAGAGGGAAACAGTGAGAAGAGAGGAGAGAGACAGGAAAGAGAGGAGAGAGACAGAGAAAAGAGGAGAGAGAGGAAACAGGAGAGAAGGAGGAGACAGAGAAGAGGGAGAGAACAGTGAGAGAGAGGAGAGAGAAGAGAAAGAGAGGAGAGGAGAAAGACAGAGAAGGAGGGAGAGAGAGGAAACAGTGAGAGAGAGGAGAGAGACAGAGAAAGAGGGAGAGAGAGGAAACAGTGAGAGGAGAGAGACAGAGAAAGAGGGAGAGAGAGGAAACAGTGAGAGAGAGGAGAGAGACAGAAAGAGGGAGAGAAAGGAGGAGAGAGGAGAACAGAGAAGGAGGGAGAGAGAGGAAACAGTGAAGAGAGAGGAGAGAGGACAGAGAAAGAGGGAGAGAGAGGAAGAAGGAAGAGAGGAGAGAGACAGAGAAAGAGAGGGAGAGAGAGGAGAAACACAGAGAAGGAGGGAGAGAGAGGAAACAGTGAGAGAGAGGAGAGAGACAGAGAAAGAGGGAGAGAGAGGAAACAGTGAGAGAGAGGAGAGAGACAGAGAAAGAGGAGAGAGAGAAGGAAGACAGTGAGAGAGAGGAGAGAGACAGAGAAAGAGGGAGAGAGAGGAGAAACACAGAGAAGGAGGGAGAGAGAGGAAACAGTGAGAGAGAGGAGAGAGACAGAGAAAGAGGGAGAGAGAGGAAACAGTGAGAGAGAGGAGAGAGACAGAGAAAGAGGAGAGAGAGGAGAAAGAAGAGAAGGAGGGAGAGAGAGAGGGAGAGAGAGGAGAGAGACAGAGAAAGAGGGAGAGAGAAGGAGAAGAGACAGAGAAGAGGGAGAGAGAGGAGACAGTGAAAGAGAGGGAGAGAGAGGAGAAAGACAGAGAAGGGAGAGAGAGGGAGAGAGGGAGAGAGAGGAGACAGAGAAGGAGGGAGGAGAGAGGAGAAAGATAGAGGAGGGAGAGAGAGGAGAGAGACAGGAGAGAAAGGAGGGAGAGAGAGGAGAAAGATAGAGGAGGGAGAGAGAGGAGAAAGCAGAGAATGAGAGAGAGAGGGTGAGAGAGAGGAGAGAGACAGAAAAGAGGGAGGAGAGAAGATAGAGAAGGAGGAAGAGAGGGGTGAGAGAGGAGACAGTAGAGAGAGGGAGAGAGACAGAGAAGGAGGGAGAGAGAGGAGAAAGATAGAGAAGGAGGGAGAGAGAGGAGAAAGATAGAGAAGGAGGGGGGGAGAGAGGGGGGAGAGAGGGGGGAGAGAGGAGAAAGAAGACGGAGAGGAGAAAGGGGAGAGAGGAGTGAGAGTAGAGAAAGGAGGGAGAGGGAAGAGAGGAGAAAGAAGGTAGAGAGAGGAGAGAGCAGTGCAGGGAATGTGCAGTGGTAAAAACGGATCAGGGTGGACGGGTGGATCCAGACACCATTGGGATCCATTCCGTTTGCGGACACGTACGTTCGGATCCGCCTGCATCAGGATTTGTCATGAAGACAAGAAACTACTTTCAGGGACGAGGTCAAAACAACGCACTGGTGCGAATCCTCCAAAATACTGATACCAACGCATGTGCCATGTTAAGTATAGGGCCGCAGGCCTGATCAGGAGGCTTCAGGATTTGGACGGTTATCAACACAAGACTCAAATAATGCAAGTGTGAGACCCCCCAAGACCTCTTCATCAGGCTGATAATGACACATTGTGACTACACAAGACACATTCACATCAGATAAATACAAACAAGAGCAACGAGCGATAGAGAAAGAGTGAGAAAGGATGTGTAACAATACAAAGTGCTACAGTAATCCGCAGACAGATACAACTTGTAACAAAGCTGCTGCACAAAAAGTTACAACTGTTATACAAAAAGTAAGTGTGACCCCCCCCAGCCAAACTCTGCCCCCTCTGCTGAGCCTCCTCCCTGCTGAGTCCTCCCTCCAATCCGAAGAGTCCGCCACCCCCATCTGTGCTGTGTCTCTTCCTGCCTCACAGACAGCCCTACAGCCACTTCCCACCCCACCCGTCTGCACAGCACCAGCCAGCACCCATCACACTGCTCTCTGGATCTTTCTCTATCTGTGGACTCGTGTGTGGACCCAAAGCCAGAAATCCTCGAGTGGTTGGCGAGATGTCGGAGCAGGCAGAGGTGGAGCTCTTTGTGAAGGTGAGGACAGGATCCCATTACATTGGATCTGATCTCAAGTTCAGGCTCCTCATTGTTTTGCAACAGGTGGTAAGTCAGGGAAAGTGGGCGACGATGGTTACGATTTGGGGCTACCGCTATGGCCAACACCCAACTCTTCGAGGTCGTTGATTCCATCACCCGGTGCCGTAACGTGAAGCTCATGAACCCTGAAAGCTCCAGCGGGGCCCCCAATTATTGCAAATCTTTAATACCAATAGTCCCCTTCCCCCCCCCCCCCCCCCTTTTTTTTTTCTTTTTTTGGGGCCCAGATGCGATTGCAACCCCTGCGCCTATTGTAGTTACACCCCCGCCATCCGGAGATTTCACCAAGAAAGCCGGATGATAACTAATATTCACCTCTCATCCGGCTTCCCCCAAATATGAACAATTCTAATGACTTTTTGGAAGAAATTAATTTTGCGACTTGATCCCAATTTTTTTTTCTCATTTTGAGCAATGTGATCCCTGAATATTACAGATGGATGATCCCCATCGTGGGAGGGGCGCTCCCCATGAGATGTTATCATGAAGCCATGAGCATCGGCAGATATTTAGGTTTTGGCGCCAGGTGGTTGTTACATTTTCACTGTGTTAGGTGCAGGCTGATTACTGTAGTTATAGCACCTCCCCAAATCTGAGCAGGTGCCGGGCCCCCCAAACTCCGAGCTAGGGGAACCTTCTTGTATACCAAAATCAACTGGTACCTGTTACCACGTTCTCTCCTTGTGGCCCGTATGTCACTTTCAATTCATTTGACCAGGGGTGTAACTACAACAGTAGAAGACCTTGGGGGACCCCTTTAGTCTTGGAGAAGACTCTGGGGGACCTCTCTAGGCTTGGGCTAGGAGAAGACCCTAGGGGACCTCTCTAGGCTTGGGCTAGGAGAAGACCCTGGGGGACCTCTCTAGGCTTGGGCTAGGAGAAGACCCTGGGGGACCTCTCTAGGCTTGGGCTAGGAGAAGACCCTGGGGGACCTCTCTAGGTTTGGGCTAGGAGAAGACCCTAGGGGACCTCTCTAGGTTTGGGCTAGGAGAAGACCCTAGGGGACCTCTCTAGGTTTGGGCTAGGAGAAGACCCCGGGGACCTCTCTAGGTTTGGGCTAGGAGAAGACCCCGGGGACCTCTCTAGGTTTGGGCTATGAGAAGACCCCGGGGACCTCTCTAGGTTTGGGCTATGAGAAGACCCCGGGGGACCTCTCTAGGTTTGGGCTATGAGAAGACCCCGGGGACCTCTCTAGGTTTGGGCTAGGAGAAGACCCCGGGGGACCCCTCTAGGCTTGGGCTTTGAGAAGACCCCGGGGGACCCCTCTAGGCTTGGGCTTTGAGAAGACCCCGGGGGACCCCTCTAGGCTTGGGCTTTGAGAAGACCCCGGGGGACCCCTCTAGGCTTGGGCTTTGAGAAGACCCCGGGGGACCCCTCTAGGCTTGGGCTTTGAGAAGACCCCGGGGGACCCCTCTAGGCTTGGGCTTTGAGAAGACCCCGGGGGACCCCTCTAGGCTTGGGCTTTGAGAAGACCCCGGGGGACCCCTCTAGGCTTGGGCTTTGAGAAGACCCCGGGGGACCCCTCTAGGCTTGGGCTTTGAGAAGACCCCGGGGGACCCCTCTAGGCTTGGGCTTTGAGAAGACCCCGGGGGACCCCTCTAGGCTTGGGCTTTGAGAAGACCCCGGGGGACCCCTCTAGGCTTGGGCTTTGAGAAGACCCCGGGGGACCTCTCTAGGCTTGGGCTTGGAGAAGACCCCGGGGGACCTCTCTAGGCTAAGATGTAGCTTTAGCATCGGGGCCCATGAGCTTCAGCAGCATTTGTCCCAAACTTGACACCCAGTGGCGTAACTTGAAGCTCATGGGCCCTGATGCAAAACCTACAACGGGGCCCCCAATTACTGCAAATCTTTAATAGCCTTAGTCTTTTTCTATAGGCCAAAGGGACTTTTGAGGGCCCCCGAGGCTGCAGGGCCCGGGTGTGATTGCAACCTCTGCAGCTATTGTAGTTACTCCCCTGTTGGTGGCACAGATTTAGACTGAGTTCACACATGGTATAATATCTGTAGAATTGTTCCTGTACGGTAAAGTGAGTGCGATTTAGCTCAATCTCATCCGTTTGCTCCTATTCTGTTTTTTTTGGCTTTTGTTGCAATTTTCATTTCCGTTGCAATGTCAATTTCGGTTGCAGAAATGCACCTTTATGGGGCTGATCTCTTTCAATGGGCATCAATGGGCATCCTACATACCCAGGGGTCAGGTGTTCGCCCATCGCTTTGTTGCTTTGTTGATTTTTTTGCAGCAAAAAAAAAGTGCATCAATAAGTGGCGAAAAATCTGCAGGTTTCTGATGCAGAAATGCAGCAGATTTGAGCTCCGATAAAATCTGCACTGAAAGACGCAGCGTGTGAACCTCGCCCAAATCTGCAATCCTGGCCCTCCTAGAGCTGGGGGTGCAGATAGGAGTTGAGGATGAATATATATATTTTTTGTGGGTTTTGGTAGTTTTGTTTTTTTTGCACGGTATGTGTCGGATTATATTCTTGTGGCCTGTCCGTAGCTTCAGTACAATGCAAACAGGCATGCAAATGGTTTATCTGTATGTAAAATATAACCAAAAATGGGTAAAAATAAGAGAATAAAAGTCAGTGCATTGCACAGAGTTGATGTGGAGCTCAGTGCAGAGGAACAGGTTGAGGTTGTTAGTAGAGGGGGATGGGACATGGCGGTAAATAATGAAAAGGCTGAGTGCACCTATTTTGTGTCCTGTAGGGTCAGCACAGCAGGTCAGGTCGAATGGTCTAGTGCAGTCATGGCTAGGTTTCAGGGTGTAACTACAATGGGTGCAGGGGTCGCACCCGGACCCTGGATCCTAGGGGGGCCCCAAAAGTCCCTTTGGCCTATAGAAAAAGCTAATCCTATTAGAGATTTGCAATAATTGTTGCTTTTGCATCAGGGCCCATGAGCCTCAAGTTACATCACTGGGTGTATGGTCATTGTTTATGCATCAATTTCAGGAGTAAATGACAACAGATCTATCCTAGAAAATGGATAGAAAGTTATTCTGACTCATCAGCCACTAATGATTTACAGAAAACCCCCCTGGAAGGATAAGGAACAGCGCCACTCTTGTCCACAGTCTGGTTTTGGTATTGCAGCTCATTGCCATGTCTGATACTATTAAGGTTCCGTCACGCGCCACGATATTGTCTGCGATATCGCTGTCAATTCGCAAATTCTGCAATGTCGAAACCACATCGCAAGTGAGTTGTGATGTGTGACCGGGCGATCTTACGGCGAGAAATCACTGGTGGCACGTCACATGATTGCACTGCCACCTCGCTAGTTCAGTGGGTCGTGCCGATAGCGACTTAGAAAGCGATTTCAGAGATCCTGAAATCAATCCCGTAGGCGTACCTGAGCGTGCTGTTTTCCGCGCCCCGTCTGCGGCGCTTGGTGGTAACGCAGTTGTGTCGGCCAATCGGAGTGGTAGGAGCGCGGTGAAACACACTCTTGCCCGCCTATCTCCTCGCCGCGGTCAAACACTACACCCACATCGCTGACGTGGTTGTGGCGATGTGGAAAGGCAAGATCGCTTCCGGTCTTGGTCAGGCGATTTCCGGGACGCCTGATCGCCGGAGGTTGCACGTGACATCGCTACGTGGGACATCTCCAAAGCGATCTGGGGAGAGCGCCAAAAACGTGCGCGCTAACGTCAAATAACGGGAGAGATCGTGGCGTGTGATGTTACCTACAGAGTTGAACTGGCTCAAGCTCAGGATTAGAGGCTAGTGATGAGCAGCTCTACCGTGCTCAGTGCTCAGCACTCGGAATGGGCCAAGTATAATGGAAGTCAATGGGAAACTCAATCATTTTTCTGTAGGAGTTCCCGGAATAATGCTCGAGTTCCACATTGACTTCCATTATACTTTGTCACTCAGATGGGCGCAACTCAATTACTAAGTATAATGGAAGTCAATGTGGAACTCAAACATTTATTCGGGAACTCTTCCAGAGAAATGCTCGAGTTCCCCATTGACTTCCATTATACTCGATACTCCAGTTGCGCCCGTTCGAGTGTCCCAACTGCTCGTTACAAGTACCGAGCATTGTGGTGCTCACTCGCTCATCACCATCGGTATTGGAGACTAACTCAAGATTATGCTCCTGTTGATGATTAACATCCCCAAAAAGAGACCTACAGGATAAAGAAGTCAGATCTCCTGTGTCAAGGGACCAAACACACAATCACGTTTGAGTCTTCAAAAGTTTGACCTGAGTTTAGACTTTTTATCCTTGTGGACGCTGATGGTAGCCATGTGGATGCTGATGGTAGCCATGTGGATGCTGATGGTAGCCATGTGGATGCTGATGGTAGCCATGTGGATGCTGATGGTAGCCACGTGGACGCTGATGGTAGCCACGTGGACGCTGATGGCAGCCACGTGGACGCTGATGGCAGCCACGTGGACGCTGATGGCAGCCACGTGGACGCTGATGGCAGCCACGTGGACGCTGATGGCAGCCACGTGGACGCTGATGGCAGCCACGTGGACGCTGATGGCAGCCACGTGGACGCTGATGGCAGCCACGTGGACGCTGATGGCAGCCACGTGGACGCTGATGGCAGCCACGTGGATGGCAGATGGAGACATGGACGTATATATCTAAACATGGCAGGTGCTATGGGATCCTGAAGCTGAAGGAACTTCAGTAATGGTTGACACGAGAAGAGGAGTCCATGGGATAGAGCAATGTCTATGATCATGGCGGATGGTCATTTATAGAGAAAGACCAAGTTCAATGTTTCGCTGTGGGGTATAAAAGCTATTCTCCCAGATAGGACACTTACACTTGGGCCTTCTTCAACAGTGCTTGAAGCCCAGACTTACTACTTGTGTCAATGTCTTACCAGGCCAGGTGTAATGATCTGATGAGGATCGGTGGATCATACAAGACCAGATGTGATGAGTCTTACCCTGTACAATTCAGCTGAGAGTCCCACCTTGTGTGTTTCTTACTAGATAGGACGGTGTTTATGGTTTAAAGGGTCCAAGAATTGGTAGAAGTATTTCCAAAAGGTTACTTGTATGTTACCTGCAGCATCTTCTGAATTCATGGCCTCCAACTTGGCCAAACTACAACTCCTAATACTCTAGACGTTACTGTTTTGCAAAATCGGAGACCACTGTTTGAGATCGCACAGTCTTATCTGATTTTATCTCTTTATTATTTAATTTATTGGCCTTCAGCTCGATTTCGAGACGTGGTGACTTCATGGATGAACACTGTAGGAAGATTGATCTTGTGCAGCCTAGAGGGGTCCCTCAGGGTCTTCTCTCGCAGCCTAGAGGGGTCCCTCAGGGTCTTCTCTCGCAGCCTAGAGAGTTGTGGGTTGAGCGTGTCTTCGGTCTGGCAGCTTTACTCTGTTTACCTTGCCTTGGTATTGCTACTTGCTCATCCATGGAAGAGCATTTCCATGGTAAGCTGCCTGCTTATATAGAGCAGAGGTGGTGGTGGAGCCGTGCTGTTGGGGCGGTGGAGCGGACAGTAGAGGAGGGTTGGAGCCGTGCTGTTGGGGCGGTGGGGCCGTGCTGTTGGGGCGGTGGGGCCGTGCTGTTGGGGCGGAGGGGCCGTGCTGTTGGGGCGGCGGGGCCGTGCTGTTGGGGCGGCGGGGCCGTGCTGTTGGGGCGGTGGGGCCATGCTGTTGGGGCGGTGGAGCGGACAGTAGAGGAGGGTTGGGGCCGTGCTGTTGGGGCGGTGGAGCCGTGCTGTTGGGGCGGTGGGGCCGTGCTGTTGGGGCGGCGGGGCCGTGCTGTTGGGGCGGGCCGGCGGGCCGTGCTGTTGGGGCGGCGGGGCCGTGCTGTTGGGGCGGCGGGGCCGTGCTGTTGGGGCGGCGGGGCCGTGCTGTTGGGGCGGCGGGGCCGTGCTGTTGGGGCGGCGGGGCCGTGCTGTTGGGGCGGCGGGCCGTGCTGTTGGGGCGGCGGCCGTGCTGTTGGGCGGCGGGCCGTGCTGTTGGGGCGGCGGGGCCGTGCTGTTGGGCGGCGGGGCCGTGCTGTTGCTACTCAAACTTTCAGTTGCACCGTTTATTAGACTTGATACCAATGTTGAATAATGTTATTTTAGAAATGATGGGCTATAGATAGAGAAGTAATGACCAAATAGCAAAGCATGCTGGGATTTGTAGTTTAACAACTGTTGGAGACCTTCAACTTAGGAGTTAAAGCACGAAATCCCACATGCAATTTCCGAGAGATACAATGATGTGAAAACTTAATTGGGGAGAGGTAAAAGCCGCGGTGTGACACGCTGCGCCCCCGTCTGACCACTCATATCCGGCCTTATAAGGCTCCTTTCACACTTGTGTTTATGTTTTGCATGTTTTTTTTTCTACTTTTCTAAGTGGATTGGAAAACCCATGAAGAAATGTGTGCAGCTTCATTCATTCATTTGTGCACACATACAGCTGCATCTCAATGAATTAGAAGATCATCAAAAAGTGAATTTATTTCACTAATTCAATACATAAAGTGAAGCACATCTATTATATAGAGTCATTACACACAGAGGGATCTATTTCATGTGTTTATTTCTGTTAATGTTGATGATTAATGAAACCCCACAGGTCATTATTATCTCAGAAAATTAAAGTAGGGAGGATGAAGGGTCTGAGTGATAAAATATGACCTAAATAGGTATCGGAGGCTTCACCTTGTGTGGTTGTGAGAGTCACAACCACTATAAAAGCAGGTCACGGCTGCTGCAGTCCCCAGCGTGGTGCCTATAGAGTAGGGAGGATGAGGGGTTAAACACCGCGCTGCCGTATTCCACGAGACATCGAAGGGTGGATATAATATTGATTGGGTGTGACCTTTGTAAGTATGAATTGGTAATAAAGTTTACAAACTTTTTTTTAATTAAAAACTATAGAATCTATAGATTGAGCAGCGTCACATTGTGATCATTGAGCCGCTGCTGATTATAACGGCTCGGAGATTAGTCTTCTAGTTATGAACTAGTTAAGTCAATAAAAACTACTAATTAAAGGGCGAATCTATCTAATTGTACTTTATAAATGTTGATGTAATCGCACCAAGTTAACAATACAGAGTAAAGGAAATACGGTATATAAGAAAAACTAAATATTGAATATATGAATTCCTCCTAAATGATGACACATTGCTAATATGAAGCAGAGGATCAATTTCACGTATCCATCACTGAGGGAAAGCGGTCAGCCATGAGGAGTGGTGTCCAGCTTGTGGCATTTGTATGTTGAGAACTACAACTCCCAGCATGTCATGACCTGGAGTCGGGTGTGTCCGCTCCCCTGCGCACGTTTCAGGCTCGGCCTGTGCTCTGTGCACCCACAATCTGCCGCTTTGTATGGGGAATCCTCCCCTTCAGCAAATATTAACTGACGAGCCCTACAGATGATCCCGAGCAGCGAGGACGCAGCGTCCACTGCTCTCCAGCCCGGGATTGCTCTTCATGTATAATTATACATATATTTATATATATATATAATTTGTTATTTATTGAGCTGTCCATAAGTCTACACAACCCAAGAGTTTTATCTCTGTAATTCTGACTCTTCATGATTCGCTCCCCAGGAAGGAAGCAAATAGTTCTTGAATGACACATGGGTTATAAGTCAGTAATGGTGCAAGACCGTTCTGGAGGGGGAGATATAATGGGAGCACTTCCTGTGAGAGCAGCTGCCCGAGTCCTGCAGGAAGTGTGATCTCTATAAACATCCGGAGCTCACTCACATACCAAGGCCACGCCCTTTCCCCCCCCCCCCCCCCCTCCGCTCTGTCTCCCCCCTCCCCTCCGCTCTGTCTCCCCCCTCCCCTCCGCTCTGTCTCCCCCCCTCCCCTCCGCTCTCAGATTTGAGTTCAGTCTCTTTTGTGAGCTCCCCCTAGTGGTGTCTAGAAGTAGACAGAAATGTAACTTGTGTGAATGGAAGGGAGAGATAGAGATCTGTTGCCAAAAAAGAGACACCAACATATATAATGATACAGATCAGCAGGGTGGGTGGGAGCGGTTTAGATATATTGCTTTTAAGGATTCATATGTATGGATTTGTAGTCATTGAAATTGTGGCTTCTGTCCATAAGGGAAACAATGTAGACCTGACCAGTCCGATGCTGGAGGCCATTACCTTCTAATGGGCAGTCAAGATCGTTCCTGCCATAAAATCTGATGTAACTGGATACAGTACAGATGCTATTAGATACCACCATGTAATCCTGCTGTCACGGGTGTGTCAGGAGGTCACTCACAGAAGGTCTCAGCATTTGGCCAAACAGTCCACATCCTAAAGAAAAAATGTCTGTTGCTTTAAGGGGCATTTCCCTTTTAGTTAAAGCTGGAGGTCACTAGGACCCAGCTGATTCCTGGGAGCTGCCTATATATTTCCCTTGACTCCCAGGATGCACTGCTGGTGATAGCCTCAGGGGTTCCTGATTGATTCTTGGATCAAAGCAGTGTTTCTTGGTTTGCTGCTTGGATCTGCTAAAGCTAAGTGTATCTGTTCCCACTTTGTATGTTTCCCTTGTGTGTTTTCTAGTTGCTAGCCGGACTGACTAGTGATCATCAGCTCCGAGCCCTGTGTAGTGGTAGTCCAGGGACAGTCAGGGAATAGGTATCCTGGCGGCGACAGTTACGGAAACTGTATAGGGATGATAGGGGAGCCAGGTGTCAGTGCTAGTTGTTCTAGGGGTCACCATCCCCCCTTTTTGCCCTTAGCATCAGGGACTCCTTTCTCCTCCCCTGTCGTCGTCCAGCACTGGGTGTCTCCCTACACCCAGCTTGACGCCTGCCTTTTTGGCTGACTAGTGGCTTCCTGGCAAAATGTGATGATTGTCAGGTGCCCCCAGGAGCTGGACCGGCGGTGATCAGCTGATCATATGGTACATTAAGAGACAGCCCCATGACAACTTGTACTATAAGATATGACTGACCCCCGCCGTACTTAGAGACTCGCCTATGTAATCAAATCTGAAGCATGAAATGGTGTTTCCGGGTGATTGGGAATCACCGTTAAGGTACCGTCACACAGGGAAATATCGCCGGCGATGTTGCCGGCAACTGAGGGGCGTGGCCAGGTTGCGGCGACATCGCCAGCGAGTTGCCTCGTGTGACAGGGCGATAATCAGGCGATGAATCGCCTGAGTAACATCGCCAGGTTTCCCAACAATGTTGGGAAACCTGGCGATGTTGCTCAGGCGATCCTGCCTGATCGCCCTGTGTAACGCGGCCACCTGCAATGTTGTGGGCGATTCCGCCTATATCCAACATTGCGAGTGATCGCTTGCTGGGTTGCTGGGCAACCCAGCGAGCGATAGCCGCGGCAACTAGCCGGCGACATCGCCGGTAAGTTGCTCAGTCTGACATCTCACCGGCGATGTTGTCAGGGATGCGCGCTCCCGCGATCCCCGGCAATATCGCCGGCGATATGTCCCTGTGTGACGGTACCTTTAAAGGAGATGATACATTGGAAAAACAGAGCCAGGAATCAGTTTAGTGTAGCCAGATGGAGGAGTATCGGTGGTGGTCTGACCCTGATGATCTCCATTTGCTACATTAGTTTCCGGCTCTCCTGTAGAGCGGTATGTTGAGACCATTCACAGGTGGATATCCTTTAGGTTTTTGGCAACACTGGCGGACAGTACTATGGTAGACTTTTCTTGAGTGTATTTTTTCTTCGATGGGTTTCCCATGTCTGATATTCGTGGTCCGTGTGTGGATCGAGATGTGCAGATCGGCTCCGGGCTTGCAGCCTGATATTATTATGGGGCATATGCATTCCTGTCCTGCACCTGGCCCAGCCCACCCCAGCTCATATATGCCTGTGAGGTTGTAGAGTTTTGGCACAAGAAGCTCGTGGCCGATCCTGACATCACGGACCATACTCAGACCAGCAGGATTTGGGGCTCTAAAGTGATGCCATTGCTTTACAGGCTCTGGGATACTATGCACAATCATACCTTTACTTCAATGATTACATGTATGATTGCAGAGAAAGCGGTTATCAAACATCGGGAAGACAGTGCAGCACATTAGCACAGCATCACTGAGGGGTTGGGTTCTTTGTATTACTCCCCTGTGGTCTCTAAACCAAACCCTCCCCTCTCACTCCCTGTTAGTATACACCAGGCACATTGGGTCTGACATCATGTATGGTGATAGCACAATGTCAGGCTCCTATGTGCCCATCACTCTCTCCCTCCTGTGTCTGTGGCTCCTCAGTCTCTTCACAGTCATAGGTCTGTGCGCGTAGACTGGAGGGAGTGAGGTCTTCTCCTGCCCTCCGCTGACTAGATCTCAGACAGCCAGAGAAGAAGCTGTGAGAAGCTGGAGACACAGGAGGGAGAGAGTGATGGGCACATAGGAGTCTGACATTGTGCTATCACCATGCACGATGTCAGACCTAATGTTCCTGGTATATACTGACAGGGAGAGGGTGAGGGAGGGAGGAGGGAGGGTTTGACTTAGAAGCCCATAGGGGAGTAACACAATAACCCAGCCCTTCATAGTGACACTGTGCTGCACCTATGCTAATGTGCTGAACAGATTTCCCAGGGTTTGATAACACTTTTCTCTACAATCATACATGTAATCATTGAAGTATAGGTATGATTGCACTCAGTACCCCGGTGCCTGTAAGGTAATGGCTTCACTTTATAGCCCTAAATCCTGCTGGTTTGTTCCCTTTAAGGTTGGGACGTCTTCATTCTCCTGGTCAGAATGTTAGAAAGGGTTAGTCTGCTGTTTAAAATCTACTTAGGTAATGTGTCCAGTCACCTTATTGATGGATGCCCTTACCACTTTCTCTGCCTAATTCATCACCTCCGAATGGCTTAAGGTGACCCCAAGTCTATGGAGATGGTGATCCGGACTTGTCCTTAAAGGCTCCACCATGAGACTCCTCATTGTGACATTAGTCCAGACTGACTCATTGCCTTCCTTATCATTGTGCACTTTCTATTCTAGATAAAGAGGTATCCCTAGTCATAAATTCCTCTGAAGTGACTGTACCTCCATTCATGGGGAGTTCTGTCCAACTTACTCCATCATAGGGCTGATATCAAAAGGGGCTTCACACGCCCTTATTATTTATGACTTGGACTGTTCTAACCTCTTAGATGATTCAAGTGTCTATTTTACCTCTTAAGAACCCTACCTCTTGTAATATGTAGTTCAGAAAAAAGGACTCTCTACTCTCCAGAACAACACATCAATGATGTAATATAACTATTCCACAGGGACCCGGCCCCCCATATATAAAGGTACACCCCCCCCGTGGTCATAGAGGAAAAGAAACTATAAACCTATTGCTCACCCATTACTCCAAGTGTCACAAGGCTTAGAATCCCAGCCCCAATGCGCGTTTCGCCTTGGCTTCTTCAGGAGGCGGTTTTGTAATATGTTGTCATAGGTAAACCCTATTACATGGGCTTAGGTAAATGAGCTTAAAAGGAATCTGTCACCAAGTTTTTGCCATCCCATCTGAGAACATAATGTAGATCTAAAAGACCCTGATTCCAGCTATGTCACTTACTGAGATGCTTGCTGTCATTTTGATCAAATTAGTTTTCTCTGCAGCAAATATAGCAGTTGATAAATATGCTGGACTATATCAGCTGGCCAAGTAGTCCTCTGATGATCTCCAGCTGATGAAACTGTTCTTTATCAAAACTACTGAGCAGCACCATAAGTGACTCATCGCAGGAATCAGGGTCTTAGGCCCTACCTTATGCTTCTCGCAGATTAGGTGGCAAAAACCTGGTGACAGATTCCCATTAATACTCAATGTATGGATACCTTTACCATAAGGACAAAAGTTTATGCCGGAAGCATCCACCATAGCTTTACTGTAATAAAGCACGATGAACAGGAGTAGACCATTACTTTAAAGTAACCCTCTCGAATGATGAATATTGGATGGACCACAAGCAGCAAATATCATAGTCAGAATTTTTCATTACAAATACCGAATTTATTGTAAAAAGATGCAGCGTTTCTGAGTACAGGAAGATCGGTCCCGCAGACGTCTCCCCACCCAACCAGACTGATCTCTCTACATACAGACACAGTAGAGGCCTGTCAATCATGCATGCAGAGGCTGGGAGGTGGAGACCTGTCAATCATGCATACAGAGGCTGGGAGGTAGAGGCCTGTCAATCATGCATGCAGAGGCTGGGAGGTAGAGGCCTGTCAATCATGCATGCAGAGGCTGGGAGGTAGAGGCCTGTCAATCATGCATGCAGAGGCTGGGAGGTAGAGACCTGTCAATCATGCATGCAGAGGCTGGGAGGTAGAGGCCTGTCAATCATGCATGCAGAGGCTGGGAGGTAGAGGCCTGTCAATCATGCATGCAGAGGCTGGGAGGTAGAGGCCTGTCAATCATGCATGCAGAGGCTGGGAGGTAGAGGCCTGTCAATCATGCATGCAGACAGAGGCTGGGAGGTAGAGGCCTGTCAATCATGCATGCAGACAGAGGCTGGGAGGTAGAGGCCTGTCAATCATGCATGCAGACAGAGGCTGGGAGGTATAGGCCTGTCAATCGAACTAGGTGGGGAGAAGTCTGGGGAGACGGATCCTCATTCCTGGCTCCTATGCTGGAGCTTTTTCATGGGGGGGACAGGGGTCTGGAAACATAAATCACATTACAAGTTCCTGTTGGATGAATGATGACAACTTGTTAATGTCTTTCTTGATTGTGATCGGATTCACGTCTTCAGCACCCGCTGCCATGTCATGAACTCTAATACGGTAACTCGTCTGACATTTTTGCATCCAGCCATGTGTAGACGCCGTCATATCTCGGCACATTACCATCAGGGTTGTTTTCGGAGACCTGTCTGGGGGTTATGTTTGCACCAGAACCATTTTGACAACTTTTTTCCAAAAAGTTGAATGAGATTTTTATCTGTTCTGTTGGATGAAAAGCGAATTATTGTGTTTGGGGGTCAGCTATTCACTAATGTGGTGCTGAATATGTAATATTGAGATATGACGCACGCAGTCTTCTATACTGTTCTTTGAGAAGTGTCACGTTGGGGATATTGTCTCCCGGAAAAGCAGAACCTCTACTTGTACCATGTGGTGGCACACGAGGCTGTGGAGCGCTGTGATGTGTCCAAATCACTGCAGGATATTGAATAGATCAGATCTTGTCATGTGTAACCTGGAAAGACTTCTTCAGAGCACTTTTGGTGATGACCTATAACTGATTATCTGGGAAGGTCTGCAGTGGCCAGCATCTATCTTAGGAGGGAGGCCTGTTCAGCTCTTGCGGATCTGGGGGGAGAGGCTTGTACAGCTCTTGCAAATCTGGGGGGGCCTGTTCAGCTCTTGCAAATCTGGGGAGGAGGCCTGTACAGCTCTTGCGGATCATTGGCGGGGGGTAGCCCATGTTAAGCCCTCTTGCGGATCGTTGGGGGGGGGGGGGGGGGGGAGGAGGCCTATTCAGCTCTTGCAGATCGGGGGGGGGGGGGGGAGGAGGCCTGTACAGCTCTTGCGGATCGTTGGGGGGGGGGGGGGGGGGGGGGGAGGAGGCCTATTCAGCTCTTGCAGATGGTGGGGGGGGGAGGAGGCCTGTTCAGCTCTTGCAGATCGGTGGGGGGGAGGAGGCCTGTTCAGCTCTTGCAGATCGGTGGCGGGGGGGAGGCCTGTTCAGCTCTTGCGGATCGGTGGCGGGGGGGGGGTGGCCTGTTCAGCTCTTGCGGATCGGTGGCGGGGGAGGCCTGTTCAGCTCTTGCGGATCGGTGGCGGAGGAGGCCTGTTCAGCTCTTGCTGATCGTGGGGGGGATGGAGGCCTGTGCATCAGCCCTCGCATCCTGTACTCAATCGCTGGCATGAAATCTCCACTCTTAGGCCGGTGTTGTCGGCTCTTTTATCCCGTTATGTTGCTGACATGCTGCTGCCTTTGTAGATAACCACATTACAGCAGCCGATGTGTCTTGTACTCGCGGTTTTACTGGCTTATAAATGTCACTATTGAAGTCAACATGGAAACCGCTACTAGAAACGTGACGTATTTGCTGCGACACAACGCTGCGCCCATAGCTGAAGACCTGTCTGTATGGGCTTTAATTTATTACTTAAAAATCTAAGTGGCTTGTTTTTTTTTTTTTTTTTTTTTTTTGCAGATTTGCAGATTAGTAAAATCAGGGGAGAGATGGAGTCTGAGTATCGGGTTGGTGCGTGTGATCACTGAGGACACTTCAAGGAGGCCATAATAGTGCAGGTGTACACAGGCCGGGCCTGGGATCCTTCTTACATTCCTCTTGTCGGCTCTTGATCTTTCCACTTCTGACCTGCGGTGCGACTGGTGCAGGTAGAGGCCCCGGGGCAGCGTAACGCTCCCTGTGTACACACAGTAATGTCGCTGTCGTGCTCGCGTGGTTACTCCGAATATTATCACCCTGGGACGGGCGGCTCACTGCTCTAATCTCAGCCTGGATTACTTATAATTTCCTATATCTGCATCCCCAATTATCCTTAATTTCCTGCAAAATCGAAGGTTTTTATTGTTGGAATTACATATACATGTCTACATTTTTTTTATCCACTGCTGCTCCCGCAGGAAACATCCACATGCAATGCAACATGCAAATGGTGTCCTGAGTGTCTCCCGTCATTGGGGGACCATTTACAGGTCTGGGATCTGAGGTTCATATGAATTTTAAAGGTGTATACTTTTTTGGGTGTAGCAAGGGTTAAGGACTCTTTCCTTGCTGGTGGCTCCTTGTTACTCCAATCTTGGGTGCAGCCGGCTTATGACCACTCCCCTCCTCTTTGACTAATTACATGATGCCGGTTACAGAATTCATTTCTGAACTGACCGCCGTGGAGGGAGGAGGTCTCTGGAAGCTGCTGAAGTCGTATTGCTTTCAGCCCTGGTGTTTGGCTGGTTGGTGTTTATCCTTTTTTGTCTATGTACATCCTGGCCAGTCTTCCGTCCCGTGTCCTATTATTTCAGTTGTGAAGTCTAGTCGGGGGCGGGCTTTGTGCTATGCAGGGTGAATGCAAGGACATCTAGAGACTAGGCATGTGATGGTGACAGGGGGAGGAAGGACCCGTATAGGGACATTAGGGAGCTGAGGGTACACACACAGGTTAATGTCAAGAGGTGACCCCTCTCCCTACTGTTAAGGCCTTCATACCCTTTCCATCCCCACTGTAGCCTCTGTGGTGCATTAGGCATTCCCTTGCTTGAGTGTGACACCTTATCTTGAGTCTGTACCATGGCTCCTTTACACATCTGTCTGCTCTTACCGTAACGTTTTGTGCAATGTTAATTTCATGTGACGGCATAATTAGTTTAAATGGCTTCAGTATAGTAACATACAATGCGTGCTCCATAGTATGCGTCATTACGGCGGTCTTGGGGCCAGCTGGCTCACAGTAGTGTCAGTGGAACCGTATGAACATTGGGGTCCGGTAGGTTCTCGTGTTTGTGACTTTGCTGTGGCCTGAATCCACATCTATTAGCAAGTGGATTTCATAGCAGGGAAGTGGGGTGCGGGCATATGACCATGAGGATTATCGAGGTGTTTCCCATAAATTGCTCCACATTTGTGGCCATTCTTACTATTCACTCTCATGTTTTGCCTTCTTTTTTTGGCATCCATGTTCGGATCGCCTTCACTTCCGGCCACGTTTCGAGGACATCCCTTATCCTCAACAATGGGATTTCTAGTTATATTGTGACGTGGCACAGATTTTCAGTCTGCTGTCAATTCCCGGACCTGATTGTCTATTGCTCGAGCGTAACACAAGGATTTTACTATGTGCCCCCCCCCCCCCTCCTCCTCCTCCACCGCCGTCATTGTTGTGTCCAGATGTGGATGGAGAAGACATTGATGATTTCCACATGTATTACAAAAACTGGATCAGTCTTGTAGGAGTCTGCAGAATTGATAGTACCAGAAAACCCTGAAACTCTAGTCCTCAAATTGGCCATGATGGATCATTAAGTCACTCCCCGATCCTGTACACGATGGCTAAGTGTCACGCCATGGACTAGGAAGCATCCAGATTCAGTGCATGACTGTGGCGCACAGACCAACGGTGTTCGGCGCACTACATACAACTACTGAGGAAACACTGGGGGTGGGGGGTAACAAATAAACAGAGGGCCCTGCTTGTAGGGAGCGGGGGATTGATCTCTTGCACTCACCTGCGGCTGTGCCCTGATCTCTGTATAAGGGTTATTTCACCCCGTCGCCGAGCAGGATACCTAGTCCCTTGCTGGTCATTATAGTAACTCTAAATCAAGAGGGGGCTAGCGGGAGCACTAGTCCAAACCTCTGCACTATCGACAACAAAAGGGGAAGGAGAGACAGACAGGGAAAAGACAAAAGCAACTTCACACCTGTTGCTACTCTCCTAGGCAGCAGATGGCTTGGCAATGGTCAGCTTCTCCAGAGAACCTCTTTCACCTCAGGTAGCTTGGCCAGGAATGAAATTCAATTACCAGCAAGGAATGCTAGATCATGTGACCATATAAAGGGGATGGGAGTGATCACAAAGTAGCCACACCTGGAAAGAGAACTAAGGAGGTTTGCTAGCAACAGAAACTGGCATTAACTCAAACACTGCCAAAGGAAAAAAAAAACATATTTAAAATAAAGTCTAAATACAGAAATGAGACAGAGGTGCAAAATGTGTCACAAGTCTCCAAAGTAAGTGAGATGATCATGACACGAGTCAACCGAACCTGACCATACGGGTGAGATTGGCCTCCATTGCTCCCCCACCGACAAAGATAAGGTTGGGGCAATGAAAATTTGATCCCCTGATCCTTGTTCACTTTGGCAGATAAGAGTCGGCTAGCGGATCTCTTGGAGAAAGCCGAATCATTATTCATGGCCCACAGTAAAACATGACTTCATGAAAGCATTGCTGGTAGTTTCAGTCTGACTGATTCCCATGTCTTATCCGTCTGTGGTTTTGGCAGACATTAAGAAACAGATGCTGTTCTGAAGAACCAACAGACGTTGTTGTTCTTTAAAGGGGATACTCCAAGAATAGAAAAATAATAAAATGTCATTATAAAAATAAAATAGATGGCCCCCATCTTGGTTCACTGACAAAATCCTGTCCTACAATGTTAGTAAGAAAGCCGAGCATGTGCAGAGTGACGGCGCCCTGCTGTAACCTGGAGATATTGTAATCAATACTTGTGCCGTCATCTCCAGGTTACAGCAGCGCGTCTTCCCTCTGCACATGCTCACAGACATCGGTGTTAGAAAAATGTCAGTGTAATGGTTCCTCCAGAACAATTGTCTGTGTCCTCTTCCAGTCTTTTTATCTCCTCAATACTCCAGAGTATTGGATGCCTGAGCTATCATTTCTTCTGATATTTGTATGGACCATTGTACTCACATGCAAGCATCACTAGATGGTTTAACTCAACCACACAGATGTCGTATTAAGAATCCAGGACAAGTGGAGATGCTTTTCACTATAAAAAATATTGAGGTACAATGCAGTAGATTAAAAAGAGTGATTCTTCACAGAGCAGTGAAACATGTGTCCATACTAAGATGGCTGCAAAACAATTACATAGGGAAGAAGGGAGGAGTAAACTGTCGACATAGAGCTACATGGAGAGTAACGGGACAAAATACCAAAGCCAATGCTTCCGCCTAGCAACACAGCAATACACAATACCCCGCCCTAAATGCAATAAATAATTCCAATTCATGGGACATAACAAGAAGTGAATAATGGGTGACATTCAATTTCTTAATTTGATAAGGGCCACTATAGACTCCTCCTTCACAATCCTGTTGTTGACCTTGACAGCCAACGATACTTTCACATTTTTAAAATTGTCCATTCTGCTGATCTACGCCTCAGTAGACATCATGACTCCCCCCTTCCCCTTCTTTCATGACTCCCCCCCCTTCCCCTTCTTTTATGACTCCCCCCCCCCCCCCCCCTTCCCCTTCTTTTATGACTCCCCCCCCCCCCCCCCCCCCCTTCCCCTTCTTTTATGACTCCTACCCCCCCTTCCCCTTCTTTTATGACTCCCCCCCCCCCCCCCCCCCTTCCCCTTCTTTTATGACTCCTACCCCCCTTCCCCTTCTTTTATGACTCCCCCCTTCCCCTTCTTTTATGACTCCCCCCTTCCCCTTCTTTTATGACTCCCCCCTTCCCCTTCTTTTATGACTCCTACCCCCCCTTCCCCTTCTTTTATGACTCCCCCCCTTCCCCTTCTTTTATGGCTCCCCCCTTCCCCTTCTTTTATGGCTCCCCCCTTCCCCTTCTTTTATGGCTCCCCCCTTCCCCTTCTTTTATGACTCCCCCCTTCCCCTTCTTTTATGACTCCCCCCTTCCCCTTCTTTTATGACTCCCCCCCCCCCCCCCCCCCTTCCCCTTCTTTTATGACCCCCCCCTTCCCCTTCTTTTATGACTCCCCCCTTCCCCTTCTTTTATGACTCCCCCCTTCCCCTTCTTTTATGACCCCCCTTCCCCTTCTTTATGACTCCCCCCTTCCCCTTCTTTATGACTCCCCCCTTCCCCTTCTTTATGACTCCCCCCTTCCCCTTCTTTATGACTCCCCCCTTCCCCTTCTTTATGACTCCCCCCTTCCCCTTCTGTTATGACTCCCCCCTTCCCCTTCTGTTATGACTCCCCCCCCCCTTCTTATGACTCCCCCTTCCCTTGTTATGACTCCCCCCTTCCCCTTCTGTTATGACTCCCCCCTTCCCCTTCTGTTATGACTCCCCCCTTCCCCTTCTGTTATGACTCCCCCCTTCCCCTTCTGTTATGACTCCCCCCCCCCCCCCCCCCTCCTTCTTTTATGACTCCCCCCCTCCCCTTCTTTTATGACTCCCCCCCCCCCCCCCCCCCCCCCCCCCCCCCCCCCCCACCCTACTCCCCCTTCTTTTATGACTCCCCCCCCCCCTTCCCCTTCTTTTATGACTCCCCCCCCCCCCCCCCCCCCCTTCCCCTTCTTTTATGACTCCCCCCCTCCCCCCCCCCCTTCCCCTTCTTTTATGCTCCCCCCCTTCCCCTTCTTTTATGACTCCCCCTCCCCTCTTTACTCCCCCCCTTCCCCTTCTTTTATGACTCCCCCCCCCCCCCCCCCCCCCTTCCCCTTCTTTTATGACTCCTACCCCCCTTCCCCTTCTTTTATGACTCCCCCCTTCCCCTTCTTTTATGGCTCCCCCCTTCCCCTTCTTTATGCTCCCCCCTTCCCCTTCTTTTATGACTCCCCCCTTCCCCTTCTTTATGACTCCCCCCCCCCCCCCCCCTTCCCCTTCTTTATGACTCCCCCTCCCCACCCCCTTCCCCTTCTTTATGACTCCCCCCTTCCCCTTCTGTTATGACTCCCCCCTTCCCCTTCTGTTATGACTCCCCCCTCCCCCTTCTTATGACTCCCCCTTCCCCTTCTGTTATGACTCCCCCCCTTCCCCTTCTGTTATGACTCCCCCCTTCCCCTTCTGTTATGACTCCCCCCCCTTCCCCTCTGTTATGACTCCCCCCTTCCCCTTCTGTTATGACTCCCCCCCCCTCCCCTTCTTTATGACTCCCCCCTTCCCCTTCTTTATGACTTCCCCCCCCCCCCTTCCCCTTCCCCTTGTTTCATGACTTCCCCCCCCCCCCCCCCTTCCCCTTCCCCTTGTTTCATGACTTCCCCCCCCTCCCCCCTTCCCCTTCCCCTTGTTTCATGACTTCCCGACCCCCCCCCCCCTTCCCCTTCCGCCTTTCTGACTTCCCCCCCCCACCCTTCCCCGTCACCCTTGTTTCATGACTTCCCCACCCCCCCTCCCCTTCCCCTTACCCCTTGTTCTCTTCCCCCCCCCCCCCCCACCTTCCCCTTCCCCTCATGACTCGCTCCCCTTTTGACCCTCCTTCTGCAGCACAGACTCACAGTTCCTCAGATGAAGCCTATAGTGTTCTTTCACACCCACCATGACTCCCCATCTCCTCCTTCATGACCCCTCCAGAAGACGTCTTACTTTCCCTGAGCTTCGACACCTACTTTTAATGTTCTATGTCCGTGGTCCTCCTGTGACTCTACCCATGATGACCTCACATCCTCGATCTCCGCAGGATCAGACGTAAAGATCTTATTTACTTTCGTCTTTATGGAAGGAGATACTTTGGGCTCAGATTCCAGCTTTAGACAGGAAAGGTGTAATAATCGTTCTCTTCTTGTGGGAGGGGGAGCCAACACTTCTAAGTAATCCAGCCCCTTCTAAGGGCCCCTTTCCGCACAGACTTGCCCTTTCGTATGGGAGGCTCCGGGTGATTTGGTGGGACACCACCCTTCTTCAGAGTCACTCAGTGACCTCACCTCTTTGTAGGGTCCGGGTGATTTGGTGGGACACCACCCTTCTTCAGAGTCACTCAGTGACCTCACCTCTTTGTAGGGTCCGGGTGTGGCGTGTGTACTTTCTTGCTCACAGCTATTTCTGTATGTAGATGACTTATTTTTGCCTATTAAACAGTTAATAAGGCAATTTCGGTTTCTATCCCCTGCGGCCATAATACCTTTTTTAGATGGTACGGCGTTCTCCTAAAAGCCCATTATGTGTCATTTAGTAAAATATTACCTGGCAGATCTCCAATCCCACTTTTGCAGAACAGGCTTGTCCTCTCCCCGCAGCGGTCACACCTTGGTAATCATGAATGGTATGTGTTACGTGAGATTACAGTCACTAATGTGTGTTGGGAGTCCCCTATGCCAGGGTGGAAGGGTAAAGAATCCCAAGTATATTGGATTCAGCCTCCCCCAATCCTTTATTCTTATGGAGGAATGGCCTCCGCCATTGGAGTTGGCAGCGGCTTACTCCACTCTCATTGAGAACATATGCACGCTCGGGCGAACTGAGTGTGCATGGGACATGGGAAAAAATAGCGGTCAGCCAAATGAGCTATAAAAGGTGGGCTGTATTACTGGTGTACCACCATTCACTTTCCCATCTCATCCCCCGGCTCAGCTATATAGGGTTAGACATTAATCTCAACATGAGTCTGGTCCCATTAGGTCACCTTTGAATATTGCGTTACCGAACCTAATCCAGCAATTTAACACGGGCGTGTCCGACTGCAAATAGCCTCATTCCTTTCTAGGATATTAGTAACCGGACACGTAAATTTCTAAATAGATTTTTGGCTGCATTTTTCTTCTTCTTAAAAGGACTCTGTCATTCTTCAGTATGATACTAATAGTAGCCTTGAATACTGCTCCGGCAGACCGTTCAAAATCATGTAAGATCATTAATGTACCCTGTGTAGTTCTCTTGCTATAAGCATTTTCACACCCTGCAGGCAGCTCGTGCATTAGTCCTCTCCATTACTTTCACAGCCAATTAGTCCTTCTGTAGAAGTGTTATTTAAATATCCACACCCATCCAAGCTGGTGTTCTGTCCCTCCCTTCTGTGCTGGGGAGGGGGGAGGTGTTTTGTCCTGCACTGTGCGGTGTCCGTCAGATTTCTATTATATGAACGTTGGTTTTACTGCCTGTAATGTGTGTATCTGCTGAGCAAATGATCAAATGTTGTTCTAATCACATAGAAATATCTGACTGCACACACTACACTACACACAATGACATGAAGAGGTCAGAGCTGCAGCTAAGAGAACACCCCTCCTCCCCCTTCCCTTCTCTGTCTGCAGTGAATGAGTCAGAGAAGGAGGGCAGGACAGTGTAGTGATGCATGAATATTCATTCCTTGGGGAGCGGGCAGCAGAGAAATCACTGTGATTGACAGATGGAATGATTCTTTTATTTTGAAGTTTATAGAGGAGAGGAGGGAAGTATAAATAGAAATACATGAATAGAGAGAGGAATTAGAAAATGATATCAGTTACATATGGATTTTTGACCTGACAGATTCCCTTTAAAGGGGCTTTCCAAACTTCTGATATTGAATATATCAGATCAATGGAGGTGTGACACCGCGCACTCCCATGATCAGCTGTTTTCCGCTCCAGCAGCGGCCGGATCTGATCGGTGGAATAGGGCAGCTCTGTGTCCGATGTAGTGGCCGCTCCCGGTGCTGCAGATCAGCTCCTATTCGGCTGAACAAGCAAGTACGGTAACTGCGGTTTAGCTGCAAAATGATGTGGTCATTGAGAGATTGGCATTGTAACTCATAGCCACTCATACCCCAGTTTACCGCCCCTTGACTGGTCGCCTCCTTTACTGTATTTTATTCCAATAAGAGAATATTTGGAGGATATTTCTGTACCCACCATAGATTAGACCTGTCCAGACCCTTTATCTTTTAACCCCCACCAAATCCGACCTCTTCCTTTTATGCGTTTGTGTCCAATGTTTGGAGACGGCCTCTAGTCCTTTCCGCAGGCGATGGTAACTCTAGGCACATACAGCTACATCTCCATGAATTAGAACATCATCAAAATGATAATTCATTTCAGTAATTCAATACATAAAGTGACACATCTATTATGTAGAGTCATTACACACAGAGGGATCTATTTCATGTGTTTATTTCTGTTAATGTTGATGATTAACTTTCTGAGACTATGACCTTTGGGTTTTCATTAAAGTAGGGAGAATCAAACTGCGCTGCCCTATTCCACGAGACATAAAAGGGTGAATATGATATTGATTTATTTGTTAGTGTTTCAGGGCTCTCTGGCCTCTTCCTCAGGACAAATCCACATCATATTGCCATTTTCCAGTGAGTCCTGAAACCTGTTGTCTAATAAATCAATATTATATTCACCCTTTGATGTCTGGTGGAATACGGCAGTGTGGTGTTTAACCCTTCATCCTCTCTACTCTATATGCACCACGCTGGGGACTGCAGCAGCCGTGATCTGCTTTTATAGTGGTTGTGGCTCTCACAACCACACAAGGTGAAGCCTCTGATACCTATTTAGGTCATATTTGGAGAAGACCCTGGTGTACCTATCTAGACTCCGTGACCCCTTCCTCAGGACAAATCAATGTCACAGTGCCATGTTCCAGGACGTTGCAGGGAGCCTTGAAACGTGTTGACTAATGCATCAATATTATATTCACACTTTGATGTCTCATGGAATACGTCAGCGCGGTTTTTAACCCTTCATCCTCCTTACTTTAATTTTCGAGATAATGACCTTTGGCTTTTCATTAATCATCAACATTAACAGAAATAAACACCTGAAATAGATCCCTCTGCGTGTAATGACTCTATATAATATATGTGCCACTTTATGTATTGAATTACTGAAGTAACTTTTTGATCTTCTAATGAGATGCTCCTATCAGTACTGGATGAGACCTGTTGGTCATTGCTATAAATTGTATTTCAGAGGGAAAAGCTTGTATCTTACTGATGTTCCAGTCAATATATAGATGTCTGAGACTTCTCCATCTCGCTGCTGCTTTGTGCATTGATCATGAATGAAGCAGACTTGCCTGCAGTCCCATGTAAACCCCTCTTTGCACAGTTTTACTTTCCCTCCTGTACAGTGACTCTGCGCCCATTATCATCACCTCTAGATTTTCCTCTATTCCCTTTCTTCCTGCGTCCTCTTACAGCTCCTCTCTTCTGAATGGCCGCACTCCTACCTGCGCTTCACCCAGCATTGCTTATAGTAAACACTGTCTGCTCCGCTCCGGGTTGGGTGTGACCCTATTAAAACTCAGGAATTCGCTAGGATGGACGTGCCAAGTCATGGAGACAGGACTGGGGCTCACCTACTCCTCCACATCGCACGCACCCTCCTCCATGGACACCCCTCGGCCCCGCACCCTCCTCCATGGACACCCCTCGGCCCCGCACCCTCCTCCATGGACCCCACTCGCCCGCACCCTCCTCCACGGACACCCCTGGGCCCCGCACCCTCCTCCACGGACACCCCTGGGCCCGCACCTCCTCCACGGACACCCCTGGGCCCCGCACCCTCCTCCACGGACACCCCTGGGCCCCGCACCCTCCTCCACGGGCACCCCTGGGCCCCGCACCCTCCTCCACGGGCACCCCTGGGCCCCGCACCCTCCTCCACGGGCACCCCTGGCCCGCACCTCCTCCACGGCACCCACTCGGCCCGCACCCTCCTCCACGGACCCACTCGGCCCCACACCCTCCTCCACGGTTCCCCCTCATACTTAGCCGCCACCTTGGACTTGCACATTCCTCATTTTTCCTGATTTCTCATTATTTGCTCTTTCTTTGGCTCGGTTCCTCGGTTCCTCCTCCCTCCTTCTTGCTTTCTCTGTTCCTCTCTTGCACAACAGGGTTATTGTTAATGTGTAACGCAGAGCCGGGATCTCCATATTTTCACCGCTTTATGAACTCAAATTGTCCTTTTTTTTCTCCCCATCCAGGCGGGCTCTGATGGACAGACCATTGGAAATTGTCCCTTCTCCCAACGTCTCTTCATGGTCCTCTGGTTGAAAGGAGTCACGTTCAATGTCACCACTGTGGATATGAAAAGGTGAGGCACTGTTGGTACCTGGGGCCCAATCTCACACATTTCCTACCCTACCTAGACCTTCCGATCTGGTTGGGCGGTGAAGCTGAGCCAAAATCTGCTTTGGTTGGACGTCCAGTTTGGTCCTCGATGGCATCCGGACGGAGGCAGTCCTCACTTCTGTAGGCGGCACCTTCTGTGCCACTGGAGCTAAGACCATGTAAGCACCCAATATGCCAGCCGTAGATGTAAAGACTGCCCTGATCCGGCTACCGTGGAGCACCGGACTGGATGTACTCGCCTACACCATGGACCCACAAATGAGTTCTGCTGCAAAAGTTTAGACTTCCACCGGGGTGAAATAATGATAAAATAGGAGAAACTGTGCCAGGGAGAACTGCGGAGGTTCATGAATGAACCACCGGGTGGCGCTAGTAAGAGCTGTGCGTATGAAAATCTTGTTGCATGGGAATTGCAAAATCGCATATAAATTAATGCATATGTGGCACCCCTGGGGTTAATGTGCAACAGCACCAAGGGTTAACTCCCCACACAACCCACAACACTACACTAGCGCCTCCTGGCCAGAAGGGGGAGCTAAAGCTGCTTCCCTATATATTCTGGTGTGGAGAGGAAGTGAGTAGTTAGTTCAGTTCCTGGGAGAACTGAGGAAGAAGGACTGGGGTGTAAAGGAGCTGCCTTAGGCTCCCCCACGGTTCGCTGCTCAATTCCAGGCCTAGCCAGGGTCTGAGGGAAGGAGTTAAGAGAAACAGAGGAACACACCTAACTCGCCCCGGAGGAGTGCAAAGACTGGATACCGGATCCAAACTTGTGCCTGACACAAGCAGCACAGTAAACACCGACTAGTGGAGGTTATATATCTGCACTGTACCACAGCGAAGCAGCATGGCGGGGTCAGAAACACAAAGATACAACTCAAGTTGCCTAGTAAGTGGGTACCTGTGAGAGGAATCCGGGCTGGCAGCCTAGCTAAAGCGGCAGCAGGGCCACACACACAGCGCAGGAGTAGGAAGCCAAGGACCCGGTCAGGGTGGGAGCAACCATAGATTATCACCACTGCCCCGGGGAACCAGGCTCTACCCGGGGAGAGACGTTACATCACCTCTCTCTCCCAGCGCTACTTCTTCACCTCTGCTCTCAGCGCCTCCGAACGCAGTGCCTCGATCTAGTATCCACGGGTCCTCTCGGGCGACTGGTACCTGTCTCCTGACACTAGTCCAGGTGCCTTTTTGGCGGGTGCGTTGGGTTGCGGCCACCACTCCTGTAGACTGCGTGGCCTCCGGTTTGGTGTTTCGGGCTTACAGCGTCCACGCCACGTTCAGGGTCGGGTCCCTGGTTCTCGACCAACCCCCTCCGTACGACTATCGTAGTCCCGGATCTGTGTGCCCAGGTTGTTCTCTCTCTGCTCCCCTTTCCATGCCTTCACCTCCTTCACTCCTCACTCACTCCTAACTCCCCAACTCCTTACTCACTCACTGTCTCTCCCACTTGTTCTTCCCCTGTCCCCTTTGACTGGACCCTCCCCCCCGGGTCCTCCCATGGTCCCCTGGGTCCTAGGCTGTGTGGGTGTGTTTGGTGGGTCCGGAGTTCACCATCCCATTTCCCTTAGGACTGAGACACCACACCTCTTTATTGAGTGTAATACCCCTTTGTGGCAATCAGAACAGTGGGGCGCCACACAAGAGCAATGACACCACAGCTTAAAAGCAACAAGCTCCTCCACAGGCAAGTATACAAGCTCTGTAACCGGCATGGAGTGAGGTCAGAGGCGGTAGATATAGCAGAAGGGGAGGGTAATTACAGGCTGCAGCTGAAGGTTAAGAGCATACTTATCCAGCAGTGAAAAGATTCTTAACCCCCTCAGCAAACAAGAGCAAGCACCTCCGTAAAAATGTGGTCAGGTGAGCTCTACAGAAAACCTGCGATTAATCAAACGCTGAGATTGTGACCTCGGGTCCTCCAGAGGTTGACAACAGGATGTGACACACGCGTGACAATAGGTTTACTCTACACGTCACACATTTCTACCTCTTATCTACTAAATTTACATCACTTTCTGCTGAGATTTGTGCTGCAGTATAAAGCATGGGGTCAGAGAATAATTCTGATCCTTAGCCACAAACCTACCCAAGGTGATCACCCTCCACCCGCTTATCATTGGGAGCCTGCAAGTGACAAAGGAAGACCCTACCGGGGCCATAAAGTTTGTCTTTTCTCTCCATTTGTGATATTATTGCATAGAATCTATTGTTCTCTGTTATCAGCCACTTTGGATAAAGGAGAGCATGCCCTTTAAATACACTATAGCTCTGCACTATTATAAGCTGTCACGGTGCCTAAATGCAACCGTAACAGTAGAAATGAGCACAGGACGAGGACGGTGAGCGATGTGATGACACCGCCGTGAGTCACCGCTGTCTCTGCCCTCGTCCCGGTTAGACGGTGGCTGCCTGCCATTAGACATTCATTCACTGAAAACATTTTGGCACGGCTGCTGTTTTTCTTTCCACACCCAATTTGCAAAATGGATGAAGAAATAGAAGTTGAGTTGTGGAAAGTTTAAAGGGTGTGTAAACTTTTGCAATCATGTGATTTGCCTCGGTGCATTCTAAAGAAGCCTGCAAACTAGTGTCATTTTTATACAGGCTATCACTTTATGTATACAGCCCTTATAAAGACTTGTCACCGTGGTTACAGACTACAAACACAAGCTTCTGTAGTCAGGTTACGCCCCTGCATCTGCCCCCTTTAAGAAAGGGCAGAGAAAAAAGGAGCGTCTATATCACTATAGGATAAAACTAGAGTAATCATGGAAGGCACATAGGTCTGCATAGGGAAGGTCTCACAGGGGGCACCGCTATGGGAGAAGAGGGAAGGTCCACAGGTGGCACCGCTATCTATAGGAGAAGAGGGAAGGTCTCACAGGTGGCACTGCTATCTATGGGAGAAGAGGGAAGGTCTCACAGGTGGTACTGCTATCTATGGGAAAAGACGGAAGGTCACACAGGTGGCACCGCTATCTATGGGAGAAGAGGGAAGGTCATACAGGTGGCACCGCTATCTATGGGAGAAGAGGGAAGGTCATACAGGTGGCACCGCTATCTATGGGAGAAGAGGGAAGGTCTCACAGGTGGCACCGCTATCTATGGGAGAAGAGGGAAGGTCACACAGGTGGCACCGCTATCTATGGGAGAAGAGGGAAGGTCTCACAGGTGGCATCGCTATCTATGGGAGAAGAGGGAAGATCTCACAGGTGGCACCGCTATCTATGGGAGAATAGTGACGATCTCACAGGTGGCACCGCTATCTATGGGAGAAGAGGGAAGGTCACACAGGTGGCATCGCTATCTATGGGAGAAGAGGGAAGATCTCACAGGTGGCACCGCTATCTATGGGAGAATAGTGACGATCTCACAGGTGGCACCGCTATCTATGGGAGAATAGTGACGATCTCACAGGTGGCACCGCTATCTATGGGAGAAGAGGGAAGGTCTCACAGGTGGCACCGCTATCTATGGGAGAAGAGGGAAGGTCTCACAGGTGGCACTGCTATCTATGGGAGAATAGTGACGATCTCACAGGTGGCACCGCTATCTATGGGAGAAGAGGGAAGGTCTCTCAGGTGGCACCGCTATCTATGGGAGAAGAGGGAAGGTCTCACAGGTAGCACCGCTATCTATGGGAGAAGAGGGAAGGTCTCACAGGTAGCACCGCTATCTTTGGGAGAAGAGGGAAGGTCTCTCAGGTGGCACCGCTATCTATGGGAGAAGAGGGGAAGGTCTCACAGGTGGCACCGCTATCTATGGGAGAAGAGGGAAGGTCTCACAGGTGGCACCGCTATCTATGGGAGAAGAGGGAAGGTCACACAGGTGGCACCGCTATCTATGGGAGAATAGTGACGATCTCACAGGTGTGGCACTGCTATCTATGGGAGAATAGTGACGATCTCACAGGTGGCACCGCTATCTATGGGAGAATAGGGAAGGTCACACAGGTGGCACCGCTATCTATGGGAGAAGAGGGAAGGTCTCACAGGTGGCACCGCTATCTATGGGAGAAGAGGGAAGGTCTCACAGGTGGCACTGCTATCTATGGGAGAAGAGGGAAGGTCTCACAGGTGGCACTGCTATCTATGGGAGAAGAGGGAAGGTCTCACAGGTGGCACTGCTATCTATGGGAGAAGAGGGAAGGTCTCACAGGTGGCACCGCTATCTATGGGAGAAGAGGGAAGGTCATACAGGTGGCACCGCTATCTATGGGAGAAGAGGGAAGGTCATACAGGTGGCACCGCTATCTATGGGAGAAGAGGGAAGGTCTCACAGGTGTCACCGCTTTCTATGGGAGAAGAGGGAAGGTCACACAGGTGGCACCGCTATCTATGGGAGAAGAGGGAAGATCTCACAGGTGGCACCGCTATCTATGGGAGAAAGTGACGATCTCACAGGTGGCACCGCTATCTATGGGAGAATAGTGACGATCTCACAGGTGGCACCGCTATCTATGGGAGAATAGTGACGATCTCACAGGTGGCACCGCTATCTATGGGAGAAGAGGGAAGGTCTCACAGGTGGCACCGCTATCTATGGAGAAGAGGGAAGGTCACACAGGTGGCACCGCTATCTATGGGAGAATAGTGACGATCTCACAGGTGGCACCGCTATCTATGGGAGAATAGTGACGATCTCACAGGTGGCACCACTATCTATGGGAGAAGAGGAAGGTCTCACAGGTGGCACCGCTATCTATGGGAGAAGAGGGAAGGTCTCACAGGTGGCACCGCTATCTATGGGAGAAGAGGAAGGTCTCACAGGTGGCACCGCTATCTATGGGAGAAGAGGGAAGGTCTCACAGGTGGCACCGCTATCTATGGGAGAAGAGGGAAGGTCTCACAGGTGGCACCGCTATCTATGGGAGAAGAGGGAAGGTCTCACAGGTGGCACCGCTATCTATGGGAGAAGAGGGAAGGTCTCACAGGTGGCACCGCTATCTATGGGAGAAGAGGGAAGGTCTCACAGGTGGCACCGCTATCTATGGGAGAAGAGGGAAGGTCTCACAGGTGGCACCGCTATCTATGGGAGAAGAGGGAAGGTCTCACAGGTGGCACCGCTATCTATGGGAGAAGAGGGAAGGTCTCTCAGGTGGCACCGCTATCTATGGGAGAAGAGGGAAGGTCTCACAGGTGGCACTGCTATCTATGGGAGAAGAGGGAAGGTCTCACAGGTGGCACCGCTATCTATGGGAGAAGAGGGAAGGTCTCACAGGTGGCACCGCTATCTATGGGAGAAGAGGGAAGGTCTCACAGGTGGCACCGCTATCTATGGGAGAAGAGGGAAGGTCTCACAGGTGGCACCGCTATCTATGGGAGAAGAGGGAAGGTCTCACAGGTGGCACCGCTATCTATGGGAGAAGAGGGAAGGTCTCACAGGTGGCACCGCTATCTATGGGAGAAGAGGGAAGGTCTCACAGGTGGCACCGCTATCTATGGGAGAAGAGGGAAGGTCTCACAGGTGGCACCGCTATCTATGGGAGAAGAGGGAAGGTCTCACAGGTGGCACCGCTATCTATGGGAGAAGAGGGAAGGTCTCACAGGTGGCACCGCTATCTATGGGAGAAGAGGGAAGGTCTCTCAGGTGGCACCGCTATCTATGGGAGAAGAGGGAAGGTCTTACAGGTAGCACCGCTATCTATGGGAGAATGTGGAGAACTCATTACACAGTAGTTGTGCAACCTGTGAGGAGGTGCCTTTTGTATCTTTACATAATAAATCGACATCTGACTATGCACATGTGTGAATTTCATCATTCAGACCTGTACAATAGTCCCCGATGTCACTGGGACATTCCAAGAACAGGCCTGTGAAATGTGCGGGACTTAGCATAGCAATGTCCAAAACTGTGTGGGTAAAAGGTATATTGGTAAGAATGCAGAAAGACCATGAATCAGGACCCCCTATCTAGTTGGGGCAGAGCCCAGAGGCAGGACCCCCCCCCCCATATATCTATCCTCCATTGCTGTATACCGTGTGGCTTCATCTTCATTATGTCAGTGTTACTTTCACAGCCGGTTGTATAAATTCTACCTTTAGCGTCCAGAGATCCGGTCTTGACCGGTTTGGCGGTCTGTACGGGGTGTGCAGGGATAGAGCCGCTCTCATCCAATCATCTCGCTATAATTCTTGCCCTTTTTATTTCTTAGGAAGCCAGAGATCCTGAAGCATATCGCACCGGGCGCTCAGCCGCCTTTCCTGCTGTTCCAAGGAGAGGTCCGAACAGACACCAATAAGATCGAGGAGTTCCTGGAGGAGATCCTGGCCCCCCCTAAGTATGTGTGAGCCGTGAAATATCGTCTCATTAACCTCCGGTGCCGCCATATTGTGCACTTAGCCATGGATTGATTTGTATGGCGCAATTACTTTCCTGAAGATCTTGGTGATCTCTATATTCTCCATCCACCTAAGAAAAGGAGATTCCTACCAAGAAAACCTTGGCAGATCTCACCGGTCTCACTGAATCCTCTAACCCTGGCACCTTGGGGGGGGGGTGCAGACAGAGAATTGGCACAGACCGGGTGCGGCGGGGCTATGAAGGCGCTGGCACTCTGCCTCCACCAGACGCCAGTTTGTGAAAGTTGTTGGTATATAGAAGCGCGTGTTCTGCTTAACATCCGAAATAACTCTGCTTTCTTAGATGATATCCTATGTTGGCAAGCTGGCTGACTGTTTCAGTAGCAACCAGCAGAATAGTGAGTGCAGCTCTGGAGTATAATACAGGAGGTAACTCAGGATCAGTAATGTAATGTATGTACACAGTGACTGCACCAGCAGAATAGTGAGTGCAACTCTGGAGTATAATACAGGAGGTAACCCAGGATCAGTAATGTAATGTATGTACATGGTGACTGCACCAGCAGAATAGAGAGTTCAGCTCTGGAGTATAATACAGAAGGTAACTCAGGATCAGTAATGTAATGTATGTACACAGTGACTGCACCAGCAGAATAGAGAGTTCAGCTCTGGAGTATAATACAGGAGGTAACTCAGGATCAGTAATGTAATGTACGTACACAGTGACTGCACCAGCAGAATAGAGAGTTCAGCTCTGGAGTATAATACAGGAGGTAACTCAGGATCAGTAATGTAATGTACGTACACAGTGACTGCACCAGCAGAATAGTGAGTGCAGCTCTGGAGTATAATACAGGAGGTAACTCAGGATCAGTAATGTAATGTATGTACACAGTGACTGCACCAGCAGAATAGAGAGTTCAGCTCTGGAGTATAATACAGGAGGTAACTCAGGATCAGTAATGTAATGTACGTACACAGTGACTGCACCAGCAGAATAGTGAGTGCAGCTCTGGAGTATAATACAGGAGGTAACTCAGGATCAGTAATGTAATGTATGTACACAGTGACTGCACAAGCAGAATAGAGAGTTCAGCTCTGGAGTATAATACAGAAGGTAACTCAGGATCAGTAATGTAATGTATGTACACAGTGACTGCACCAGCAGAATAGAGAGTTCAGCTCTGGAGTATAATACAGGAGGTAACTCAGGATCAGTAATGTAATGTACGTACACAGTGACTGCACCAGCAGAATAGAGAGTTCAGCTCTGGAGTATAATACAGGAGGTAACTCAGGATTAGTAATGTATATACACAATGACTGCACCAGCAGAATAGTGAGTGCAGTTCTGGAGTATAATACAGGAGGTAACTCAGGATCAGTAATGTGATGTATGTACACAGTGACTGCACCAGCAGAATAGTGAGTGCAGCTCTAGAGTATAATACAGGAGGTAACTCAGGATCAGTAATGTAATGTATGTACACAGTGACTGCACCAGCAGAATAGTGAGTGCAGCTCTGGAGGATAATACAGGAGGTAACTCAGGATCAGTAATGTATGTACACAGTGACTACACCAGCAGAATAGTGAGTGCAGCTCCGCAGCATAATATGGGATGTTTTACCCAGGAATGAGGTGTCTTTTTCCTGTGGCTAGGGTTGGATTATTTGTAATGGATGGGTACAGTAATGCATACAATGGTGTAGACACTGGGTGTATACATATTTGCCCAATATCTACCTGTAGCGATCACGAGCCTGCGGACAGCAATAAACCTCTACACCTGCTCTTGCTGCTGTATTGTGGTCTGGGCCTGGGAGTAAGACTGGCTCATCCTAAACTTTGGCATACGGCGTCCATCCTTGAGATTTACCTGCTCAGTGATCTTCTTTCCTTTATTACTTTTTGCAGAGCAGAATACAGCCGGAGTGTAGCTGAGGTGCGGCTGGCAAGGAATGTGCCCTGGGTGCTGGGAGTCAGGGGGTCACCTACAAATTGGGATATTATGAATACCAGAGCGGACATGCTCATTGCTCAGTTATTAATTTTTAAAGGGTTTTCCTGTTCCCTAAAGGATCCTATTAAAGTCTCTCTGAAAAATGAAATTAGTTTGTAATTTACTTGATTTAAAATGATTGATTTGTGCCTTATGAAAGAGGGAATGTTTCCTGGTGCTAAAGTTAAAGTGCGTTCATGGCGGAGCAGCCTCGTTCCCTCCAGAGCAGCGCTCTGCTACCATTTGTGCATGTTGAGCTTCTGTGGGCTTCATTCAGGTCTATGGATGCCACCAGACCTGCTCAGTTTCTGCATTGAGTCTATAGAAGCCTCCGGACTGCAATAATGCCCCACACAAGTCTATGAGACGTTGCACCGATGGCAGCATAGCTCTGCCCAGGAACGGCCTCCAGATCTTAGCGAGGAAACATTGACCATCACTGATCAGTTTTGAGACCGGTTGAGTGGACAGAAGATAATGGAGAACAGAGGAAAACTAGGCCGCGCTCACTCAGCCATGACGCCTGGAATGTCCGTCTGACCCACTGTACATCTCTTCTACAGATACCCAAAGCTGGCTGCCAAAAACCCAGAATCCAACACCGCTGGACTTGATGTCTTTGCCAAATTCTCCGCCTACATCAAGAATTGTAACCCCGGCCAGAGCCAAAGTAAGTGCAAAATCCTGGAAGCCCCGGAAAGGGGTCATCTACACCAAACACTGGCAATCCGGGCGGGGAAGGGGCAAGTCCTAAATGGAGGGTCCTATCCCATAGCGGGAGGCCTGTACTCCGAGAGAAGGGACTTGGGACCCAAATAAATAAGGAGACGATCTCCAAACATGGTGGGAAGAAAGCACAGGAATATGGGCGCACCGCTAGTGGGAGACACCTGCTGCAGATGATTTAGGGCGCATGGGATGGTGACCTGGAGGCAATTGTGCCCCCCCCATCCAGAAAGATTCTGGGTCTTGATGTCCAGGAAGATGGATAATGTTTTCATCTTAAAGCCCATGAATGAATATGAATATATATATATATATATATATATATATATATATATATATATATATATATATATATAATATATAGTATGTATGTATGTGTTTGTGTGTGTGTATGTATATATATATATATATATATATATCTATTATATAAAACCCGAAGGCCACTTCCGGAGGAGGCCACGCCCACTTCCGTGATGGTCGTCGCCCAGGCTCATCCAGTGCACTGTAGCCAGGCTGCCCCCCGGCTACAGTCACCGACACACGGAACGTTCCGATCTCGGAAGTTCCGTGTGCCCTCCTGCCACTCCCCCCCCACCCTCTGCCCTCCAGCCAGTACCTACATACCGGGGGGGGGCAGGGGGGCCCATTGCCCGCCACCTCGGAGGGCCACACACCACCCTGGGGGTACCCGTGCTCCCTGCCGTGTGCCTGGAGAGGAGGGAGGGCGGGACTTCCTCTCCTGCAGCTCTGCCCGCCCCTCCTCTCCTCCTACACCCGACATCCGGCCACCGGTAAGTCTGCAGCCATACAGGCTGCTCTGCCCTCCAACCTGTGTGCCCCCTCTGCCCTCTGTCCTCTGCCTCCTCTGCCCCCTCTGTGTCCTCTGCCCCCTGTCCTCTGTGTCCTCTGCCCCCTGTCCTCTGTGTCCTCTGCCCCCTGTCCTCTGTGTCCTCTGCCCCCTGTCCTCTGTGTCCTCTGCCCCCTGTCCTCTGTATCCTCTGCCCCCTGTCCTCTGTCCTCTGCCCCCTGTCCTCTGTGTCCTCTGCCCCCTGTCCTCTGCCCCCTGTCCTCTGTGTCCTCTGCCCCCTGTCCTCTGTGTCCTCTGCCCCCTGTCCTCTGTGTACTCTGCCTCCTCTGCCCCCTCTGTGTCCTCTGCCCCCTGTCCTCTGTGTCCTCTGCCCCCTGTCCTCTGTGTCCTTTGCCTCCTCTGCCCCCTCTGTGTCCTCTGCCCCCTGTCCTCTGTTTCCTCTGCCCCCTGTCCTCTGTTTCCTCTGCCCCCTGTCCTCTGTTTCCTCTGCCCCCTGTCCTCTGTGTCCTCTGCCCCCTGTCCTCTGTGTCCTCTGCCCCCTGTCCTCTGCCCCCTGTCCTCTGTGTCCTCTGCCCCCTGTCCTCTGTGTCCTCTGCCCCCTGTCCTCTGTGTCCTCTGCCTCCTCTGCCCCCTCTGTGTCCTCTGCCCCCTGTCCTCTGTGTCCTCTGCCCCCTGTCCTCTGTGTCCTCTGCCCCCTGTCCTCTGTGTCCTCTGCCCCCTGTCCTCTGTGTCCTCTGCCCCCTGTCCTCTGTGTCCTCTGCCCCTGTCCTCTGCCCTCTGCCCTGCCTCTGGTCCTCTGCCCCCTGTCCTCTGCGTTCCTCTGCCCCCCTCTGGTCCTCTGCCCCCTGTCCTCTGCCCCTGTTCCTCTGCCCCCTGTGCCTCTGCCCCTCCTCTGTGTCCTCTGCCCCCTGTCTCTGCCTGTGCCTCTGCCCCCTGTCCTCTGCCCTGCCCTGCCTGCCCTCTGTGTCCTCTGCCCCTCCCGCCCTCTGTGTCCTCTGCCCCCTCTGTTCCTCTGCCCCCTTGTCCCTGCCCCTGTCCTCTGCCCCTCCTGCCCTCTGTGTCTGCCTCTGCCCCTGTCTCTGCCCTGTCCTCGCCTCCTCTTTCCTCTGCCCCTGCCTCTGTGTCCTCTCCCCGTCTCGGTCCTCTGCCCTCCTCGGTCCTCTGCCCCTCCTCTGCTCTCCTCCCTGCCCCTTCCCTGCCCTGCCTCTGTCCTCTGCCCTTCCTTGGTCCTCTGCCCTGTCCTCTGGTCCTCTGCCCCCGTGTCCTCTGCCCCCTCTGTTCCTCGCCCCTTGTCTCTCCCCTCTTGTCCTCTCCCTCTGTTCCTCTGCCCTCTGGTCCTCTCCCCTCTGTCCTCTGCCCCTCTGGTCTCTGCCCCTCTTGTCTCTGCCCCTCTGGTCCTCTGCCCCTGTCCTCTGCCCCCCTCTGTCCTCTGCCCCCTCTGTCCTCGCCCCTCTGTGTCCCGCCCCCCGCTCCCTTCCTCTGCCCCCTGTCCCTCCCCCTCTGTCCTCTGCCCCTGTCCTCTGCCCTCTGTGTCTCTGCCCCTTGTCCCGCCCCTCTGTGTCTCTGCCCCTCTGTCCTCTGCCCCTCGTGTCTCTGCCCCTCTGTCCTCTGCCCCTCTGTGTCTCTGCCCCCTCTTGTCCTCTGCCCTCGGTCCTCCCTCTGGTCCTCGCCCCTCGTGTCCTTCCCTCTGTCCCTGCCCTCTCCCTGCCCTCTGCTCGCCCCTCTGTCTCTGCCCCCTCTGCCTCTGCCCCCTGTCCTCTGCCCCCTTCCTCGTCCTCGCCCCCTGTCCCTGCTCCTCTGCCCCGCCTCTGCTCGCCCTCGCCCCTGTCTCTGCCCCTCTGCCCCCTCGTCCTCGCCTCTGCCCCCGTCCCTCGTCCTCTGCCCCTGCGCCCTCCCCTCTGTCCCTGCCCCTCTGCGTCCTCTGCCCCTCTCGTCCTCTGCCCCTCTGCTCCTCTGCCCCCTCTGTCCCCCCCCTCTGTGTCCTCTGCCCCCTCTGTCCTCTGCCCTCTGTCCTCTGCCCTCGTCCTCTGCCCTCGTCCCTGCCCCTCTGTGTCCTCTGCCCCCCTGTGTCCTCTGCCCCCTCTGTGTCCTCTCCCCCCTGTGTCTCTGCCCCCTGGTCCTCCCCCCTCTGTGTCCTCCCCCTCTGTTCCTCTGCCCCCTCTGTGTCCTCTGCCCTCTTTCCTCTGCCCCCTCTCCCTGCCCCTCGTGTCCTCTGCCTCTGTGTCCTCTGCCCTCTCCCTGTCCTCTGCCCTGTGCCTCTGCCCTGTCCTCTGCCCTCTGTGTCCTCTGCCCTGTCCTCGCCTCTGCCCCCTCCTCTGCCCTTCCCTGCGTCTCTGCCCCCTCTGGTCCTCTCCCCTTCCTCTGCCCTCTGCCCTGCCTCTGCGTCCTCTCCCCTGCCTCTGCGTCCTCTGCCCTGCCTCTGCGTCCTCTGCCCCCCTTCCTCTGCTCCTCTGCCCCCTGTCCTCTGCTCCTCTGCCCCTGTCCTCCCTCGTCCTCTGCCCCCTGTCCTCTGCTGTCCTCTGCCCCCTGTCCTCTCGTCCTCTGCCCCCTGTCCTCTGCGTCCTCTGCCCCCTGTCCTCTGCCCCCTGTCCTCTGCGTCCTCTGCCCCCTGTCCTCTGCCCAGCCGCCTCTGCCCCCTGTCCTCTGCGCTGACCACTCTGCCCACGTCGCTGCGCTGACCAATCTCACCGCACTCACTGCTAACCACTGAGCCACCGCACTCACTGCTAACCACTGAGCCACCGCACTCACTGCTAACCACTGAGCCACCGCACTCACTGCTAACCACTGAGCCACCGCACTCACTGCTAACCACTGAGCCACCGCACTCACTGCTAACCACTGAGCCACCGCACTCACTGCTAACCACTGAGCCACCGCACTCACTGCTAACCACTGAGCCACCGCACTCACTGCTAACCACTGAGCCACCGCACTCACTGCTAACCACTGAGCCACCGCACTCACTGCTAACCACTGAGCCACCGCACTCACTGCTAACCACTGAGCCACCGCACTCACTGCTAACCACTGAGCCACCGCACTCACTGCTAACCACTGAGCCACCGCACTCACTGCTACCCACTGAGCCGCCTCTATACACACAATTCATTTCACCGCACTCCCGTAACTATTAGTAAATAAACTATATATGGATTCTAGACTACCCAATTCTTTAGAATCGGGCCGCCATCTAGTATATATATATATATATATATAATATAATTATATGTAGATATTCTAATGTGTGTGTGTATCTCTCTAAGAAAAGGTCCTTTCTCCTGAATATTGTTCCATATTTGTGTACATGTGTGTTAGGCCCATGTCACACACACAGATATCTGTGCAGAGATTGTTCACAGATCTCTGGTTGCAGTGAAATCATGGACAGATTGTTCATTTATACACGGCCACAAAATGGAACAATGTGTCCATGATTTCACTGCAACCAGAGATCTGTGAACTATCTTTGCACAGATATCTGTGTGTGTGACGTGGCCCTTAAGGGGGGTAACACGTCTCGATATCGCGGCGATATCGGAGGCAACGACGCGGGAGCGCGCATTTAGTGCACGTTTCTCCCTGCATCGCATCGCCAGTTTACACGCCCGCGATATCGGGATGCAACGTCCCTCCGATGTGTATGCCCACCAACCCAGGAACAACCATTTAACATGGGAGTGAATGGGTGACGTCAGCGTACACATCGGAGTTGGGCTGTTACACGCTACGATGCTGCTACAACGGCCATGCGATATCGGGCAGTTGAATAGCTCGGCATCGCGTTGTACGTTCAAACCGTACAACGTGCGCCCGATATCGGGTCCCAATCGCGACCCACGTGACTTTTTGTTGGAGTTGGACTCCGATATCGCGGCGTGTAAACCCGCCATCAGAGATAATCCGTCCACATCACAGGTGCAGCATATAAAGATGCTGATTAGACACTTGATTATTGCGCAGTTGCACCTATGGCTGCCACAGTAAAGGGCCATTCTAGAATGAGCAGTGTTACTGTATTGAGTGGGTCAGAACACCAGTCACTATCTGGTGTGAGCACAGTCTGCTCTGCACAGTGAAAACCTGGATTCACCTGTAAAGAGATAAGCTCCCATTCAGTGGTGTCTGGCACATTGGAGAGGTTAAGGCACACCTGTGCAATGATCAGGCTGTCTAATCAGCATGTTGGCATAACAAACATGTGAGGGGGATGGATTACAATGGCCCCGAGTCCAGTTACTTCCCGCAGCATTGTGCAGAAGACCCATCACCTGTCAATCTCATGATTGCTAAGACCAGCAGAGGTCGTGATACAGTTGTATTGTGCTGTGTAGTCAGATCTGGACGGATAAAGCTGTAAAATCCTGTTTTCACCTTGACGTGTGGCTGCCTTGCTGATCCATAATGAATGGTCACCATATAAATTAAGGAACTTATTTCTCTTATGGGCCCACCTCATCCCACCTCCTCTCGCACCTCCTCCTCCTCGCCCCTCGTCCCCCCACCTCCTCCTCCTCTCGCCCCTCGTCCCCCCACCTCCTCCTCCTCTCGCCCCTCGTCCCCCCACCTCCTCCTCCTCTCTCGCCCCTCGTCCCCCCACCTCCCTCCTCCTCTCGCCCCTCGTCCCCCCACCTCCTCCTCCTCCTCTCGCCCCTCGTCCCCCCCACCTCCTCCTCCTCCTCTCGCCCCTCGTCCCCCCCACCTCCTCCTCCTCCTCTCGCCCCTCGTCCCCCCCACCTCCTCCTCCTCCTCTCGCCCCTCGTCCCCCCCACCTCCTCCTCCTCCTCCTCCTCTCGCCCCTCGTCCCCCCCACCTCCTCCTCCTCCTCCTCCTCCCCCCCCTCGTCCCCCCCACCTCCTCCTCCTCCTCCTCTCGCCCCTCGTCCCCCCCACCTCCTCCTCCTCCTCCTCTCGCCCCTCGTCCCCCCCACCTTCCTCCTCCTCTCGCCCCTCGTCCCCCCCACCTCCTCCTCCTCCTCTCGCCCCTCGTCCCCCCCACCTCCTCCTCCTCCTCCTCTCGCCCCTCGTCCCCCCCCACCTCCTCCTCCTCCTCCTCTCGCCCCTCGTCCCCCCCACCTCCTCCTCCTCCTCCTCTCGCCCCTCGTCCCCCCCACCTCCTCCTCCTCCTCCTCTCGCCCCTCGTCCCCCCCACCTCCTCCTCCTCCTCCTCTCGCCCCTCGTCCCCCCCACTCCTCCTCCTCCTCCTCTCGCCCCTCGTCCCCCCCACCTCCTCCTCCTCCTCCTCCTCTCGCCCCTCGTCCCCCCCACCTCCTCCTCCTCTCGCCCCTCGTCCCCCCCACCTCCTCCTCCTCTCGCCCCTCGTCCCCCCCACCTCCTCCTCTCCTCTCGCCCCTCGTCCCCCCCACCTCCTCCTCCTCTCGCCCCTCGTCCCCCCCCACCTCCTCCTCCTCTCGCCCCTCGTCCCCCCCCACCTCCTCTTCCTCTCGCCCCTCGTCCCCCCCCCCACCTCCTCCTCCTCTCGCCCCTCGTCCCCCCCCACCTCCTCCTCCTCTCGCCCCTCGTCCCCCCCCCACCTCCTCCTCTCCCCCTCGTCCCCCCCCACCCTCCTCCTCCTCTCGCCCCTCGTCCCCCCCCCACCTCCTCCTCCTCTCGTCCCCCCCCCTCCTCCTCCTCTCGCCCCTCGTCCCCCCCCACCTCCTCCTCCTCTCGCCCCTCGTCCCCCCCCACCTCCTCCTCCTCTCGCCCCTCGTCCCCCCCCCCCCACCTCCTCCTCTCGCCCCTCGTCCCCCCCCCCACCTCCTCCTCTCGCCCCTCGTCCCCCCCCACCTCCTCCTCCTCTCGCCCCTCGTCCCCCCCCACCTCCTCCTCCTCTCGCCCCTCGTCCCCCCCCCCCCACCTCCTCCTCCTCTCGCCCCTCGTCCCCCCACCTCCTCCTCCTCCTCTCGCCCCTCTCCATGCCTTCTGTGGCCTGATGCAATAGTAGCAGTCTGCAGTCTGCGGAGGGGAAGCTTCACTTTTTGGCTTGTATTGTAGAAGCCTGGAGGCCCCATCACTATCAGTCACAACCACAACTTCCTCCCTCCTCCAGCTCTTGCTGACTGCACACTATTTCCGCAGTTTGTCTCCAGCATGAGGTCACTTCTATCTCCAGGGAGTTTCCTCTGTTGCAGAAACCTCAAGAAGAGACTCAAGGCTTCGGCCTGCAAGTCTTAATGGGAGAAATCAGCAGAGCTGCAGTGTAAAGCATGAGGGGTGACAGAGCAGTAAGGAGACTTTATTTACTGACTGTATAGTATCCTACGTGTCAGTAGGTGATGGACTTCACTGAATTTGCTCCGTCCTCCTCCAACATGTCATCATTTATTTGTATACTGTCCTGGTGTAACCCTGGCTCCTCTCCTCCACAGTCCAGGAGAAAGGCCTCCTGAAGGCTCTGCAGATTCTGGACCATTACCTGAACACTCCGCTCCCGGAAGAAATAGATGAGAACTGCGCCGAGGACGAGTCCGTGTCCCGCCGCAAGTTTCTGGATGGAGACGAGCTGACGCTAGCGGACTGCAACCTCCTCCCTAAGCTGCACATAGTACAGGTGAGAGGCGCCATAGTCCTCCAGGGTGATCTGTGATATGGACATGGGCGAGAGGAACTGCAGGGTAAAGCATGGGGGTGAGAGCGCAGCTGTATAAGCTTTAGAATAGAGAGATGGTGTGGATCAAAATGTCTCCGATTTTCCTTTTTAAGCTTAGACTACCACACAGCTAAAGTACGGTCCCTGAGAATAGGCGCACCATAGCCGAACAGAGCACTGACCTACATGTGATGGTGCTCCTCCGACCCTCACTGTATACAGTATCACACATATAGAAATGTGCTCCTCCGACCCTCACTGTATACAGTATCACATATAAAGAAATGTGCTCCTCCGACCCTCACTGTATACAGTATCACACATATAGAAATGTGCTCCTCCGACCCTCACTGTATACAGTATATCACATAAAGAAATGTGCTCCTCCGACCCTCACTGTATACAGTATCACATATAGAAATGTGCTCCTCCGACCCTCACTGTATACAGTATCACACATATAGAAATGTGCTCCTCCGACCCTCACTGTATACAGTATCACATATAAAGAAATGTGCTCCTCCGACCCTCACTGTATACAGTATCACACATATAGAAATGTGCTCCTCCGACCCTCACTGTATACAGTATCACACATATAGAAATGTGCTCCTCCGACCCTCACTGTATACAGTATCACATATAAAGAAATGTGCTCCTCCGACCCTCACTGTATACAGTATCACACATATAGAAATGTGCTCCTCCGACCCTCACTGTATACAGTATCACATATAAAGAAATGTGCTCCTCCGACCCTCACTGTATACAGTATCACACATATAGAAATGTGCTCCTCCGACCCTCACTGTATACAGTATCACACATATAGAAATGTGCTCCTCCGACCCTCACTGTATACAGTATCACACATATAAAGAAATGTGCTCCTCCGACCCTCACTGTATACAGTATCACAATATAAGAAATGTGCTCCTCCGACCCTCACTGTATACAGTATCACACATATAGAAATGTGCTCCTCCGACCCTCACTGTATACAGTATCACATATAAAGAAATGTGCTCCTCCGACCCTCACTGTATACAGTATCACACATATAGAAATGTGCTCCTCCGACCCTCACTGTATACAGTATCACATAAAGAAATGTGCTCCTCCGACCCTCACTGTATACAGTATCACATAAAATGTGCTCCTCCGACCCTCACTGTATACAGTATCACACATATAGAAATGTGCTCCTCCGACCCTCACTGTATACAGTATCACATATAAGAAATGTGCTCCTCCGACCCTCACTGTATACAGTATCACACATAAATGTGCTCCTCCGACCCTCACTGTATACAGTATCACACACAAAGAAATGTGCTCCTCCGACCCTCACTGTATACAGTATCACACGTATAGAAATGTGCTCCTCCGACCCTCACTGTATACAGTATCACACATAAAATGTGCTCCTCCGACCCTCACTGTATACAGTATCACATAAAGAAATGCAGCTCCTCCCCCTCCTCTCACCTTTTGCTAGTTGATATGTAAATATGTTTTGTAATCCTGAATTCCACTCTCGCTCCTTTCAGCTTGCAGATCCCTGAAATTGCAGCAATCACCTCCTATTCTGTCTGCAAGTCACGAAACTGGCACCTCTCGCCCCTCTCTGCAGGTCCCTACACTGGCACCTCTCGCCCCTCTCTGCAGGTCCCTACACTGGCACCTCTCGCCCCTCTCTGCAGGTCCCTACACTGGCACCTCTCGCCCCTCTCTGCAGGTCCCTACACTGGCACCTCTCGCCCCTCTCTGCAGGTCCCTACATTGGCACCTCTCGCCCCTCTCTGCAGGTCCCTACACTGGCACCTCTCGCCCCTCTCTGCAGGTCCCTACACTGGCACCTCTCGCCCCTCTCTGCAGGTCCCTACACTGGCACCTCTCGCCCCTCTCTGCAGGTCCCTACACTGGCACCTCTCGCCCCTCTCTGCAGGTCCCTACACTGGCACCTCTCGCCCCTCTCTGCAGGTCCCTACACTGGCACCTCTCGCCCCTCTCTGCAGGTCCCTACACTGGCACCTCTCGCCCCTCTCTGCAGGTCCCTACACTGGCACCTCTCGCCCCTCTCTGCAGGTCCCTACACTGGCACCTCTCGCCCCTCTCTGCAGGTCCCTACACTGGCACCTCTCGCCCCTCTCTGCAGGTCCCTACACTGGCACCTCTCGCCCCTCTCTGCAGGTCCCTACACTGGCACCTCTCGCCCCTCTCTGCAGGTCCCTACACTGGCACCTCTCCTCTCGCCCCTCTCTGCAGGTCCCTACACTGGCACCTCTCGCCCCTCTCTGCAGGTCCCTACACTGGCACCTCTCGCCCCTCTCTGCAGGTCCCTACACTGGCACCTCTCGCCCCTCTCTGCAGGTCCCTACACTGGCACCTCTCGCCCCTCTCTGCAGGTCCCTACACTGGCACCTCTCGCCCCTCTCTGCAGGTCCCTACACTGGCACCTCTCGCCCCCACTCTCTTGTCCCTACACTGGCACCTCTCGCCCCCACTCTCTTGTCCCTACACTGGCACCCTCTCGCCCCTCCTCTCTTGTCCCTACACTGGCACCTCTCGCCCCCCCTCTCTTGTCCCTACACTGGCACCTCTTGTTCCTCTCTGCAGGTCCTTGGAATGACACCCCTCAACCCCTCTCTGCAAGTTCTTAAAATGGCACTTCTCCCCCTGTCTATATGCCCTTGAAATGGCACCTCTTGCCCTCTCTCTGCAGGTCCCTGAAATGGCACCTCTTGCCCCTCCTTTGTCTGTAGGTCCCTAATATCGCACACTGTGCTTCTTCTCTGTTTACAGGCACTCTTTGCCTGCAGTTCTCTGAAATTACACCTCTCATCCTCCTTCTGGCTGTATGCCCTTGAAATGGCGCCTCTCGCCCCTCTGTAGGTCCCTGAATTGGCGCGCCTCGCCCCTCTGCCTGTCACTGAATTGGCGCCTCTCGCCCCTCTGCCTGTCACTGAATTGGCGCCTGTCACTGAATTGGCGCCTCTCGCCCCTCTCTGCGAGTTTTTAAAATCTCACCTCTTGCCTCTCTCTTTTTCTGTATGCTGCTGAATTGGCGCCTCTCGCCCTTCTGCCTGTCACTGAATTGGCGCCTCTCGCCCCTCTGCCTGTCACTGAATTGGCGCCTCTCGCCCCTCTGCCTGTCACTGAATTGGCGCCTCTCGCCCCTCTACCTGTCACTGAATTGGCGCCTCTCGCCCCTCTACCTGTCACTGAATTGGCGCCTCTCGCCCCTCTGCCTGTCACTGAATTGGCGCCTCTCGCCCCTCTGCCTGTCACTGAATTGGCGCCTCTCGCCCCTCTGCCTGTCACTGAATTGGCGCCTCTCGCCCCTCTGCCTGTCACTGAAGTGGCGCCTCTCGCCCCTCTGCCTGTCACTGAATTGGCGCCTCTCGCCCCTCTGCCTGTCACTGAATTGGCGCCTCTCGCCCCTCTGCCTGTCACTGAATTGGCGCCTCACGCCCCTCTGCCTGTCACTGAATTGGTACCTCTCGCCCCTCTGCCTGTTTGTCTCACCTCTTGCCCCTCTTTATTCTGCAGGTGGTCTGTGAGAAGTATCGAGGCTTTAAGGTCCCAGAGGAGTTCACTGGAATCAAGCGTTATCTGAAACACGCCTACGAGCGGGAAGAATTTCTTAGCACGTGCCCGGCCAAAGCTGAAATTGAACTTGCATACGCCCAGGTGGCAAGACCCCTCAAGTAACCGGACCGCTCAAAGAGAAAGAGGAACTCCTCCTATTTAAACTCCTAAAAATGAAAACAAAAAATTGCTTCTGTTCCTTTAAGGAGGACGGAGCATCGATTGGCCTGTCCAACTACCACTCAATAAAGCTAAAACCCCTCTCCTCTAACTGGGGGCACTGTTATCATAGAAATGGACCAGTACAGTTCCCATAAGCTGCCTCTAGGTGGCAGTGTATAGGGCATATTGCATGTGCCTCTCTTATAGGACTATCTGTATTCTGTAGAGAAAGGAGTCATTTTCTGCTGTGCCTTATAGTGGACGTCGCTAGGTCAAAAGCCGCCAAATTTGCTTCCATTTTGTTCTTGCTGCTCCCCTAAGTGTTCTATTTTCATTAATTTTTAATCTCCACGTGTTTCCAGAGGTGTGGACTTATCATTTGATGGTAATTTTATGGTCTTTACAAGTAGATGCCATTCACAAGATCCTCAGGGCGTGTCTTTAGATAGCCACACCTCCTTACTAAAGAACCATATATGGTAATGCCAAATTAAACGCTCCATATTTCTGGATCCATATGGTGAATTAAAGAAAAACTTGCTCAGGAGACCAGAGGGAAAAAATAGGAGCAAAAGCTGATTAATTTTGACCACTCCTATTTACAGCTAATTATTTTTCTTATTTCTTTACTCTTTGTAGTCCAATAATGTTTATCTAATCAATGCCAATATTCCACTAGATGGGCTCAGACAATCAAAATATACAATGCTTTCTACCTCTCCTGGAAGAGCTCTCTATACTCAGTACATACAGTAGTCCATATGGGAAGTAAAATATCTATATAAGGGCTATGGGAACATATACTGTCATATCCGCCACAAGTGCCTGGTAATGCCCTCTGACTGTAAACATGAGGGCAAGGGACCAATATTACATAGGAGACCCCAAATGTATATTTTCTGATACAAAATTTCCTCCCTGGCCGCTTGTTGTATTTTTGAAACCCCCACCCGACCCTTTAAAACAGCTAAAGGGGGTTGCCAAGTTTAGACCTTTGTTAGAGGGGACCAGCCACCAGGACTTAACCACCTGTAAATCAGTGCAGCATCTGATTGATGTGTGCAGCATGACATCACTTTTGTTTTTTTTTATTCCTCCCCTGTGGGCTTGTCTATCTGCTGTAAGCCAACCCCCCTCGTCCTGGATGGCTTGGGCCCCTGGATGGCTTGGGCCCCTGGATGGCTGGGCCCCTGGATGGCTGGGCCCCTGGATGGCTAAGCCCTGGATGAGCCCTGGATGAATCCAAGGTAGGAAGGGTTCGGCTTACAGCACATAGACGAGCCCACAGGGGAGAAATAAAAAAACAGTGATGTCATGCTGCACACGTCAATCACCTCCTGCACTGATTTACAGGTGGTTAAATCTTGGGTGTTGGTTCCCTTTAACCATTGTCTGGCACTATGGGGTCACTATGACCCCATTCAGCTTGCATATTTAAGTAAAGGTTGTTCAATAACCAGTAATATATGATCTTTGTGGGTCTGGCTGCTGAGGATCCCACCTATCTTGTCCATTGGGCACGTGTGATCACCTTCTGGTTGCACGCACTCGTTTTTTTCTCCATTCACACAATGGATTTTGGTACTCCCATTCATGAGTTCCTTAGGTTGGGACCCCGGGAGTTGGGACCCTTTTCCTACAGATAGGTAAAAAAGCATCTTGTATGGACATTTACGGCCCCATATTTATCAATAGGAGCAGGTTGCAACTTCCAAGAGTGTGGAGGATCAGACCTGTCCGCTAGCTGCCCATAGGTTTTATGGTGTAATACTTCATCTCTCCTGTGGGTGTGCTGTTGGGTAACTGAACACTTACTGCCAAGGATCCAGCAGCGATCACTGGTGCTGCCAGCCGTAATTAACTATCGGAGGAACCTTGTAACAAAAAATAGTTCAACCAAAATGGAGAATCCCTTTAAGTTTCTGCCTTACAGACGGAGACCCTTCAATATGAGGGATCTGCAGGGAGACCCTTCAATATGAGGGATCTGCAGGGAGTAGATCACAAAGAATTCTGCAAAAATAACCACATATCTGACCCCAGAAGGGTTTGATTTTGGGTGGAGGACCTCTTTTTCCAGTTCACTGCATTTCCATTTAGTCTGGTCCCTGTGTGACTACACGGGGGCTCTCGAGGATCTGATAACTGGGCGTGAGACCTGCCATTTATAGACTTTCTGTATATTTCTAATGTTAAGATGCCTTTTTGTTTTTTGATTAACACACGACAACCCCCCCCCCTCCTTGCCCCCCCGCCCTCTAATAGCAGACGCTGACCTTTAGTTTTGATTCTCAGATGACAATGTCGCCCCCTAGAGTCTGTTTATTTGTTACATTAGTTTGTCTGGGACTCGTTCTCACTTTATAAACCCAACATAGAAGTTGTATATTTAATATTATAAATAAAATCAGCCTGAATATTCACATTTATATTAAAAAACAAACCTGAAAACCCCATGTCAGAGAGGTGTCTGTGTGTTATGTATGTGGGACTGGGGTAGCTAAAAGAAAAAATAGCTCCTTGCTGACTGTTTCCGTACAAAGCCGCACACTAGAACACTTACAATGGATATCCAAGATTGATCAACTTCACTGCATTCTGTCAAAAACAGCGCCACCCCTGTCTACAGGTTGCATGTGGTATTACAGCATCGGCCCATTCACTTAAATGGAGCTGAACTGCAATATCACACACAACCTGTAGACAGGGGCGGCGCTGTTTTTGTAAGAAATCAGCCATGTTTATAGAATTGTGGACAATCCCCTTTAATGTATTGGTCAATACATATGAGCCCGATAACTAACGACATGGTTCATCTTGTGTATCGGGGACCCTAACCTGAAATACCTCTGTGTGCGATTAAAAATCTGCATGTTTGGGCAGATGGGATCCTGGCTATAGAGGAAGGTGATTCCACCATGGTTAAAGGGCCAGGGGTGCACAGACAGATAAACTACTACAAATGTATCAAGAGATTGACCAGCAACACCAATAGATGTGAACAGGTGCCAGCTGAAAAAACATGACTACAAAGGGATATACAGCTGCACACTACAACACCTGTACATATGTTCCTTTCAGCTGGCACTTATTAACATTTATTGGTGTTGCCGGTCAGTCTTTTATTACATTTGTTTCTGTACATAGGCCAGAGGGGTAGTGGTGGTTAAGAGTTAGATTGAAATAAATTTTGTAAACTTTTTTTTTTTTTTTTTTTAAACAGCGCCACTTTTGACTACAGGCTTGGTCTGGTATTGCAGTCTGGATTTATTTACTTTTTGGGGGTAATATCAGACTTTGCCTATGGGCAGGAATGGTTCTGCACCATTGGCCACTTTCCACACATCCTATTTTTATTCTTTTTTTGCATAAATGAAGAGAGGAAAAAAAGCGCCAGTCTTCATCAGTGAGTAGGATCAAATCGAGAACCAGGACTTTTATGGACCCATGGACTTATATGGGTGATTTTGATGTGTGACTCGGACTATATATATAATATTTGGAATGTATGCGACAGAAAACAAATAGTACATGAGAATATCTGACATCACGGCATGCCGCAGCGTCTCATTTCAGCCCCATCTCACATCACAGCACACAGCAGCATCTCTCACCTCCGCCCCATCTGACATCACGGCACACTGCAGCATCTCTCACCTCAGCCCCATCTGACATCACAGCACACTGCAGCATCTCTCACCTCAGCCCCATCTGACATCACTGCACACTGCAGCATCTCTCACCTCTGCCCCATCTGACATCACTGCACACTGCAGCATCTCTCACCTCTGCCCCATCTGACATCACTGCACACTGCAGCATCTCTCACCTCTGCCCCATCTGACATCACTGCACACTGCAGCATCTCTCACCTCTGCCCCATCTGACATCACTGCACACTGCAGCATCTCTCACCTCAGCCCCATCTGACAACACGGCACGCCGCAGCATCTCTCACCTCAGCCCCATCTGACATCACGGCACACTGCAGCATCTCTCAGCCCCATCTCACATCACGGCACACTGCAGCATCTCTCACCTCTGCCCCATCTCACATCACAGCACACTGCAGCGTCTCTCACCTCTGCCCCATCTGACATCACGGCACACTGCAGCGTCTCACCTCAGCCCCATCTGACATCACAGCACACTGCAGCGTCTCTCACCTCTGCCCCATCTGACATCACGGCACACTGCAGCATCTCTCACCTCTGCCCCATCTCCCAACACTGCACGCTGCAGCATCTCTCACCTCTGCCCCATCTGACATCACGGCACACTGCAGCATCTCTCACCTCAGCCCCATCTGACATCACGGCACACTGCAGCGTCTCTCACCTCTGCCCCATCTGACATCACAGCACACTGCAGCATCTCTCACCTCAGCCCCATCTGACATCACGGCACACTGCAGCGTCTCTCACCTCTGCCCCATCTGACATCACAGCACACTGCAGCATCTCTCACCTCCGCCCCATCTGACATCACGGCACGCTGCAGCATCTCTCACCTCTGCCCCATCTGACATCACGGCACACTGCAGCATCTCTCACCTCCGCCCCATCTCACATCACTGCACGCTGCAGCATCTCTCACCTCAGCCCCATCTCACATCACTGCACGCTGCAGCATCTCTCACCTCAGCCCCATCTCACATCACGGCACGCTGCAGCATCTCTCACCTCAGCCCCATCTGACATCACTGCACACTGCAGCATCTCTCACCTCAGCCCCATCTGACATCACGGCACGCTGCAGCATCTCTCACCTCAGCCCCATCTGACATCACAGCACACTGCAGCATCTCTCACCTCAGCCCCATCTCACATCACAGCACACTGCAGCGTCTCTCACCTCAGCCCCATCTGACATCACGGCACGCTGCAGCGTCTCTCACCTCAGCCCCATCTGACATCACGGCACACTGCAGCATCTCTCACCTCATCCCCATCTGACATCACTGCACACTGCAGCATCTCTCACCTCCGCCCCATATGACATCACGGCACACTGCAGCATCTCACCTCAGCCCCATCTGACAGCACGGCACGCTGCAGCATCTCTCACCTCTGCCCCATCTGACATCATGGCACGCTGCAGCATCTCTCACCTCAGCCCCATCTGACATCACGGCACGCTGCAGCATCTCACCTCAGCCCCATCTGACAGCACGGCACGCTGCAGCATCTCTCACCTCCGCCCCATATGACATCACGGCACACTGCAGCATCTCACCTCTGCCCCATCTGACAGCACGGCACGCTGCAGCATCTCTCACCTCTGCCCCATCTGACATCACGGCACGCTGCAGTGTCTCTCACCTCAGCCCCATCTGACATCACTGCACACTGCAGCATCTCTCACCTCTGCCCCATCTGACAGCACGGCACGCTGCAGCATCTCTCACCTCTGCCCCACCTGACATCACGGCACGCTGCAGCATCTCTCACCTCAGCCCCATGTGACATCACAGCACACTGCAGCATCTCTCCAGGCCTTCTGTCAGATTGGGTGGACAGGAGCGTCACTGACGGTTCCCTGTAACATTCAGCTGGAGCTCTCCATGGTTTACCTTGGAAATTGGGAGGGAGGGGGTGCAAAACCTGGCAGAAGTCATAGCCTCATAAGTAAAGGCTAATATTACATGTTACTGGGAGACGTCTCCTGTAATCAGGTTGTGAACAGATCTCAAATAATGTAAGATTTCTAGTGAAAGGCTGTGAGATAATGGGGCGATTCTGGATTTGGGGTGGAGTAACTCTCCGGCAGAGGAGGCTTTGAGGTTGTGCATCACTAATACAAGATGTTTGTGAACATGCCACCGCACGCCTCATCTACCCGTCAGGTACAGTCTGGTGAGGTGGGAGTGTGTATAATGTAGTATATATATTATTTGCCTCAGTGTACAGACATTGCATTTGTCCTATAAGGCTATTATTGCATATATCGTTTTGTCTTTGTTAAGCAGCTCCCTGTACCCATTGCGGCACTTACAGGGCTCAAATTGCCCATGGAGGCGCTTACAATGCTCACAATACCCCTGGGGGCGCTTACAGTGCTCATATTTCATACATCACTCCCTACATTCCTCTTTGTAAAGCAGTTCTGCCCCATGTTGTCATTGTCCTTGCACCCACTGGCTGCTGCCACTAGGGGGAGCTCTTTTCCTGATGTACAGTATACAGCTCCCATGCATCTGTTTGCAAACAGCTCCCTCTAGTGGTGGTTGCAGGAAGTGACAAAAATGTTCTTTTTAAATAAAAGACAATACTCAAATTTAAGGGGGGTGTTTCTGTAGTATCTTCTTTTTTTTAATTTTATTAATCACCAGTATATATGTCACATTTTTATTCCTATTATACTCTCGGCAGGGAATAGTAGTATATAAATGTATCATTATGTGTAAATATAATATATATATGTATGTAACTTGCATGTAGAAGAGCAGTTGCAATGCTCTGGCCCTCACATAACAGGGTTAGGTCAGTAGGAGCAGTAGTAGTGCCGGTATCAGGGCGACGGTTAGTGATGATTTTGACACCATGCCGGAGTTGCAGAGGTCGGTGTCGCAGCAGGTATTGTGATAGGTCACGTTGATTCCCAGCGTGCTCTTCTCACCACTGATCCCGCACAGACTGTTCACAGCGCAGCTCATCTCATGTAAGGTAAATGGAAAGTTTTCTGTGGGAGAAAAGGGACATCACTGTACAAGGGGGCTCTCTATACAAAGGGTTCAATGCTGCAATCCACAAATTGTCCACAAGGGGGCTCTCTATACAAAGGGTTTAATGCTGCACTCTGCAAACTGTCTACAAGGGGGCTCTCTATACAAAGGATTTAATTATGTAATTCCCATAGTGTCCACAAAGGGGCTCTCTATATTGAGGAGCCAATGCTGCAATCCCCATACTGGCCACAAGGGGGCTCTCTATATTGAGGAGCCAATGCTGCGATCCCCATACTGGCCACAAGGGGGCTCTCTGTATGGAAGATTTATTGCTGCAATCCCCATACTGGCCACAAGGGGCTCTCTATATTGAGGAGTCAATGCTGCAATCCAAAAACTCTCCGCATGGGGGCTCTCTGCATTTCTATTTAGAAATAACGTCTATATGTCTTTAACAATGTTTTCATAAACTGACAGCAATCAGAGATCTTGAAAATTGACCCTTGAAACCTATTTCTTAATCGATTCAGACCCAACATTCTAATTAAAGGGGGGGGGGGGGGGGGGGGGGGGGATGTCCAGGATTAAGAAAACTTCACTACATTCTTTCAAAAACAGCGCCACCCTCTGTCTACAGGTCACATGTGGTATTACAGCATAGGCCTATTCCCTTCAATTGAGCTGAGCTGCAATATCACATACAACCTGTAGACAGGGGTGGCGCTGTTTTTGAAGGAAATCGGTCATGTTTATAGAATTCTGGACAACTTCCTTAAGAGAGATTGAGCCCCGTCCACCATAAACACAAAGTATAGAGAACCTGTCTGATGTAGAAAATAATTGCATTACAATGAACAGTTCTTATTGATTGGTTCCTCTGATGCTCCTCCTGGAATGTGTGAATACATTGATATTTGGTGTGACCCCTTGGGGGTGTGCCCCATGTCTCTGCACCGTTTGGCATTGTCCAATCAGTGCTGACAGATTGAGGGGGTGCAGTGACACACTCCTTTGTTTCTCCTTATGGAGAGTGACACACCAGATCTGCCATGCCAGTAATGAGGAGACTTATAGCCGCATTGCTCCTCATGGAAATAAAATGTACAAATGTCTCTTCGGAGAGGAAATAGACTTGAACTCTAGTGCCACCTATTGGAAGTAGCAGTTCTAAACGTCAATAGTAACCCTTTAACGAGCCTTGTCATGTGACTTGGGACATACCAGAACCTCAATTTGTTTCGGAGTATTGCCTCTCGACAGTGCAAAGTATGAGATCTGATCTGGCTGTATGAGAGGCCAAGTGAGGTCTAGGGGGTAACGTTTCTCCTTATGGAGAGGGACATGACAGTAATGAGGAGACTTAAAAGCTTCTGAAGAAAGAATCTGTATATTTTACTTTGAGAGGAGGTAGACTTGAACTCTTGTGCCACCTATTAGAAGTAGCAATCCTAGGAGCGTTGTGCCTTTAATTCTCCTTGCGCTGGCATGCCAGATTGGCGTGTCACTCTCCACAAGGGGAAATTTCTCATATCACCAGATCAGATCTCATACTTTGCACTGACGAGGGGCAATCACCCTGAAACACCGTGTCTGACAAGGCTCCAGTAGGTACCTGTCTTGGTAAATGCAGAGGAGACTGGCACCTGTGAGCTGCGGTGCCCACACTGACCACCAGGGGGCGGCACTTACTTGTCTTGCCGGTGGCAGTTGAGTACAGGCATCTTTCTTTGGGAGGACACGTCACTGGGAATTTAATACAATCCATTGGGGAAAGGGTTGGAAACAGACAGGTGTAGCATCTCAGTCCGTCTCCTGTAGGGTTAAGCACAGAGTTACTCATTGGTGTCGCTCTCTGTTGTGTCGCCTCCAGTCACGGCTGAGGTCCGAGCGCAAAGCAAACCGAGGCCGACATTGTGTCATCAGGTTTCTATTTATCACAGTCGTTTCCAGAAAAATGGAGTTAACAATTAACCCTTTAAAGAGAATATTGTCAGAAAATGACCTTTTGCTTAAATCCTGTTTATAAGGTTAAATGTACAATGAGGAGCAAAAGGGTAACGATGTTCTGAGCTTGTGACTTTCAGGCTCCAGATCCCACCATCCACTACACCCTGAGACAACCTTCATTTTATAGACAATCACCTTGGCCATCTCATACAGAAATGTGACTTACAACTATGTAGCACTGCATATGATTAGTTCTACAGATTCCTGACCTGTCGCTGCATTGTTATTGTTTTGCTCCTAAAAATCAGAATTTTTATTATTTTGTAAATCTACTTTTAGCTTTCAGCTCTGCCCGAATCCTCCGTGACAACTCTCCATCGGATTGTCATGTCTCCACCAAAATCTGACCCCAGGTCTATTCTACACGTTCCCAATGTTGGTGACACTGGTCGCCTCACTGGGTGTACAGCTCTACCCACAAGGATTGGGTGAGGTCTGGGGACTGTGGGGACAATCCAGCGCCTCTATTTCAATGTCATTGAACCATTCATCAATCTCACCATATGCTTCAGGTCATTGTCCTGCTGGAACACTGTGTCGTCCTTTTCATACCCATAGTACTCGAGAGGATGAAGTAACTTGTCTTGTAGCATACTCGTATTCAGAATAGGTGATATCACAGCACACCCCCTCCCCTTATAATGACTGATGACACCTCTATATTACAGTAGATAACACAGGATCCACCATTCACAATAGGTGATATCACAGCTCACCTCCTCCTGTACAATGACTGATAACACCTCTATATACAGTAGATAACACAGGATCCACCATTCACAATAGGTGATATCACAGCTCACCTCCTCCTGTACAATGACTGATAACCCCTCTATATACAGTAGATAACACAGGATCCACCATTCACAATAGGTGATATCACAGCTCACCTCCTCCTGTACAATGACTGATAACACCTCTATATACAGTAGATAACACAGGATCCACCATTCACAATAGGAGATATCACAGCTCACCTCCTCCTGTACAGTGACTGATAACACCTCTATATACAGTAGATAACACAGGATCCACCATTCACAATAGATGATATCGCAGATCACCTCCTCCTCCTGTACAATGACTGATAACACCTCTATATACAGTAGATAACACAGGATCCACCATTCACAATAGGTGATATCACAGCTCACCTCCTCCTCCTGTACAATGACTGATAACACCTCTATATACAGTAGATAACACAGGATCCACCATTCACAATAGATGATATCGCAGATCACCTCCTCCTCCTGTACAATGACTGATAACCCCTCTATATACAGTAGATAACACAGGATCCACCATTCACAATAGGTGATATCACAGCTCACCTCCTCCTGTACAATGACTGATAACACCTCTATATACAGTAGATAACACAGGATCCACCATTCACAATAGGAGATATCACAGCTCACCTCCTCCTGTACAATGACTGATAACACCTCTATATACAGTAGATAACACAGGATCCACCATTCACAATAGATGATATCGCAGATCACCTCCTCCTGTACAATGACTGATAACACCTCTATATACAGTAGATAACACAAGATCCACCATTCACAATAGGCATATCACAGCTCACCTCCTCCCTGTACAATGACTGATAACACCTCTATATACAGTAGATAACACAGGATCCACCATTCACAATTGGTGATATCACAGCTCACCTCCCCCTGTACAATGACTGATAACACCTCTATATACAGCAGATAACACAGGATCCACCATTCACAATAGTGATATCACAGCTCACCTCCTCCTCCTGTATAATGACTGATAACACCTCTATATACAGCAGATAACACAGGATCCACCATTCACAATAGGTGATATCACAGCTCACCTCCTCCTGTACAATGACTGATAACACCTCTATATACAGTAGATAACACAGGATCCACCATTCACAATAGGTGATATCACAGCTCACCTCCTCCTGTACAATGACTGATAACACCTCTATATACAGTAGACAACACAGGATCCACACCATTCACAATAGTCAGTGACAGGTCCTCTTTAAACAATTGCTGAGACCCCCCCGAAATCGACTGTCGACTAGTGACAGCCGAGCTTCAGAAAATATATGGACCGTAATATAAAACCGGATTCCATTCATTCTCATGGGATGGGACGTCACAAGCCACAGACTGGCTTTAGTTCAGAGAGGTTGTGTGAGATCTGAGAAAAGGATCTGGTGTCATTCCCCAAAACAGCGCCACTCTTGTCCATAGGATGTGTCCGGTATTGCAACCCCTTCATCAAGCCAAAAACACAGCTGCTGCGGCACATCTTGCCCTGATCGTGGGATATAGTGTACAAAACTAAATCTTCCCCCCATGTATAGGGAGGATGCAGAAGACCTGGACATACAAGGTGAATGTTGCAATAATGGGTCCCGCTGATCCCTACAGTTTATTATGTTCATTACATTATGTTTACTTACCACATTTAATGAGGAAGACTAAGGTCATAGTCACAATGAAGATCTTCATGGTCGATCCCGTCCTGGTGTGCCCTGTGTCCCATGCCCGTCCCTTTTATCTGTTTCCTTCTCCTTTATTACCAACTCCTTCTTCTAATTAACTCTAATTTCATTTATTTCCCTGGTTTTTGCATCTACGGCTATGGCTGAGCTACGTTCCCCCCAGAATCATGGAACACAACGATGACCGGGATCTGGTGATGGCTCCTAAAGGGCTTTTCCACCCTCATTTTGCACAGGTTAACCGGGCGGCCTGAAGGAAACAGTTAACTCAGCCGCAACAGTACAACGCACTGTCTGAGACCTTCACCTCAGCTTCTATTGAAGTGAATGGGAGCAGCTGAGTGACTGCAGAGTGGACGGGGTGGTTAGTTGTGTATCAAAGCGAATAACGGATCCAATAGTCTGGCACAATCCGGACAACTTCTGGAAAGGGAACCTGTTATGAATTTTAAACCGCCCCCAATGGTATTTAGATCATGCACGGTGCATCATTAACAAAAATCTATGTATTCATCATAAAAAAGCACTTTAGATACTAGTGTTTGCATTAGGTACCTACACAAGCAGCCATCGGGGGTGGATACGTCAGCTGCAATCAGTCACATCAATCCAGATTCAGTAATAACGGTTTTTCAAATGTAGTCACCCCCCTTTCCCCGCGCATTGTAATATATTAAAGATGACCTGTCACCCCCCTGCTGCATGGCAATCTAAATGCAGCACTGAATGCAGCATGTCTGCTGCATTCAGGGAAGGGGTCCCCCATGTGTCTGTGTGCTCTGTACCCCGAGATATAGTCTTAGGAAAACTCACTGTTAGAAGCCATGAAGGCAGTCACTGTGGCTGGAGTGAGCTCGATTGATGGGGGCCATTCCCTCCCTCTCTGCCTCTCTGTGCCGCCTCCTGCTGTGCTGTTTATGTTTTGTTTAGACAGCAGGGCAGGAATCTGGAGCTGACACCAGGACAAATGATTTGCATGGCAGGATGAGTGACAGAGAGGAGGAGGGCAAAGCCAGCACAGCAGATGCAGCACAGAGAGGCAGGGGGAGGGAATGTCCCTCTGTCAATCAAGCTCACTCCAGCCACAGTGACTGCCTTCATGGCTTCTAACAGTGAGTTTTCCTAAGGCTATATCTCGGGTACACAGCACACAAACACATGGGGGACCCCTTTCCTGAATGCAGCAGACATGCTGCATTCAGTGCTGCATTTAGATTGCCATGCAGCAGGGGGGGGGACAGGTAATCTTTAACTTCACTGAAGGTCCTGCAGAAATTTACATATGCTTTAGAAGGACCCGTGGTGACATCACGAACATGTGAAGCTACATGAAGAATGTAGCTAGCCTGCCCATTACAGTCACATGGTCGTGACATCACCACGGGTCCTTCTACAGCATATGTACATTTCTGCAGGACCTTCAGTGATGTTGATATATTACACTGCAGTAAGGGGGGGGATGACTACGTTTAACAAACTGCATGTCAGAAGTGACGTGACTGACTGCGGCTGGAGTCTCCACCCCGATAGCTGCTTGTGTAGGTACCTAATGCAAAGCTCAGCATCTACACTGCTTAGTGCATAGTGCATGATCTAAATAGCATTGGAGGCAGTTTAAAGCCAATTATTTTTTTGCTTATATTTAGCTTCATTTTAACATAATTTATGCCTTTTTGTGCTAAAAAGTTTGAAGCCAAAAATAGAGCATTTTTAATTTTGCACAAAATTGAACCTCGTGTGCGATTTTGAAGAATTTTACTCAAGAAATTGCAACGAATACCTGAAGATAATAAAAAAAAAGTCATAAAAAATATGCAAATGATGAATCGAGACCAGAACTCTGGAGCATTATTACATCTTGCAATGGTCTTTTTCTATAGGCCAAAGGGACTAGTTTTGGGGCCCCCCTAGGCTCCAGGGCCCAGGTGTAATTTGCACCCCTGCACCTGTTGTAGTTATGTCCCTGCCTCTACTAGGTTGGACTGTTTATACATGTGATGGACCTGCTCCTCGAGGACCATGAGGGTCATGTGTGTGGGTGGGCTATGTCAGATAACTGTCTGGAGGGTTCTGTGACATCGCATGGTGCATCCTGTGCCTGGTCCACCCATCTGTGGGATTTGCACCCATAGATGATCATGGATGGAACCTTGCTCTTCTTCCCACCTCAGACCACATCTTCCCCAATATTAACCCCTAGGACTAACTTTTTGTACCCATGTATTAATGACCCGGGCGTCTACGCTGACATTTTACTCTATTTACTCAATTTTTAATGAACCCCTATAAGAATTCATTGCAGAACACGATCTATATCTAATCTTTGACAGCACTTGATGCCCCATGGAGCATGGGGGCTTTATAACAGATGGCCTGTGATACTCTATAAGGATAATAGTCCGCTGTGTCCCTCCTTACATAGCTCCTCGGTGACTCACAATAAGTTTGTGTGGACATCCTCGTGATTATCACAAGGGATGAGACCTCCCATTATAAGACGTGCGGAGGGGGCAGGGGCGATACACTGCCTCTTTGTGTACACGGATCTGCTTCTTGTTTGGTCATTTTTCTCTTTCTTAAGAAATTTGGGAGTTTTTTTGGGAAATCGGACACTGGGGTGAATAGATGGCAGCTCCTTGACAACGACAAAAATGAAAGCCCTTTCAGGAGCTGCCTGACACTAGCACTGTCCGGGGCATTCACTTGTTTCTTTGCAGAAACTCTAGAGATCACATTTATGTGAGAAAACTAAATTAAGTGTAAGAGCAGCGGGCGAGGGCCACATGAGAGCGGCAGGCACATGAGAGCACGCGAGGGCCACATAAAGCAGCGGGCGAGGGCCACTATAGCACGGCGAGGTCACATAAGCAGCGGGCGAGGGCCACATAAGAGCAGCGGGCGAGGGCCACATAAGAGCAGCGGGCGAGGGCCACATAAGAGCAGCGGGCGAGGGCCACATAAGAGCAGCGGGCGAGGGCCACATAAGAGCAGCGGGCGAGGGCCACATAAAGCAGCGGGCGAGGGTCACATAAGAGCAGCGGGCGAGGCCATAGAGCACGGCAGTCCTAACAGCAGCGGGCGAGGGCCACAAAGAGCAGCGGGCGAGGGCCACAAAGAGCAGCGGGCGAGGGCCACATAAGAGCAGCGGGCCAGGGCAACATAACAGCAGCGGGCCAGGGCCACATAAGAGCAGCGGGCGAGGGCCACATAAAAGCGGGCGAGGCACATAAAGCAGCGGGCGAGGGCCACATGAAAAGCAGCGGGCGAGGGCACAACAACGGGAGGGCCACAAGACAGCGGGCGAGGGCCACATAAGAGCAGCGGGCGAGGGCCAACAAGAGCAGCGGCGAGGGCCACGTAAGAGCAGCGTGCCAGGGCAACATAACAGCGGCAGGGCCAATAAGAGCAGCGTCAGCCACTTAGAACAGCGGCGAGGCCACATAAGAGCACGTGCGAGGGCACATAAGAGCAGCGGAGAGGCCCATAAGCACGGTGATGGCCAATAAGAGCAGCGCGAGGACCACATAAGGACAGGGCACACATAAGAGCACGGCGAGGCCCCATAAGAGCAGCGGCAGGCCACATAAGAACAGCGGGCGAGGCCACAATAAATATGACGGCGGGCAACATAAGAGCAGGGCGAGGCATAAGAGCATGGCGAGGGCATAAGAGCACGGGCGAGGCCAACCCGTTGGGCACATAAAGCATCGGGAGGGCCACATAAGATCATGGTTGAGCCACATGAGAGCAGCAGGCGAGGCCACGTAGACTGTCTGCTCTGATCACAGACGTGGTTTTGATTGAAGTCACCTTTACTGTACAGTCAGCAGGTATCGTGCACAGCCAGCAGGTTTCATATCGTGCACAGCCAGCAGGTATCATATCGTGCACAGCTAGAAGGTATTGTGCACAGAAAGAAGGTATCATGCATGGTCGAAAGGTATCGTGCACAGACAGCAGGGATCGCACATGGCCAGAAATATTGTGCACATCCAGCTGGTATTGTGAATGGCCAGCAGGTATCGTATCATGCACTGTTCTGTCTCTTCCTAGAGGCTGCAAATCCCAAGTGCTCTAATTACCAGTCCCTTAAATAATTGTATGCTTGTACTTACACCACAAGGGGCAAACAGACAGCTTTGAACTCAGCCAGTACAATGACTTGTAGTAAGACAGGAGAAACGCTGCAGTTTTCTTCCAGAATCTTGTGTTAAGTTCAACGAACCAGCAGGTGAAAAGGAATAATCTGTACAGGGTTGCAGGCATGCATCTTCAGCAATGGCTTCTCTAGACTAAACTGGGGAAGAAGAGGAGGAGCATCCTGTACAGAGGCAAACTAAGGAAGGGACATGGGGGCAATTTTAGCACATGCTAATCTACCTAGCAACAACAAAGAATTTTCCTGATTGGAGTAAAAATACACAATGCAAAGAACAGACATTACAGGTTGTTCCCATTCGTGGGACACAACATGCACAGTCAGATGATGTCATGCACGGCCAGCAAGTATCGTGCACAGCCAGAAGGTATCATGCACCCATCCTATTATTAAATGTAAGAAGCATGCACGATACCTGATAAGCTGCTGACACACAGCTCACCAGCAGCGCCTCTAACCTCCACAATGCATTGGCTTTATGGCTGTATTCACAAAGGTGCATTACATTTCTTTGTTTTCTTGCAATGTTTGAAAAATGTCTTGTAAAATGATGTGTTTTTGCTGCAATTGTGGCAAAAATAAAAAACGCAACACAGCTGCGGCATGTGAATCAAACCAGAGACACTGAGCGAGACAAATGTGAGATACTCGCATGCCTCACCCTGCACAGCTGCCCTCTCTCTGGACAGGAGCGTGTCAGCTGTATATGTTTCTATACAGCTGACATGCTCCTATCCAGAGAGTCGGTGGACGTGCAGGGTGAGGCATGCGAGTATCTCGCATGCGTCTTGCTTCATGTGTCCCTGGCCTTACACTTGCACCCTGGGTTTAAAACCTTCCAGGATGACATCAGCTTTTTATGTTTTTTATACACCTTGATCGTACCCCAAGATAAGAGTTGAGCCCTCAGTGGAAGTGGATCCTCATGAATGAAGACTGCGCCATAGACTTTGTTGGTGCTATATAATAATGCATGAACGTTATGTCCTGTGAGGCTTTACAATCAATTTCATTCTGAATTCCACCCCCCACCCATCATCTGCATTTCATTAGGGGCAATAATTAGTTAGACTGAAGGCAGAAACATGTGATATCATTTTATTTCATTCACTGGCGGATGAAGAACATACAGTGACTCTGTATAGACAGAGTGTGACTGTGGAGGACGCGGCTGACACTGTTATTGAACAGTCATCTTCAGTGTTCATTTGTAGGAATGACCCCTTTAGCTTTCCGGCTCCCTCCTGGCATTGATCTAATCATCTCCCTCCACCTCGTTTGTTATCTCTCCGCTTGGCTTTATTGCATTTTTGTCCTTTTTCCCTTTCTTTCCCCTTTTGCCTCCGCACTGACACCTCTGCACCCACATAACCTGGCGGGTGACTTTCCTATCCAGTTGGGAACATCGAAAGGACACCGGGCGTGTTTCGCTCAGTGAAGGTGTGCAGAAACGTCCATCCGAGCAATGGCCGCAGAATTTGGGGAGTAAGGGGCGACTTGACAGGCAGTCACGGAAACGGAGGTGCCGCGAATTTGACCAGCGCATGACGTGACTGCAGATATTGTTGGCCTTCAGGACCTGTCAGAAAGACAAGAGGATAGAAATATTATAAAGCAGTATATTCCATAGTCTGAAGCTCGGAAACATTATAGATGGGTCTGATATCACTGGATGATTCCTGTGATATCAGAGTCCTCTTCATTGTCAATTTTTTCCTCTTCGCGTTTCAAGACTTACCGTATTTCCCTCCTATGAAGGACAGCTACGGGCATCATATCTATGCTGAACCTTCAGTAGGCCCTTAGCTGCCATTAAAACACCATCAACCCCAATATTTTCATTGAAGGGGAAGAGTTGGTGAGAAGCTCCTTCCATCCCAATTTCAACCTCTTAAAAGGAATCTATCACCAGGTTTTTGCCACCTAATCTGAGAGCAGCATATTATAGGGCTAGAGATTCTGATTCCAGCGATGTATCACTTACTGGGCTGCTCAGTGTAGTTTTGATAAAATCACTGTTTAATCAGCTGGAGATTATCATTAGAGGACTACTTGGCGTGCTGCCAGGTAGTGCAGTATATTCATGAGCTGTGTATAACCCCACCTCCTCCACTGATTACAGTGTAAACAGAAAGCAGCCAATCAGTGGTGTGGGCGGGGTTATAGAGCTACAGATTTATATATCATTAATTAAGTGGACACCACTATGGAGTTAGAGTTACATAAAATATAGCTTTTATTATTAATATAAAAGTGGACACATAAACGTTATGATACGAAGTATAAGGACAAAGACAATCCAAAACAACTGCAGTGGGGTGGTAACCCCCTGGGTACAACCATTTACCTTAGGACACAATTCACAGTGGTATTAAGTTACATGAGTAAGGGTTTGCATTGGTTAACAATTTTTGGAGATACCATTACAACAATCACTCACCCATGATATACTCTTGTGATGGACCGGGTGGTTCCACAGGGGCCCTGTCCTGCAGCACGCCCCTCAGATTTATATATCAGCAGCAGAGAAAACTGTAATTTTATCAAAAATGACAGCAAGCAGCTCAGTAACTGACACATTGCTGTAAACAGGGTCCCAATCTCTAAATTATGCTGCTTTCAGATGGGTTACCAGAAACCTGGCGACAAATTCCCTTTAAATGACTCAGTCACAATTGACATCTGCATCTAGCTCTGATCAAACCAATTAGACTTGTGGGGATGGCTGTATAACACAGCCGCCACCTGCAGTGTATGGAGAAGGCCTAATCTCCTGAGGCCGACCCATACATGCTGTGCACAGAGCCGCTGTATATACAGTGTAGAGCCCACAATGGAAATCTATACCCAGTACTTTCCCAGCTTTGCCGGGTGCCATAGTTGGACCTGCTTTCAAAAGACTTATTGGCCATGCCTTCTTGGTGCAACTCTGCACAAATGGCCTCCACATAAACAATCAAAAAGGTCCAACGGACCAGATGTTTTCCTCCAAGGAGTTTCTTTATTAGTTCCTGCTGCCAAATGTAGAAAACTAGACAAAGTTTAGGCCACACAGTGTACACTTTTTGTTGTATTTGGCTTAAAAAAGGCCCTGTGTGGCCGAAACGTTGCCTATGTTTGTACATTTGGAAGCAGTAACTATTAAAGACATTCGTTCGAGGAGAACATCTGGCGCCTTGGACCTTTCTGATTGTTTATCGCCAGTTGTTAGTACCACTGCATGGGCTGCTCCCTCCCAAGTGCTCACACCTACAATATCCTGAAGACAAAAATAGAGAATTTGCTTGTGACCTTTCTCAATTCTTACCGTGTAGTTGGCGCTGGGGTATTGGCCCTTGCAGGGTCTGATCATACATAGCCTCTTCTCAGCTTGAGGGATACAAGTTTCCTTCTCGTAGACTATTCGAAGAGAGTTTCCAAATCCACACGTGCGGGAGCATGGTGTCCACTCCGTGTCAGGATTGCAGGCGGGAGGTTCTGCCCGCGTCTCCTCATCCTGGTCTGGATCTGTGAAACATAATGGAAATGTGACGCCACCATGGTCAATCAAAACCAATCCTACCTGCAAAGATGACATCCAGACAGAGGGGTAGTAATTACCCTATTTTGAAGCTTCTGGCTACTGGGGGTGGACCTATATTTTGTTCTTTTAGGCCACATGCACACATTGAGTATTAGGTGAGTTTTTTACCTCAGGATTTGTAGCCAAAACCAGGAAAGGAACAAAAACTCACCAAATAGGCTATGTTCCCGCCCATGAGAATTTAGGGAGTTTTGCACCTCAGGATTTATAATAGAAACGCGTCACCCCTTCTGTATTCATCACCCACTCCTGGTTTTGGCTACAAATCGTGAGGTAAAAAAACTCACCAAATACTCAAGATGTGGATATGACCTCAGGCTATGTTCTCATAAGGAGTATTTGGTGAGTTTTTACCTCAGAATTTGTAGCCAAAGCCAGCAGTGGGTGATAAATACAGAAGTGATGACGTGTTTCTATTATACTTTTCCCCTGATTGTTCCACTTCTAGTTTTGGCTACAAATCCTGAGGTAAAAACCTCACCAAATCCTCAACATGTGTATGTGGCCTTACAGAGAAAGGCCACAGAAAGGTTCTCATAACTGTTCCCACTACCCACACATCTATCCCTACCCCATTATTTACCTCCACACTCCGATCGATTTCCCCACCTGAATCAGAGACGTCTCTTCTGGTCCTGATATTTGCCTCTTCATCCGTAGACACATCACCTGGAGTTGGGTAGGCATTATGGGGTTCAGTTGAGTCTTCAAGCCCACTTGACTCCTCCAGACATCTCCACTGGGGACAGCACTGACCTGGAACTATGAGAACAGTCCATATGTCATGAACAATGATGGACATATGTAATATGAAGAACCTGAACTACCCCCCCGATCATAAGATCATCACGAGGAGTTGTAAAGGGTTCAGAAAACATGGTGGCTTTCTTCTAAAAAAAAATGAGGCCAATCCTGTAAATGGATTGTATCTGATGCTACACCTCAGCCACATTAAAGTGAATAGGGCTGACCTGCAATGCCATACACAACCTATGTACAGGTGTCACACTGTTTTTGGAAAAAATATTTACCAAATATTAATAATCCCACGGCATAAAAGCAAAGACAGCAGGAAGGAGTAATGTTGAGCGAGCACTACCATGCTCGGAGGCTCGGTACTTGCAATGAGCAGTTGAAGGCTCAGATGGGCGTGACTCATTTACCAAGTATAATGGAAGCCAATGTGGAACTTGAGCATTTTTCCACTCGATACTCATAATGAGCAGTTGGACACCTGTATGGGCGTGACTCGAGTACCTGGATATAACGGACGTCAATGGGGAACTTGAGCATTTTTTCTGGAATCCAGAAAAATGCTGGAGCACCCCATTGTTTTCCATTATACTCAATACTCAAGTTGAGCCCATTGATCGTCCAACCTGTCCTCCCGCTATTCCCCTGTCTCCCCCCTCTGCCAAGCCCTTCACTGGCTCCCCGCCTCCAAGAGATCCCAATTCAAAACACTAACCATGGCGTACAAAGCCATACACAACGTGGCCCCACCATACATCTCCGACCTGGTCTCCCGATACCTACCCTCACGCAACCTCCGCTCCTCCCAAGAACTCCTCCTCTGCTCCCCCCTCATCACCTATTCGCACAACCGCGTCCAGGACTTCTCCCGGGCATCTGCCTTACTCTGGAACTCCCTACCCGAACACGTCAGACACTCTCCTACCCTGAGAAGCTTCAAGTGTCACCTGAAGACTCACCTATTCCGTCAAGCCTACAACCTGCCATGAGACCCAGGCGACCGCCCCATACCTGACATTCCCCCATCCTACTGTATCCCCACCCGCCCCTTGTAGACTGTGAGCCCACATGGACAGGGTCCCTGCCCCTCCTGTACCTGTACGCCCAGATCGCCTAGATTTAGTGTACTTGTTCTTGTCTCCCTTAGCCTCATGTAAAGCGCCATGGAGCCTAATGGCGCTATATAAATAAATAATAATAACCTGCTTGTTATGAGTACCGAGCGCCTAGGCATGGTAGTGTTCACTCATCACAAGGCGATACCTTATCGGACTTATATAACATAAGTGAATTCATCAAATACGTCAATCAAAAGAAAATGTATGGGTTACCCAAAATGAGAAAGAAAAAAAAAGTCTCCACTTTTTATTTTGTTTTTCCAAAAACAACACCATGCTTGCCTATAGGTTCAGTAATTGTAGTTCATCTATATTGGTGTGAAAGGATTTGAGCTGCAATACCTGACGCAGCCTATTGGTAACGTAGGCGCTGTTTTTCAAAGAAATATGTTTCTGACTATAGTAAACACACAGGTTTTCTGCCCTCTATAAGTCTCCAATAGATATACCCCTCCTTATATGCAACACATGTCCTTACCGGTCACTAATCGCGTTTCCTTGCATTTGGGGTTGGTGGGTTTCTGCAGCGGGGGGCACAGAGGGACGCAGCGGATATTTCCATTCTCACATTTGCAGTAATGTTCACAGCCCAGCTTCAGTTCTTGTCCGTGGAGGGTCTCACTGCCGTTGTGGAGGCAAGACTGTCGCTCCTGATGGACTAAAAAGGGGTGAAAAACAAATTTTGGGTCAAGAACCCTTTGCCGTTCATTTGAGGAGTTATACCTGAACTAAAAGAGATTTTAAGATGGGGAAAAACTGAAATGTAAAATGTGGACGTAGTTTTCATCATCCAGAAGTTCTCGGCTAATTCATCATTTGCAAAAAATTGTCAAAATCTCATTTTTATGTTGCCTATTTGAAGACTAATGTTCAACTTTTTAACATTTATTAAAGGGATCGTGCAACTTTTAACTCCTAAAGGCACAAAATGAAAGAAAAGTTTGAAAGAAAAAACTACTTTTGCCATATTTATCAACATTTTGTTTAAATTTTAATGAATTTAGAGTAAAGTCCACCAGCAATAATATAATTGATGAATTAAGGTTGATGTACATTAAAAAAGTTGCAAAAATGATTGTTATATAGTTAAAGGGGTTCTGCGATAAATGATTGTGTATTTTAATTAATAGATCTTAAGTTCCACATTTGGATGTGTTAAAAACAAAAGTTCCTGTTCCAAGATATTCTTATATATGTGCCCCTGTGTAATGTATATGTCCGACCATGCAGAAACATATGGGATATACCACAGCTCCTGGGCAGCAGAGGAAGTACAAGTATACAGACATTACAGCCAGGGATCACAGAATAAAAGAGTATACAGACATTACAGCCGGGGATCACAGAATATAAGAGTATACAGACATTACAGCTGGGGAACACAGAATATAAGAGTATACAGACATTACAGCTGGGGATCACAGAATATAAGAGTATATAGACATTACAGCCGGGGATCACAGGATATAACAGTATACAGACATTACAGCAGGGGATTACAGAATATAAGAGTATTCAGACATTACAGCAGGGGATCACAGTATATAAGAGTATACCGACATTACAGCCAGGGATTACATAATATAAGAGTATTCAGACATTACAGCCGGGGATCACAGGATATAAGAGTATACAGACATTACAGCCAGGGATCACAGAATATAAGTATACAGACATTACAGCCGGAGATCACATAATATAAAAGTATACAGACATTACAGCCGGGAATCACAGAATATAAGAGTATACAGACATTACAGCCAGGGATCACAGAATATAAGGGTATACAGACATTACAGCCGGGGATCACAGAATATAAGAGTATACAGACATTACAGCCGGGAATCACAGAATATAAGAGTATACAGACATTACAGCCAGGGATCACAGAATATAAGGGTATACAGACATTACAGCCGGGGAGCACAGAATATAAGAGTATATAGACATTACAGCCGGGGATCACAGGATATAACAGTATACAGACATTACAGCCGGGGATCACAGGATATAACAGTATACAGACATTACAGCCGGGGATCACAGGATATAACAGTATACAGACATGGTCGGACGTAGACATTACCTAGGGGCACATTTATAAGAATATCTCGGGACAGAAACATTTTTTTAACACATCCAATTGTGGAAATTATTTTTATTGTAAGATCTATTAATTAAAATAAACAATTGTTTGTGGTACAACCCCTTTTAAAGTGATTTTGTTGGCACAAAATGACTGTTCATACCAGGCACAGGCACGGTGCATCCCGGGTGTGGCTAAACAGTCCGGTGCACCTTCCCACCTACTCGATTTATATCCGGCCAGTTTAGTGCTGACATACTCACTTTAACGGGATGTTATCATCTTGGACATTTCTGACATATCTTTGGGAATGCCATAAATGGTTGACAGATGCCCCTCCAGGACTCTCAACCATTTTCGATATAGGGGGTCTCAAGCTGCAGGAAACCATAGTCAAACCTAACTGTTGAGGAGACATCCTCCCCCCCCCCCTTAAATATGGTAGAAGAAAATAATGTGACAAACCCTTGCACACTCCTTGCCGCCTGCTTGGGTCTCCCTGATAGTCGCAGATCAGATTTCTAGTAGTATCACACGGTTTAAACCCATCACATTCAGAGCCCAGGCCTCGGACACAAACTGTGCACCCACAACCGCAAGAGTCCAGCTCCGGTGCTGCTCCTGGAAGACAAGTAGGGACGTCTGGGCAGTCACAAGTGAGAGGACATCCCTAAAGAACAAGAAGCAAGAATATACATTAGTGTATATACAGAGAAATGCAGATCTAATTGAACACATAGAAAAATCCTACCAGTCTCTCCGCTAATGTACATGTCCCACATAATAACATCAAGCCAAATTCAATATACAGGGCCATTTCCATGCATTAGCCGAGACGTCTGCAGGGAATCCCAGAAGAAGCTGCCACTTTATATACATCAACATGGCCTCCTGCCATTGGCCTAACGCATACTTGAGTCATAATGTACAGGGCCTGAGGTTTAGTATTTACACCATGAGTAGGATGCCTGTGTCGGGAGATAACGGCAGGAAGGGTGATAGTCATGTCTTATTTTCAGAAGTTCTTGTCCTTAAAGTTGACGTTATTATTAAGTATTTCTTCTCCTTTCTGATAAGCCAAGCACAGGGTGTCCTACTGTTGGGAACTCCAACAATCAACTGCTAAAACCTGGCAGCAAAGGATTCCCTTTCCCTGCACCTCCCCGGAGAGGAAATGGTGCATTACATAATGCAAACGAGTTTTGATTCCCGCGACCAAGGTCTTCCTAGAATCAAATTTTAAGCATTTCACTGGTGATGAAGACACGGCTCGTACATAGTCTGGTCTATTCTGTAGTAACATTTCACTGGTGATGAAAGACAACGGCTCGTACATATGTTCAGCTGAGTCCTATTCTGTAGTAACATATGATGTGACACTGGACAATAAAGAAACAGACAGAAGTAAATGAACACCTTCGAAATGTGGAACTGGAGAAGGATGTATCAATACCATGGATGGCAAGAAGAACAAACACATCAATTCAGGAACAAATCAAACCAGACATCACTGGAAGTGAGATTCACCAAGCTACGATCTTGTCTACACAACATACGATGAGAGCACTCACTGGTGAAAACATAACGCGGTAGAATAGAAGGAACAAGGTAAAGAAGACCAGCAACCCGATGGCTTGAAGAATAGAAGGAACAAAGAGAAGACGAAGGCCAGAAACCCGTTGGCTTGGAAAATAGAAGGAACAAGGCAAAGAGGAAGACCACAACAAAATGGCTTGGAAGAATAGAAGGAACAAGGAAAGAGGAAGACAAACAAAATGGCTTGGAAAGAATAGAAGGAACAAGGTAAGAGGAAGACCAGCAAACAAAATGGCTCAGAGAATAGAAAGAACAAGACAAGAGGAAGACCAGCAACTGATAAGCTTGGAAGAATAGAAGAACAAGGTAAAGAGGAAGACCAGCAACCTGATGGCTCAAAGAATGAAGGAACAAGTAAAGAGGAAGACCAGCAACCGTGCTTGGAAGAATAGAGGAACAAGTAAAGAGAAGACAACAATCCAATGGTTGGAAGAATAGAAGGAAGACCAGCAACCTGATGGCTCAAAGAATAGAAGGAACAAGTAAAGAGGAAGACCAGCAACCCGATGGCTTGGAAGAATAGAGAAAAAGGTAAAGAGAAGACCAACAACCATATGGCTCGATGGAAAAAAGAAAGGAAGACCAGCAACCTGATGGCTCAAAGAATAGAAGAACGTAGGGAACACACTAGAAGAAAAAGTGAAGGGAAGACCAGCAACCTGATGGTGTGGAAGAATAGAAGGAACAAGAAAAAGAGAAAGACCAGCAACCCAATGGCTCAGAAGAATAGAAGGAACAAGGTGAAGAGGAAGACCAGCAACCCAATGGCTTGATACAATCAACATAATGGCAATGAAGACCCTGTTGGCCCTATCTAGGCTGCACAAGATTGATCTTCCTACAGAGCGTTCATCTATCAAGTCGCCATGGATCGACATTGAGCTAAAGGCCATGAAATAATAAAAAATAACACTTAGAAGTTACTCTGTTATATGCTTGATGTCCAAAAGATGTCCCATTCCCCATAATTCAGTTTCTGATAAATAGGTTGCTGCGGCACCATACAGTGCAGATGCTGGCAGTATTTAAAAGTCTTTGATAGCATCGATCAGAGCCAGCTCCAATTGCTTCTGTTTAACCGTTTAGATGCTGTTATTAATCTGTAACAGAGGCAATTGAATGGTGTGATCCTGCTGGACGTCCCCTCCACGATGTGATGGTCAGGTGCTGTTAGATTCCTGCTGAAAGTCTAGATAGTCACTATCCCAATACTTTTATTAAGTACATACATGGGTTTTGCTTTGTACTATACAGTCATGGCCAAAAGTTTTGAGAATTATACAAATATTAATTTTAACAAAGTCTACTGCTTCAGTTTTTCTAATGGCAATTTGCATATACTCCAGAATGTCATAAAGAGTGATCAGCTTAACAGCAATTACTTGCAAAGTCAATATTTGCCTAGAAAATGAACTTTAAACCCCAAAACACATTTCAACATCATTGCAGTCCTGCCTTAAAAGGAGCAGCTAACATCGTTTTAGTGATTGTTCCAAAACACAGGTGTGGGTGTTGATGAGGACAGGGCTGGCGATCAATCAGTCATGATTAAGTAAGAATGACACCACTGGACACTTTAAAAGGAGGCTGGTGCTTGGTATCATTGTTTCTCTTCAGTTAACCATGGTTATCTCTAAAGAAACACGTGCAGCCATCATTGCACTGCACAAAAATGTCCTAACAGGGAAGAGTATCGCAGCTAGAAAGATTGCACCTCAGTCAACAATCTATCGCATCATCAAGAACTTCAAGGAGAGAGCTTCCATTGTTGTCAAAAAGGCTCCAGGGCGCCCAAGAAAGACCAGCAAGCGCCAGGACCGTATCTTAAAACTGTTTCAGCTGCGGGATGGACTACCAGCAGTGCCGAGCTTGCTCAGGAATGGCAGCAGGCTGGTGTGAGTGCTTCTGCACGCACTGTGAGGCGGAGACTTTTAAGCAAGGCCTGGTTTCAAGGAGGGCAGCAAAGAAGCCACTTCTCTCCAGAAAAAACATCAGGGACCGACTGATATTCTGCAAAAGGTACAGGAGTGGACTGCTGAGGACTGGGAAAGTACAGGGAGTGGACTGCTGAGGACTGGGGAAAGGTACAGGGAGTGGACTGCTGAGGACTGGGGAAAGGTACAGGGAGTGGACTGCTGAGGACTGGGGAAAGGTACAGGGAGTGGACTGCTGAGGACTGGGTAAAGGTACAGGAGTGGATGCTGAGGACTGGGGAAAGGTACAGATGACTGCGGGATGGGAAAGGTACAGGGAGTGGACTGCTGAGGACTTGGGAAAGGTACAGGATGACTGCTGACTGGGGGTCGAGTGACAACTGGGGTAAAGGTACAGGGAGTGGACTGCTGAGGACTGGGGGAAAGTCATTTTCTCTGATGAATCCCCTTTTCGATTGTTTGGGACATCTGGAAAACAGCTTATTCGGAGAAGAAGAGGTGAGCGCTACCACCAGTCTTGTCTCATGCCAACTGTAAAGCATCCTGAAACCATTCATGTGTGGGGTTGCTCTCAGCCAAGGGAATCGGCTCACTCACAGTCTTGCCTAAAAACACAGCCATGAATAAAGAATGGTACCAGAATGTCCTCCAAGAGCAACTTCTCCCAACCGTCCAAGAGCAGTTTGGCGCCCAACAATGCCTTTTCCAGCATGATGGAGCACCTTGCCATAAAGCAAAGGTGATAACTAAATGGGTCAGGGAACAAAACAGAGATTTTGGGTCCATGGCCTGGAAACTCCCCAGATCTTAATCCCATTGAGAACTTGTGGTCAATCATCAAGGGACGGGTGGACAAAAAAAAACAACAAATTCTGGCACAATGCAAGCATTGGTTATGCAAGAATGGACGGTGATCAGTCAGGATTTGGTCCAGAAGTTGATTGAGAGCAGCCAGGGAGAATTGCAGAGGTCCTGAAGAAGAAGGGGCAACACTGCAAATATTGACTTGCTGCATTAACTCATTCTAACTGTTAATATAACCTTTTGGTATCATAATATGATTGCAATTATATTTCTGTATGTGATATAAACATCAGACAAACGCAAATAAAAACCAGAGGGCAGCAGATCATGGGAAAATATCATTTTGGTGTCATTCTCAAAACTTTTGACCATGACTGTACACTACACAATACTAGAACATAGCAGGATATAGTAATAGCAATCAAACTATCGCACGTTCAAGTCTTCACTGTGTAACCCCCAAAAATATACTGTGTGAAGTATAAACATGTTATTAAAAATATTTTAAATGTCCCCCATTTTCCACAGGAAAAAATAAAGACATTAAAAAATTAAACAAAAATATACGTATTCAGTATGATTAATCCGTTATACCTCACCACACTTTGCAGTAACTAGATTCTCTACTTTTTGCATGTTTGCCAGGTTTCTTATATGTGTCGTTTTTCTCTGTTTTGCTGCAGATTTGGAGCAGTTTTTAATGCTTATTTAACAGCACAGAAAAGCTTTGATTCTGCACTTGAAAATACAACATTTATTTTTAATCTTTTTTACATGCAATTTCTTCAGGTTCCAAATAGAAGCTTTAAAAAAAAATGCACCAAAACTGCACTGGACGATTTTGGTGCTTTTTTCTCTTGAGGTTTCTATGTGGAACCTAAAAAAGGCCTGTAAAAATCTGCAGTAAGTCTGGATGCACACTACGACTATTTGGATTCCACCTGAATCCCCCAAAATTGATAAACTGGAATCAACCGCACCGGTATTATCACTTATTCGTCTCACTGATCAGTGATAATACCAGTCTGGGAGCAGACAGTTGCTGCCTTTGTTGTGTACCTTTTTAGCTGGAAAATGCAAAAACTGTGTGGACATCCAGATCAGGGAAAACCGTCAAGAACTGGGTGCACCCGCAAGTTCCTACAGTCCCATTGACTTTTGGGGCAGAAAACAGATGCGAGTGCATCCAGTTTCAGCTGGATTTATGGCACACCTGACACCAGGGTAATGGGGTACTCAGAGATGGGCCAGACGGTTCTTTTGGGGGAGATGTCACGAGGCGTGACCCGGTTCCGTGGCCCTAGCCGAGTCATAAAAAATGGGGGAAGTTTATATGGGGAATTAATTTGTGACGCCACCCGTGGTATTCAGCAATAGGATGGCCTACGCTGCGGTTCAGATCCACTGGGGCTGTTGTTGAAGCAGCAGAGATGTTACAGCTCTCCAGGGGAGAGCGAGGCCCCAGGGCAGTAATAAAGTCTATTAGATGATGGTTACTGATGTAGCACAGGGCAAGTGATGCAGTAAATAAATCTGAGGACACAGCAGGGAGCAGTCTTCACATTTTACTCACAGTTCTCCAGTTACAACAACCAACCAGGTGTTGCGTCCTCTGGGTTAAGGTTCCAGCCAACTCTGGGGTAACTTGGGTGCACTTTACCGGGACCCCCTTCTGGTGTACCTTTCGGATTGTCTCACTGCGCTGGCTCTCGCCCTCCTGCCCTGCGCCTCACACATGGTGTCCCAAGCCAGCAGCCTCAGGCCCTGTCGGGCGACGTTTTACTTTTCCCTTTGACCCTATCTGGCTGCTTTTTTAGCGAATGTTTGTGAATGTGGTTGTTACACATAAAGATATCACAGCCACTGGTTTGCTAGTTGAGGCCTACAGTCTCTCCGCTAGTCTGGGCTGGTCCCCACTGCAACCTGGTCCCCTCCACCCGACTGGTCGGCATGGATTCGGGCGCCACGGGTGGATCTCTCACTTCATGTGCCCCTAGGACCCCTTCTCTATCTCTGGAGCCCCTCACCGCCTCCTACGTCTGCTCTCACTTCTCTTCTCCTGGGACGAGCTCCTCTCCGCTCCAGTCCCCAGGACGTCTCTCTAACTGACTGATGTTTCCCTCACGTTCTCTCTACTCTCTGGGGTCCTCCCCTTTTCTACTTCCTCCACCCACACCCTTTACCTAGTTCCCCCTCCAGCCTGAGATAGGGCCCTCCCTAAACAGGGTTCGCCCAGATCCCCTGGCCTGGAGTGGTGTGGTGTTGGATGCTGGTGTGTGGGTACCAGGTAGTGCCCCCTCCTTACCCAGTAGTGCGATACCACACCTCTGGCTTAGGTATAGTACCTCTGTGGTGGCTGGACCCTCAGGGGCGCCACATTTACACGGGTACCGAAAAAAAGTGATGTAAAACCAGCCTTACCTTAAGTGCAGAATCAAAACATTTTTGTATTATAAAAAAAAACACATTAAAAACACTGCTTCACATATGCATTACAAACGCATCTTATAGGGGAGAATACATAAAAAAATGCAGCAGAAATGCATTAAGCAAAGAAGATTGTTGTTGCATAGTTTGAGGGACTCCTGCAGAAAACAAAAAGGAGAGTATTTCTGCAACGTGTGAACGTGGTCTTACAGATACCAAGAAGTAAAATGTCATATAGTGCAGCTTGTGCAAAATTGAAAAATTCTGGCTGTTGCGATTATGCATGATTGCACAAAAAATAAATCCACAGGCCCCAACGAGAGATGAGCAGGACGCACAGATGACGTCGTATAAGTCATGGCGCCAAGGATGCAGGAATGTAAGAGATTTGCGGTGTCCCGTATAGCCACCTGACCTGGACTGGAGTCCTGTGAATCGATCCGCTCATCTCTAGTCCCAACCGTCCCACATACAGTGGACAGTCTCAGATTTAGGCTGGAAACACACTGCCCGAGTGACACGAGTCTAGGATCATTCACCCGGCACGACCCCCGCCTCTTTGGATGGTATACTGTCAGTGGTATGTTTTTCTATGTAGCTCCACTGCTCCCATCCAGAGAGGTGGAGGCCATCCCAGGTGAATGATCCGAGACTCGTGCGAGTAACTTGAACAGTGTGTTTCCAGCGTTAGAGTAATGTCCTGCAGTCTCGGGCGCCCATTGCTACCACCCATCTGACATCTCCTCCTGCCAGGGTAGAAAGTACTGACAAATGGGCGTGGCTTGAGGCATCGTTAAAATTTGCACCACATGTTTTTCCCTTTCCAGTGGCGTACCTGGAAGATCATGGGCCCCGATGCAAAAGCTCCAAAGGGGCCCCCAATTATTGCAAATCTTTAATAGCATTTGCCTTTTTCCATGGGTCAAAGGGACTTTTGGGGCTAGGGTGCGCTTGCAACACCTGCACTTATTATTGGACTTCACTTACTAACATTGTGCATAATCCTGTATGAAGTCATCCGCACTGTACGGCTTCTGTTCCTCTATATTATAATAACATATCTTATATCAAAATATTCTGGAACACGGCGTCATAAAGCATGGAGCTAAGCTGTAAAACGTGGCTGTGAAATCTAATTATATGTCGTAGACTGACACCATTCAGAAGCATTTCCCCAGTTTATTGCTATACAACCACATAGGGTAAGAAAAAGCCATTAAAATGGAAAGTGCAACCTCCCTGTTATAACAAAGGTCACGGGAAATCTGGTGTACACAGATAATAAGCCACCACATGTACACACGACTGTGGGAGTATATGGATATGTCTATCTATGCACAGCATTTTACAAGCTGAAGGGTTCAGGGATCCCTTGAATACGGTGATATTCTCCTCTAGAGGCAAAAATTGGGGCAAATTTATTAAGGAAAAATGGTTGTCTATAACAATATCATTGTTGCTCAAAGCAACCAATCACTGTGCGGCTTTCATTGTACCAGAGCTGTTTAAAAAATGAAAGCTGAGCTGGGATTGGTTTCTATGGGATTGGTGGCTATAGCCTTCATAACTTGAGGCCTACTGAGCCAGTGTGAGCCATAGACCAGAGTAGAATTGTTTAGTAAAAGAGGGGTTAATTATAATTATCCCACCCCCTCCCTAATTACAGGCAAAGTAGGTTATAAAGCTAATGAGCATAGCCTCCCCTTGTGTTAAGATCTGTGAGTGGTAAGATGGGGCTTACATGGTGCCGGACAGTGGTCAGTAATGGCTGAGATACTGAGGCCTGACATGGAGGAGCAGATATGTTGTATGTAGTGTAATGGTGAATGTGCGGGTTTGGGAGTCGGTAAAATAAGAAATTGGGCACAAGATTGCACCAAGAAGTAGACTGGATCTAAAGGGGGCAGCACTGGAAGTATGGGCCCCTAACCAGTCTGTAGCGCCACTGCTGAAAGCTTGAACGGGGCCCCCAATTGTTGCAAATCTTTAGTAGCATTAGTCTTTTTCTATAGGCCAAAGGGATTTTTGGGGCACCTCTAGGCTCCAGGGCCTGGGTGTGATTGCAACCCCTGCACCTGCTGTAGTTAGTTATGCCCATGCCCCTTACTCTTAAGGTAGTGTCACACGTGGCGATGTCGCCTGCGACATCGCCGAAAAGTGACGTAACAGCGATGTCGCGGGCGATATTGCAAGTGCGTCGTGCTGTGTGACAGCGCGACGCAACTGCAAATTATTGCTAGTCGCAGGTTGACAGGTTTATGAACATGTTCATAAACCTGTCAATCTGTGACCAGCGATTAGGCTGGATCGCGCCGTCTGACACTGTTGGCGGCGCGATCCAGCCTATATTGCAGCGTTCCTGAGCCATCGCTCGCTGGGCTGAGCCCAGCCCAGCGAGCGATAGCTCTGCCCACATCGCCGCCGGCCGCGTCACTGGCAACGTCGTGCCGTGTGACAGCTGGCCTGCGATGTCGGAAGCGAGCAGGCACCCGCGCATCACTTCCGACATTGCTGGCCAGATCGTGCTGTTTGACAGCACCTTTAGGCCGGCTTCAGACTGCGTTTGAGATCCGATCCATAGCTGTCCGCTTGAAGCAGACAGCCGCGGACCGGATCAGCACACAGGACCGGGGGGCTATTATGCCCTCCGATCCTGTGTGAAGCCGCACGCAGCTGCAGCCGCTGACAGGTCAGGAGAGCAGCACCCGCGGTCCTCACCTATCAGCAGTGGGAACTGCGTGCGGCTGCACACAGGATCGGAGGGCATAATAGCCCCCCGGTCCTGTGTGCTGATCCGGTCCGCGGCTGTCTGCCTCAAGTGGACAGCTACGGATCGGATCTCAAACGCAGTCTGAAGCCAGCCTTAGTCCCGGTGCACACAGTGTATTTTTTTGATGCGCTTTGACACAAAGCTGCATGCAGATCCTTTCTCAATGTTTTTTTTTTTTTCCTTGCAGATTTGTTGCAGAGTTACCGTACATCTGCAGCATGGAAATTATTGCAGCTTTTTCAAACCCCAAATGTATGAAAAAACGCCTCAAATGCATTGTGGTTTTGGTGCTTTTTTTTTCTGCCAGGAGATGCAGATTCGGGGCAGAATTTTCTGCAAACAAATGCTCAAAGTGCGCACATAACCTAAAAGTGGGGGGGATTAAAACTTTGGCACAGTATGTGTCCCCTGTGAGTTGTTTAAGGGGTATAGCAAGGTGCTTGCGCATCGTAGAGGGGGAGATGGCGCGGCCTCTACATGCGGTTGTCAGAGGGCATATGTGGCCCCTCCGCGTCTAGAGGAGGGGGGTAAAAGCGTGACCTTTGCATGTTTAGAGGGTGAATGTGTAGCCCCTGTGCATCTGGGGGGAAAGGTGAACAGCCTTTGTGTGTATGAGCTAGAGCGGGTATGCATGGCCCATGTGTGTCTAGAGGGGGGACGCATGCCCTGTGCACATTTAGAAGGGAAGCCTGTGGCCCCTGTTGTGTAGATGGGGGATGTGAAGCCTGTGGCCCCGGGTGTGTAGATGGGGGATGTGAAGCCTGTGGCCCCTGTTGTGTAGATGGGGGATGTGAAGCCTGTGGCCCCTGGTGTGTAGATGGGGGATGTGAAGCCTGTGGCCCCTGGTGTGTAGATGGGGGATGGGAAGCCTGTGGCCCTGGTGTGTAGATGGGGGATGGGAAGCCTGTGGCCCCTGGTGTGTAGATGGGGGATGGGAAGCCTGTGGCCCCTGGTGTGTAGATGGGGGATGGGAAGCCTGTGGCCCCTGGTGTGTAGATGGGGGATGGGAAGCCTGTGGCCCCTGGTGTGTAGATGGGGGATGTGAAGCCTCTGTGCTTCTAAAGGGGGTTCAAACTGTGTCAAGTGCCTAGAGGGGGGCTGCGTGGCCTCTCTGCATCTAGAGCAGTGGGGCACGCGTGACCCCTGGGTGTCTGGAGGAGGGGTACAAACTCTGCATGTGTAGAGAAGGCCCATCTTAAAGATTGTGGGCCCCAATAATAAATCTCAAAGGGGGCCCCAGCTATCATGGGTGTTTAATAGCATTGGTCTCTCCCTTTTGGGTGCACCTACACCCCTCAGGCTGCCTGTCTGTATGAGACATGTTGGAGTCTGTGCTGATAGTTTCCCTCCTATTTCCAGTGAGTGCAGCTCTGGGAGGAGGAGGAGGGAGCCTGAGCTGCTGGAGGGAGGGATGAAGGGGGAGATGGAGAGAGGGGAGGGATAAGGGGGAGGCAGCAGGGACGGTTTGGGCTGGGTGACCCCCAGCTTCTCTGTGGTTTGGGGACAAGAACTTGTCACGTGTTTGGACCCTGTCCTCCCTGTGGTGAGTGCCCCTTCCCTCCCTGTAGTCTGGCCCTGCTGTGTGCCTCACCCTGTCCCCCCCTCCCCTGCTGTCACAGCCCCCAGCCTTGCTGCATGTCACCCCCTGTCCCCCTCCTGTGCTCTGGGTCCCCGCACCCTCTCCTTGAGGTGACCCGCTTGTGTCTGGCAGGGTTTCTCCTCCACCCTGTGACTTCATGTCCAGTGCATGCCGTCTCCCACCCCTCCCTCACTTCTCGCCATCCCCTCCAAATTCACTTTTCTGTCCTATGAAGGGTTAACTATAAGAGCAGCCCACTACAATCCCTAATATCCTTGTGATCCAGTGGGCCCTGGACTTACAATAACTGGGGGAAGACCACCCGTATCTATTGTTATATTGTCCTTATTAGCCCCCCAAAGACGTGGCGGCTGCTCTAGAAGTCTTAACAATCCTGGAACCCTTGGGGCGCCTCCACGTTATGGCCTTGATTAACCTCTTTAGTTTTAGGAGGTGCAGGTTCCTTGGACGGCTTTGCATGTGCCCCAATAGATGTAGCAGGACATGCCTTTCCCATCGCTTATAGGACGGGGGTCCGCATGTGCCCCAATAGATGTAGCAGGACATGCCTTTCCCATCGCTTATAGGACGGGGGTCCGCATGTCCCCCAATAGATGTAGCAGGACATGCCTTTCCCATCGCTTATAGGACGGGGGTCCGCATGTGCCCCAATAGATGTAGCAGGACATGCCTTTCCCATCGCTTATAGGACGGGGGTCTGCATGTGCCCCAATAGATGTAGCAGGACATGCCTTTCCCATCGCTTATAGGACGGGGGTCCGCATGTGACCCAATCACTGCTCAATGGGTTGAAAGATTCCAAAAGAGAATAAAAGAGGAAAGTTAACGTGTCACCGAAGTGCAAAGTATTGTGGGGGTCCGGGGCAGGTCCGGGGCAGGTCCGGTGTAGCAAAGATGGATTTGCCAGTTGGGTAACACTAGGATTGGGCAGAGGGTGGTGCCCGGGCACAAGAAGACCAAGAGGTCTGGCATTTCTAATATTTGCCACTTGCTTGGTTCCAAGGTCCGGTCTGTCATCTTTATCTGTCTGCTTCTATCATGGAGCTGGAATGTCCCAATATCTCCAGGGCTTTGCTGTTACCCAAAGGCTTTTATCACCTCCTAAGATGTGGTACCAAATTTAGCCGTGCGGCTGCTCGGACCGCACATTTTGTTTATTGTCCTCCGCCTGGTGACCGCCGGGTGTTTGCGTCGATGTATATGTTTCTGGACATTGCTGTCATTCCTTATTCTTTTTGCAGGATGTGAAGTCAGGAAGGAAACCAGAGGCGAAGGGGCGAGAGGAACTGATCCAGGCAGGAGACCGAGGGAAGAACCGTGGAAGAACGAGGTTACAGATAGATCATTACTGTCCCCCCTACCTGGGGCTTAAAAATAAAAATGACTGGTAGATACACACATGCGGTGGTCAGAGGGGTGCCCTCCTCTCTGGAGCAGGAGGCTGACGGGAAGGTGGACCTCGCCAGGGCACAGAGGGAAAGTGGCGTCTTCTCTGGTATCTTAAGACAGAAACTGGGTCTACAGGTGATGGAGCTTCCTCCAAATGAAGATCTACCCCGAGGGCAACTGATTGGCGACACAGCAGTGGTAATAGCAGATACAGCTTTAATCACCCGCCCTGCAAACCCTGCCAGGAGAAAAGAGGTGAGTTGTCTGCCGCCCGTCTGGGTATGATTATATACGCAGCCCATCTTGGTTTCATAATCTGCCATCTGTTCTCCCTCCTCATCCTCTGCTCTTCTCCGTCTTCCTCTCAGACAGAAGGTTTACAAAAGTTGTTCGAAGAGTTGAAATTTCGAGTTCATGAAGTTACGGATGAAGGTGCCACATTGGATGCCAGCGACATTCTCTTTACAGGTGAGCGATGCTAGGAGCCTCAGGAGGTAGAGTGTTCCAGATGATGGGTGCAGCATGAGAGAAGACCTGGAAAATCGGGTCATGTAGAAAACATATAGAAAGGTTCTCTGGGCATAAAAATGGAGAAAACGATGTCCTGAAAAGCATTACTGGATTACCTACTTCCACCCTTTCTAAAGGCCCTTTCACATCAGCGTTTTTTTCAAATCGCAGCAGATGCGGTGAAAAAAACGCATCTGCCGCGATTAACGCATAACCGACACACTTGCGGCACAGTTGCGGCAAGCCCCATGCAATGTCTATGGGGCTTGCGGTAAGGGTGCGGCAAGTGCGGCCGCAAAAAAACCGCAGTCAGCAGCGTTTTTTTTTCGCGGCCGCACCTGCTGCAAGTGCCGAAACCGCACTTGCTGCATCTGCCGCACCCTTACCGCAAGCCCCATAGACATTGCATGGGGCTTGCCGCAACTGTGCCGCAAGTGTCGGTTATGCGTTAATCGCGGCAGATGCGGTTTTTTCACCGCATCTGCCGCGATTTGAAAAAACCGCTGATGTGAAAGGGCCCTAAGAAGTTTCCCCTGTTCAATACTGTGCCAATGCCAAGTTTGTAGTCAGTAAACATCGAGACACATGATAACATATAAGCTGTATACACAACATTTACGGTAAATTTTTTATTTACATTTTTTTACCTTGGATTTATAGATAAGTGTTTACTAAAATATATAGCTAGGAAAGGTAGAGCCCGGGGGCTTTATCTAGGTGACAAGTTCACTTGAAGTGTTTTTATTGGAAAAAAACAGTGCCACACATGTCCAGTGGCTATGTCTGGTATCGCAGCTTGGCTTAGTTCTTTTTGATTTGTTCTGTCCATTATTTCTAACTAGATGGGAGCCTGATGCTATCGCATCGGGTGGGCGATGACCGCATGATGGAGGCGGGCTCTATAACACTGGGGGCAGCATTCACCTCTCCCCCTGTGTGGTCTCTCCCCTGCCCGCTGTTTTTTTCCCCCTCGCTCTCTGACTATGGTGCGGGCTGAGGTAGTGTGGGGTGAGTGCAGGATGACTGGTGCAGGATGACTGTGGAGCAGGGCGACGTAGTGCAGGATGACCGTGGAGCAGGGCGACGTAGTGCAGGATGACCGTGGAGCAGGGCGACGTAGTGCAGGATGACTGTGGAGCAGGGCAACGTAGTGCGGGCTGACCATGTGCAGGCTGAATTAGTGCGGGCTGACCATGGTGCAGGCTGAATTAGTGCGGGCTGACCATGGTGCAGCTGAATTAGTGCGGGCTGACCATGGTGCAGGCTGAATTAGTGCGGGCTGACCATGGTGCAGACTGACCATGGTGCGGGCTGAATTAGTGCAGGCTGAATTAGTGTGGGCTGACCATGGTGCAGGCTGAATTAGTGTGGGCTGACCATGGTGCAGGCTGAATTAGTGTGGGCTGACCATGGTGCAGGCTGAATTAGTGTGGGCTGACCATGGTGCAGGCTGAATTAGTGTGGGCTGACCATGGTGCAGGCTGCGTGAGCTGCCCCTGCAGTACCTGGATGCTGCTCTCTGCCCTCCATCCCTTCTGCTCAAGATCCTGTGGTGATGTCATGATCATGATGTCACCACAGGTCCTGTAAGTCGGTCCCAGCTTATCAGTGGTGGGGGCGATGGCTCGTGAGGGCTGCAGCGACTGGTTAGTGCGGGGGACAGTGGGCATCAGGCTGGGGGTGCAGTGTCTGTCATATTTCCATACCCATCACCTGTGTGTGGAAATATGGCGCTGGCAGAAGTGACATAGGCGGAAATCCAGACGAAAGTGGAGGAGCCAACTCACAATTATATATAGAGATGTTCTTCTTGCAGGTTCAGAAATCTTCGTGGGTTTGTCAAAGTGGACCAACATCCGAGGTGCTGAGATGGTGGCAAAAACCTACCAGGTAGTAAACCAAGTGTTCACGTCTCTCTGACACGATCTCAATGGTAATATATTGATTCAGCTGACATTCTGGTAAAGGGGTTGTCTGGGACTTTAACATTGATTACCCATCTTTAGGATAGGTCATTGTTGTCTGATCGGTGTGGGGGAGACACTCTGCACCCCGCTGATCAGCTGTTTCTGGAACTATTCAATTGCGAAACTGCACACTACAGTGAACTGAATAGCGGCTGCGGCCGGGTACTGCACATTCACCACTTGGAGATTCCAATAGGGGTCGGATTTTCAGTACCCAACCACGGCAGATATATAGATGACTTGGCTGTGCTGTCCACCGCAGTACTAGGAAGAGCTGATCAAGAAGGTAACGCGTCTCTCACCCACCGATCAGACATTGATGACTTATCTTAAGGAAGTGTAATCACTATTAAGGCTCCAGACAGCTCTTTTAATGCTGGCCATGCACTTCTCTGGCCAATAGCTGCTCTTGCCCAGCGTGCATGTAAACTAAATTACACCCTTGACAAAAATTATGGAATTACCAGGCTTGGAGAATGTTCATTCAGTTGTTTAATTTTGTAGAAACAAATCAGATAAAGACATGGCACAAAACTAAAGTCAATTTCAAATGGTAACTTCATGGCTTTAAGAAACACAAAAAAAATGAAAAAGAATGTGCTAGCCAGTAACCGTTACTTTTTTAGACCAAGCAGGGGGAAAATATGGCATCACCCTGTAAATTTTCATTCCCAAAACTAACACCTGCATCAAATAAGATCTGCTCATTAGTCTGCATCTAAAAAGGAGTGATCACACCTTGGAGAGCTGTTGCACCAAGTGGACTGACATGAATCATGGCTCCAACGAGAGATGTCAGTTGAAACAAAGGAGATGATTATCATCATGCAATGTTGCAATGGATGTTGGTTGTTCAGTCAGCTGCGTCTAAAATCTGGACCAAATACAAACAACATGGGAAGGTTGTTAAAGGGAAACCTACTGGTAGACCAAGGAAGACATCAAAGCATCAAGACCGGAAACTTAAAGCAATATGTCTCCAAAACAGAAATGCACAACAAAACAAATCAGGAATGAAGGGGAGGAAACTGGAGTCAATGTCTGTGACCGAACTGTAAGAAACAGCCTAAAGAAATGGGATTTACATACAGAAAAGCTAAACAAAAACAATCATTAACACCTAAACAGAAAAAAACAAGTATTGTAACCTAAGAAAAAGCACTTGTGGACTGTGGATGACTGGATGAAAGTCATATTCAGTGATGAATCGTGAATCTGTATTGGGCAAGGTGATGATGCTGGAACTTTTGTTTGGTGTCGTTCCAATGACATTTATAAAGATGACTGCCTGAGAGAACATGCAATTTCCAGTCATTGATGATATGGGGCTGCATGTCAGGTAAAGGCACTGGGGAGATCGCTGTCATTACATCTTCAATAAATGTCCAAGTTTACATTGATATTTTGGACACTTTCTTCTTATCCCATCAATTGAAAGGATGTTTGGGGATGATGAAATCATTTATCAAGATAATGCATCCTGCCATAGAGGAAAAACTGTGAAACATTCCTTGAAAGAAGACACAAAGGTCAATGTCATGGCCTGCAAATAGTCCGGATCTCAATCCTATTGAAAATCTTTGGAAGTTGAAGAAAATGGTCCATGACAAGGCTCCAACCTGCAAAGCTGATCTGGCAACAGCAATCAGAGAAAGTTGGAGTCAGATTGTGATGAGTAACTGTTTGTCACTCATTAAGTCCATGCCTCAGAGACTGCAAGCTGTTATAAAAGCCAGAGGTGGTGACAAACAATACTAGTGATGTATTGGAGTGTTTGTTTGTTTAGTGATGATTCCATAATTTTCCCTCTGCTTGGTCTGAAAAAAGTAACTTTTACTGTCTAGCACATTTTTTTTTTTTTTTTATTACGGTATTTCTTCTAGTGTTTCTTAAAGCCATAAAGTTGCCATGTGAAATGACTTTAGTTTTGTATACACATCAAATGGCGGCCAGTCCCGCTAAAGTGATCAGTTTAATCCAAATTATATGACCAGCGGGTACTGAATTGACCCTTGAAGCAGATCTGAGCAGGAGTTGCTTTATACCCCACTCAATCCTAGTCTTGCTGGCCTACTTTGGCTCTGGTCTGTCCATTCTACTCTCCACCCTTTTACTTTGGGTGTATAGTAACAATAGAAGTTTCTATACTTTCCCTTACCTGTGTTCAGTCTGTCTAGTTTAAGGGGTTCTCTGCACATATGCCTGGGGCACCCCCACCGATGCACTCCGCTGGGTCATCAGTGACCTATGACCGGTGAACCCCGTTAAGGAGATGCTTGAACTCTTCTTTTCTCCTAGGATTATGCAGTCTCCACTGTTTCCGGTTACCGGAGAATTACATCTAAAGAGCTTCTGCAGCATGGCCGGCCCTGACACGCTGGTGATCGGCAGCAGCAACACAGCAAAAAAGCTCTGAAGGTAAATCTGGATTGTCGGCATATTCCAACTGGATGTATCTGCTCACGCTGCACCTCTGCGTCATCTGTGTAAGTAGATAAATGTGACATCTCTGTCTCTCAGATGATGGAGCAGCTGACGGATCATCACTACGAGACGCTGACTGTGCCGGACGACGCTGCCGCCAACTGCATCTACGCTCGCGTAGGACCCAAATCCAATGTCCTGGTGCATCGCAGTGCGGAGGAATACCCCGACAGTGTGCAGGTGACTATATCCACAGGTGCTGCACCTCCAAGGGTGTATGTACCATAGAGGCAGCTGCTGTGGCCCCGGGTGACAGGGCACTTTTTAGTCTTGTCCCTGTTTTAATGGATGGAACTATAGTGTAGTCATGAGGGTGGCAGGGCATGCATAGAAATCATGGTGCCCTATGGCAGGAGTGCTGATTGACAACCTCCCCCCCCCCCCCCCCATCTCCTGTGTATCCCGCCAAATATATATCTCACAATCTAGCAGCCTGTAGTGTTCCCATGCATTAATATACTTTCTAAGAGCCTGAAAGAGGTATGATGTCAACAGAAGTGCCCCAACACAGTTACACCAGTACATTGATTTACTACATAATACCCTCTGCACAGTGTGATGCCCCAACACAGCCCCTCCACATTGTATAATGGCCCGTACACAGTGTAATAGCACCCACATAGCCCTGCAAACGGTAAAATTGGTCCAACACAGCCCCTCCACATTGTATAATGGCCCGTACACAGTAATAGCACCCACATAGCTTTGCAAATGGTAATATTGGTCTATCGTACCCCTCCAGTGGCCCCCATGTAGCCTTGTAAATATAAGTCTAATGACCTCCATTGATAAATAAAAACTTGTCTCTGCTTGTTTCCTCCACTGCTCCAGTCTTTGTAATGTGTTGCCTGCAGCTCGGCTCAGTAGGCGCAATGAAGTGACATCATCGCGCCCGCTGCATTGAGATGTCAGGGCTGAGGCGCCCAGGAAGAATGATGGTGGAGGGAGCTGACGGCTCCCTCTTATAGCATTGCTTTCAACTGTATCGACATCAAGAATATTGATGCCATTGAAAGTGTGATGGCAGGAAGGAAAGGCGACACGGTCATTGGGCCCTCTCGACTCACGGGCTTCATAGTGGCTATATAATCTGTGCTATTAGGGATATGCCACCAGTGGTTGTTGGTATCAAGTAGAACCTGAAAAGAACCCCACGCGTCTTCTGCAGCCACCACTAGGTGGAGCTCCCTGTATACAGAGATACATGATATCCTGTCTGCAGTCACCACTAGGGGAGCTCCCTGTATACAGAGATACATGATATCCTGTTGTTTTGCCAATTGGTTTGACAAACAGGTTCGGATACGACTTTAAAGAAGGTAAACAAGTAATTTTATTAAAAAGGCTAATTTAGAATACAAAGCTATAAAAACAACAGTATGATATTGCATACACTATTTGAACCATCAACACATAAAGGTTATGCATTTACTTACATCACATCACCACGGAGTTGCACATCATCTTGTCTTGTTAACATCAATCGGAGAAGCACGATGAAGACAGGAGAGCTCAGTGGGAACACACAACACTGTATTCAGGTACACAAAATGACTTCTTCATCAAGGAGCTTATAAGAACTCCTGCAGAAGTCCTGAATACAGGTACACAAAATGACTTCTTCATCAAGGAGCTATGAGCATCATCTGTCCAATCGACAGAGAACTCCTGAGAAGTCCCCACCAAAAATGCTTCTGTCTGTATCATGATTCCAGTGACTTTTATAAGGCTTAAACAAAGGCCTGGTTAATGTTTATAAGCTTTGACTTGTCGATCAAACGGAATTGGCCAGATTCTGTTATCGAGAAGTTTACTTAGAAACATTATTCTAGACAATCGATCTGTGTATTTCTCATGGAACATAATGGTCAGTGAACTTATTATTTAAACACAGTATTTTGGTTACAATAACACTTGTTTGTCAAAGCAAATATCAAAGTGGTCACTTGTGCAAATTAGGATAATGAATCCTTGAAATACACAGCTTCAAAGACCACTGAACAATTAACATTGTCTTACTGTATCAACACAGAGCAAACACTCAGTTTGTGGATGGCAGACATCAAGACAGTTCATTTGAATGAACTAGTTTCTCAATATTAAAGTATATCAATACACTGCAATACATTGCAATATATAGTGCTTGGATTCAGACAACCATATTTCATATTTGCAATACATTCCACCCTTGGTCTGTTGACCACACTTTATCAAGGCATATAAACAATATGTTACATAATGTAGGCTATAAGATATCCATATTTTTTATTAGCAATACATTCCACCCTTGGATAACTTATAACCACACATTATTTATCCTACCACAACAATCCAATGCATGCATAGCAAAAATTATTCCTATTATATCATCAGTTAATCATGCATAGCAAAAATTACTCCTATTATATCATCAGTTAATAATACTACATCATAATTGCAGTTTTCGCATAAGGTAGAATATTCCCGCTTTATATGTGGAGTTTTATGAGCTGGGAATAAAGATATAATTAAAGTTAACCTAGAGCTAACACACGACCCACTAGTTATATTATTTGGAATATAACTAAAAGTGATGCTTCCAAAGGAAAACATCCAACCTCTAGGCAATCTTCCATGTTCTGTAAATGATGGAGAGATCACTATACTGTTACACATCATATCTTTGCCCGTCCTCATACTTTTACTCTTTTTATCTGAACTGGAGCCACATATAATAGCCCTCTCCCAATCCCCAGTCTGATTCAATATATTTAAATGTTGGCATCTGCCTATTTTATGTTTATCACAAGTCCACTGACAGCACGGATCAGCTGGCATAATACTTGGAATCCTTATATTAATCAGTTCTCCCATTAGAAATTTTCTTCTGTACAGTTCACACTTTGTGAGTCACATCTTCTTGGATATAGCACCATACAGGTTTCTAATATATATATATTGGTAGCAGTGATCATCTTTGCCGTTCAAAAATGGCTAGTGTTCATCAAGTAAATTCATAGACTCTGGTTTTCAGAAGTCCACATTCTCCATTCTGAAGATTGCTTGGCTCTTGAAAGCAGTCGCACATGGGGACAGCAACAATGCAACACTTACAGATCAGATTTTGATCTAAAGGGAAATAAAAACACATTATTGTCTGAGATCACACTGACTGCTACTTGAGAAATGACTTCAGCAGATTCAGGACACGCAATTGATTCAACCAAATACATTGACTGCGCTATTCTATCTTTTTCCCGGATTATTCACATGCAACATTACTCAATATTCATACATTTCTCATGAATAAATCTGATCCATCACATTACCTCAATTCTTTGAAATATCAAACTTAAATGATCAAGATGCACTTACAAATGGAGTTTACAAACCTATTGTGTTCCTGATTGAAAATAAAGATTAAGACCATACATAACCACAACTTTTAGGTTCATCACAATAGGATGATTACTTATTTAATTGTTTGCAAACAATTATTTTAACTTAACTTTGAGCTCATTTTCTAACCCACATGCTTTATATATAACTAAATACATTGAATCTGATTCCTCTGAAAAACTGGTTTCTCCAGTCTGAAAAGAAGCACAAAGAAAAAGTTAAAATACAAGTCAAATACTGCACTTTGTCCTTATCCTGTTATCCATATGCTAATAGATTATCCACATATAGCCAGGCAAAAACAACAGAAGGGAAAACAAAACAACCTCACTGGATACATTGTATTGACTTAATACATAACACAGGAATGATGACTGGTGACCAATGTAAAATCATCCAGCCCCAGAGAAAGAACACAGGACTGTTAGCATAGTCTTTTTGGGGTCCACAATATGACACATTCTGCTCTTTCTCAGTCTCACCTTTATCCACATTTGGGATCTGCATTACTTGCGACTTTTGTGCAGTTGTAGCACAGTCGGCTTTTTTACCCATGTCTGTAAATTCAGTATCGTTAATGGCAAGTTGTTCCTCATTCTCAATACTATCAATATTCTGGTGCAATGAATGACTCTCTAGTTCAGTATTACAATAACGTTTAATGTGGCCCATCTTCCCACATTTAAAGCAATACCTAGGCCTATAAACAGCAGACACATTCTCTGATACTTCATCTTGCTCTTGTGACTCATGACACCAATCACTTAATAGTTCTACAAATCTTTCAAATGAACTGCTATTTCTTAGAGACACTCTTGTGGCATAATCTACATTACAATGATTTGCCATTGAAAATAGAAAACTAGCATCATCCTGAGACATATCTGGATGATTGTAAACATTTCTATACAATGTCAGATAATCACTACAGAACAACATGGGATCATCAGATCGCCTGAATCTATACATTGCCAGTGTCTTGTAACCCCTAGTATTTCTCCTACTTAAGGTACGTTGCAACTCAAATCTATTAGACACACTGCAATTGTCTACCTCATTCCCTGTAGCTGTCTCTACAACCTGTCTCTGGCATATATGATGATCTTTTAATGGATGAAGATGAGGATCCATTTCCATCTCCCCATTAAAATGATCATCTCCCTGTTCTGGGTCAGTGGCAGTTTTGGACACACTGCAATCTTCTACCTCATTCTGGTTTTGCTTCCCTGTAGCTTTCTCTAGAACCTGTCTCTGGCATATACGATGAGCTTTTAATGGGTGAAGAAGAGGATCCATTTCCATCTCCCCATTAAAATGATCATCTCCCTGTTCTGAGTCAGTGGCAGGTTTGGAGTCAGTTGAGTCCTGTGCATCACTATCCCACTGATCTGGGTTCCACTCCATTTCTTCTTTGGCTATGGCCAAAGCTTTCCTCTTGTTCACCTTCCCTGTCTTCTTTTGGCATACATGATGATCTTTTAATGGGTTAATAAGAGAATCCATTTCCATCTCCCCATTAAAATGATCATCTTCCTGTTCTGGGTCAGTGGCAGTTTTGGAGTCAGTTGACTCCTGTGCATCACTATCCCACTGATCTGTGTTCCACTCCATTTCTTCTTTGGCTATGGCCAAAGCTTTCTTCTTGTTCACCTCCCCCCTCTTCTTTCTGCACTTATACTGTTTTACACATACAGCAGCCTGTTCTGCATCATGTTGAGTTCCAACACATTTGTCGATTACTAACTTATTATGACCCTGTGCATTCTGGGCCTCACACAGTTGCATTTCCAATTCCTGCACCTTAGTTAACATTCTTTGCTTTTCCTCATGCTGTTTTCTATATGCAGATAGCAGGATCCAGCCACTCCTACCAACAGCACACAATTCTTTCCCTTTTTCTACTTTTACTTTCTGCAAACATTCTACCACATCAGCAGGCTCTGCATCCTGCAAACATTTGTCCCATAGTTCACTTGAACCAACACTGTGCGACCACTTAGTCGCCAAAATATGATATGGAGTTTCCTCCCACCCTGGAGTCTTAATAGACTCACTCACAACCACTTTTTTCCTAAAAAGAGGCATGTTTTATGCAATATCACACTATATAAAAAATTACTGAATCCTTCCGCGTATCCCACTTCTGACACCAAATGTTTTGCCAATTGGTTTGACAAACAGGTTCGGATACGACTTTAAAGAAGGTAAACAAGTAATTTTATTAAAAAGGGTAATTTAGAATACAAAGCTATAAAAACAACAGTATGATATTGCATACACTATTTGTATAATACAAAACTATAAAACATTAGGATATTGCATACACTATTTGAACCATCAACACATAAAGGTTATGCATTTACTTACATCACATCACCACGGAGTTGCACATCATCTTGTCTTGTTAACATCAATCGGAGAAGCACGATGAAGACAGGAGAGCTCAGTGGGAACACACAACACTGTATTCAGGTACACAAAATGACTTCTTCATCAAGGAGCTTATAAGAACTCCTGCAGAAGTCCTGAATACAGGTACACAAAATGACTTCTTCATCAAGGAGCTATGAGCATCATCTGTCCAATCGACAGAGAACTCCTGAGAAGTCACCACCAAAAATGCTTCTGTCTGTATCATGATTCCAGTGACTTTTATAAGGCTTCAACAAAGGCCTGGTTAATGTTTATAAGCTTTGACTTGTCGATCAAACGGAATTGGCCAGATTCTGTTATCGAGAAGTTTACTTAGAAACATTATTCTAGACAATCGATCTGTGTATTTCTCATGGAACATAATGGTCAGTGAACTTATTATTTAAACACAGTATTTTGGTTACAATAACACTTGTTTGTCAAAGCAAATATCAAAGTGGTCACTTGTGCAAATTAGGATAATGAATCCTTGAAATACACAGCTTCAAAGACCACTGAACAATTAACATTGTCTTACTGTATCAACACAGAGCAAACACTCAGTTTGTGGATGGCAGACATCAAGACAGTTCATTTGAATGAACTAGTTTCTCAATATTAAAGTATATCAATACACTGCAATACATTGCAATATATAGTGCTTGGATTCAGACAACCATATTTCATATTTGCAATACATTCCACCCTTGGTCTGTTGACCACACTTTATCAAAGCATATAAACAATATGTTACATAATGTAGGCTATAAGATATCCATATTTTTTATTAGCAATACACCTGTCTGCAGTCACCACTAGGGGGAGCTCCCTATATACAGAGATACGATAAGATCCTGTCTGCAGTCACCACTAGGGTGAGCTCCCTATATACAGAGATACATGATATCCTGTCTGCAGCCACCACTAGGGGGAGCTCCCTTCACATAGCAGACAGAATGGAGTTCAATGGGAGTTGTAGGTGGTTAGCTCCACCTAGTGGTGACACCAGGCAGCACTTTATTGCTTGTTTAAAATATATAACTGAGATTGACTATCAATCTGATAATAAAATAACCTGCCATACTCAGTTATGCTGGGAGTTGTAGTTTTAGAACTGTATTAGATACATGTAGAAGTTTCAATGTACTTGCAAATTCATGGCATAGAAAGATGCCTAATATATCTGTTATACTAGGAGTAATATATTCCATATTTCCTTCTAGGTTTTTCAGAAGTTGACAGATTATACACTAGTCCCGGCATCTTGCACAGAAATGTCGAAGATCGGAGGATGTCTGAGCGCCTGCTCTATACTGATAAACCGCAGGCTGGAGATCTGAGCTGCCCGGCCGCCCGCGGTGATGCTGTTATATAGAGGCAAGCCTCCCTCTTGTATCACCATACAGAGAACATGCCTGTCTCTGGGTGTCCTGGTCTTACATATTACACTGCTGTGCACGGCCTGTAGCACTGCGCCTCTACATATCTAGGAGCAGCCATGTCGGAGGCTGCCTGTAGTTATCTGGAATTACATATTTGGTTTTATTTCCACTTCTTCCTATAGATGACCCGGATGTAGACATACCCGCCTAGGATTACTAAATCCAGCTGTGGGATGTTCTACTTTTTAGTGGCTTAAATAGTTCATATATAACATTCCAGCAAAATACACTCATATCTCAACATGAACGGCCTGATTTTTTTGGGGGGGTTATGAAAATTCTAACTTCTACCACTATCTAGCTCAAAAACGGCTCACTGCAATGTCTTACATGACCACTAGATGGTGCTCACAAGCACCTGAGGAATGCAATATACTCCTATGGTTATAACTGTTGGTATTTCTATATAAAGTCTAGAAAAAGATAGTCTGATTACCAGTGACGGGTGATAATATGGTAATAAGCAGCTTGGTGACGAACCATGTTATTCCCCATCATAGCTGGCTTGTATATAGCACCTAAAGAGTTGATTAGCAGCACCTAATGGAGTTGATTAGCAACACCCTCTCAATAATGAATGTCATAGAGTGCGTGGGTGTTCACGTCATGGCTAAATTGAATTGGGGGGGCACAAAACAGCAGACTGCAGTTCTTTTATGGTGCTACATATCTCTCCTGTATCGTGTTGGAGTTTGCGTCGGGGTGCACACACTTTACTGGACGTCTTGGATGACCGAGATCCTTAATCTCCATTTCTAACATACAGAGCATCCCAATTAATCCCTTTTAACTAGACTTGGCACTTGAGATTTTATTTTGTTTCTCTCTTCTATTCAGTAGTGTTGGGAGATTGGTCAAAATAAGAAAAAATGTATTGTTTCAACCAAATTTCTGCATCCATGTTAATTAGGGGTAATGTCTGCAAAACAAAACCTACATGGTGTGAAGACAGTGTCACGCTCCCGGGTATGCTGGGGTTGTAGTTTACCTGCAGTTAGTCACACATTGGGGAATACTGGTCTGAAGTAATCAGCCAGTTGTCCACTAGGGGGCGCTATGTCACCTCTAGTCAATTCTCCCATCATCTTGAATGTAACAATCGTCAGCGGGTGGTCCGGCCTGTCGGATCACGGTTGGCGATATGTCGGGTTTTGCCTTTCTGGTGCTATGTCTGGCTGGATGGTGATATGGGGAGAGTTATCCCCTATCATTTGAGCAAGTGTTGATCTTTCACCTGTCAACTGCATTTTCTGTCCCTTTAATACTTCATCAAATGGGAGATCTGTGCAGAAATCGCCCTGTTCTCTCATCTAATATATGCTGGAAACTGGTTTTTTCTTGTTTGTTTGTTTTTTTAACTCTTTGAATTTATAAATAAATAAAATGCTTCAAGATAATGTGATCTGTGTGATGTATCCAGCACCCGAGACACTGAGCGATGGATGGAGCTGAATATCACTGTGTACTTGGTGTATGACAAAATGAATGCACAAGGCAGTCACTATAATGACATTACTGATCCTGAGTTATACTCCAGAGCTGCACTCACTATTCTGCTGGTGCAGTCACTGTGTACATACATTACATTACTGATCCTGAGTTACCTCCTGTATTATACTCCAGAGCTGCACTCACTATTCTGCTGGTGCAGTCACTGTGTACATACATTACATTACTGATCCTGAGTTACCTCCTGTATTATACTCCAGAGCTGCACTCACTATTCTGCTGGTGCAGTCACTGTGTACATACATTACATTACTGATCCTGAGTTACCTCCTGTATTATACTCCAGAGCTGCACTCACTATTCTGCTGGTGCAGTCACTGTGTACATACATTACATTACTGATCCTGAGTTACCTCCTGTATTATACTCCAGAGCTGCACTCACTATTCTGCTGGTGCAGTCACTGTGTACATACATTACATTCCTGATCCTGAGTTACCTCCTGTATTATACTCCAGAGCTGCACTCACTATTCTGCTGGTGCAGTCACTGTGTACATACATTACATTACTGATCCTGAGTTACCTCCTGTATTATACTCCAGAGCTGCACTCACTATTCTGCTGGTGCAGTCACTGTGTACATACATTACATTACTGATCCTGAGTTACCTCCTGTATTATACTCCAGAGCTGCACTCACTATTCTGCTGGTGCAGTCACTGTGTACATACATTACATTACTGATCCTGAGTTACCTCCTGTATTATACCCCAGAGCTGCACTCACTATTCTGCTGGTGCAGTCACTGTGTACATACATTACATTCCTGATCCTGAGTTACCTCCTGTATTATACTCCAGAGCTGCACTCACTATTCTGCTGGTGCAGTCACTGTGTACATACATTACATTACTGATCCTGAGTTACCTCCTGTATTATACTCCAGAGCTGCACTCACTATTCTGCTGGTGCAGTCACTGTGTACATACATTACATTACTGATCCTGAGTTACCTCCTGTATTATACTCCAGAGCTGCACTCACTATTCTGCTGGTGCAGTCACTGTGTACATACATTACATTACTGATCCTGAGTTACCTCCTGTATTATCCTCCAGAGCTGCACTCACTAGTCTATTCATTATGAGTAATATACTCAGCACTATGGCTATAGATGCAGAGCAGTGTGATCATCACAGGATTAGAGTGTAAAACAGTTAAAAAGTCAGATCTAGGTTTCCCCATAAACTTGTATATTCTTTTATTAAGACTGTAGATAAGCGTCATCCATGCAGCGAGGGCACCGCTTATCTTCACCAGAAACCTAAGGCTCAGCTCCTCTAGCTGTAGGTTCAGGATAATGGAGTCCAGACGCCTCCTCCTGTGATCACCAGTCCTCTGCTGTTCCTCTTGATGTCACACAATGTTTGCATATATCGTATTAATACTCTTGGATGGTTTTCGAGAAGGATCCCGGATGATCTCCAGCTCCACGTAAGAAACTTCAGTGTCCTGGAAAAATGAGCACAAAAGATGTAATAAATTAGTGTCATTCCTTCTATGTCCAGCAGGGGGGACACTGGGGCCGCGGATACTCACTGCCTCCACTCTAGGATCGCTAAGGTCAGAGCCAAAATTCTCAGTAAGAGGGAAGTTTTCTGATATTTCTCCATCTGTACAAAAAAGTGATGGTTCACATGGTGAGGTGCGGGCACTGCCATGATTGGGTGTCCGATACTCATAATGAGGGGACACTGCCATGATCAGGTGCTTGGTGCTCATAATGACTAGTGATGAGCGGGCACTGCCATGATTGGGCGCCTGGTACTCATAATGATTAGTAATGAGCGGGCAATGCCATGATTGGGCGCCCGGTACTCGTAATGATTAGTAATGAGCGGGCACCCGGTACTCGTAATGATTAGTAATGAGCGGGCACTGCCATGATTGGGCGCCCGGTACTCGTAATGATTAGTAATGAGCGGGCACTGCCATGATTGGGTGCCCGATACTCATAATGAGGGGACACTGCCATGATTGGGTGCCCGGTACTCATAATGACTAGTGATGAGCAGGCACTGCCATGATTGGGTGCCCGGTACTCATAATGACTAGTGATGAGCGGGCACTGCCATGATTGGGTGCCCGGTACTCATAATGACTAGTGATGAGCGGGCACTGCCATGATCGGGTGCTCGGTACTCGTAATGATTAGTAATGAGCGGGCACTGCCATGATCGGGTGCCTGGTATTAGTAATGACTAGTGATGAGCGGGCACTGCCATGCTCGGGTGCCCAATACTCGTAATGACTAGTGATAAGCAGGTACTGCCATGCTACGGTGCCCGATACTCGTAAGGAGCAGGTTGGACAACTCAGATGGGTGCGACTGGAATATAATGGAAGACAATGGGGAACTTGAGCATTATTCCGGAAGATCTTCCCATTGACTTCCATTATACTCATCTCATGCCCATCTGAGTGTCCAACCTTTTTCTTATGAGCATCAGGCACCCGAGCATGGCAGTGCCCGCTCATCACTAGTCATTACGAGTCCCGGGCACCCAAGCATGGCAGTGCCCGCTCATCACTAGTCATTACGAGTACCGGGCACCCAAGCATGGCAGTGCCCGCTCATCACTAGTCATTATGAGCATTGGGCACCCGAGCATGGCAGTGGCCGCTCATCACTAGTCACTACGAGTACCGGGCACCCGAGCCTGGCAGTGCCCGCTCATCACTAGTCATAATGAACACAGCGCACCCGAGCATGGCAGTGCCCACTCATCACTAGTCATTACGAGGACAGGGCACCCGAGCATGGCAGTGCCCACTCATCCCTAGTCATTACAAGTACCGGGCACCCGAGCATGGCAGTGCCCACTCATCACAAGTACTGAGCACCCGAGCATGGCAGTGCCCACTCATCACAAGTACTGAGCACCCGAGCATGGCAGTGCCCGCTCATCACTAGTCATTACGAGTACCAGGCACCCGAGCATGGCAGTGCCCGCTCATCACAAATCACAAACTACAAATCCCAGTCTCTGCCTGATCCATTTATTCCGACACTTTTGCTCTTGGAAACAGCAGTTTGGCTCCCAACCTGACATGTGACTCATCTATAGTCCCCGTAAGTAAGTGAACCCCTTGGTATTCGTGTATGGCATACTTCACTCTTACCTTTGTGCTGTTGACGGGGAGTGGATTTTTTTCTAAATAACAAAATCATAGAATTATAATTCAATATCGAAAAATGTTATCGATTACCTAGTAAAATGCATATTTAAATATAAATGTGGCTCATTGGTTAGCACTGTATATGGTGTCTCAGTGGTTAGCACTGTATACGGTGGCTCAGTGGTTAGCACTGTATGGTGGCTCAGTGGTTAGCACTGTATATGGTGGCTCAGTAGTTAGCACTGTATATGGTGGCTCAGTGGTTAGCACTGTATATGGTGGCTCAGTGGTTAGCACAGTATATGGTGGCTCAGTGGTTAGCACTGTATGGTGGCTCAGTGATTAGCACTGTATATGGTGGCTCAGTGGTTAGCACTGTATGGTGGGTCAGAGGTTAGCACTGTATATGGTGTCTCAGTGGTTAGCACTGTATACGGTGGCTCAGTGGTTAGCACTGTATGGTGGCTCAGTGATTAGCACTGTATATGGTGGCTCAGTGGTTAGCACTGTATGGTGGGTCAGAGGTTAGCACTGTATATGGTGTCTCAGTGGTTAGCACTGTATACGGTGGCTCAGTGGTTAGCACTGTATGGTGGCTCAGTGATTAGCACTGTATATGGTGGCTCAGTGGTTAGCACTGTATGGTGGCTCAGTGGTTAGCACTGTATACGGTGGCTCAGTGGTTAGCACTGTATATGGTGGCTCAGTGGTTAGCACTGTATATGGTGGCTCAGTGGTTAGCACTGTATGGTGGCTCAGTGGTTAGCACTGTATATGGTGGCTCAGTGGTTAGCACTGTATGGTGGCTCAGTGGTTAGCACTGTATACGGTGGCTCAGTGGTTAGCACTGTATGGTGGCTCAGTGGTTAGCACTGTATGATGGCTCAGTGGTTAGCACTGTATATGGTGGCTCAGTGGTTAGCACTGTATGGTAACTCAGTGGTTAGCACTGTATATGGTGGCTCAGTGGTTAGCACTGTATACGGTGGCTCAGTGGTTAGCACTGTATAGTGGCTCAGTGGTTAGCGGTGTATACAGTGGCTCAGTGGTTAGCACTGTATATGGTGGCTCAGTGGTTAGCACTGTATGGGGGCTCAGTGGTTAGCACTGTATATGGTGGCTCAGTGGTTAGCACTGTATATGGTGGCTCAGTGGTTAGCACTGTATGGTGACTCAGTGGTTAGCACTGTATGGTGGCTCAGTGGTTAGCACTGTATGGTGGCTCAGTGGTTAGCACTGTATATGGTGGCTCAGTGGTTAGCACTGTATACGGTGGCTCAGTGGTTAGCAATGTATACGGTGGCTCAGTGGTTAGCACTGTATACGGTGGCTCAGTGGTTAGCACTGTATGGTGGCTCAGTGGTTAGCACTGTATATGGTGGCTCAGTGATTAGCACTGTATACGGTGGCTCAGTGGTTAGCACTGTATGGTGGCTCAGTGGTTAGCACTGTATATGGTGGCTCAGTGGCTAGCACTGTATATGGTGGCTCAGTGGTTAGCACTGTATATGGTGGCTCAGTTGTTAGCACTGTACGGTGGCTCAGTGGTTAGCACTGTATGGTGGCTCAGTGGTTAGCACTGTATGGTGGCCAGTGGTTAGCACTGTGTATGGTGGCTCAGTGGTTAGCACTGTGTATGGTGGCTCAGTGGTTAGCACTGTATATGGTGGCTCAGCGGTTAGCACTGTATATGGTGGGTCAGTGGTTAGTACTGTATACTGTAGCTCAGTGGTTAGCACTGTATGGTGGCTCAGTGGTTAGAACTGTATGGTGACTCAGTGGTTAGCACTGTATATGGTGGCTCAGTGGTTAGCACTGTACGGTGGCTTATTGGTTAGCACTGTATATGGTGGCTCAGTGGTTAGCACTGTATATGGTGGCTCAGTGGTTAGCACTGTATGGTAACTCAGTGGTTAGCACTGTATATGGTGGCTCAGTGGTTAGCACTGTATACGGTGGCTCAGTGGTTAGCACTGTATATGGTGGCTCAGTGGTTAGCACTGTATATGGTGGCTCTGTGGTTAGCACTGTATATGGTGGGTCAGTGGTTAGCATTGTATATGGTGGCTCAGTGGTTAGCACTGTATATGGTGGCTCAGTGGTTAGCACTGTACGGTTGCTCATTGGTTAGCACTGTATGGTGGCTCAGTGGTTAGCACTGTATGGTGGCTCAGTGGTTAGCACTGTATATGGCAGATCAGTGGTTAGCACTGTATATGGCAGATCAGTGGTTAGCACTGTACGGTGGCTCATTGGTCAGCACAGTACGGTGGCTCAGTGGTTAGCACTGTATATGGTGGCTCAGTGGTTAGCACTGTATACGGTGGCTCAGTGGTTAGCACTGTATATGGTGGCTCGGTGGTTAGCACTGTATATGGCGGCTCAGTGGTTAGCACTGTATATGGTGGCTCAGTGGTTAGCACAGTACGGTGGCTCAGTGATTCGCACTGTATATGGTGGCTCAGTGGTTAGCACTGTATGGTGGCTCAGCGGTTAGCACTGTATAGGGTGGCTCAGTGGTTAGCACTGTATATGGCGGCTCAGTGGTTAGCACTGTACAGTGGCTCAGTGGTTAGCACTGTACAGTGGCTCAGTGGTTAGCACTGCAGCCTTGCAGCACTGGGGTCCTGGGTTCAAATCCCACCACGGACGATATCTACAAGCAGTCTGTATGTTCTCCCCGTGTTTGCTGGGTTTTCTCTGGTTTCTTCCCACATTCCAAAGACTGATAGAATGTTTAGATTGTGAGCTCCAATGAGGACCGTGTTGTAAAGGTATGTAAAGCGCTATTGAATTACTAATGCTATAGAAATGATTATTATAATTATTATTATTATTATATATTTATTTAGATATATCAATAAATATATATACTAGACGATTGTATTGCATCGGGAGATTCTGGAACGTGTGACATATATTAGTTCAACCATATTAATGTTTAAGGTTACTAAATGCAAAAAAACAGCGGGTGTAGTAATATGGCGGACGTCTGAGCTATGATCTGGTGGTAGGTGCTAGACTGTATGTGCTCCTTTCAGGTCTGACATGCCTCATGTCACATAGATGGGGCATGGTTGAAGGGTGGTCTGAGGCCGCCTTTTCATGATTCTAGTGGACGGGGGATATGTCACCACACCCACCAATGAAGGCGATCACACCTACTGAATTATGGTATAAATATATATATTTTTAACTTTTACGGATGCAGCGTTACCAAATGTTTATTTCTTTTATTCAGAGATTAAAGGGGAGCTCCAGCCAATGACACAGTTCCTCATATTACTGTCTGTATACATAAAACTGTACAGAGCTCCCCCTAGTGGTGGCTTCATGCAGCCAGGATGATGGAATTTATCAATCTTCTTTCATTCTTGTAGAGAGCTCATTTACATAGTTTTTTTTCCCATAGGGCATTGCTAGAAAAACTGTATACACTTCTCGTCTCCTTAAGGACAGACAGATAAAGCTCAGTTTAAGAGATATTAAAGGGGCTGTATATCTCTTGGAACATATTTATTCACAGTTGGGCTTCATTAACATTTTATGGCTCTTTTATTCCCCTGCACATATTTTCTGGGCTCTGTGACCATAAATCATCTGAGAGGGAAGGCAGATAAAAGAGCTACAATCTCGCCCATTGGACCATCACAGTGAGCTCGCTGATGGATTCTCAGTTAACTCATTCTGCAGCCAAGCAGTGGACAGAGCATCACTTGGGCTATAGAAAACAAACTGTACTTGAGTCCCTTACCTGCATTGCTTCTGCATACACATTATCGATGTGACTGATGTCACGATGATGAGGATGAGCAGGAGGAGCGCCGCAGTCACGATGGTCAGCAGGAAACGGGTGGACACCGTGGAGGACGGGACCGACGTCTCTTCTTATATGTGAGCGAAGAGAAATGTGTATTAATGGGGTTTTTCCCACAGAACAAAATTCTATTCAATCAATACATCTTGAAATAATAATAATTTCCACAATTGGATGTAATTAAAAGTAATGTTCCTGTGCTGAGATAATCTTATATATGTGTCCCTGCTATGTACTGTGTAATGGATGTGTCTGACTGTACAGGGACATGGTGTGATCATACCACATCTCCTGTGCTGAGATAATCTTATATTGTGTCCCTGCTATGTACTGTGTAATGGATTGTCTGACCTACAGGCACAAGGTCTGGTCATACCACATCTCCTGTGCTGAGATAATCTTAATCTCAGCACAGAGATGTGGTATGATCAGAGCCTATGTCCACCATAGTACTGGTCAGACACATCCATTACACAGTACATAGCAGGGACACATATAAAGATTATCTCAGCACAGGAGATGTGGTATGATCAGACCATGTCCCTGTACAGTCAGACACATCCATTACACTGTACATAGCAGGGACACATAGATTATCTCAGCACAGGAGATATGGTATGATCAGACCATGTCCCTGTACAGTCAGACACATCCATAACACAGTACATAGCAGGGACACATATATAAGATTATCTCAGCACAGGAGATGTGGTATGATCAGACCATGTCCCTGTATGGTCAGACACATCCATTACACAGTACATAGCAGGGACACATATATAAGATTATCTCAGCACAGGAGATGTGTATGATCAGACCATGTCCTGTAGGTCAGACACATCCATTACACAGTACATAGCAGGACACATATATAAGATTATCAGCACAGAAAATTTATCACATCCAATGGTGGAGATTATTATTATTCCGAGATCTATTGATTAAAATTAACTTTATCCCTTTTACACTCTGCAGCCCAGAAATGGAAAAACTATGTATTATCTTTATATATAATTGCGAGTTGGCTCCTCCACTTCCGTCTGGATGTCTGCTATGTCACTTCCGCCAGCGCCCAAGTGATGGGTATGGAAATATGGCGGCTGCTGCTCCCCTGGCCGGTCCCCGCAGTCCTCCCCCCCCCACTAACCCGACGCCGCAGCCCCCGCCAGCCATCACTCCCACTGGTGATAAGTTCGGCTGGGACTGATTTACAGGACCTGTGGTGACATCATAAAAATTCAGGGGTTGAGCCAGGTCACATGATCATGACATCACCCAGGATCTTGAGCAGAATGGAATGGATGGAGGAGCAGAGAGCAGTAACAGGTACTGCAGGGGCAGCTCACTCTTACCCCACACCACGGTCACACCACACAGCCTGCTTTCACCCTGCACTCTCTCAGACCGCACCATGATCACCCTGCACTCACACTCACTCAGCCTGCACCACGGTCAGCCCGCACTCATGCAGCCTGCTTTCACCCTGCACCATGGTCACCCTGCACTCATCCTGCACTCACTCAGCCCGCACCACGCTCACCCCGCACCATTCACCCGCACTCTCCCGACACTACCTCAGCCCACACCATGTTCACCCCGCACTCTCCCGACACTACCTCAGCCCACACATGTTCACCCCGCACTCTCCCGACACTACCTCAGCCCACACCATGGTCACCCCGCAGCACTGGGGGCAGAGAGCGAGGGGGGAAAAAAAACACCGGGCAGGGGAGAGACCACACAGGGAAAGAGGTGAATGCTGCCCTCAGTGCCATAGAGCCCACCTCCATCATGATGTCACCGCCCACCCGATGTGATAGCATCAGGCTCCCATCTAGTTCTATTATAAGGAGGATATGCGGGGACAGATTAGCTCAAGTCTCCCATATCTGTTTCATGTTATTACCCTTAAGGGGCCGGCGCACACTCATGTTCCCCATATTAATAGCACATTCTTGCCCGGTGCCCCCAGTCCGTTACCCCCGACCTACCTGCCTCCTTCTTGTTTTCCGCCGGCGGTGCAGATACAGGTCCCAGGTAATACTCCGCCCTGAGATTCCGGAACTCCCACACGGTACATCTCCACAGGCCGGTGTGGTTCTTCTTGTTTTCCAGTGGATACAGTATCCTCCTGCTCGATATCTGGCTAAAGCGAGCGACTTTCCCATTCCTGGTGAGGGTGAAGTTGAAATTTTGCTGAGGAGAAGCTTTCTTGTCCGGGCAGAGCAGACACTGCAGGGCGGGGGGCTTCTGTCCGATCAGGAAAGACAAAGAAAGGGAGGGAGATGGAGAAATGGAGCAACCTGAGGGGAAATGGGAATGGTTCAATTCACTGACAGCAAGCAGAGATCTGGAACATATCCAGGGGTTATAAAACGCGTCATATTAGAAAGCTGCACAATTTCTCAAATAATCTGATCAGAACAGACATTGATGTGTGTACACCGCTCCATCCACCTCACCTTCCACGACACAGGGAATCACAAGGACCAGTGCCAAAATCACCCGAAAATCCGGCACATCCCGAATCATCGCACCCGAATGTTCTGCGTTCTCTACCAACTATTGATCACACCTATTTGTCAGACACTGAATTTATGTCACCTAAGCATTATTGTGGTGCCAGCCTATCCATCTATACTACTTATCTGAACATTACTCTGTACATGACCAATGTGCCGGCTCTGTGTCTGCGCCTCCCGTGTGACGGTCTCTGTGTCCGCGCCTGCCGTGTGCCAGTCTCTATGTCTGCACCTCCTGTGTGCCAGTCTCTGTGTCTGCACCTCCCGTGCGCCAGTCTCTGTGTCTGCGCCTGCTGTGTGCCAGTCTCTGTGTCTGCACCTCCTGTGTGCCAGTCTCTGTGTCTGCACCTCCCGTGCGCCAGTCTCTGTGTCTGCGCCTGCTGTGTGCCAGTCTCTGTGTCTGCACCTCCTGTATGCCAGTCTCTGTGTCTGCACCTCCTGTGTGCCAGTCTCTGTGTCTGCACCCACCTTTTTATGCCGGTCTCTGTGTCTGCACCTCCTGTGTGCCGGTCTCTGTGTCTGCACCTCCTGTGTGCCAGTCTCTGTGTCTGCACCTCCCGTGTGCCAGTCTCTGTGTCTGCACCTCCCGTGTGCCAGTCTCTGTGTCTGCGCCTCCCGTGCGCCAGTCTCTGTGTCAGCGCCACCCGTGCGCCAGTCTCTGTGTCTGTGCCTGCTGTGTGCCGGTCTCTGTGTCTGCTCCTCCCGTGTGCCGGTCTCTGTGTCCGCACCTCCCGTGTGCCGGTCTCTGTGTCTGCGCCTCCCGTGTGCCGGTCTCTGTGTCCGCACCTCCCGTGTGCCGGTCTCTGTGTCTGCACCTCCTGTGTGCCAGTCTCTGTGTCTGCACCATCTGTGTGTCAGTCTCTGTGTCTGCGCCTCCTGTGTGCCGGTCTCTGTGTCTGCACCCCCCGTGTGCCAGTCTCTGTGTCTACACCTCCTGTGTGCCAGTCTCTGTGTCTGCACATCTTGTGTGCCAGTCTCTGTGTCTGCACCTCCCGTGTGCCAGTCTCTGTGTCTGCGCCTCCTGTGTGCCAGTCTCTGTGTCTGCGCCTCCCGTGTGCCAGTCTCTGTGTCTTTGCCTCTTGTGTGCCAGTCTCTATGTCTGCGCCAACCTCTTTATACCGGTCTCTGTGTCTGCACCTCCCGTGTGCCAGTCTCTGTGTCTGCGCCTACCTCTTTATACCGGTCTCTGTGTCTGCACCTCCCGTGTGCCAGTCTCTGTGTCTGCACCTCCTGTGTGCAAGTCTCTGTGTCTGCACCTCCTGTGTGCCAGTCTCTGTGTCTGCACCTCCTGTGTGCTAGTCTCTGTGTCTGCACCTCCTGTGTGCCAGTCTCTGTGTCTGCACCTCCTGTGTGCCAGTCTCTGTGTCTGCACCTCCTGTGTGCCAGTCTCTGTATCTGCACCTCCTGTGTGCCAGTCTCAGTGTCTGCACCTCCTGTGTGCCAGTCTCTGTGTCTGCACCCACCTCTTTATGCCGGTCTCTGTGCCTGCACCTTTTGTATACCGGTCTCTGTGTCTGCACCTCCTGTGTGCCAGTCTCTGTGTCTGCACCTTTTGTATGTCAGTCTCTGTGTCTGCACCTCCTGTGTGCCAGTCTCTGTGTCTGCACCTCCCGTGTGCCAGTCTCTGTGTCTGCGCCTCCCGTGTGCCAGTCTCTGTGTCTGTGCCTCCCGTGTGCCAGTCTCTATGTCTGCGCCTACCTCTTTACACTGGTCTCTGTGTCTGCACCTCCCGTGTGCCAGTCTCTGTGTCTGCGCCTACCTCTTTATACCGGTCTCTGTGTCTGCACCTCCTGTGTGCCAGTCTCTGTGTCTGCACCCACCTCTTTATGCCGGTCTCTGTGCCTGCACCTTTTGTATACCGGTCTCTGTGTCTGCACCTCCTGTGTGCCAGTCTCTGTGTCTGCACCTTTTGTATGTTGGTCTCTGTGTCTACACCTCCTGTGTGCCAGTCTGTCTGCATATGAAGGGTCCTCAATGTTAGTCTGTCCTCTTCTTTCACTCTCCTTTTCCATCATCAGAAAGAGATGAGGAAGTGAAGTTTTATCTGTGACAGGCAGCCCTGACATGGCATAGCCATCATCTATGGAGGATGCCAACCGGGCTATACATGGGTATAAACCAAGAGACAGCGGAAAGAGTTGAAACATCCACAATGATTCATCATCACTTCTTATAGCAAGAATAATTCACAGCCATATGGGAAAATTCTTCTACTTTTTGTACATAAGAGGCAGTATTATTATAGTAGTTATATTCTTGTACATACAGTGTTGGCCAAAAGTATTGACACCCCTGCAATTCTGGCAGATAATACGGTACACAGTTTCTTCCTGAAAATGATTGCAATCACAAATTCTTTGGTATTATTATCTTCATTTAATTTGTCTTCAATGAAAAAAACACAAAAAGAATTGTCCTAAAGCCAAATTGGATCTAATTCCACCAAACATAAAAAAGGGGGTGGACAAAAGTATTGGCACTGTTAGAAAAATCATGTGATGCTTCTCTAATTTGTGTAATTAACAGCACCTGTAACTTACCTGTGGCACCTAACAGGTGTTGGCAATAACTAAATCACACTTGCAGCCAGTTGACATGGATTAAAGTTGACTCAACCTCTGTCCTGTGTCCTTGTGTGTACCACACTGAGCATGGAGAAAAGAAAGAAGATCAAAGAACTGTCTGAAGACTTGAGAAACCAAATAGTGAGGAAGCATGAGCAATCTCAAGGCTACAAGTCCATCTCCAAAGACCTGAATGTTCCTGTGTCTACCGTGCGCAGTGTAATAAAGAGGTTTAAAGCCCATGGCACTGTGGCTAACCTCCCTAGATGTGGACGGAAAAGAAAAATTGATACGAGATTTCAATGCAAGATTGTGCGAATGGTGGATAAAGAACCTCGACTAACATCCAAACAAGTTCAAGCTGCCCTGCAGTCCGAGGGTGCACAGTAATATTTCAGGATTGAAATGAGCTTTATTGTACTAACCAAAAATGTGAAATATGCATTATTTCAAAAATTGACAGGTGCAAAAGTATGGGCACCTCAACAGAAAAGTGACATTAATATTTAGTAGATCCACCTTTTGCCTCTAGTGGCTTCCTGTAGCGGTTAACGAGTTCCTGGATCCTGGATGAAGGGATTTTTGACCATTCCTCTTTACAAAACAATTCCAGTTCAGTTAAGCTTGATGGTCGCCGAGCATGGACAGCCCGCTTCAAAACATCCCACAGATGTTCAATGATATTCAGGTCTGGGGACTGGGATGGCCATTCCAGAACATTGTAATTGTTCCTCTGCATGAATACCTGAGTAGATTTGGAGCGGTGTTTTGGATCATTGTCTTGCTGAAAGATCCCTGGCGTAACTTCAACTTTGACACTGATTCTTGAACATTATTCTCAAGAATCTGCTGATACTGAGTGGAATCCATGCGACCCTCAACTTTAACCAGATTCCCGCTGCCGTCATTGGCCACACAGCTCCAAAGCATGATGGACCCTCCCCCAAATTTGACAGTGGGTAGCAAGTGTTTTTCTTGGAATGCTGTGTTTTTGTGGCGCCAGGCATAACGCCATATTGTATGACCAAACAACTCAATCTTTGTTTCATCAGTCCACAGGACCTTCTTTCAAAATGAAACTGGCTTGTCCAAATGTGCTTTTTCATACCTCAGGCGACTCTGTTTGTGGCGTGCATGCAGAAACGGCTTCTTTGTCATCACTCTCCCATACAGCTTCTCCTTGTGCAGTGTGCGCTGTATTGTTGACCGATTGCACAGTGACACCATCTGCAGCATGATGATGCTGCAGGTCTTTAAAGGTGGTCTGTGGATTGTTCTCACCATTCTTCTTCTCTGCCTTTCTGATATTTTTGTTGGCCTGCCACTTCTGGCCTTTACAAGAACTGTCCCTGTGGTCTTCCATTTCCTTACTATGTTCCTCACAGTGGAAACTGACAGGTTAAATCTCTGAGACAACTTTTTGTATCCTTCCCCTGAACAACTATGTTGAACAATCTTTTTTTCAGATCATTTGAGAGCTGTTTTGAGGAGCCCATGATGTCACTCCTAGAGAAGATGCAACTAGGAGAACAACTTGCAAGTGGACACCTGAAATAGCTTTTCTCATGATTGTATACACCGGGCTATGAAGTACAAAGCTCAATGAGGTTACCAAACCAAGTTAGTGCTTCAGTAAGTCAGTAAAAAGTAGTCAGGAGTATTCAAGTCATGAAAATCAGAAGGGTGCACATACTTTGGCACCTGTCAAATTTTGAAATAATGCATATTTTACATTTTCGGTTAGTACAATAAACCTCATTTCAATTCTGAAATAATACTGTGTCCATCAGTTATTATATAGATCACACTTAAATATTACTGTGTCCATCAGTTATTACATATATCAAACTGAAATATTACTGTCCATCAGTTATTACATATATCACACTGAAATATTACTGTGTCCATCAGTTATTACATAGATCACACTGAAATATTACTGTGTCCATCAGTTATTACATAGATCACACTGAAATTATACTGTGTCCATCATTATTACATATATCACACTGAAATATTACTGTGCCATCAGTTATTACATATATCACACTGAAATATTACTGTCCATCAATTATTACATAGATCACACTGAAATATTACTGTGTCCATCAGTTATTACATAGATCACACTGAAATATTACTGTGTCCATCAGTTATTACATAGATCACACTGAAATATTACTGTGTCCATCAGTTATTACATAGATCACACTGAAATATTACTGTGTCCATCAGTTATTACATAGATCACACTGAAATATTACTGTGTCCATCAGTTATTACATAGATCACACTGAAATATTACTGTGTCCATCAGTTAATACATAGATCACACTGAAATATTACGGTGTCCATCAGTTATTACATAGATCACACTGAAATATTACTGTGTCCATCAGTTATTACATAGATCACACTGAAATATTACTGTCCATCAGTTATTACATAGATCACACTGAAATATTACAGTGTCCATCAGTTATTACATAGATCACACTGAAATATTACTGTCCATCAGTTATTACACAGATCACACTGAAATATTACTGTGTCCATCAGTTATTACATAGATCACACTGAAATATTACTGTGTCCATAAGTTATGACATAGATCACACTGAAATATTACTGTGTCCATCAGTTATTACATAGATCACACTGAAATATTACTGCGTCCATCAGTTATTACATAGATCACACTGAAATATTACTGTGTCCATCAGTTATTACATAGATCACACTGAAATATTACTGTGTCCATCAGTTATTACATAGATCACACTGAAATATTACTGTGTCCATCAGTTATTACATAGATCACACTGAAATATTACTGTGTCCATCAGTTATTACATAGATCACACTGAAATATTACTGTGTCCATCAGTTATTACATAGATCACACTGAAATATTACTGTGTCCATCAGTTATTACATAGATCACACTGAAATATTACTGTGTCCATCAGTTATTACATAGATCACACTGAAATATTACTGTGTCCATCAGTTATTACATATATCACACTGAAATATTACTGTGTCCATCAGTTATTACATAGATCACACTGAAATATTACTGTGTCCATCAGTTATTACATAGATCACACTGAAATATTACTGTGTCCATCAGTTATTACATATATCACACTGAAATATTACTGTGTCCATCAGTTATTACATAGATCACACTGAAATATTACGGTTCCATCAGTTATTACATAGATCACACTGAAATATTACTGTGTCCATCAGTTATTACATAGATCACACTGAAATATTACTGTGTCCATCAGTTATTACATAGATCACACTGAAATATTACTGTGTCCATCAGTTATTACATAGATCACACTGAAATATTACTGTGTCCATCAGTTATTACATAGATCACACTGAAATATTACTGTGTCCATCAGTTATTACATAGATCACACTGAAATAGCTGTTGCAAAAAAACAATTTTAAACAAAAAAAAAAAAGAGTAAGATTAAGAGGGGTGCCCAAACTTTTTCATATGACTGTAGGAGGCAATATTATAGTAAATAAAAAAGCCAGCACTGCCTATGGTCAGCATGCAGTACTAAAAGTGCATATGCACATATTAATTAATAACTGTACTTTAAAAATGAGATATTTTACAAACAATTGATTCATTCTTTGAGCCACCCTGCCACTTCATGGCAATCTCAGATAGGGCGGTCCTGCTCTACGTTTTTATATATATCTTGTGCCATTAAGGCCTCCTGAATACATTAAGGATTAAGGATAATGTAGGATGCAGCGAATACAGGATAGTAGCTCATGGGCTGTACGGGTTTTGCTGGGACTCACAGGACCAGAAAGAATGGGAACAACCCAGTGAGATCTAGATGGTGTCTGATGCTATGCTGTAAAACTGGAACTGTCTTAAGTTATGTGCCCCGCTATCTCACGTGTGAAGTTGTGACTAAAGAACCGTCGAAACTTAAGTAAAGACTGATGGCATGTGTTATAACTGTTAAGTAAATAACTGTTGTTGAAAATGTTGATCTCTTTCTCAGTCTGAACCGGTATCTGGTCCTGGCCTGCCGAAGGCAATGGTGACATGTGACCTGCTAAATTGTATGACCTGCACCGCACAAATCAACATATTCAGCCAGGACCACGGTTTTTATGTAGCCTGTCGGGGCATCCGGAGTTAAGCCCTCACCCACGACTACCGCCCCACGCCACTCTACAGCTGCATGCAGATGCTCAGCCATGAAGCTCCCAGTGTACATAGTGTTTGACTTGCTGATGTAAAGCTGCAGCTGCTGGGCATTGTGCTTGGTGATGTACGGCTGCAGCTGCTCGGCATTGTGCTTGGTGATGTATGGTTGGGGCTGCTCGGCATTGTGCTTGGTGATGTATGGTTGGAGCTGCTCGGCATTGTGCTTGGTGATGTATGGCTGCAGCTGCCTAGCATTGTGCTTGGTGATGTAAGGTTGGAGCTGCTCGGCATTGTGCTTGGTGATGTACGGCTGCAGCTGCTCGACATTGTGCTTGGTGATGTACGGCTGCAGCTGCTCGACATTGTGCTTGGTGATGTACGGCTGCAGCTGTTCGGCCATAAAGCTCCCGGCGGACACAGTGTTTGTGTTGCTGTTACCAGAGGAGGTCTGGACTCTGCAACTTTGGGGTCAGCAGGGCAGTGGGGACTTTTCTGTCCTCTGCTCCTCAGCACTCGGCCTCCCACTCTGCAACATTACGGGTCTCTGAGTTGCTGCAATTCCTTGTACTTTTCAATAATATCACTCACAGGTAATCGTGTCACGAACGAACTTGCTACCCCGGTGGCTCCTATTACAAGACTGTGCTGGTATCAGTGACCTCTGCACCACCGGCCGCTCTGTCACATGTTAGTAAAGGCAGACGGCATGGCGGGGGCCATGCATTGAATTGGTCCTCCAATGTGAGAGACACTATGGGCAGAAGGATAAAGGGTGATAATGCGGGATCCTCCTTTATTAAGTAAGAATTTGCTGAAAAGGGTATTTGCAAAGCGCAGTGGTGTAACCTGAAGCTCGTGGCCCCGGTGCAAAACCTTCAACTGTGGCCCCTAATTATTGCAGTTCTTTAATAGTAATAGTCTTCATCAATGCGTGATGTGTGGGTCCCACCTCTGGGACGAGTGGTGTACCCCCGTGATAGCATTATATCCATGAGTAGGGGCGGAATAAAGGGGCATCAATCTGTGCATTGAGGGGGCATCATAATGGGAATGGTATTATACTGTGTGGAGGAATAAGGTGAGCACCATGCAATGTGTAGACATTAAAAGGGCTTTGTTGTGTGTGGGGGCACTAACAGATATACTGTCTGAGAGGTGAACTAAGAGGGAGGTGTGTGTGGTGGCCAAATTAGCACCACTAGTGTGTGGGGGCACTAGGCCATCCCTTTCTATATTGGGGCATCATTACTATGTGGGGCAGTATAACTAGCGCGGTTACCCGACTCTTTCACAGTGGCCAGTGCTTAAGATAAGTTTTTTGCTATGTCTTTTGCCATATACACATTGTCTTAGCTGTACACATTGCCCTGCTGTTCATTAAATAGCCATTATGCTAGTTCACACTCATTTTAGTGTTCAGTGTTGCAGCAGATATCTCCTCTTAATTATAATGTTTTCTTGCTAGTGTGGCGCCCTACCCACGCAGGTAACCACAGATCTCTCTAATGCACAGCTGGGTTTCCACAGCAGGTATCTACTTCATGCAACACCTTCCACCCCGACACAGTAGGGGGAGCTCAACTGGCTGACCTTAGGCGAGCTCCCCTATAAATACTGCTGCTGGGGGCGGAGTTAGTCAGAATGTGCAGACGCTAGGAGAGCTGTGAAGACGTCCTGGTGGTCGGTGCCGTGGTCAGGCCTGAACCAGTGACCCGGAGTGGCCCTTGTACGTCCTGCAAGCCTAAGTGGGACTGAAGGAGAGGAGCTTAGGACAGAAAAGGGAGCGAGGAACTTGAGGGAGTTCGTCCCAGGAGAAACACTGGATATTGGGGATCCGCACCTGTGGGAGACTATAGGACCACAGAAAACCCAGTCGCACCGTGGAGGCTTCAGCTACCCGGTATCCTCTGTGGGTCAAGAGAGGGAATCAGACACAGCAAGACAAAGCCGCAGTGATCAGAGAAGGTATCCCGGAGACCGCACAGGAGGAGAGGAAGACACTACAGTCAGGAAGAGAGTGGAGGCAAGTCAGGCTGCAAGCAGGCTGTGCTTCAGACGAATGCCACAGAGCAGAGGAGGCCTTATACCCACTTGCTGTGGGAACCCACTGTGCAACCTGTCCACCCGTCAGTGCCCTGGATCGTTTACCTGCTTAACAACAGTAATGGTACCTTTCCACACCGCCACAGGGAGGTAGAAACCGCCAGGCATCGGACACAATTGTGCCTGTTGCCTTGAAAACACCGCAAAGTGTCGGTGTGTAATTCAGGAATTTCCTTCCTGTGTCTTCGGATACCTGTGTCTGGGCCGTGCTCAAAAACAGGAAGGCACAATCCCTATGGTGGCGGTGTGTAATCGGGGCACAGGCAAGGTTTTTGCGTGGCCCAGTGAAATCCCTGGGGCGTGACACAGCGTCATGTATACCACGCCCCATCAGCTATCATTGGTTGGGGCTACTGTGTAACCATTGGCTGTCCCTGCACAGGGCGGCATATTTAACGAGCTGACCAGTCACAATACACATTTGGTATAGCGTCATGTATTAGCCAGCCTCCCTGCGCTGGCTGGCCAATCATGATGCTATTGCATTGTCCAATCACCGTACAAGCGTCACGTAATACACAACTCTGTCATGCCTATGTACTTGCGGCGCGTAAGATGTACGCCATATTCCCTTGTGGTAGCGGCGAGTAAAGCAGGGAAGGTGCTCCACAGAAGGTAACCCGCGGCACCCGTCGGCACTTTCGGGGAACGCAAATACCTTCTGTGGAGCACTTTGTAGCGGCGTGTATATGCGGCATCGGCAACCGTTAGCAACAGGTAAAAACGCGCGCGTGCACGTGCGATGCCTACCTGTTACTACCCTCTGTGGCGGCGTGTAAAGGTACCATAAAAGGTAAAAGAGACTTTCCTGCGTGTGTGTATCCTTCTTTTCCACTCCCAGTATCCTCCATAGACTGTTACAACTCTCCCTATACAATCCCAGCTCCACTACAACCTGTCCCTCCTCACTACGCTGCCCCGGAGGTCCAGTCCTGCCTGCGGAGGACTACAGCATCTCAGCCGCAATACAACTGACCTCCGAGGGACTGTGGCGGCGCTGGTGCTACTTCACCAGAAACTGCAGGTGGCGTGACGACAACTAACTTTGTAAATAAGCCCTTGTACATAATCCCCTTTTCAAAAGAACCGTCCCCCGGGACACGGGATCAGGCGTGGCTGCCATTCTCCGTGACACAGTTAACCCTTTTGCCGCCTGATACCCGAGTACCCCACACCCTGGGGTGTTGCCGGTCATTCTTTAATGTTGGATACAGTGCGTGACAGTGGTGACTGGGTCAACGGTGTCTGGCGTACAACACAAAACTAGGGGATCAAATACAAAAGGGAGGGTCCTGCTCGTAGGGGATGGGAGAAAGGGAGACCTCCTGCACCCACCTGTGGATATGCCCCAATCTCCCTACCATCCCTACATAGGTTCTTTCCCCCCATCACCAGGATACCTAGTCCTTTGCTGGCCCTGATGTTAACCCTCACTAGGTAGATGACCTGCAGGAGCACTAGTCCCAACCGCTGCACTAACACCAAGAAGGGTGTAAGGAAAATAGACAGGGGAAATATCAACACGACTTCACGGCTGCTGCCACTCTCCTAGGCAGTAGCCGGAATTACTCCTTCCACCCAGGCAGCAAGGCTAGGAATGAAGTTCAATCACCAGCAAAGAAGAATGCTGGATCATGTGACCATATACAGAAGATGGGAGTGGTCATAAAGTAGCCTCACCTGGGTAGAGCACCTAGGAGCTTTTCTAAAAACAGAAACTGACATTAACTCCTACACACTTAATATAAAGTCTCAATAAAGGAATGAGACTCAGGTTCCAAACTTTTTACAAGTCTGCAAGGCACGGGTTAAATATAGTAATGGCGTAATAGAGAGCCGTAAGGATTATCTTAATTCCTAGTGTAGGTAAATCGGTGTACAATAATTCATTGTAACTTCACTGTTTGCTTTTCCCCTTTGATATTTTGCCTTGGGCGTCACATCTAACAGTATCCGCCAAATAAGTATCTGTTGCTTCAGTCTCCACTGAGTCTTCCGTCTCTGTTGCATCACTGTATTCTGTTTACACACGTGCCCTCCCTTTAACCCCACTCTGCATTCATTATATAGAGAACATTCATGTGTACCGTTTTTTCTTTCCCAGCATTAGAATAGTTTACTGAGGGATCGAGAAGAAAAATTGTGCAACCAGGAAATCCTGAGATGATTTACAAACGAGGGCTCAGAAATGTAGCGTAATAACCATGGATTACTGATATCAGATGTGATCTTGGTTACTGTACACACTGCAACAAGCAAAAAATAGTTTGCATTGATTGTTTTATAGTCTGTTTATTCTCTGAATTATCAATGGCCTCACATGTGACCACACGCAGGGATTTCTCCCCAGTTTCCTGCTTGGTTCCTGTAGTTCAAACTACCGTAGTTTTGGACACAAACTGACGTAATTTATTGAAATATCCTGTTTAAAGGGAAGCTCTCTATCTTAGAGGTCCCCAACGCCAGTCCTCAAGGCCCACCAACAGTGCATGTTTTCAGGATTTCCTTAGCATTTCAGAGTTGGTAATTCAATCTCCAACTGTCAAATGCTAAGGAAATCCTGAAAACATGCACTGTTGGTGGGCCTTGAGGACTGGAGTTGGGGACCTCTGCTCTATCTGACACGGGGACTTTATTTGGGGACAACATGACTTATTGCTGCGGGGACACTTGTCTGGTGGTAAGGCAGAACCCCAAGAGACTCCGAGACCCTTTACCCCTGTACAGGGATCTGGACTTACAGCGGAGCCCGGGGGTAACTGCCTACGAAGGAGCAGTAGACCAGGGTGGGGAGGTAGTCAGACAGGGAAGCCTGGGGAAAAGGCAAGGGTGGGAAACTGGGTAGTATCAAGTCTGGAAGCGGAGTCAAAACCGCGAAGACATCGAGGTACAAAATCATCAGGAGAAAACAGAGTCAAAGGCAAGGCCAAGGTCAGAAAAACCAGCACGAATTAGAAAGGGGAACCAAGAATATAACTGGCAACATGTGAGGCAGGTCCCAGGGTATATAAAGGGAGTGGTACCTCCTAATAACTAAGGAACCAATGACCCCACCTGGAGCGCCAACATGCCAACACTATCAGGCTGTGAAGCACCACAAGTCCCAGCCACACTAACCCCAGAGGACGAGCGAAGCCTGCGCTCTCCACAATCCACCGCAAGGACGTCTCCCCCAACATCAGCATCACCTGCAGTGTGAACACGGCAATGCCTGGTGACAGCAGCAGAATCCGCAGAAGGAAACACCGGCAGAGGCGCAATGCCTTTATCATCAGCGCCATCTATAGGGCGAACACGGCAGTGCCTAGTGACTGGGGTAGGAATTACAGGAGCAGATCCAGACGAAGACGCATCACTAGCATCAGCCACAGATGGAATATGGCGCCACTTAGTGGTCATGGCAGGAACTACAAGAGCAGGTGCAGCTAGGGACGAGATAACTTGTGGGTGTTTTGAGACAGAGGGCACAGGTACATATGTAGGAGGGTGGAGATGTACCCTATAGTATAATGTGAATAATAAATGTGGGATGTATCGGATAATGGAACTTGAATGTGTGGCGCCCCTGCGGTCTGGCTGCCACAAATGGTAATGCACCTAATATTCTAGTATTCTTATGTCTATAGAGAGGTCAGGATCACACTGCTTGAATTCCCCTACACATCCAACACTGTCCAAACTCCAATCAGAAGGTGCAGGGTGGAAGAGACCCACCTTAGGGCAGACCCTACTTCTGTTTGGAGGGAAGAGTTGGGTTAGGGAGAGGTAGATAAAGGAGTCACTCCAGGCTGGATGTCAGGCCATGGGGATGACTGGTCGCATCTACTGCCAGCTCAGAGTAGCTGGGCAGAGGAACAAAGCTGCAAGAAGGGCACCATGCCCTAAGTGTCCGGGTGTATAGGAACTGGCCACAGCACCTGGAGGCAATCGGATTTCACGCCTGGTAGCCACCTTTGTGGGCCCTTCTAGGGCACAGTGGCAAAGAGAGCCAGAGGACTGAAGTGTCGTACGCAGGGCTTGCATCACCTGTCCGGCTGAAGGGTAACCACAGACCAGAGGAAGCTACAGGACGCAGAGAGGAACTAGAAGTCAGCAGGAAAGCCGATTCTGCCTTAGAATCTAAGATGGCCACTTCCAGTGCCCCCTAGTTCCTCCCAGTCCATTCCTTAACCCTTGCCACTCTTTTATTCTTTACCAGTAGCCATAATACTTGGGCGAAAAGTACGTCATCCCGGTGGACGCAACTCGCATCCTGCAGCCGCCTGTATGTCACCTGTGTACCTGTCATAAATAAAGTCCTTCCAAGGACCACCAACGGTCAGTGTATCCTATCTTTTCTTCTTGTGATTATGAATGTTTTCTGTCAATGGGATTGCACCCGGATAGTGTGATGAAGCAGCCTCTCCTTATGGACATAAGGTCAGCACGTATCAGGTCCACATGGTAGTGCGGGGCTCCCTACGCAATTATTGTTACAAAGTAAATTGGTTTATTAACTTGGAACAAGGTATATATAAGAAAAGAGGTAAATTTGAGCAACGATAAGCATCATGGATTGGGTAGTCCTCCATATCATATAATGCCCTTCCCCATAATCCTCCATATATTATAATGAGCCCCATAGTCCTCCATATAGTATAATGCACTCTACTAGTCCCCCATATAGTAAAATGCACCCCTATAGTCCCCAATATAATGTAATGCACCGCATACTCCTCCATATTATATGATGCTCCCCCATATGCCTCCATATATACATATATCATAATGCACCCCTATAGTCCTCCATATAATGCACCCCCTTGAGTCCTCCATATAATGCCCTTCACCATAATCCTCCATATATTATAATGAGCCCCATAGTCCTCCATATAGTATAATGCGCCCCCATAGTCCCCAAAATAATGTAATGCACCGCATAGTCCTCCATATTATATGATGCTCCCCCATATGCCTCCATATATACATATATCATAATGCACCCCTATTTGTCCTCCATATAACGCACCCCCTTGAGTCCTCCATATATTACAGTGTATCCATCATAGTCCTTCATATTGTTTAATGACCCCCCATAGTCCTCTGGACTCTCTGATTTAACAGGATAATAACTAAATACTAACCTCTCCTCAGTTTCAGTCTCCATGCACGTGTCCTGCAGAACCGACCATCTCAGCACAGCAACATCCAGTGGAGACGTCATCGCGGTCCGCTGCGCTGAGACGTCAGAGAATGATGAAGAAAGGAGCAGAGCGCTCCCTCCTCCATCATTGCTTTCAACTGTATCATTTGTGATGACAATTGAAAGTGCGATGACAGGCAGGGGGCCTCGGTATCGGCACTGGCATTGGGCCCCCATGACTCACGTGCCACTTAGTCTGCTGCCATTGGTGATATATCACTATGTTTACCTCTCTGTACCATACTGTACTCCTATAGGCATTAAATTCCATACTTGAAAAAAATGCTAAGAAAAAATATAGCATTAGAGAGGAACCATAATTATTTTGGCAACACACAGGGGTGTCTATGGCTCCGGGGTGTCTGTGCCACCTAAGGGGCTGTCACTTGGATTATGTCTCCAACACTTCAAACTACATATAATAAATCAGTCCAGGATATTCTTATAAGCTTTGTTTTACTGGAGTAACAATATGTTGGCAAACAGAACGTATGAGTTGCACATAGGTGTAATTTGCAGCGATAAGACCTGGACCGTCCTTGATATAAACTTGTGAAGGACGGAGAGTTGTATTACATCCGTTTTGTAGTTCAGACCTTCTTCAAGAAGTACTGAAATCCCGAACAAAAGGGGGAAAAATGAGTTTTCGGCTGACCCTCTGTGCACTCATTAAAGACTGGAGATTGGTCATTGATAGGGTTGTTGTAGCTTAAATGTCGAGTAATCAAGTTTCGATTAGTAGAGCTCAGGACAAGGTTATTACTGCGTCACTATTTGCCCTGCAGCAAGCCTTTATGGTATTCTGTATCCGAATTGCTATTGATAGATAGTATTGGGCTATTATGTATGCAAAATGATATGCAAAACACCCCATGAGTCATACATGATAATCACATTTTATGGGAGATATACTGCAGTTAATTAGCAATATAATGAATTGATGGTTGCAGGAAGTGTTTAATCAGTGCATCAAGTCAGCATAATAAATGAAATCACTGGTAGCACTGAAAAGGCCATAAAGGATACCTGTTTCCCATAAATAGAGAACACACATGCAAATTGTCCAGCCTGGCAGCAGATAGAGAGTTATGCAACATGAACAATTTGGTGAAAAGTCCAAAGATGGTTTTATCTGGGACGATGATGGCTGACCTGTTATGTTAATACCATATATGCATCTATCCCACATCATCGTAAGTAGAGAGGTGGTGTCAGATTAAGACCGGTGATGCCCATCGGACCAGACGGCAATGTAGGCGAGTATAATAAAAGCTCTTTTTTATGTTATACAGATTGGCTTGAGGACTGGTATAAAGCATTCTAGAATGCTGTATATAAGGGCTTATGGGTGGTGGCCACACTTTTTATGGGAACAACCTGGTAAAAGGTACACTTTAATGGTCATTTATAAGATAAAAGGATACCCTATGGGCTCGCTGTCCTTGGCAAATCTGAATATGGCTTTTTAGGAAGAACGTTTCATGCATATAATCAATAATCAGTACTATTGACATATTTGGAGGTATGGTAGGTTCATTGATGATTTACTATTTATCTGGAATGCCCTCTTAGGAGGCTGGGGTTTTGTTAGATGTTAATAAAAATTAGGATCATTTGGACTAACCAGAGAGGAGAACAACAAGAATTGTATTTCTTTCCTGGACATTTTTCTGATGGGGGATGCCATGAAACACAACATTCTAATTACATTTTACAGAAACTGGTGTGAAGAAACACTAGTTTTTTTGCTAACAGGAGTCATCCCAGATATGTCGTCATAGATCTGCCAGTTGGGAAGTTAATTTGATCAAGAAGAACATGATAAACTGAACCCCTCCACAAGGTGAAAAGTTAGACAATAATAAATAGACTTTACAACAAAGACTATTCCATGAGGTCTTTAGAGAGGACCCATCACTTGCTCAAAAAAAAGTGTTAATATACATTATAAGAATCCCTGAGAACTCTGTTCCTCTAATCCTTCTTTTTTCTGTTCTGCGTTTCTCCAGTTCAGAAATATTCATATTTCATACTTTTGGAGGACAGTATGTGAAGTATCTGCTTGCAAATGACAGGAGGTGTGTCGGGGGTGTGGACACTGGGGGGCTCCAGGATACATGCAAAGCACCATGGAACTAATGGCACTATATAAATAATAATAATCATCTTACATTCCTGCTCTCTCACACTTCTGTATGGTCCCATGGTCACATTACAATCCTGCCCCCAATATACCATCCTATGTATTGCAAGAATAAGGGTGTTCTCCTTTCAAATAGCAATCATGTCACCAAGCAGATATAAATACACGCTGTGACCGTCTGCTGTCCAACTTAACACGGTGCATAATGTGTGCTGCCATGTATCAGGCTAGGAGCAGAGGCAAAGCATTGCATTGATTGATTCAGCACTGCCATGGTCTCCCCTCCCACATATCATCATGGTAGCTTCCTGTTCCCTGAAACGTTAGCACTATGCATGAGGCTGAATTTCTCTGTCCCCTGAGAGAGGGGTGAGAGCTGAGAAGCAGATATGATTTTATTGATTTATAAGCGATCTATAGATCCTAGAACTGTAGTGCCCAGCTCTGCTTCATCATATAGGAGGGCAGGGATAGTACAACTTCTTTTTTTATCTTCCCCTTTAATATGTATGAACAGTTTACCTTTTTTAATATTTTGGTTAAGAATTTTTGGCACGTTCTTGTTCTTGGTGACGGAGAGTTTCACACAATAGAGTTAATTTTCATCCCTTTATAAACAATTGACTTGAAGCTCAAGCTATAATTTTCTTGGCAAGACATTTATGTGGAAACATTTACTATAAAGTGAAGGAAATAGTAGAAAAATAAATAAAAATTGTCAAAAATTTGCCAAAGTAACCAACAAAACCTCTAGTTACCCTGCAACCCGAAAAGAAACAGAGAATAATCAATGACAGTTACACAATATCCATGATATGATTGAGGAAAAGCAAACAATAAAAATCCAATGTGTAAAAATAAGGTATTCTACAACTCAAACCACATCTAACTATACAAACATCAACAGAGAGACCAAGCACTCAGTCAGGCTTGGAAGCACACAATGATATAGCGGATGATCAGTAACACAACTATATCAGTAGAGTTACCTATAATCCCTTTACAAACAATGTACTTGACGCTGAACCTAAATTAGTCTTGGCAAGACATTAATGTGCAAACATTTATTGTAAAGTAAAAGAGATAAGCATCATGGAAACACCAAAAACTCAGGTTTGAAAGCACACAATGATATAGTTGATGATTAGTAACATTCAAGTCATTCAGAATTCATATTATAAGTATTAAAGTGCCAATAATTACTATAAAATGCAAAAAAAATATATAAATAAATACCAAAAGAAGGAATGCTGTGCAACTGATCAAAAACGTCAGATGAATAAGTGCCTATGGCAATATTTACAGGGGTGGGTGGGTCGGGGGGCAGGGATGCATTTGCCCACCTGGCCGGTCACTTAGCAGGGACACCGCCCGCTGGGTATTGAGATGACAAAGCCTGGCCAAAGTGTAATTTTAATTGTAAATCTTGATGAAAACATAATAATAATAATAATAATAATAATAATATATAATAAGACGGATGATAGTAATAAATCAAAGTCTAATGGTACATACCATACATCTAATGGTACATACCAAAATGAAAAATATAAATCAACAAATACCTGTGACAGGGGCTGCTCCCCCCTTACTCTGCCTGTGTTGCCATTTCAACCTGTTGAAACAAGTGGGGCAATAGGGGAGCCATTGGCTCCCTGTTTACTATTCAGCCTGTGCCTACTGCATGGGGGATGTGGAGGACAGTAGGCTATGTGTGGGCAATGTGGAAGCCATTCATGCTGTGTGTGAGCAGATGTGGAGGTCATTATACTGTGCGTGGGGGATGTGAAGGGCATCATACTGTGTGGGGGGAGATGTGGAGATCATTAAGCTGAGCGTAGGGAAATGTGGAGGACATCATACTGTATGTGGGGGATGTGGAGACATCATACTGTGTGTGGTGGGTGGATGTGGAGACATCATACTGTGTGTGGTGGGTGGATGTGGAGACATCATACTGTGTGTGGGGGGGCTCTGGGTCATCATACTGTGTTTGTTGGGGGATGTGAGAGGCCATTGTACTGTGTGTGTGGGTGGATGTGGAGACATCATACTGTGTGTGGGGGGGGGCTCTGGGTCATCATACTGTGTTTGTTGGGGGATGTGAGGGCCATTGTACTGTGTGTGGTGGGTGGATGTGGAGACATCATACTGTGTGTGGGGGGGGCTCTGGGTCACATACTGTGTTTGTTGGGGGATGTGAGGGCCATTGTACTGTGTGTGGTGGGTAGATGTGGAGACATCATACTATGTGTGGGGGGGAGGCTCTGGGCCATCGTACTGTGTGGGTTGGTGATGTGGGGCCATCATACAGTGTGGGGGGGGCTCTGGTGCCATCATACTGTGTGCTGGGGTCATTATCATAGCATCATAATATGTGTGGGGCACCATACTGGAGGAACTGTGGGGTCATCATACCGTGCATATAGGGGTACTGTGATTCGTGATACTCTGGTACACTTTGATGGTATCAAGGTGTGTGGTGAAAGGACATCATATCCTATGGAAGCCATGAAAGTGTTATCATAGTGGGCAGTAACAATAAGGGGCGTTAGAAGGGACATCATTTCTGTGTATGTGTCACAATATATACCCTTTTCCCTGTTTTAAAAGATGGGAGATATGACCATGGCTACTCTATTGAATACTTTTTTGGGAGAGGAAAAGGGGATGGAAGGGTCCAATTAGGATTTTGGCTATGGGACCGTGTGATTTTCGGTATGCCTCTTACCTACAGTCATGTTGAGTAACAGCCTCTTGTCTCCATGGATCACACCCCGATGCACATTAAACGTTTCACTTCTGAGGCAGTGACCCTGTTACTGTAATAGAGCTTTGTTCACATGCTTCATCTCCAGTTACGTGATTGTTTTGCCCTTGGTTCCTCTGTACTGCGATAGCTTGTTGGCTTAGTCTTTCTCTTCTGGCATCAATGTCTGGCATTAACAGATATTACTTAACGTGTTCTGACAAAGTTGTCATGGAACCTGTTGATTACTAATTAATATGTCCCCTCTCCTGATGGTGACACGATACTTTGAAGGTGTTTGTACAAGGTTAATAAGTTATGTCATATTGACAGGTTATGGGGTAACTTATTTCTCACTGGCAGTTCCACACCCGGGACCCTCACCGATCCCAAGAACAATGGTGTGAGACCGGCGTCCCATAGAGAATTAATGGAGACGTCTAGGCTCGACCTCTTCTCCATTCAGATAGGGCGATCATTCTCCGTATTAATGGCAGTAGGACCTCCCAGCAAACAATAAGTTATCCCCTAACCTAGCAATAGAGAATAACGTAGAACTTGATATTGGACAAACCCCTTCAAGGAGAGAAAGTCCACATTGTAGTCAACAAGTTCCATGGACCATTGGACAAAGTTCCATCCAACGCTATGGTCAAGTTGGTATTCGTGTAAAGCTAGATAAAGATGATAATGATAACTTATTGATCTTCCATTTTTCCCAACAGCTCAGTTTGAGTCCAGTAGGTTGATCATAGTTGACTTGTTCAATCCCAAATTCTCAAATAAACCTGTCACCAGAGAGGCCATTTTTGTCAATCTGACCATTTTGGTCTCCATACCTCCATCTGAAAACACAGATTGTGTCCTTAGATCTGACCAGGTCTGAAGAGGACCCATTCCTCTTCACTGATGGATCGAGAAGTGCCGCTTATCCTCCGAAACCGTAGCCCCCTGACAATCCCAGACAAGGGTCCAGACCTGCATCACCGGCCTTTCCTAATGATTCTAGTGAACAAGCTATAATCCTAACAGGTCTGAAGTCTCCAGGGGTGTCCAAACTTTTGCAAACGAGCCTCCATGTGATATGAGACAAGAACTAAAGGATGGCAGGTAACAAAATCTGTTATTGTATCCCAGGAGAACGAACTGATGACAAGTCATTGTAGATTCTAGGCTTAATGGCCATCTCCTTCAAGAAGACCACCCCTTTCCAATACAATCTCAGGTGCTCATCTTAGGATACATAATGGAGAGTTTTAATGACAGTTTAGTTTCTCATTCTGGGGGTCTACAGTTAGTGACCCTAGCAGGTGGTTAGTATTCACTTACCTTGTGTTCACCGGAGGGGGGGGGACTTTATCATCTGTTAGTAATCACTTACCTTGTGTTCACCGGGGAAGGGGGGACTTTATCATCTTGGTGATCGGTGGGTCTTACCCCTGAGACCCTCATCAATCTGCAGATCATTACATTATAAACTTGATAGAGGTCTTTTATCTTCGTTACAAAATGGCGCGGCAGGTCGGACGCCCGACCACATTCTCTATGGAGGTGCCGAACACTGAATTGGGAATGAATGGAGTGGCGTCCAGCGCGAGCACTGCTCCATTCTAAAACACATAAAAGCCCCCCGTTCTGTCAATCGGTGCAGATCCCATCGGTCAGATCCCCACCGGTCAACAAGTTATCACCAATCCAACGGACAAGCCCCCTAAATTAAAAATACAATTTGCAGAAGGTAACACAAGGAACGAGGAAATACCTATTGTGATTATGAGTAATTAGTTGACCAAACTTGTTTCCTTTATGATTCAATCATTTCATAACATCCTATCTTGATCCATAAAGACTTTGGGGAGGGTGAGAAGCCGAGGAGGTAATACTGGGGAGGAAGGACTCCGAGCACCAGGGTTAAAAGGAAGGACCAAAAACCAAGAAGAAGTCATTGTCACATCCGGACACCAAGGTAATATATTATAGGGTCGTCTGTATGTTCATAGAGGCCATTCATCATGGTCATAGTCTTGTACTTGTGATACTTTTCTTTTTTTTTTTATTTTGCCTGTGTCAATATTAATCCAGAATTTGATTATTTAGAGTTAGGTGTTGAACCTCTTTATGTATATCCATAGGTGACATTATAAAGGACGGATTGCTGGGGTATTTCGATAATTCCCACAGACTGTAGTATGGAGAGCCAAGGACATTGTAATAATAATATTAATAATCTTTATATAGCGCCAACATATTCCTCAGCCATTTACAATTCAGAGATTTGATACAAACAGTCATCAGTAACAATCGTCAAGGAGTACAATAATTGGAGAACAGTAATGACAGCCCTGCTCAGAAGAGCTTACAATCTACAATGACGGGGGGGTGACAAAGTACAGGGCTTATTTACAGTGATGGTCCAGCTATCTTGAGAGACGGGGAATAGATAAGAGCTGCATGAGTGGCCGTGGTCATTCTTTGTAATGCTTTTTAGTCTGGTGGAGAGGATAGGCTATGTCTAAATGACTTGGACGCCCTAAAAAGACGTGTTTTTAGGGAGCGCCTGAAACTATGTAAGTTGCAGATATTCCTACTTTCTTGGGGTAGAGCATTTCAGAGAGTTGGTGCAGCTTGAGAGAAGTCATGAAGCCGGGAGGGGAAGATGTTAGGCTAAAGTTGTTCCCAGAGTGAAAAGAACGGGTGGGGTGACAGACAGAGATGAGGGTAGAGAGGTAGGCAGGGGCTGCACTGTGAAGAGCTCTGTGAGTGAGAACAAGCAGTTTGAAATGGATCCTATAGTGTATAGGCAGCCAGTGCTATGACTGGCATAGAGTGGAAGTGCTGAGTAATGGTTAGCCAGATAGGTGATCCTGGCTGCTGCATTAAAGATGGACTGGAGAGGGGAGAGTCTAGTGCGGGGGAGGCCAATTAATAAAGAATTACAATAGTCAAGGCGGGAGTGAATCAGGGCCACAGTGAGGGTTTTTGTGGTTTCCAAGGTGAGAAAGGGGCAAATTCTAGAGATATTCTTCAAGTGCAAGCAGCAAGAGAGACAAGCCATTATATACACAGTATATTGTCTTTTGCTCTGCGGTTATTCTAGTAACTTTCCCAGATATTAATATTACATAATATAGTGTAGCATAATGCGATAAAACAGTGTATGTAAGTTGTGATGCAGTCTGCTGAGCTGTGTATCTTTACCTGTCATAGGCGATACTGTCTTTTGAACCGATGTAGCTAATCGTATCATGTGTGATACTGTCTGCTTAGTGGTGTATCTAATCCTAGTTGTCATGATAGGATTAGTTAGCCCATGTAGCAGACAATATCACACATGATATTATTACAAGACCTAATACTTTCCACAGCTGGATGCGATTAAATTGTTCCTTGGCTGAGATAATCTTATATAATCTGTCCCAGCTATGTACTGTGTAATGGATGTGTCTGACCGTACAGGGACATGGTTTGATCATACCACATCTCCTGTGCTGAGATAATCTTATATATGTTTTTTCAATGTAAGAAGGATAGGCACTGGGCACCAAAAGGTATATCTATGGAGGTATACAGCTACCTTGGTGTCCTCCAGCTGGCAGGTGTTGCAAGCTTCAATGATAAATGAAGATTCATCCACAAGTAAAAAAGAAAAGCGGCACTCACCCTTTTAGATGCCAAGAAATCCTTTATTTCATCTCGCTTTGTGTTAGCGTAGACAAATCAGGCGGGGAGAGGGAGTGGGTGTCGGTGGATGACGGCTCGCCGTTTCGCAGCACTTGCCGCTTCAACAGGTGGATGAATATTATATATGTGTCCCTGCTATGTACTGTGTAATGGATGTGTCTGACCGTACGGGGACATGGTCTGATCATACCACATCTCCTGTGCTGAGATAATCTTATATATGTGTCCCTGCTATGTACTGTGTAATGGATGTGTCTGACTGTACAGAGATATGGTCTTTCTGTGATTCTGTGATGGTGGGGGTGAGGGTTTGGGATAGTTGAGGGTAGGAGGCATTAAATTGTATGCATATTACAATCTGCAAACATATTCCACTCACAACAGGCTTGGTGTGATGTAGGACTGATATCTTGCTGTCTCCCAATGGCCAATTTTGTGCTCAACTTGCACACCTAAACACAACAAGAATGTGACCTATAATCCACAACATTCAATCCACAATGGCTCAAACAGCTCCGAAATATACACACAAACCTGTAAACCGATAACACCAACCCTCCCTGGTGCATTTACCAATGGACCCAGATGATCACATCTCATTTCCAAAAATGAAGAGACCCGTCTACCCGGACCCTCAGCCTCCCCTTGAATTCTCAACTACACAACCATTAACATATGGATCAGTCTTCAACTGTCTCAGATAGCACTGCACCTCTGCAACAGACCCAAAACGGAAAAAGAGGCATTGCCAATCTTTCCGCACATACCTTCTGTAATAAGTTATTAGGGCTTGCCACATCAAAAACTATTTGGTGACATCCTTCCAGCTCATCAGCTGAATGAAAGATGCCAAACCCGCCATCCTGCTGGAAATGCCGGCAGCTGACACACTCCAGGCCACAGTGCATGTTTTCAGGATTTCCTTAGCATTGAACAAATGTTGGAATCGTCACCTGTGCTGGTGATTCAATTATAACCTGTGCAATGTTAAGGAAATCCTGAAAACCTGTGCGACTCTCGAGGCCTGGAGTTCCCTACCCCTGATATAGAGTAATAGGTGAACCCGGTCACCCTTGGAATTGTTGTCCTCCAGCCAACTCCACAAGCCTCTGCCACTGATGTCAAGCCGATGCATACATCATCCAAGGCTGGGAGTGACTACATTTCTAACTAAATCCATGGATGAACTCAAACCGGATCCCACAAATCAACTGTGGTGCTTTGTAGCGCTTCTCCATCAACAGTATAGGGGTCGCAGCCAAGCATTATTGATGCAAATAGGGGACAGCTCTGCAGTACCCAGGTGCTACCACTATACAGTGGACAGAACTGTCAAGATGCACAACAAAGAATGGGGGGTGATGGTTGTTGTACCCCCACGATCAGCTATTGATGACTAATGATGAGCTTTCTCACCACTGCTCGATACTTGATTGGGCATTGGGGTGCTCAGGTACCCTCAGTATTCATCCAAGTATCACTGGTGCTTAGATGTGTCATTCATGATAGATCTAACAAAGAATAACTCCCTTCAGTAAAAGACAGAAGCCATCACCCCAGTGAGAGCCACATGCAGTCTCTGAGTAGCCTCACTGGGGGTAAAAGCAACCTGTCAGGATGATGTGTAAGGGCGGCTTCACACCACCATTTTGGAATTTCCAAATGTATCCGTGTCAAGGTGGATACACTCGGATCCAATTTTGCCTCCCTTGTATTGCTATGGGGCTCGGATTGTGCTTGGTTGTGTCCTTTTGCCATCCAATTTATGCACATCCAAGCCCCATAGCAATACATGGGAGACAAAATCTCATCCGAGTGTATCCACTTTGACACGATAACTCGGAAACTCCCAAATCGTGGTGTGAAGCCGCCTAAGAAAACAAAAACACCTACCATCACTAATTGACTTCCTTAATACTCGTTATTCAAGTCAACCTCATCAGAGCGTCCAACCTGCTCTATTCAAGTAACAAGCACCCCAGTGCATTAGTGCATGTCAGCATCTATGATGAATATCCCATTAATGTAAAAGTCCTGGACAACCCCTTTAAAACAGAGTACGCTCTGCCCAGTCTCATACAAGATAACACACACTTAATCCCAAAATCTCCAGGCTGCTGGGGTTGGCATGACTCCAAAACATCTCCTAACCTCACAAGCACCCATAGACACACTGAATACACATCACCAATGATACAATGAATATTTTTTATAATATAGATCCATTTATGCTGTGTTTATATGTGATCAAAGGCGTTAACAAATCAATAAACAGGAGCATAACAAGGCAAGACGGTACAGGATGAAAGAGGATCCTGCCCCCTGCTAGGCTCACAGTCACAAAGGATTTGGGTTGGATGGATACAGAGATGAGGACCTGCCCGAAGGGCTTTCATTCTACAAGGGATGGGTGAGAATACGTAGTGAGGAGAGGGACCCGCCGAGTATGGCTTACAGTCTACATGGATGGGTGAGATACAGTAGGAGAGAGACCTTCCAAGGCTCACTGTCTCCTTAAGGGATGTCATGAGGACATTATGTAGTGAGGAGAGAGACGCTGCCATACAGGGTTCACAGTCTACAAAGATGGGTGAGGATACACTAGGTGAGAGAGAGGACCTCCACTGAGGCTCACAGTCTACAAGTGGATGAGACACAGTAGTGAGGAGAGAGGACCCTGCCCAAGGTTCACAGTCTACAAGATGGGTGAGGATACGTCTACAGGATGGGTGAGGATACAGGAGGTGAGGAGAGAGGACCATGTCCACGAGGGTCACAGTCTACAAGGATGGTGAGGATACACTAGGTGAGGAGAGAGGACCCTGCCTGCAAGGGCTCACAGTCTACAAGGGATGGATGAGGACACAGTAGTTGAGGAGAGAGGACCCTGCCCACGAGGGTTCACAGTCTACAGAGATGGGTGAGGATAATGTCTACAGAGATGGGTGAGAATATAGTAGGTGAGGAGAGAGGACCATGTTCACTAGGGTTCACAGTCTACAAGGGATAGTGAGGATACAGTAGGTGAAGGGAGAGGACCCTGCCCATGAGGGCTCACAGTCTCTAGGATACAGCAGTGAAGGGCCTGAGAGGTTAATTAGGATAGCAGGTGAAGAGAGAAGACCCTGCCCATGAGGGCTCACGATAGATAAGAGTCTGATGTGTTGGGCAGACACTTCAGAGTATGGGGGGCAACATTAAACAAAATGCACTAAGCATAAGCCTGGGTGGGAGACTGAAGCACAACCCTTAAAAGGACCGATCTCTCTTGTAAGAGTCATTATTTTTCACTCTCAAACACACACTCCCCTTACTGACAAACTACTGTGCCCTCTCACCTCCCTACACCTAACACTTTCCCTCTCTGCTCAGCCTTCAACTCTTCTTTTATTTGTCTTTCTTGGTCCTTTCATCACTGGGGAACCTGATCTAGTCTCAGTGATAGCCACAACTACACTCATAGGAGCAACCACATGTGGCTCCCACCTAACCCTACTTAACAGAAATACTTTCCTTATTGTGACACCGCCCTTAGAACATAAAAATTAAAAGAAAAGCCAGAATAGTCCTAACCTTCCTGAAGACATTGTGACAGTTCACTCCCTTAATGTGATGGGGGTTACTCACTTTGCTGCAGATTTAAGGCAAACACAGGAACGGTTTTGATTAATCCGGGCACTCACAAACCGTTCTCCGAGAACATAAAATGAGCCTTTCTTTAGCTTGACAGAAAACAAATATGGTTTTTCGTTACTTTAGGACCTTATACATATTTCTCATGAACACAATACAGGATAGACTTCAACTTACATGCCAGTCAAACGCCTGTGATTCAACAACGTACACGTCATAGAACTTATTGTAGGACATTCATTTTAATAAATAGGTTGAATTGTCCTCACTAAGTAACAAATGTAAAGAGCCTGTGGCTTCTCCTTTTATTATAGTAGATCTTACGCGGAGAAATTTTGGACCCAAAAACACCAGACGAAGACTAAACACCAGACGAAGACTAAACACCAGACGAAGACTAAACACCAGACGAAGACTAAACACCAGACGAAGACTAAACACCAGACGAAGACTAAACACCAGACGAAGACTAAAGAATGGACTGCGCAAAGAAGACCTTGACTTTCCTCGCTCTCTGTGCACTTGGTAAGAGAACAATGACCTGACTGATGAGACAAAAAGATCAATGAGATAGAGAAAGTCCAACAACAAGTCCAACAACTACCACTGGAGACTCAGTTGATCACAGAGGTATCATTAAAGTGGTTCTCGTTAATAATAAAGAATGATATGTACAACCTTCCTTCCACATTGAATTAATGGCCTTACCATTACCGGTGAGAGAAGCACAACTGTGGATGGAAGAAAATCCCAATCCCAACAGTTGACCTGTTTCTATGAATTCGCACATGGTTGTCCATTATTGATATAGTCCTGATATTATAGGATTGAGGTTCTTCAAGTGAAATCTGCTTTATGGAGTTCTTATTCTCAACTCAATTTATTTCTATGTCTATCAGCAGTTGGAACCGGAATATCTACGCTGGTTGAGAACAATGTGGAAATTTTGGTTTCCGTCCCGTCATCCAACATCGGAGAAACAGAGATTGTGTCAGCTCCTACATCCATCACAAACGTTATAACGTGCACCATTACAGTAGCCAAGAACCAGACCAGATGCACCGGTTCCACCGATCCAGCTGCGCCCTCAATCTTACCGCCAGAGTGGATCTGTCTGTGACCTCAGCTGGAAACAATGCAGAGAATTTTACCTACTCCATGTCCATTACCAGTTCTATATCAATTTAATGTAAATGTTGACGCAAAAGTCAGTGTCACACCCCAGATAGAGACCAGCGGAGGTGGTGACAGCTTCACAGTCATCCTTAACATTATGCATAATAGCGCCACCACCTCAATGGGCTCATTCAGCTCAAAAAAAGAATCGGACACATTATATAGATATAAGGGTCTATTTCGGACAACTGTTACCGACACAAACCCAGGCAATGGAGACGGAAATGGACAAGGAAATGGAGACGGAAATGGACAAGGAAATGGACAATCCACCCTGCGTGAGTACTAAAAACATATATACTAAGAATCATACAATATATGACTGTATACAGTATGTAATAAATCAAGAACGATGCATGATTATATTACCTGTACTACTTATACGGGCTGTCATAGACTTTGATATTGATGGTCTATCTTTACGGTAGGACATCAATATCAGATAAGGTAAAGTAAAAGACTGGACACCTTCAGCCAGGGGCAGACCTACTGTGGTGCAGCTGGTTCAGCTGCACCAGGGCCCCGACCGGGTAGGGGGCCCCTCAAGCCTGCAGGGGGTCCCCCAGCCATCCCCATGTCCCTGTGTCAGAGGAGAGGGGGTTAACTGAGGGAAGCTTCCTGCATCCCTCGACTGATCCTGCCCCTTCCTCTCCTCTCCAGCCCCGGGCACCCAGATGCGGCGCAGGTAAGAGCCGCATGCTCCCCCCTGCCAGCACAGCCCCCGCACTTCTCACCACCAGCACCTGCAGCCCCTTGCTTAATGCTGCCAGCACGCCCCCAGCCCTCGCCCGACGCTGCCAGCACCCCCTCCCCACCCCAGGTCCTCACCTAAGGCTGCACCAGGGCCCGGCAGGCTGAAGGTGAAGGTGCCTTCAGCGATCAGTGGTTACCAAGTCCCACAATGGCCAGAAGACCTGGACTATGGAGCTGGGACAGCGCTGTGTAGTGGCCATTCATTGGTACTGCAGCTCAGCTACTATTGAAGTGAATGGGAGCTGAGCTGCAAATATCAAGAACGGCCACTACAAAGTGTACTGAGCTGTGTTTTTCCTGACATTGTCATCATTGATTACTTAATGTTGCTATGTGTTTGAGCCCCAGTGATCCTAAGGCCAGGCCATCAATATCAAATTCCCAAACAATGACTTTAAAAGGGTTTAACTGGATCACAAAGTGGATGTCTTATCTAGTAAGCCATCCATCACGTTGGTGGAATCTACATCCATCTGCTTTGTATCCCCTCATTGTTTACCGAGTGTAAAGGGAGTCCAAGTATGCAAGACACAGTGATGACGTTACACTATACTCAGGGGCGGACCCAGACTGTAGTGGGCCCTGGTGCAAGAAATTTTTCGGGGCCCCCCCACCTCAAATAATGTTTGTGTGCAGTGCTGTGTTCACAGACAGACTGTTTCCTTCCCCACCAGACCAAAGCCCTGCTCCAACCGGGACTCTTACCTGGAGCCCTGTATCCTCAGCTTGCTCACCGCCTCTGGAGAGGGTGTGATTCCTGCCTCCACAGAAGAGCCGGAAATGAATGCTGCTGCACCAACAGCAACCCACCCACCCCCCTTCTTACTGATAGGATACAGCGCCGCCCACAGCTTTCTGGCTATCAGCACTTCCCCCCGGGACTCAATGCCAGAAAAGCAGAAAAGTGCCGCGGGTTTGCGGCGCAGCTGGCACCCAGCCCCCCTGAGAGTCAATGCTGCCAGAATAGTGCCGTGGGTGTGCAGCGCAGCCGGCACCACAAGGGGACTCAATGCTAGAATAGTGCCGCAGGTGAGCGGCGCAGCTGCCACAGCACAAGGGGACTCAATGCTAGAATAGTGCCGCGGGTGAGCGGCGCCAGGCAGCTGACACCCGACAGCTCCCCCCCACCCCGGGGCCTCACATTGAATGCTGCAGGGTACTACTGCCAGGGCCACTACCTACCACCCAGGGGGCTGGCTGGCACATTTCAGCCTGGGGGGCAATCACAAGGCAGTGGTCCTCCAGTTGCGGCAGTGGCCCATCTTTGGCCTGTTTATCTCTGGCCACTACATTAAAGCAGCAGAGTAAAAGGCTTCAAAAACACGCTGGTACATTTACAGGGTGGGCCATATATAGGGTGGGAAATTTATATGGATACACCTTAATAAAATGGGAATGGTTGGTGATATCAACTTCCTGTTTGTGGCACATTAGAATATGGGAGGGAGAAAACTTTGCCACAAATAGGAAGATGATATCACCAACCTTTTAACATTTTATTTAGGTGTATTTATATAAATTTCCCACCCTATGTATGGCCCACCCTGTAGTAGACATGAGAGCAGAACCAAGCTTACTACAGAGATATGGTAAACACATCTGAGCAGTACCATAAGTTATAATGGGTACATCTGGTAACCATGAAAAAAATGAATACAACACATACCAGAAACTTGGACATGTGAAGGAGGAGGCTCCATCGTGACAGTTGCCTGCAGGAAGGGGTTAATTTCAATTTTCTTTTCCTAAACATGGAAAGATAAATTAAATTCCCCAATACATATGTGATCGAGCCCTTAGGGCCCGGACCCACGATCAGGATTAGCAGGGTTTTGAACACAGTATAGGGTATTTTCGCTGTGTTCTGCAGTATTAGCATAGTGGATGGATTTATAGAAATCTCAGCCCTCTGTGCTTCATTTTTCCGCTACATAAACTGACCAGCAGCGCAGCTTTGCAAGCAGCAGGAGCATGGCAATTTATTCTTGTGGACACGCAAGTGTTCTCAGTGGGAGAATACAGCCAAAATACACTGCGCCCAGAATCCTGAGCGCGATCTTCTGCAGAGAACACTGGCGTCTCTACAAGAGAAACGACGCTGTGTCCAGAATGCTGGCACTCCTGATCGTGGGCACTGTAACTTATACATTTAGGGTTGTGCCCTAAATATACAAAAGCTTTACATATAATCACAATACACTATTACATACACATATCTAACAAACATACATACAACTCCAGACACACGAACATGTAAACATACAGGACGAAGATGTGTACACATACATATACAGACACGAACATGGATATAGGCCAGGGTCACATTTGCGATGTGCCCCTAGCCTGCCGGATTCCGGTATTATCTTAGAACTTTTTCCAGCGCCGCATAGCGTTTCCGCTATGCGGTGCTGGAAACCGCTGCCCTTAGTTACCCGCTGTTTACCTGCACGACCTGTCACACAGGCAGCGGCTCGGAGGGCGTTTTACAGCGCCGCACAGGAAACCGTTGCAGACACGATTTCCTGTGCGGCGCTGTAAAACGCCCTCCGAGCCGCTGCCTGTGTGACAGGTCGTGCAGGTAAACAGCGGGTAACTAAGGGCAGCGGTTTCCAGCACCGCATAGCGGAAACGCTATGCGGCGCTGGAAAAAGTTCTAAGATAATACCGGAATCCGGCAGGCTAGGGGCACATCGCAAATGTGACCCTAGCCATACTCACATTAAAGCATATATATGCATATGAACACATATTAACATATAAATAAACATGCATACACACTTGTGTGTATATGATTGTGTATATCTGTATCTGTATATGATTGTATGACTGTAAATGATTGTGTATATGATTCTCTGTGTGTGTACATGATAGTGTATGTGTATGATTGTGTGTATATGATCATGTATGTGTTCATATGATCATTTATGTGTGTATATGACTGTGTATGATTGTATGTATTTATCATTGTGTATATGATTGTGCATATATAATTGTGTGTATATGACTGCATGATTGTGTATGGCCTGTTTCACATCTATGCGTCCTGTGTTATTGGCTGCCCAGCCTGCCCCGCGCTATTGCAAATGCAAGCACAGGGGCATTTAGGGGCTTGAGCAGCCTAGTGCAGGGACGCATAGATGCCCTGCATTTGCGCTCAGGTGCACTTGGTGCCTCCATTATATCCTATGGCCGATCACAGCCGAACGCGTGCTCTGGAAACTCTGAATCACAAGTGAAACTGGCAGACGCCACGGCGCATGCGCTTGGTCAGACGCACCCGCAAAACATCACATTATGCGTTTCCGGGTGCTACGTCACAGGCACATGCACTGTGGCGTCTGCCAGTTTCACTTATGATTCAGAGTTTCAAGAGCACGCGCTTGGCCATAGGATATAATGGGGGTACCAAGCGCACCTGAGCGCAAATGCAGGGCATCTATGCATTTGCGATAGCGTGGGGCAGGCTGGGCAGCCAAAAACACAGGACGCATAGATGTGAAACGGGCCTATGTGTGTATATGATGGTATGTGTGTATGATTGTGTATGAGTGAGTATATGATTGTGTGTACAGTATATGAGTGTATAATTGTGTGCATCTGTATACTGTATATAACAGAATCATACACACATACACAATTGTATACCCACATGCAAATCATATACCTACACACACAATCATGTACACAGACGTATACAATCATATGCAGACATTTACAATTATATACACACATGCACTGTCATATACACACTTACACAATCAATCATATACACAGACATATACAATCATATATACTCACAATCAATTATACACACACATACAATCATATCATATACACACATACACAATCACTTACAGACATACACACATTGGGGTTCTTTTTACTCTTGATGATTCTGGCAGATCTTCTATCTCCTGTCACACACAGGTCACTGTCTTCAGCAGGAAGGAGGTCGGGTGCACGGTGTGACCTCCTATCACACATGGCCGCACACAGCAACTGCTCTCGGCCCTCTGTTGCTCTCTGCTGTACTGTGATGCAGGGGAGGGGGAGGACCTTCACTGCACAAGTAATGTGTCAGTGTGGCCGGCCAGATCACAGTCTCTACAGCAGAGAGAAGGGCTGAAAGCAGTTTGTTGTGTGCGGCATTAGCGGCTACATGTAGCATACGGCCCGCCCTGCATAGCCCTGAGTCATCACATACTGGCCACCGACCCACCGGAAGACGCGATGGCGCACAGCATGTGCGCTTTGTATGTTAATCACTGACGCTGCCCTGCAGCTGCCTGGGAACCAGCCTGGGGGGGGCAAATGCCTCCCTGCACCCCAGCACAGTCTGCCCCTGCTATCACCCTCCTGTCTGACAGGGGAACGGACCTGCCGCTGGAGCCTCAGGGGCCCCCTAGCTGGTCGGGGCCCTGGTGCAGTTGCACCAGCTGCACCACGGTAGTTCCGCCCCTGACTATACTTATGGCTGGACCAAAAGTGGGGATAGTGGCACAGAACTTAATAAAAGTTGCAGTCACAATTGGTTCAGATTAAAAGCATACAGTTATCAGGGATACAGAATACATATATACACAAGGAACATAACTCATATCCAGACATCACTAACTCCAGAGGACACCTTCCTGTTCAAAGAAAGGAAGCAAATGAATGAACATCTTTCAGGATACTTAAACAGTCGGGGGTCACTAACTAGCTAGTCGTTCCCCTATTCACACAATGAACCCTAAGTCCCTTAGCTTATCACAATGAGCACTTGGGATGATGCACGGGGCCTCTAACTACTATCGGGCCCTCGGATACTGCATAGCCAAGCAGGAGGCAAGAGCCTAAGCCACTCCGGAGTATCAATGTTGATAGGCAATGTCTGCAGCTTGACCACATAGCTCAGTTTCGATGTCTTGACGGGCGACATCTGCAGTTTGACCACGTAGGTCTGTGGCGGGGTCTTGCCCAGCATTGTCTGTGGGAGGCTCACAGGACTCCGGCACTGGCTCATCAGGCGTTAGTTGACTGACTCACTCTTTCATCAGGGAGGGTGATGTCCCGCTCCCCTGCGCACATCTCTACTTCCTCCAACTTTTTGGCGCCAGTCCCACCCCGCTGTCAACATCTTATATCATTCTGCTGCGCCACCGCTGACCTCGTCCTCTTCTCATACTCCTCCCCTACATAACCTGCGCGCTCATTTCTTGGGTCCGGGCAGCACCAATTGTCAGCAGAGTGCAGTGTCCCCTTACTAGTCCTGCTGGACCTGTCTAAAGCCACAGACTGTGATAGCCGCGCCTCTTCACAAGCACAGCTCCATACGTTTCCTAGTGGCAGTGTCTGGTATTACAGCTCAGTCCTATTGACTTGTATAGGACTAAGCGCCAATTAACTGTAATTTCAGACACGCATTTAAAGAATTGGTGGGCACCACCCAAAATCACCCAAAATACAAAATGGAGTACAAGCCTACCATGTATAGAAAATGACCACCAAGGAACTGAAACCGAGTGTAACTTAGATGATAAGCAGTATTGTGTTTCTTTCCTTGCAGGCTCTGGTCCGGTGGCCGCTCTCATAGTCCTGGCTCTGATTCCAGTTTTACTTCTTAAGTGATTCACGAGTGACTGATGGCAACAAGTAAGTTCTAAGAATTAAAACTTTAGAGATACCTACATGTCTGGCTTACATCTCTTCACCATCCTGAGCAGAGAACACACTATAGGAATGGGGGGGACTGTAACTACACAATGCCGAGACCCAGAGAAAGCTATGGAGAAGGTTACACCATATTTAAGGGTCTTATTTTACTATATACACTCTTTAGAAAATAATGATAGATAGATAGATAGATAGATAGATAGATAGATAGATAGATAGATAGATAGATAGATAGATAGATAGATAAAGTGTCTGCAGACATCGACTATCTGTATCTATCTACCTAAGATTTGGATGCATTCTTTCCATATAATATATTATACTTATAACATGAAGATATTTAGGGGACACTTGCAGTCTTTTATTACATTTTTTTCTTCATTTTTGTGCAACAATAATGTATTCTCTTCTCTCTTTGCAGATTTCAAGCAAATTATTAAACCTCTTAAAATGCATGAAACGTTCGAATAAAGATTACAGTTAACAGCAAAGGATTGGGGGATTAAAGATTAAAGATTTTCAGCATAAAATGCAAACTTTTATTTTTCTACCTGTATATATATATATAATATATATATTAAAACCAAAGAAAAGAAACAAAAATGAGAAGATATCCAAAAATAAGAAAATAAATTGCAATAGAGCATAAAAATAAAAATAGGGTACTTGGTAACATTATTTTGATCAAAAAATTTAAAAGCCTTCCCACCACGTCAAGGTGACCCCATCTGGACGGTCCCATCCTAGCATCAATTATATAAAAGCCTTACTAGATGTCAAGTGACATAACAGTGATGAAGAGTGAGCGGGGCCCGGGGTCTGACAGAGAAAATCCAGCAATGGGAAACTATATAAATATATATACTGACCAGCTCAAAGAAGGGCTACACCCTAGTCTGCCTTGGTTTGCTTTGTTTTTTGCAGCTATTGGAAACTAAGGGGTTGCCTTGCCTTTCTATGTGCTGGACAGTACATTATATATATATAAAACCATCCCGCTGGGGTCACCTTGACGTGGTGAGATGGCTTTTACTTTTTTTTATCAAAATAATGTTAACAAGTACCCTATTCTTACTTTTGTGCGCTGTTACCCTCAAGTAAATAAATTGTATCTGCTCATTTTTGTTCCCTTTTTTGTTTTTCTCCTGTTTTGCGGCCTGTGTGAACATGCATCTACAGACTGCATGCATATATTGGCATTTCAGTTACTTTTTTGGTTTTCTGTGTATATTTATATATGTGCCAATATCATTAATAAAGTCTGATCTTCTGTGCCTAGATATGTGGTTGGTGAATATGTCCAGGTATAATCACATTATAGAAAAATAATTACACTTCTACCCACACCTTAGATATACCACCCGTCTGATGCTAGTTTTCCTATTCTACTACTACAAACAATGATTGGAGCACTAGTGAGGATGTGCGACCACACTGCTGCAGACAGTGATTGGAGCAGCGGTCACACATGCTCATTACTGCTTCATCCACACAGGAGGGCGGCTCACTCTTGTGATTGGGTGACATCCAAGAGGTTGTACCCATAACAATTATATATTTATTACCTGTCCTGTGGATACATAATATATGTTGCTTATAGAACAACCACTTTAATATTCATCACTAGGCACCACATTATACTTTCTATACAGATATTATTTACAGAAAATCTTGTACTTATCCTGAGTTACCTCCTGTATTATACTCCAGAGCTGCGCTCACCATTTTGCTGGTGTAGTCACTGTGTACATACATTACATTACTGATCCTGAGTTACCTCCTGCATTATACTCCAGAGCTGCACTCACTATTCTGCTGGTGCAGTCACTGTGTACATACATTACATTACTGTTCCTGAGTTACCTCCTGTATTATCCTCCAGATCTGCACTCACTATTCTGCTGGTGCAGTCACTGTGTACATACATTACATTACTGATCCTGAGTTACCTCCTGTATTATACTCCAGAGCTGCACTCACTATTCTGCTGGTGCAGTCACTATGTATATACATTACATTACTGATCCTGAGTTACCTCCTGCATTATACTCCAGAGCTGCACTCACTATTCTGCTGGTGCAGTCACTGTGTACATACGTTTCATTACTGATCCCGAGTTACCTCCTGTATTATACTCCAGAGCTGCACTCACTATTCTGCTGGTGCAGTCACTGTGTACATACATTATATTACTGATCCTGAGTTACCTCCTGTATTATACTCCAGAGCTGCACTCACTATTCTGCTGGTGCAGTCACTGTGTACATACATTACATTACTGATCCTGAGTTACCTCCTGTATTATACTCCAGAGCTGCACTCACTATTCTGCTGGTGCAGTCACTGTGTACATACATTACATTACTGATCCTGAGTTACCTCTTGTATTATACTCCAGAGCTGCACTCACTATTCTGCTGGTGCAGTCACTGTGTACATACATTACATTACTGATCCTGAGTTACCTCCTGTATTATACTCCAGAGCTGCACTCACTATTCTGCTGGTGCAGTCACTGTGTACATACATTACATTACTGATCCTGAGTTACCTCCTGTATTATACTCCAGAGCTGCACTCACTATTCTGCTGGTGCAGTCACTGTGTACATACATTACTGATCCTGAGTTACCTCCTGTATTATACTCCAGAGCTGCACTCACTATTCTGCTGGTGCAGTCACTGTGTACATACATTACATTATTGATCCTGAGTCACCTCCTGTATTATACCCCAGAGCTGCACTCACTATTCTGCTGGTGCAGTCACTGTGTACATACATTACATTACTGATCCTGAGTTACCTCCTGTATTATACTCCAGAGCTGCACTCACTATTCTGCTGGTGCAGTCACTGTGTACATACATTACATTACTGATCCTGAGTTACCTCCTGTATTATACTCCAGAGCTGCACTCACTATTCTGCTGGTGCAGTCACTGTGTACATACATTACATTACTGATCCTGAGTTACCTCCTGTATTATACTCCAGAGCTGCACTCACTATTCTGCTGGTGCAGTCACTGTGTACATACATTACATTACTGATCCTGAGTTATCTCCTGTATTATACTCCAGAGCTGCACTCACTATTCTGCTGGTGCAGTCACTGTGTACATACATTACATTACTGATCCTGAGTTACCTCCTGTATTATACTCCAGAGCTGCACTCACTATTCTGCTGGTGCAGTCACTGTGTACATACATTACATTACTGATCCTGAGTTACCTCCTGTATTATACTCCAGAGCTGCAATCACTATTGTGCAGATAGTCTGAAAACTGGTGTGAAGACAGATCTTGAAAAAAACTTCTTCTGGCGAGTGTCTATTTGTCCTGTGTAAGGCAGCATCTTTTGCGCCTGTGCAATACAAACTTCACAATGATGAAGAGCAAAGAGCCAGCCAGTCTCCATGGCCTTACTTTCACATAGCTGCAGTAATGGCATGAGACACCATCCAGCAAGTAGTGCTGACGGTGTCCCTGATGACAAATGTGCCCCCAGCTGTCTAGGACCCCGGCACTTGCCCGGGTATGCCTTGTGCTGACGCCGGCCCTGCTTAGGATCACTGTCTTGCTGGAATTTCCAGCCTCTGCCTACTTGCTTTTACCATGTGGCAGCATAACATTCTTTACTCTATCCTTTCACATGGTAGCATTCATATTTCCATCAATTCTACGCAAAGGGGCAATGGCAAATGCAGAAACGCAGCCCCAAACCATGTCATTGCCATCACCATTTTCACTGATTGTGTTTGGTACTTTATATCATTATGACTTGCCCCTGGCGGGGACTGTGGGGTACCTGGAACTGGGCCCTCACGTCATCATCTGGGGCTGCGGGATGTCACGGTGGCAACTTGGTCCGTGATCCCCTTGATGGGGCGATCAGAAAAAAGGAGAATTAGAAAAATGATTAAAATAAAATAAAACAAAAATCAAAGAGTGTCGTGACGCCACCGTGGAATGCGGCCATGATAGCCGCTGCTGCAGTCCGGACCTCTGGGGATGATGGGAGTAGCAGCAAGGATGGTTTTAGCTTTCCACAAGAAGAGCGAGTCCCCAGGGCAACCGAATAGTCTGTTGTAATACAGGGCTTGTCAGGGGTGTAGGTTCCATGATACAGTCAGGCAGTCTCCTGCTGCCGGTTCATGAAATCAGTCTATCTCCCTTCAGGTGCAATAATCACAGTCTCACACAGCATCGAGCTTTAACCGGGTTTACTCTCTTTCTCAGAGATGGCTAGTTTACAGACAGTACAGTGGCGCCTCGGGTGGTCTAAGCAGCCGGGATGGCTCATCACAATCACCCCCTTTTGAGTTCCTTTCATGGGCCTTTTCAGTCTGTCTGCAAGCTAGCTACAGTCCAGCGGCCACAGGCTTTCAGTGGGTGACCTGCCAGGTCCCCTAGTGCTAATATGGCGGCCTTCCTTTCGCTGTGCCAGAGGTTGGGTCGCGGGACATAAATACCCACACCCCGCTGGGGTTTGTGGTTGGAGCATAGAGATTCCTGACCGCTTCAGCAGAGTTCTGGTTCCGGCCCAGTCCCTCATTGTCCCCGCTGATTTGAGTACACCAGGGACTCCTTCTCTCACCACGGTCTACAGCCTGGGACCCGGACAAGCCTCAAGGTGGCCAAGGCCGCCGGGTCCATGTCCTCTCAGTCCTGTATGATGGTGTTCTCGCTTCTGCTCCTGACTGAACTTGACTCTCTGCTGTCTCTCGGCTGAATGGCTTTTTTAAACTTGGTGTTGTCTCCTTTTGTTGCCTCCCCTAACCGGGTCCTGTCCAAACTTCTCCATCCTTTACTTGTCTCCTCCCACCATCCCTTGTGGGCATAGAGTCCCTAGTCTTGGGATCAGAGTGTGTTGGGTGTGTGTTTGGGGTGACCAACTTACCAATCCCGGCTACTGTGCCATCTAGTGGCGACCGGTGCACAGGGGCGCCACAATTACATCTTCCATTTGGGTGGTACATAGAGTGCTGCCATCACTACCAATCAGATTGAACTTGGATTCATCCGACCACAACTCCTTACAGTTGACCAATCTGCCCTTTTCCATTATTCTTTGGAAAACTCGAGTTGGACCTTATGGTTCTTTGCAGAGATGAAAGACTTCTTGACTGGACCTTGTGCATTCAACCCTACTGCCCTTAGCCATCACACCACAATTTGGCGACTCAATTTGACTCCAGTTGAATTCCATTATCTCCTTGTAATAGCATGCCCCTTCCTCCGGCCTGTATTCATGTGCTCTATGCAATGTAATGTAAGCTGCTTTACTGCTTCCTGTACTACATCTAGTTGGGGATTCTGTCCTTGTTCTTCTCAGCTTGGGACTCATCCAATACACCATCCGGTAAGACAGAACAGAGCATGTAGCTTCTGGAAACTTCTCAATGTAGCCACATGTTCAAAAGTAAGTGCAAACTCTTCCCCATCCATGCGCTGACCCCAGGACACAGAATAATAAACTCATGTTTTGGCCAATTAGTTGTGTGGTGAGTCCCAAAAGTGGAGGGTCTGAGGCTGCGGCCAGATCTTTGTGCCTTGTGTGGATGGTTAGAAGCTGCCACATGGGATTGTTTGTGTCCCTCAAATAAATCTCGTTGGATTGATCATCAGCCTGCTGTCCCTTCCTGCTCTGTCGCACACCCCGTCACATTTCTCTTTTTGGCATTTGCCTCACTTCACTCTCAGAATTAGGGCAGAGACACACTATATGAGATGTATGCTAGATACCCGCATGAGTATCACATGACTCACCCAGAACAGCCACTGCTCCTCTGGACGGGGGCGCGTCAGCTGCTTGTGTTTCTATGCAGCTCCATACTTCCATTCAGAGAGGCAGTGGCTGCTCTGGGTGAGTCATGCGAGACTCATGTGGGTATCTCATGTGCATCTCACTGTCACGTGTTTAGCGGATGAGGGAAAGGAAACAAGATGGTATAATGGACAAGGTAACGCTGGACTGGGTTCCCTGGCTAGCCCTATACACAGAGGTACCTCAGATGTGAGGAGGTCTGTGCCACCACCCTTGCCCTCTACTCCTCAACCAGCCCTGTGTATTCCTGTCACAAGGAAAGGAGTAAGCAGCAACTTCCAAGGAAAGCAGGAAGACGCTTCGGCAGGTATACCTACGTCTTCACTGCTCACAGGTCAAGTCAGAGAGAAGTCTAACAGCGATGTCATCTACAGGAAGAGGAAGCAATTTAAAGGCCAGGAGCGTCGTAACCTGATAACTTATATTTCCATCTGCAGCACATAGACAGCAACAGCAACTTCAGCATTAACCCTGACTGAACCAGAAGAAGTAAAGTCTGGTTTTAACTGCAGCAGGTGCTATTCACGTGGACTGCGGAGCATTCAACGTGAGACGCGCATAGTATGTCCCTGCCCTAAAAGATTCGTGACATCTGTTGATAAATTTGTCTTTACCATGATTTAACCAAAAAACACACAAACAAAACAAACAAAACAAAATTTTACGCTAAATTAGACTAAGCATGACAAGCAATGCAAAACATTTGGCCCCGCAAATGTGGAAAAATATATATACAAAGGAGCCTCCACGTGATATGAGGCAAAAGCAGGAAGGAAACAAAAAAAATAAATCTTTGTTATGATATTGAAAGATGTGCAGGTGTCTAATGAGTGACCTATAGCTACAATGCCTCCACATAGTTCAATCCCCGCTGTGTGAGATCTGTCTACTATCTCACAAAGTAGTGAATAACATATATCATTTTTCTGTGGGAACCCCAATGTTCATAAAATATTATAATTTGGAATTAATATTTTCCCACAAATATAGAAGTCGTCAGCCAAATTGTCCTTAACATGTCGCATTTACGTGACCGGGTGCATCGTGATACAATACTTTTGTGTCTCCCCTATTTCCTCATAGATGGTAGCTTCAGGGGCGGACCTACCGTGGTGCAGCTGGTGCAGCTGCACCAGGGCCCCGACCGGCTAGGGGCCCCCTCAAGCCTGCAGGGAGGCCCCCAGCCGACCCCCATGACCCTGTGCCAGTATGCCAGAGGAGAGGGGGTTAATCGAGGGAAGCCTCCTACTTCCCCTGGCTGAGCCCGCCCCTCCTCTCCTCTGCTGCTGCCCCGGCTCCCAGGACTGTGCGGCTCGCTCAATGCAGGTAGGAGCAGCATCGCCGCTGCCTGCTATCACAGGCCTCTCCCCCCGGTCCTCACCATCGGATGCTGCACCAGGGCCCCCTGGTCGCAAGGTCCGCCACTGGGTAGCTTGTGAGCAGGGACCTCATTCCTAATAGGCTCAGTGATATATGTATTTATTTTTGGTCTCATATGGTCTGTATTGTGTTATATTTGTATTGTATCTAATTATTGTATTGTATTTTATCATATATTATTGTATTATGTATCGCATACCCTCTGAATTGTAAAGCGCTGCGGAATATGTTGGCGCTAAATAAAAATTATTAAAAATTATTACTATTGTTAATTACATCACCAAATATCCTTACTTTAGAGTGACCATAAACTAGTACAGTGCAGAGCAAAATGGAGTGCCTAAATAATACCGCCATACAATAGCCCTAACTAGACAATGGATGGAGGGTGAATGGGGCCATTAAGCAAAGAAGACCACAGAGAAATTGGCCAACGTGTCTGATAACTATCTCTGAACTAAATACACTGAATATCCAAACACCATCCAAGTCTTCGAACCAGCCGAGGTCAGTCATCAATGTCCATGGCTCTCGTTGGCTTGGAGGACGTTACCCAAGGTGGTGCAAGGTCAATTCTTCATGTGAAATTACCCCCAAAGCCATATTTGAAGGTTCTGCTGATAAACGTTTGATCCAAACAAAGGACAAAGCTCTATTTTTCTGATGGAGAGCGCCCAAATCTTCTGCATAGATCTAGAGTTGAAGAGAGTGTAACAAGGTTGGTGCCAAATGTTGTGACCACCAATAATTGCAAGAGCGGGGCTACTAAAATGGCTGTGGGGCTAGGAGATGATGCTCTGCTCCAGACTGTAGATATTGTTAAGAGTCCCAAATGTACGTTATGTTGAAACCGAGTCGGTCAAACCGTGCTATTTCCTCTGAGTTTGGTAACTCACGACATCCTTTTCCAGAATCGGACACCGTCTTGGCCAATATCTTGTTTTCAGCTTCTAAACCAGTTGTGCAAGTCATTTCATTTCATCTTCAATACACAGTGACATGTAAAAGTTAGTATTTTGGCCAGGGGTGCACAGTCATCGAGAACAGTTAAGCAAGTTGAAGATGAAATGAGACACATTTCCTTTATATTAGGAAAAAAATAATAATTTCCTGTTCCACATTTTAAAACTTACAGAATGGAAAATGGGTCGATGAAAAAGTTTGTGAAAACAGAAAAGGGACAGGAGGCGCCTCCCTGTGAGCGGAGGGGTTTTGCCTCTCACCTTGGGGGGTTTGTGCGTCCTGCTCAACCTCGGTGTATTGCCTGTGACACTGGAATTCTGGCCGCCGCCGTGTCTCTGGCTCTGCTCCAGCACCTCCGTACACTGCGGTGTCCTCCTCCGGTCATGTGATGTTTCTCCGGTCACATGGGTGGAAGTGATCTCATCACAGGTCCTTTCGCTGATCAGTGCTTGGAGCACCCTGCGCTCTGGACTACAATCCCCAGGGGATGTGTGCAATGGAAATTAAGAAAGTTGTGGTCACTATTAGAGCACTGGGGGCTTCAGAGGCACAGGGAAAGATATTAAAGGTGTAACAAACCTCTTTATTTACAATAGATATCAAAACGCGTTTCTGCAGTGGTCTGCTTCCTTGAAAGTCACCTGACGAAGGCAGCGGACCGCTGCAGAAACGCGTCGTGGTATTTATTGTTAATAAAGGAGTTGTTACACCTTTAATATCTTTCCCTGTGCCATTTGTAGCCCCCAGCGCTCGATTAGTGACCACAACTTTCTTAATTTCCAATGAAAAAGTTTGGGCACCCTTGGAGATTTGTGTGCTCAGATAACTTTGACCAAGGTTTCATTAATTAATTAGCCTTAATTAATTAGTGACTTAATTGGCCTGTAAGGATTATGGCTTGTTCACTATCATCGTTAGGAAAGGCCAGGTGATGCAAATTTCACAGCTTTATAAAAATCCAGCCTCCTCTAACATGCAAAACACAGCAACCATGGGTTCTTCTAAGCAGCTGCCAAGCACTATGAAAATGAGAATGGTGGAGGCCACAAAGCAAGAGAAGGCTATAAAAGATAGGAAAGATTTCTCAAGTTGCCCTTTCCTCAGTTTAAAATGTAATTAAGACATGGCAGAGAATAGGAATAGTGGAGGTCAAGATAAGGTCTGGAAGACCAAGCAAAATTTCAGAGAGACCTGCTTGTAGGATTGCTAGAGGCAAATCAGAACCCCCTTTGACTGCAAAAGACCTTCGGAAAGATTTAGGAGACTCTGGAGTTGTGGTACATTGATCAGTAGAACAAAGACACGGCGCAAATATGGCCTTCATGAAAGAGTCATCACAAGAAAAACTCTCCTGCATCCTCACCATAAAATTCAGAATCAGAAGTATGAACAAGAATATCTAAACAAGCTTGATGCATTTTGGAAACAAGTCCTGTGGACTGATGGGTTAAAATAAAGCTGCTTGGCCACAATAATCAAAGGTATGTGTATAGAAAAAAAGGCACAGCGTTTCAGGAAAAGAACATCTCACCAACCGTTAAGCATGGGGCTGGATCAATCATGGTTTGGGTTGTGATGCAGCCAATGGCACGAGGAACATTTCATGGGTAGAGGGTAGAATGGATTCAATGAAATTTCAACAAATTCTTGATGCAAATATAACATAATCTGTAAAAAAAAGATGAAGCTGGAAAGAGGATGTCTTCTACAAATGAATAATGGTCCTAAACACGTCAAAAATCCACTAAAGACGACCTCAAAAGGCACAAGCTGAAGGTTTTACAATGGCCCTCACAGTCCCCTGACCTGAACATCATTGAAAGTCTGTGGTGAAATCTCAAAAGAGCAGAGCATGCAAGACAAGCTTGGGAACTCACAGAACTGGAAAACATGCCAGGAAACTCACAGAACTGGGATGAGACAGGAATCTCACAAACTGGGAGACGAGCCCGGAATCTCACAGAACAGGAAGACGAGCAGGAATCTCACATAATAGGAAGACAAGCCAGGAATCTCACAGAACTGGAAGATGAGACAGAAATCTCACAGAACTGGAAGACAAGCCAGGAATCTCACAGAACTGGAAGACGAGCCAGGAATCTCACAGAATAGAAGACAAGCCTGGAATCTCACAGAACTGGAAGACAGCCAGGAATCTCACAGAACAGAAGACAGAATTCACATAATAGGAAGACAAGCCAGGAATCTCACAGAACCAGGAAACAACTAGCCTGGAATCTCACAGAACAGGAAGACAAGCCAGGTATCTCACAGAACTAGAAGATGAGCCAGGAATCTCACAGAACTGGAGATCAGCCAGGAATCAGAACTAAAGGAACTCACAGAACAGGAAGACGCCAGGAAACTCACAGAACTAGGAAGACGAGCCAGAAATCTCACAGAACTGGAAGATCGAGCCAGAAATCTCACAGAACTGGAAGATGAAGCGAATCTCACAGAACAGGAAGACAAGCCAGGAATCTCACAGAACTGGAAGACGAGCCAGGAATCTCACAGAACTGGAAGATGAGCCAGCAATCTCACAGAACTGGAAGACAAGCCAGGAATCTCACAGAACAGGAAGACAAGCCAGGAATCTCACAGAACTGGAAGACGAGCCAGGAATCTCACAGAACTGGAAGACAGCCAGGAATCTCACAGAAAAGGAAGACGAGCCAGGAATCTCACAGAACAGGAAGACGAGCCAGGAATCTCACAGAACTGGAAGACAAGCCAGGAATCTCACAGAAGGAAGACGAGCCGGATCTCACAAAAGGAAGACAGCCAGGAATCTCACAGAACTGGAAGACAAGCCAGGAATCTCACAGAACTGGAAGACGAGCCAGGGATCTCACAGAACAGGAAGACGAGCCAGGAATCTCACAGAACGAAACACAGAATCTCCAGAACTGGAGAGGATTGAAAACAGAGGAAATCTCACAGAACTGGAGACGAACCAGAATGAACCTCCACAGAACTGGAAGATTTATCGAGGAAAGAATGAATGAAATTACCTCAAACAAAAATTGAAAGACTCTTGGCTGCTACAAAAAGTGTTTACAAGCTGCTCACTTGCCGCCGGTAGTTACAAAACCACCCCCCCCCTGCTCCTCACTTAGGGCTGCAGGGGGGCGCCTGGGTGAGCAACCAACAGCACCCCAACCCCTGCTCCACACTGGTTCAGGCAGCAGGGGAGCTTGATGCACCCCTGGGGGTGCCCAAACATTTACATGCCACTGTATAGTAAAGTGCTGTTCCCGTCTTAGCAAGTAATCATTTACTCCCAGGATGGGTGATTATGTGCTGATTGGAAGGGGGCGACCACTAGGACATCTCCATTAAAACCCAAATCAGGGCTCTTAAATGTCCCGTTTGAATGAAGGAGGGGCCACTATGAAATTGTTAGAGATAGTCGAGCACAGGAGAGATGGAGCATGTTGTAAAGGGACATTTCTGACCCCATCTTTCTGAATTCATTGGGGTCTGTGTGAATGATGGGGATCGGCGAGTTATCACTCACATCACTTGAAAGGATGGAAAACTCTTCAAGCCGAATGGCCTTCATCTTCAAGACGACCGACCCTTTCCAATACGATCTGAGGTGCTCATCTTTGTAGGATTTTACATTACATTTTCCTACAGTTTAGCTTCTCATTCTAGGGGTCCATTGTTCACTTTAAGCTAGTGACCCTAGTAGGTGATTAGTATTCACTTAACTGCTTTTCACCAGACCCCCTTGTGTCACCTGGATAACTTGGTGATCGGTGGGGTCTTACTCTGGGACCCTCATCAATCTGCAGAACATGAATTTTTATTCCCAACAGGGGACCTTTATTATCGCCATTACAAAATGGAAGCGGCAGGTTGGACGCCCGAACACTTCTCCATTCATTCTCTATGGAGCTGTTGGTAAACGCTGAGCCGTGCCTTGGTAATGAACGGAGGAGCGATCCGGCACGGGCACTGCTCCATTCTAGAACACGTAATGTGCCCAGTCATGCTGATTGGTGCTGATCCCAGCGGTCAGATCCCTGCCGATCAGTAAGTTATCACCAAGCCAATGGACAATCCTTTAAATTATAAATACAATTTGCCGGAAGGCAACCAAAACACAAATTATTGTGATTACCATGGTGTACCTACATAGAAATTATAGATAGCGTTTCTCCATTATAACCGCCTGGTTGTGTTCCAGACATTGTGTGTATTGTGCTCCTATAATTGTATATAGCGACATTGCACTTTAGATATAATTTGTCTCTTTAGATCTTTGGTTGCGTAAAAGTCCACAACAAGGAAGGCGCCTGAAATAATCACCTAAATTCCACATTAATTAACCCTTATCTACCCAGCACTAAGACTTCCTTATGTTCAATCAAAAAATATTGTTGGATTTCATAGCCCATGTATCTAAATACTAGAATTCGTGATATTGTCTGCAGAGCTGTGTATCTACGGTAAGTCTATCATGCATGATTCTGTCTAATTAGCCGGTATATCTAACCCTATCAAATGTGACACTGTTGCTGAGCTTCTCTATCTAATCCTATGATTTTTATGGTTGCTGAGATGTGTATCTAATCCTATAATAAATTATATTATCTGCTGAGCTGCATATGTAAGCATAGCATGTATGATGTTGTCTAATTAGCTGTGGTATCTAATCTTATATGTGGCAATGTCTGCTGTGCTTCTGTATCTAAACCTATGATTTGTGGTGCTATTTGTTCATAATGTGCTGAGATGTGCATCCAATCTTATCATGTCATATTGGCTTCTGAGATACTTTATGTAGATGTAGTGCCCCTGCGACCAGGGAGGCCACAGGTAGGAACTGCAGCCAGGAAGGTGGAGACAGGTTTTTGCACAAACACCTTCAAACACACACCCACAGACATAAGACCCAACCCGGAGTCCGGGACTCTAGGCGGGCAAGGGGTTGTAGGGCCAGTCACAGTGGGTGGGACGTAGTCAAGGTGATGGACCGGGTACAAAAGGGGAACACCAGTAAGTAGGAGTCAGTAGGCCGGAGAGGGCTGAGCAGTAAAGACCAGTAGGCCAGTGGGTGCTGAACAGAAAAGTCCAAGAACAGACAAAGTGACACTTCCCTGGAGGTTCGGGTTCCCTGGAGGCGCAGAATCCTGCGAGGCTAGAGCCCCTGGAGAGAAAGCCCGCTCCACAGCCCAGGAGCAAAAGGAAGGGGAGAGACTGGACCAGTGCAGCTGGGTCCGAGGAAGACGGCAAAGGACGACTGGCAGGAGGGAACCCCTGGAGTACGCCGCAGTCACACGGGTAGGAAAGGGCCCGGTGATCCCATATCTATCTGGGACACTGAAGGCTAGGCTGGGACCAGAGAGTTGGCTCTGAGGGGACCGAAGCTATATGCCAGATCCCGGACACACCAACGGGGAACTCTGATTCCAAGTCAGAGTTCCTAACACATGGGCTGGAGGTACAGCAACAGATAGGACCCAGGCTTGCCACCCACACACAAAGGGGGAAGCCAGACAAGGGACCGAGTTGCCACCATACAGCCACAGGGAGAGAAGCGTAGAGGAAAGCCTAGAAGGTATCAGAATGAAGGGTCTCAGGAGGAAAACCTGGCTGCAGAGGGTTAAGTGACTGTCCGGAGTTATCCGTGTAAAAGACCTGTAGCGTGAACTGTTTGTACTGAGAAAGAACTTGCAAGTAAACCCGGTGAACCCTGCTTCAGTCTCCCGTGTGTGATTCCCTGCATGCAGAACTGTTATATCCATATTACACCCTGTCAGGAGCAGCTCCGCAGCTGCAGCACCATCCATCCTCCTGGCAGCAGCAAGCAGCAGCGGTGGTCCCCATTGACCACAACCCATGGGTGGCGTCACGGCAATCCCTGTAAATATCTCCTTTTACTTGTGCGCTCGGGACACGGTCCAGACCAAGGACTGCCGTGATAACCCCCGTGATACCCTGGTCCGGTACCGAGTACTCCATCACAGTGGGCTCCACATATGTAATCCCATTACATGTAATACTGGCTACTGCAATTGACTCGCCCAGGGTTGTGTGGACACGGGTATCTGGGCCCTCAGCTGCGGTTGGGGATGTCACTGGTGGCCTGCCCAGACCCGTGGCCCTGGGGTCATCAAAAAGGGGAATTGAAATGGGGATAAAAAGTTTATCGTGACGCCACCCGCAGATCCTGATGATTAGGCACCAGAACCGCTTCTGTCCTCCGGAAGGTGATGGTACAGCAGCCGAGATGGTACAGCTCCCTGTAGGTGGAGCTGGCCCTCCGGGGGCAGAGATGCACCTGTGAGGATGAAAGTGCAGATGATAGGGATGGTAGGTTGCAGTGCAGCAGTAGAATAAGCACACGGAGACTCGGTAACTCTACCCGGGGACTTTACTGGAACAGTGCTGGTGGTGGATACTGTACACAGTAGACAACAGTTGCTGGTAAAAGGTAGCCGGCCGGGTAGTCACAGTGGGGCTGCAAAGTCTCTCGGAGTCTCCTGTGGTATGCCTTCCTTGTTCTGACCCAGGTCCTGCTGCTGCCTGTCCAGGAATAACCCACTTAATACCAAGCCCTATTGGGGTGCTCTCTGAGTGTCCTTGCTTCCCGCTCTCCTCTCTCCTGCTCTGGAACTCGACCCATGTGGGTAATCCTGGCGTGACTGGTTCCTTTGTGACAGGGCGTCGGGGCCAGTAAACAAACCCACAACGGCCGGTGTAGATGGCTCAGGGGCTGGACTCCCTGCATCATATCTTCAGAGCCGGCTCTCTGTTCGGTGGACCAGGGTTCTCTCCGGAGTATGGACCTCCTTACGTTAGCCCTGCCCCACTATGAGCCCTACATAGCCATTCTATATACAGGATGGAGCTTTCACATAGTCAAGCCTCCTTCACTTAGCCCTGCCCACTTCATTGCTTCACCCCCTCTGGTTAGCCCCACCCCTTTATGTATAGCCCTGCCCCTTCATAGCTCTGCCCCTCCACAGCCCCACCCTCCACATAGCCTCACCACTTCATAGGTGCATATGGCTCCACCTCCTTAGGTTAGCCCTGCCCATTTATGAGCCCCACATAACCACTCTATATACAACCCAGTATGAGCAGGTTGGACATTTTTTTTGGGGGGGCGGGGGGTGCAGGTTTGTGGGGGGAGAATGGGTTTTGAGGGGAGGGAAAGTTTTTGGGGTGGTGGGTGAGGGGTAGGTTTGGGGGGAACAGGGGTGGGTGAAGCAGGTTAGGGTTTTGATGCGTTTAGTGGACAAGCATATACACAGACACACACACACAGACATACACTCAGCTTATAACTAAGAAATGATAGTTACTATACCCGGGCAATGCCGGGCTCGACAGCTAGTAATTAATAAAATTAAACTTGTTTTTACATGTTGATACAGTAGACAATCATTACAATAACTTCATATAGTTTGGTAACTTTTATATTTATAAATCAGGTGTAGTAGTGGGGAGGCCTGATTGTCACCCCCATTGCGGTTCCTCTGACTCTTTTCAGGAAAACACTGCACCCGAGTCTTCATCAGAGCCAAGAGTCACAGCCAAAGAAAACATGTCCTTAGTGCAGTTACATAACATGAAGAAAGATTTGGCCATTATGTATAACCTGGAGAGGTTAGAAGGCACGGATGAACAGAAAGAAAGAAAGAGAAAGAAGTACCGTGTATTTACATTGTAGATCTTTGTTTCCTCTTATTGATCCTGAGTGAAGTAAATAAATATAAAAAAGACATAAGGTAGGAACCAATCTATTCTGAAAGGAAAAAATATACCGTACATTTTTTTGATCCATAGCAGTGATCCAGCTGAACGTGTTCTGAGATATTGTGAACATTCCGCAGATTCCGCACTCTTTGACGATGTTCACACGTTGCATTTTTGCTGCATTTTTCCTGCAGCCCAAACTTGTTCTCTTGGCAGTAAAAAGCGACTTCCGAAAAAGCAGTTTTTTCTTAATTTTGTGTTGCATTTCTGGTCTGTTATTTGTCTACCGTTCGTTTTATAAAATTTGTTTAATTCACCACAAAAGCAGTAAAAAACCCGGTTGTGTTTTTTCACTTTCTCATTGTTTTCAATAGTGAAAGTATGCTGCAAAAAATATTCAACGATTTTTTTTTTCTTTGCATTTCCAATCTATATGAAAGATTAGGATTATAAAAACATAACATTTTTAACTTTGCTCATAACTAATATACACCGTGCCCAAAGAGGGAGGCGGGTAATGATCTGTTTTTATGCTCAAAGGCTGGAGTGAAATTTTTGAGTGGTGCGGGAGAGCGATCGACTCTTGACAGGTTTTGCTGGAAATCCTGATCGTGGGCACAGACAGCACTTTCTACAATAAAGGACACCAGTGGCCAGAAGGCTGAGAATCCTGATCGTGGGCATGGACAGTACGTTCTCCAATAGAGAACACCAGTGTCCAGAAGGCTAGGAATCCTGATCGTGGGCACGGACAGTGCATTCTCCCACACAGGATACCAGTGTCCAGAAGGCTGGGAATCCTGATTGTGGGCACGGACAGCACGTTCTCCACACAGGATATTAGCAACCAGAAGATGGGAATCCTGATTGTGGCCACGGACAGTGCATTCTTCAACACAGGTCACCAGCGTCCAGAAGGCTTGAAATCCTGATCGTGGGACACGGACAGTGCGCTCTCCAACACAGGACACCAGCGTCTAGAAGGCTGGGAATCCTGATCGTGGGCACGAACAACTCTTTTTCCAATAAAGGACACCAGCATCCAGAAGGCTGGGAATCCTGATGGTGGGCACGGACAGTGCATTCTCCAACACAGGACACCAGTGTCCACAAGGCTGGGAATCCTGATCGTGGGCACGAACAATGCTTTCTCCAATAAAGGACACCAGCATCCAGAAGGCTGGGAATCCTGATCGACAGTTTGCACAGCATGTTCTCCCACACAGGACACCAACATCCAGAAGGCTGGAAATCCTGATCGTGGGCACGGACAGTGCATTCTCCAACACAGGACACCAGTGTCCAGAAGGTTGGAATCCTGATCGTGGGCACAGACAGCACGTTCTCCCACACAGGACACCAGCATCCAGAAGGCTGGGAATCCCGATTGTGGGCACGGACAGTGCATTCTCCAACACAGGACAGCAGCATCCAGAAGGTTGGGAATCCCGATTGTGGGCACGGACAGTGCGCTCTCCAACACAGGACACCGGCGTCCAGAAGGCCAGGAATCCTGAGCATGTGCATTCACCCTGATAGTCCGGATTCAGAGCACTGTGAAGATTCAAGAAATTAGGAAATATGCATGTTGTGATCATTTGTAATATAGTTGCTCAAATTTATTGTCTTTTTAATTTGATCGTTTCACAACATCCTATCTTGATCTATAAAGACTTTGGGGAGGGGCATAAGCCGAGGAGGTAAGTACTGTGAGGAGGAAGGACTCCGAGCACCAGGTTTAAAAGGAAGGAACCTGAGAAGTCATTATCACACCTGAACATCAAGGTAATCTATTACGTGATCGTCTCTGTATATTTCATAGATGCCATTTATCATTGTCATAGTGTTGTACTTGTGATACTTGTCTTTTTCCTGCCTGTGTCAATATTTGTCAATGTAAATGTTCAAAATCCAGCTCACCTGTAGCCAATTGTTATTTGAAGTGGAGCATCAGCCTCTCCACAGCCACAAAATCTAAGAAAAAACACAGAAGAGGCTACATGACTGCTGTCATCAACGCGTTTCAGGTAGAAAAGCCTTAATCATGACTATGGTGTGTTTTATGCTTCTTTATCAAATAAAGAAGATATAGTGATTTTGAGCCAAATCTCTTCTGTAGCTTTGACATGTTTGAGCCGGACCTCTTCTGTGGCTTTGACATGTTTGAGCCGGACCTCTTCTGTGGCTTTGACTTGTTTGAGCCGGACCTCTTCTGTGGCTTTGACATGTTTGAGCCGGACCTCTTCTGTGGCTTTGACATGTTTGAGCCGGACCTCTTCTGTGGCTTTGACCTGTTTGAGCCCTGACCTCTTCTGTGGCTTTGACATGCTTGAGCCAGGCCTCTACTGTGGCTTTGACGTGTTTGAGCCGGACCTCTTCTGTGGCTTTGACCTGTTTGAGCAGGACCTCTTCTGTGGCTTTGACCTGTTTGAGCAGGACCTCTTCTGTGGCTTTGACCTGTTTCAGCTGGACCTCTTCTGTGGCTTTGACATGTTTGAGCCGGACCTCTTCTGTGGCTTTGACATGCTTGAGCTGGACCTCTTCTGTGGCTTTGACATGCTTGAGCTGGACCTCTTCTGTGGCTTTGACATGTTTGAGCCGGACCTCTTCTGTGGCTTTGACATGTTTGAGCCGGACCTCTTCTGTGGCTTTGACATGTTTGAGCCGGACCTCTTCTGTGGCTTTGACCTGTTTGAGCCGGACCTCTTCTGTGGCTTTGACCTGTTTGAGCCGGACCTCTTCTGTGGCTTTGACCTGTTTGAGCCGGACCTCTTCTGTGGCTTTGACCTGTTTGAGCAGGACCTCTTCTGTGGCTTTGACCTGTTTGAGCAGGACCTCTTCTGTGGCTTTGACCTGTTTCAGCTGGACCTCTTCTGTGGCTTTGACATGTTTGAGCCGGACCTCTTCTGTGGCTTTGACATGCTTGAGCTGGACCTCTTCTGTGGCTTTGACATGCTTGAGCTGGACCTCTTCTGTGGCTTTGACATGTTTGAGCCGGACCTCTTCTGTGGCTTTGACATGTTTGAGCCGGACCTCTTCTGTGGCTTTGACATGTTTGAGCCGGACCTCTTCTGTGGCTTTGACCTGTTTGAGCCGGACCTCTTCTGTGGCTTTGACCTGTTTGAGCCGGACCTCTTCTGTGGCTTTGACCTGTTTGAGCTGGACCTCTTCTGTGGCTTTGACATGTTTGAGCCGGACCTCTTCTGTGTTTTTTTTTTAATATTTGTCAATATTAATCTAGAATTTGATTTAGATTTAGAACCCCTTTAAAGGGACGTTCCGATGACAGAGCTTCATGTATATCTATAGGTAACATTATAAAGCACTGGAGTTCCCATAATTCCTACAGACTGTTGTAAGGAGAGCCAGGGACATTGTAAAAGACAATCGCTAAAGAAGCTATTCCTAAAATAACTTGACTATTTTAATAACTGCTGCATAGATATGAATGGTATAGATCTTAGGAGTCACATGATCATATATACAATATATTCTCTTTTGCTCTGTGGTTATTCTAGTATGTGTACCTGATAAGAGCATAACTATAACAGGTGCAGGGGTTGCAATCACACCTGGGTCCTGGATCTTAGGGGGGAAAGAAATGTCCCTTTTGCCTACAGACAAATACCACTGCTATTAAAGATTTGCAATGATTGGGGGCGACATTTGAGTTTCGCATCGGGGCCCCTGAGCTTCAAGTTACGACACGGTTCCCAGATATTATGCTATTTAGTGTAGAATAATGCGCTAAACCAGTGTATCTAAGCCTATGAGGTGTGATACTGTCTACTGAGCTGTGCATCTTTTCCTGCCATATGGGATACTGTTGTCTGTTGAGATGATGTATCTAATCATATTGTGTGTGATACTGTCTGCTTAGTGGTGTATCTAATCCTATATGTCATTATAGAATAGGATGATGAGATTAGGTACACAATATAGCAGACAATATCACACAAGACAGTATCACATACTGTACTATTGTATTAGATCCAGGCTTCTGAGCTGCTGTATCTAATACAATAGTACAGTATGTGATACATGTAATTTATCTAACCCTATCATGTGAGATACTGTGTATTGATCCGTGAATTTAACCCTATCATATGTGATATTGTCTTCTAATTTATGTATCTAATCCTTTTAGTTGTGATTCAGCAGCTCAGATTTCTGTATCACAACTGAAAGGATTAGATACATAAATTTGAAGACAGTATCAACATATGATAGGGTTAAATTCACGGATCAATACACGGTATCTCACATGATAGGGTCAGATAAATTACATGTATCACATACTGTACTATTGTATTAGATACAACAGCTTAGAAGCCTGGATCACACGATAGTTCCTGCTAAACTACGTATCTGAACCTATCACACATGGTAGGATTAGATACACAGCTCAGCAGACTATCACATATGGTAGGATTAGATACACAGCTCAGCAGACTATCACATATGGTAGGATTAGATACACGGCTCAGCAGACAGTATCACATATGGTAGGATTAGATACACGGCTCATCAGACTATCACATATGGTAGGATTAGAGACACGGCTCAGCAGACTGTATCACATATAGTAGGATTAGATACACGGCTCAGCAGACTGTATCACATATGGTAGGATTTAGATACAACGGCTCAGTAGACTGTATCACATATGGTAAGATTAGATACACAGCTCAGCAGCCAGTATCACACAGGAAAGGATTAGATACACGGCTCAGCAGACTGTATCACATATGGTAGGATTAGATACACGGCTCAGCAGACTGTATCACATATGGTAGGATTAGATACACGGCTCAGTAGACTGTATCACATATGGTAAGATTAGATACACAGCTCAGCAGCCAGTATCACACAGGAAAGGATTAGAAACACGGCTCAGCAGACTGTATCACATATAGTAGGATTAGATACACGGCTCAGCAGACTGTATCACATATGGTAGGATTAGATATACAGCTCAGTAGACTGTATCACATATGGTAAGATTAGATACACAGCTCAGCAGCCAGTATCACACAGGAAAGGATTAGATACACGGCTCAGCAGACTGTATCACATATAGTAGGATTAGATACACGGCTCAGCAGACTGTATCACATATGGTAGGATTAGATACACGGCTCAGTACACGGTATCACATATGGTAGGATTAGATACATGGCTCAGCAGACTGTATCACATATGGTAGGATTAGATACACTGCTCAGCAGACTGTATCACATATAGTAGGATTAGATACATGGCTCAGCAGCCTGTATCACATATGGTAGGATTAGATACACGGCTCAGCAGCCTGTATCACATATGGTAGGATTAGATAAACAGCTCAGCAGACTGTATCACATATGGTAGGATTAGATACACGGCTCAGCAGCCTATATCACATACGGTAGGATTAGATACACGGCTCAGCAGACTGTATCACATATGGTAGGATTAGATACACAGCTCAGCAGACTGTATCACATATGGTAGGATTAGATACACAGCTCAGCAGACTGTATCACATATGGTAGGATTAGATACACGGCTCAGCAGTCTGTATCACATATGGTAGGATTAGATACACGGCTCAGCAGACTGTATCACATATAGTAGGATTAGATACACGGCTCAGCAGCCTGTATCACATATGGTAGGATTAGATACACGGCTCAGCAGCCTGTATCACATATGGTAGGATTAGATACACAGCTCAGCAGACTGTATCACATATGGTAGGATTACATACACGGCTCAGCAGCCTGTATCACATACGGTAGGATTAGATACACGGCTCAGCAGACTGTATCACATATGGTAGGATTAGATACACGGCTCAGCAGACTGTATCACATATGGTAGGATTAGATACACGGCTCAGCAGACTGTATCACATATGGTAGGATTAGATACACGGTTCAGCAGACTGTATCACATATATAATAGGATTAGATACACAGCTCAGCAGACTGTATCACATATGGTAGGATTAGATACACAGCTCAGCAGACAGTATCACACAGGATAGGATTAGATACACGGCTCAGCAGACTATCATAGATGTCTATAGAGGAATTATTTAATTGTATATGTGATAGGGTCTGCTGAGCTCTGTATCTAACCCTATCATGAGTGATACTGTCTCACATGCAATGTATCTAATCCTATTCTGCCAGATACTGTTTGTCGAGCCTTTTGTAATCTTATATGTGATATGATCTGCTGAGCTAGGACTTATATTGTGTGCTGAGTTGTGTACCTAAACCTATTACTACATCTGATACCATCCGCTGACCAGGGTATCTAAGCCTTTTATGTCTCCTTATCTGTGTTTCTAATCCCTCATATGTGATACAATCTGTTTAGTGGTGTATCTAATCCTATCATTTGTGGTACTCTTTGCTGAGCAGGTAATGTGTCCTAGCCTTACAAGTGACACTGAACATGTTGGGGTCCATCACCCTTGTTGGTTCCATCAGGCACAATGTGGTTAGTGTCTAGATAGTGGGCTGTTTAGATCAGAGGTCCCCAACTCCAGTCCTCATGGCCACCAACAGGTCATGTTTTCAGGACTCCCCTAGTATAGGCTCAGGGGTCGGAGTCATCACCTGTGCAGGTGTTTAAATTACCGCCTGTCCAATACTATGGAAATCACTACTGCGAGGAGTCGGGAGCTGGATGTGGCGTGACCGTGTCTCAGGCTGAACGTGGCTCCCAAGGTCAGGAAGGTTGGGGACCTCTGCTCTAAATATTAACTTGAAGGCACTTGGACTTTCCTCTACTTTCCATACTTTGGGTAGTTCCTGGAGAGGTTTTGCTAGACTTCATTTAACCAATATCCCTGCACTCATGATCCTTTAGTTGGGAATCCCTGACTCTCCGAGCTTCCCGAGGTTCCTCTACTTTACTACTCCTCACCTCACAGGGTTCTAAACCTCATATTCAAGACATCATGGAGCAGGGGAGATGTAAATCTCTAGAATCTATTGTAGAGGGTAGGAAAGGTGCTCCTGGATTATGGTTACACTACTCTCAACTCCGTGGCTATACTAGATCTCTGGCTCCCGGAATGGGATTACCTCCTTCCATGTTTCCTTTGAGTGGCTTATATAAAATAGTGTCGTGAAAGACAGGAGACAATATGCCTAGATTCATGAGCCATTGTCATAAGGAATTAGGATATGTAATCCTTGGGAGAAATGGACTAGATCCTTTATTCTCATCCATATTATGTCTTTGAGTTAAAACAATTTTTACAAAAGAGGCTAAGAAATGTTTTACCTCAGAAAATCTATAACCCTGTGCTGTAATGTCTGTATACTGTTTTCCTTCCTCCCGGCCCAGGTGATGCGGTATGACCTGTCACTGTATGGTCAGACACATCCATTACACAGTACATAGCAGGGACACATATATAAGATTATCTCAGCACAGGAGATGTGGTATGATCAGACCATGTCCCTGTACAGTCAGACACATCCATTATACAGTACATAGCAGGGACACATATATAAGATTATCTCAGCACAGGAGATAAGGTATGATCAGACCATGTCCCTGCACGGTCAGACACATCCATTACACAGTACAAAGCAGGGACACATATATAAGATTATCTCAGCACAGGAGATAAGGTATGATCAGACCATGTCCCTACACGGTCAGACACATCCATTACACAGTACATAGCAGGGACACATATATAAGATCATCTCAGCACAGGAGATGCGGTATGATCAGACCATGTCCCTGCACGGTCAGACACATCCATTACACAGTACAAAGCAGGGACACATATATAAGATTATCTCAGCACAGGAGATAAGGTATGATCAGACCATGTCCCTACACGGTCAGACACATCCATTACACAGTACATAGCAGGGACACATATATAAGATTATCTCAGCACAGGAGATGTGGTATGATCAGACCATGTCCCTGTACGGTCAGACACATCCATTACACAGTACATAGCAGGGACACATATATAAGATTATCTCAGCACAGGAGATGTGGTATGATCAGACTATGTCCCTGTACAGTCAGACACATCCATTACACAGTACAAAGCAGGGACACATATATAAGATTATCTCAGCACAGGAGATGTGGTATGATCAGACCATGTCCCTGCACGGTCAGACACATCCATTACACAGTACATAGCAGGGACACATATATAAGATTATCTCAGCACAGGAGATGTGGTATGATCAGACCATGTCCCTGTACGGTCAGACACATCCATTATACAGTAAATAGCAGGGACACATATAGAAGATTATCTCAGCACAGGAGATGTGGTATGATCAGACCATGTCCCTGTACGGTCAGACACATCTATTACACAGTACATAGCAGGGACACATATGTAAGATTATCTCAGACTCAGGAACATTTTATATAATATCCAATTGTGTAAATTATTATTGTTCCATGATCTATTGTTTAAAATTAACTATAAAATAGTTTGTTGGAAAGCCTCTATAAATCAGGGGACAATGCCCTGACGAAGCTGCCAGGCGCAGGCAGCGTAACGCGCAGGTTTTAAATGTCCTATGTGATCTTTTCTGTTGTTTGCTTGTTATTAAATAAACTTTTTGATATGATTGAAACATACAGATGTTGTATCGCTTCCTGGACTTTCCTTTCTTTCTATAAAATAAAATTAACTATAACATAGTTTTTGGAACGCCTCTATAAATTTCTCGCCACTCAGTGTCGAGGCCACATGATAAGAGCTTCTTTACCTGACAGATCACAGGAGTTTCATATACTGTTCTGTGTGCATAGCGCATCGTAAATCCACACTTGTTTCCGTTGTCAGAGGGTCTAATGGGACTTAAAACAGCAGTAAAATATGAACTGTGTGCACAGGTTGTGTGACTGGTTGTTAGCGGTTGTGTTTGGCTCTGGGACATTTTATGGGGATTTCCATTTATAATCACAGTGGAGTTATGGGCACTTTAATGTTATCACTGCAGAAATCCTATACAACCAGTTTTTATTTGGCTCAAATTGTCAATTTTCTTAGCTAAAAATTTCAGAGGGGCATCAGAATCTGGTTGTAGGACATGACCAGGGCTGCCACTAGGAATTTCGGGGCCCCTGACTCGAGGCACAGCTGTACCCCCCTAGTGGCGGCCTGGACATAAACCCACATAACCTTCAGAAAGGCTGTAGCTGGTGAATTGGGGCAGATTGGAAACACAGAAGACATTCCTAGAAAAGAAAAATGGTGACTTTAACACTTTTACATAATCACTTAATTAACAGTATAGTCCTTCTTTGGTTACAACTCTCCTTGCCTGGACCTTCGCACTTCAGTTACTCCAGGCGGACATTCTCCTGGTGACTGAGCATCTCATTGTCTCTGCAGGGTCAGTTCCTCCTAACACTTCCTTATGGCTCCATCATTTCCATATCACAACATGGATACCCAGCTTTTCTCTTTGTACGTGAACTGGTTATATCTTGCTCATTCTACTTACATGCAGCATAGCTTCATGATCATCCACCTAGGGTTGGTTGCAGAGGTTATCTCTCCTTCGTAACACACCAGGGCTGTGGAGTCAGAGAGACAAACCACCGAGTCCAACTCCAACTACTTAATTTCCCTGACTCCGACTCCTCCATACTAGGCTTATTTTAAGTGATACATTTATTGTAGTACAATGTGACCATAAGGCTTTTAACCATTATTATACAATAATCAAGATATTTAGATAGAACCTAATTTATAATAATAATATTCAGCACATTCTAGCATTGAACTACTGTACCCCATCCATTATATATTTTAGGAGTTATGTTGACTCCAGCTCCGACTCCATCTCCACCAAAATGGGCACCAACTCCGACTCCACGTCCCTGGTTGTCCGGATCTTACATTGATAGCCTATCCTTTAGATACCACCCATTAATCAGCTGTTCCCAATGCAGTGCAAGCCAGAAAGTGCTTAATTGCGGAGCTGCACAGTACAACACATCAAGAGTATATAGACCGCAGCCAGGTACAACACATCCACCCCTATTGATTCAAATAGAGGACAGCTATGTAGTACTCGGGTACTACCACTATACAGTTGACACAGCTGTGCAGCTCTGCAACAGAGGACGTCTGGCCAGGACCGGGAACAGCTGATTGAGGGGGGTTCCAGTTGTTAAACCCCCAAGGATCAGCTATTGATGACGTATCCTAAGAATAGGCCATCAATGTAAATGTTCTGGACAACCTTTTAAATCAGAATACCCTATACCCAGTATCATAAAAGACTATCACACACTTAACCCCTAAATCTCGAGGCTGTTTTGGGTGTGACATGACCACACAACTTCGACACACTGGGGAGCCTGATCTCGTATCGGTAATGACACACAACTACAGGCATATGACCCACCACATTTGTCTTCAACCTAACCCTACTTATCAGGTCACTTTGGACCCTTCCAGTGAATGCTAATTAACTTTTCTTCAAAATGGATGATGGGACCCCAGCTGCCAAAGATTATAGTCAAGAGCGTGAGCCATACATTTTAGCCTGGTCAACCCCATATTGGCAAGACAAATGCCAAAACCTGTCTCCTGAGCTGTAATCACACACAACCTGTGGTCTACTTTCCTGAAAAAAAGCAGAAATTGTTTTCTTATTATAGACTCCCCTTAGAAAATACAAAAAGGAACGCCAGAAGCCCTGAGACTTCTGTAGGAAATCACTTTATAAATGGGCAAATTGTCCTTACCAAGTAACATAAATGTGAAGAGTATGTTGGCTTCTTCTTTATTACAGTAGATCTTGTTTGGAGAAATTTTGGACCAGATCACCGGATTAATCAAACGAAGGATCACCGGATTAACTCAACGAAGGCACTAAAACGATAGGAAGAGGTGCGCAAAGAAGACCTTGACTTTCCTCGCTCTCTGTGCACTTGGTAAGAGAACAATGACCTGACTGATGGGACAAAAAGATCAATGAGATAGAGAAAGTCCAACAAAGAAACTCCCTGGAGATCAGTTGATCACGGGGTATCTTTCTTTTTATCATTAATGATGTGTGCCACCTTCCTTCCACATTGACTTAATGGCCTCCTTGACGATTACTGGCGAGATAAGCCACAACTGCCGGGATTGAAGAAAATGTCGATCCCAACAGTGTTCCATTTACTTCCACGATGGAGGACTGTTATTGATATAGTCCTGATATAGGATTGAGGTTCTTCAAGTGAAATCTGCTTTATGAAGTTCTTGTTCCTCAACTCCGATTATTTCTATTTCTATTGCAGTTGGAGCCGGAATATCTACGCTGGTCGAGAACAATCTACAAATTTTGGTTTCCGTCCCGTCATCCAACATCGGAGATACAGAGATTGTGTCAGCTCCTACATCTCTTTCAGTCCCCATAACGTGCACCATTACAGTAGGGAAGAGCCAAACCAAATGCACCGGTTCCACCGATCCAAACTGCAGCGCCTCAATTCTTACCGCCAAAGAGTGGATCTGTCTGTGATCCTCAGCTGGAAATAATGCAAGAAATTTTACCTACTCCATGTCCATTAACAGTTCATATCAATTTAATGTAAATGTTGAACCAAAAGTCAGTGTCACACCCCAGATAGTGACAAGCGGAGGTGGTGACAGCTTCACAGTCGTTCTTAATGTTATAAGTAATAGCGCCACCACCTCAATGGGCTCATTCAACTCAGGAAAACAATCGCCAACATTATTTAGCTTGAATGCTTTATTTCGGACAACTGTTAGTGCCGCTACGACCCCAAGCAAAACTACTAAACACGGAAATGGACAATCCGCCCTACGTGAGTACTTAGTAAAAGAATATACACAAATGATCATGCAAAATATGACTGTATGCAGTAAGTAATAAAGGAATAAGAATGGATGATTATATAACCCATAGTACCTAAATGGACTGTCGAGGACTTTGATATGATGGTCTATCCTTAGGATACGACATCAGTATCAGATAAGGTAGAGTAGAAGACCGGGCACCTTCAGCGATCAGTGGTTACCACGTCCTACGATGACCAGAAGAACAGGAGTATGGAGATGTCACAGCGCTGCGTAGTGGCCATTCATTGGTACTGCAGCTCAGCTACTATTGAAGTGAATGGGAACTGAGCTGCAACTAAAAAGAACGGCCACTACAAAGTGTATGGGGCGGTGTGTTTTCCTAACATTGTAATCACTGATCACTTAGTGGTGTTGGTGCTGGAGCCTCAGTGATCCTAAGGATAGGCAATCAATATCAATGTCCTAAACCATGACTTTGCATCACAATATAGATGGCCTATTTTAGAGTAAGTGATCCATCACTTTGGTGGGAATCCGAAATCCCGTGGGCTTTGCATCCTTTCATTAGTTACCAAGCACAGCTCCATACGTCTCCTAGTGTCAGGTATTACATCTCAGTCCTATTTGTCTGGATAGAACTGGGCCCCTGATAACTGTAATTCCAGGCAAAGATATTTACAGAATTGGGGGCACCACCCAAAATACAAAATAGAGTACAACTTATCCTGTGTATAAAAGACCACATAATTGCCAAGGAACTGAAACATGAGTGTAACTTAGATTACAAGAAGAAAAACAATCCAGCAACAACTCCTTTAAACTTTTTTGGAAAGTTAAAAGTCCATTTTATTTAGGCATATTAAAAAACAGAAATAACAGGCAAAGGTCAACATTATATGTTTCGACCCATGTAATGATTGACTCTTGTTGTCATTTCTGCTTTTTAAATGGTAAATAAAATGGACTTTTAAATTGTTTCCAAAAAATTTAAAGGACGTTGTTGCTGGATTGTTTTTCCTTTTGCCCTTGTCATTAGCTCTGAGCACAGCTCTCCTTATACCCACGTACCTCCCTGGAACCCCTCCTATACTGATTCTATACGTGAGATGAAGCTTTTCTAACTTTTTTTTTAGATGATAAGGAGTATTGTGTTTCTTTCCTTCCAGGCTCTGGTCCGGTGGCCGCTCTCATAGTCCTGGCTCTGATTCCAGTTTTACTTCTTAAATGATTCACAAGTGACTGATGGCAATAAGTAAGTTCTAAGAAATAAAAACTACAGTCATGTCTTCTCGATCCTGACAGAGAACACACTATAGGAATGGCGACTCCAACGACACAATTGCCGAGACCCAGAGAAACCTATTCAGACGTTACACCATTGTTAATTTGGGGGCCTTATTTTAGTATAGGCATACACTCTTTAGTGAAAGGTCCCTAATTTAGAAATAATGTTTTAAAGAGGTTATTCCATAAATGATAGATAGATAGATAGATAGATAGATAGATAGATAGATAGATAGATAGATAGATAGATAGATACTGGGGGAGGATATTGTGGGAAGGGAAGAGGAAAGTGCAGCGGCCATAGCAGCACAAAATGTCAGTGCCTGCCACATTCTAAGAGGAGACTGATAAGTCATGGACTTCTCTGCTCCACCCTGGAGGAGCCCCATCGCCAGACTAAGAGGAGCCCAATATATAATGGACTGTTTATACCCCACCTTGGACATGACCGTATCCCCAGACTAAGAGGAGCCTGATATATTGTGGACCTCTGTACCCACCCTGGATGTGTCCCTCTCCCGTACCTCTATTTTACAATTTGCTTTGGCAATGCTAACATGTACTTAGTGCTGTCAATAAAGCTCATTTGAACTGAAATTGAATAGATAAATGATAGATAGACCAGATATATAGATATACATAGATCATATAGATATAGATAGATCAGGATAGATATAGATATACATAGATCATATATAAGATAGATCAGATAGATATAGATAGATAATAGATAGTAGATATAGATAGATCAATAGATATAGATACAAAGACATAGAGAATTTACATTGAGTGGAATTCTGATATTTTATGTGGAGTTAATAGCGCTATTTGAGTAAAATAAATAACACAAACATCAGCTCTCAGAATACACCAAAATGTCTGTAAACATTGAATATATGTGATTTGGCTCCATTACTTCTATATAGAATGTACTTATAAAATGAAGGTACTTAGCGCACAAATCTTCAGTAATTAAGGTTATTATTTAATGTTATTTTCTTTTATAAACAATAATGTATTTTCTTCCATCTTTGCAGGTTTCATTGTCCTTCAAGCAATTCGCTAAACCTCCTAAGATCTGTCGTAAGCAGAGGATGAGGGATAAAGTGATTAAATACTTTCAGCATAGGATGAACGTTTTTATTTTCTACCTGTGTATATATATATATGTTATTATTCAATTAATAAAGTCAGGTCTTCTTTGCCTTGATAAGTGGTTGGTGATTATGTCCAGATATCATCACACTATAGAAAACTAATTACATGTATACATATACATTAGACATATCACCTGTCTAATGCTAGTAGTCCTATAAACAACTTTATGACCTGTCCATAGGATAGATGACAAATGTATAATTCCCGGGATCCAGCTCCTGAAGCTCAAAGATCCAGGATACATGAGGAGAATGGGCAAAGTCAGGTGTGAATTGAGTGCTAGTGAGCATGTGCGACCACACTGCTGCAGACACTGAATAAGTGCAACGGTGACATGTGCGATCACACTGCTGCAGACAGTGAATGAGTGAACAGTGAGCATGTGCGACTACACTGCTGCAAACGTGAATGGTGCAACAGTGAGCATGCTGCGACCACACTGCTGCAGACAGTGAATGGAAGCGCCAGTGAGCATGTGCGATCCACACTGCTGCAGAGATGAATGGAGCAACAGTGAGAATGTGCGACCACATTGCTGCAAATGAATGGAGCACAGTGAGCATGTGGACCACACTGCTGCAGAGAGTGAATAGAGCACAGTGAGCATGTGCGACCACACTGCTGCAGAGAGTGAATGGAGCAACAGTGAGATGTGCGACCACACTGCTGCAGAGAGCGAATGGAGCGCCAGTGAGCATGTGCGACCACACTGCTGCAGAGAGCGAATGGAGCAACAGTGAGCATGTGCGACCACACTGCTGCAGAGAGTGAATGGAGCGCCAGTGAGCATGTGCGACCATACTGCTGCAGACACTGAATGGTGCAACAGTGAGCATGTGCGACCACACTGCTGCAGAGAGTGAATGGAGCGCCAGTGAGCATGTGCGACCACACTGCTGCAGACACTGAATGGTGCAACAGTGAGCATGTGCGACCACACTGCTGCAGAGAGTGAATGGAGCGCCAGTGAGCATGTGCGACCACACTGCTGCAGACACTGAATGGTGCAACAGTGAGCATGTGCGACCACACTGCTGCAGACAGTGAATGGAGCACTGGTGAGCATGTGTGATCGCACTGCTGCAGAGAGTGAATGGAGCAACAGTGAGCATGTGCGACCACACTGCTGCAGAGACTGAATGGAGCAACAGTGAGCATGTGCGACCACACTGCTGCAGAGACTGAATGGAGCAACAGTGAGCATGTGTGACCACACTGCTGCAGAGAGTGAATGGAGCAACAGTGAGCATGTGCGACCACACTGCTGCAGAGAGTGAATGGAGCGCCAGTGAGCATGTGCAATCACACTGCTGCAGACACTGAATGGAGCACTAGTGAGCAGGTACGATCACACTGCTGTAGTGAATGGAGTAACAGTGAACATGTGCGACCACACTGCTGCAGTGAATGGAGCAACAGTGAGCATGTGCGATCACACTGCTGTAGTGAATGGCGTGCTAGTGAGCATGTGCGATCACACGGCTGCAGTGAATGGAGCGCTAGTGAGCATGTGCGATCACACTGCTGCAGTGAATGGAGCGCCAGTGAGCATGTGCAATCACACTGCTGCAGACAGTGAATAAAGCCCTAGTGCACATGTGCCAAAAGGCAACAAGAGATGCCCTACCTAAAGACTAATTATTATAATATAACTTTTAATCACAATAATTAAACTAAGAAACTCTATTTTTGTATATTTAATATGAAGAGGTCACTCAATTAATTTCTATAATATTCTTATCCTGTATAAGGCTGCAAATAAATACAATAAATATGTAAATGCACAGAGGTCACTCTTTTAATAATTTAATGTCAAATTAATATCTCTAATTTAATTAATAAGCCCAATACTATCAATATGTCATCTGTCTGTCCAACAGGTCATACAATTCTATACAAATAAATAATATCTTATGAAGGTGCAGATTCAAAGGAATCAGCAAAGGAAAATCCTTCATTAAGGCCAATAGGACAATGTGAGTTCAACCTATAAATCCATTTATCGTCCTCCTGTAGAAGCAATTTATCAAGATCTCCCTTACAAGGGCCCAAAGAGACTTTTTTGAGGCCAAAAAATCCTTAAATTCAGAGGGTCCTTGTTGTTAATGGAGCGAATATGTTAAGAAATTCATCATCTACATTCCTGTAAGTCTAGTTAGGGAGACAAACTCTAGCGCCACCTATTGGAAGTAGCAATGCTAAAAGTCAAAGCGACCCTGCTTATGTCTGTCACTTAGATTTCATCTCCTTCTGTAAGTGATAATCGGGTATGACCCTATTATTCCCTTTAAGTCTGGATCAGCTTGAAAGAGGGCTAGTCATTTTAAAGAATATTTAAAGTTCCCTTACTTTGTACATCATATCTGCCAATGAATATAACAATATTCTCATTTGGTTTTAGAATTGTTCTATCTAAATCTAAAAGACTTTTCTGGTTGATCACTTTAGCTCTATTAAAAGTCCTATGTAGAACCTTCTAGGGATATCCTCTTGATGTAAAGCGCTTGAATAAATTATTACTTTTTCACCCAAAAGTATAATCATTAAAACAATTATGTCGGGCTCTCAAATATTGTTTAACTGTGATCCCTGCTTTTAGAACTAGTGTGTGCCAGCTGCTCCAGTGCAGCAGATTGTTTGTCGCTGTCTGTTTGCGATAAATGTCGGTCAATGTGGATACCACCATCCCCATCAATGGAGATTGTTAGGTCCAAAAAGTAAATGGCCTTGTTTCCCACTTCATGTGTGAAAAACATATCTATGTAATTCTTATTAAGATTAGAAACAAAATAAACGATGTGCTATCACCATCCGCAAGGATGAGTACATCATCGATGTACCTACCCCAAAATAAAATGTGCTATCACCATCCACAAGGATGAATACATCATCGATGTACCTACCCCAAAATAAAATGTGAATAATGTAAAAACTCACATCCCCACAAGAAAAAAACAAATGTGTCTTTCCACCACCCTAAAATAAATTTGCAAACTTAGGTGCACAGGATGAACCCATAGCGGTACCACTTATCTGATGATAATAACATCATAGTATAAAAACATAGGTCTTAAGGTACCATCACACGCCGCAGTCTCGCCTGGAGATCAGAGGTGATATGACGTTTTTCGTGCCCGCCTCAGATCGCATCCCACGCCGCAATTGCGCCCTGAACCTAAGGCGATATGTCGCTACGAAAATCGCCTCACCTACAGCGGAAGCATTCTTGCCTAATTCCATCTCTGCTTCACACGCCGCAATCTCAAAGGCAATGTGGGCGTACATGTTCAGCGCGGCGAGGAGATAGGCGTGTCACAGTGGTTTACACCGCGCCCCATACACGCTCATTGGACAACGCAACAGCGTTACGATTGGTCAGCCTGCTCTGGAAGGCTGGCTAATACATGGCGCCATTGCCATTGTGTGGTGCTGAATGGACAGCTCTTCAAATATGGCGCGGTGTCAACTGACAGCCAATGGGAACACAGTAGCCCACACCAATCATCTCAGACAGGGCGCGGACTACAGCACGCTGAGGCACGCCTACGGGAAATCATAGACAACGCTCTTTCCATCACTATCGCCCTGTCACATCCCAAAACACGAAAATATCGCCTTGCTGATTGCGCCTGATTACTGAGCACTGTTCAGGAATCAGACGAGGGCCCGAAGGGCGATTTATCTTCACGAATTTTCCCAATCACACGCCGCAATCGTGAGGCAATTTCATGGCGATTTCAACGGGGCGCCTTTCAGATTCCCAGGCGAGATTGTGGCGTGTGACGATACCTTTATATGGACATTTTAGCTGATGAGGTCACAGTCTCAGGCGGTAAAAAAATTGTGAACATACACTTAAAGACTAATAACCATACATTGCTGTTCAAATCAAAATAAAATGTAACCAGATACAGCTAAAACTATTGAATTACGAGACATATATAAATTTGTGCAAAAAGAAATGTATACCGTATACTCCGACATTAAATTTTTTTTGGGTTACAGACAAAATAAATATGCAAGAGAAAAGTCAGTAGAATCAAACTTGTATTTACATGTTGATGCAGTAGTTCATTACAATAACTTCATGTAGTTTGGTAACTTTTGTTAATATTATATTTATTAATCAGGTGTAGCAGATGAAAGGCCTGATTGTCACCCCCATTGCAGTTCCTCTGACTCTTTTCAGGAAAACCCTATACCCGTAGTCCTCACTCAAGCCTCCTGAAGGCAGCAAGTCTTCATCAGAGCCAAGAGTCACAGCCAAATAAAACATGTCCTTAGTGCAGTTACAAGAGATGAAGAAAGAAGGAAGGAAGGAAGGAAGAAGGAAGGAAGAAGGAAGGAGGAAGAAGAAGAAGGAAGAGAAGAAAGAAAGGAAGGAAGAGAAGGAAGACAAGAAAGACAAAGAAGGAAGAGAAGGAAGAGAAGGAAGAGAAGGAAGAGAAGGAAGAGAAGGAAGGAAGGAAGGAAGAAGGAAGGAAGGAAGGAAGGAAGGAAGGAAGGAGGACGAAGGACGGACGGACGGAAGGAAGGACGGAAGGACGGATGGTCGGACGGACAAGTAAGGAAGAAAAGACAAGTAAGAAAGAAAGACAAGGAAGGAAGAAAGACAAAGAAGGAAATTTACATTTTAGATCTCTGTTTCATCTTATTGATCCTAAGTATAGTAAATAAATACAAAAAAAGACGTACGGTCTATTCTAAAAGAAAAAAAATCTATTTTTGATCCAAAGCAGTGATCCAGCTGAATATAAGAATGTGTTATAAAATATCGTCTTAGGCTGGTTTCACACTACTGTTTTTTGGAATCCGGGGGTAGATGCAGGTAAAACCTTGGTTCTGGGCAGGCTTAGACCAAAAACACGTATCCAGTGAGATCCAGATTTCACCGGATCCGGGTTCAATAGATCTCCATTGTAATTTGACCCATAGTGCACTGATCCGGGTTTTCACGATTTTGCCACGGAGACCAAATTCGCTCCAAAATGTGTTTTTGGTCTCAGTAGAAAAACTGTGGACACCCGGATCAGGGGTGAACCGTAAAGAACTGGATGCACCCACAAGTTCCTGCGGCCCCACTGAAAGTCAATAGGGCCAAAAACGGATGCGGAGCACCCAGTTTTAGATGGAAACACATGAATACCGAAAATCGGGAGTGCGAAACCAGCCTAAGCCTTTTTTGAAGCCATCGATCCTCTGCTCGAAGCTCCAGGAGACTGAACCTTTTGGTCTCAAACAGAGTGAGCGCAGCTTCTCTTTTGAGTGGAATTTACTGGGAAAAGCGGTTATTCACCAATTATCTTTTTTTTTTGCTTTTCCAATTTATATTGAAGATTATGATGATAAAAAAAAATAACATTTTTAACTCTGCTCATAACTAATTTACACCATGATCCCCAGAGGGAGGAGGTAATGATCAGTTCTTAGGTTCAAAGGCAGGAGCACAGCTTTTGGGTGGTGTTTGGGAGCGATCGACTCCTGACAGGTTTGCACCAATGTGATTCAGAACACTGTGAAGATTCAAGAAATTAGAAATGTCCATGTTGCGATCATTTGTAACATACTGGTGATTGCTCAAATTTATTGCCTTTTTGATATGATTGTTTCACAACATCCTATCTCGATCTATAAAGACTATGGGGAGGGGCAGTCGCCGAGGAGGTAGGAACTGTGAGGAGGAAGGACTCCGAGCACCAGGTTCAAAAGGAAGGAACCTGATCTAAGAAGTCATTATCACATCTGGACACCAAGGTAATATATTATGTGGTCGTCTCTGTATATTTCATAGATGCCATTCATCATTGTCATAGTGTTGTACTTTTGATACTTTTCTCTTTTTCCTTCCTGGGTCAATATTTGTCAATGTAAATGTTCAAAGTCCAGCTCACCTGTAGCCAATTGTTCTTTGAAGTGCAGCATCAGCCTCTCCACGGCCACAAAATCTAAGACCACAGAAGAGGCTACATGACTGCTGTCATCAATGCGTTTCAGGTAGAAAAGCCTAATGCCCATGGTTGGTCTTATATGCACCTTTATTAATTCAATAAAGAAGACATCATGTGTATGAACTGGACCTCTTCTGTGGCTTTGACCTGTTTGAGCCAGACCTCTTTGGTGGCTTTGACCTGTTTGAGCCTGGACCTCTCCTGTGGCTTTGACATTTTTGAGCTGGACCTCTTCTGTGGCTTTGACCTGTTTGAGCCGGACCTCTTCTGTGGCTTTGACTTGTTTGAGCCGGACATATTCTGTGGCTTTGACCTGTTTGAGTCTGCACCTCATCTGTGGCTTTGACATGTTTGAGCCTGGACCTCTTCTGTGGCTTTGACCTGTTTGAGTCGGACGTCTTCAATGGCTTTGACCTGTTTGAGCCTGGACCTCTTCTGTGGCTTTGACATGTTTGAGCCTGGACCTCTTCTGTGGCTTTGACATGTTTGAGCTTGGACCTCTTCTGTGGCTTTGACATGTTTGAGCCGTACCTCTTCTGTGGCTTTGACCTGTTTGAGTCTGCACCTCTTCTGTGGCTTTGACATGTTTGAGCCAGACATATTCTGTGGCTTTGACCTGTTTGAGCCTGGACCTCTTCTGTGGCTTTGACATGTTTGAGCCGGACCTCTTCTGTGGCTTTGACCTGTTTGTCTGGACCTCTTATGTGGCTTTGACATGTTTGAGCCTGGACCTCTTCTGTGGCTTTGACATGTTTGAGCCTGGACCTCTTCTGTGGCTTTGACCTGTTTGAGCCTGGACCTCTTCTGTGGCTTTGACATGTTTGAGCCATACCTCTTTTGTGGTTTTGACATGTTTGAGCCTGGACCTCTTCTGTGGCTTTGACCTGTTTGAGCCGGACGTCTTCTATGGCTTTGAACTGTTTGAGCCGGACCTCTTCTGTGGCTTTGACATGTTTGAGCCTGGACCTCTTCTGTGGCTTTGACCTGTTTGAGCCGGACGTCTTCTATGGCTTTGAACTGTTTGAGCCGGACCTCTTCTGTGGCTTTGACATGTTTGAGCCGGACATCTTCTGTGGTTTTCTAGAATATTTGTCAATAATAATACAGAATTTGAATATTTAGATTTAGGTGTTGAACACCCTTAAAGGGTCGTGTACCTAAGATAGAGTCTCCTGTGTAGTTGACATTATAGAGGCCTGGGGTTTCCATAATTCCTACAGTACACAGGGCCAGGGACATTGTAAAAGACAATCACTAAAGTAATAATTCACAAGTGATCTTAAAATAAGTAGCTGTATAATAGCGCCACAAATATAAATCCTTGTCCAAGTATCTACAGATGATATAAAATGATACCCAGCTGTTGAAATATCAGGTCATTGACCCCTCATCATATTTACCTGATTAATGAATCAATTTGTTACTATAATTTAATTCAGCGTAAGAGACAGTTATAGAGAGTTACACATTAGGGATGAAATACTTCAATAGAAGGTATTCACACTGCATTTTTGCAACTTTTTTTGTATGTTTTCTGCAAATCTATGCTAATAAAAAGCAGTGTATTCCATTACCAGCAAAACCTATGAGAGTCTGGATGTCATGCACACACACAGATACAATTGAATTTGAACTGTAATTGAAACCTGCTTGGTTTTTGCTTCGTTTTTTTAATGAGTTAACAAGTCCATTGTTTCAGCATTTTATCATCCATACAAATGGATGACAAAATGCCAAAAACGCTGCAAAAACTGAAACATCAGACGTTTTTAATGCAGAAATGTCAGCAAGGAGAGAGATATGCAATAATAAAGGATACCGATCCGCAAAACTGGTGGAAAGAAAGGTGCAAAGATAGTGTTACATATAGAATACAATCAGTATAGAGTCTAATGCATGGGTGCAAGGGAACACAGGAGACACAGGCTTGCTTAGGAAGTTCTTGTATTACTTCATGCAAGTGCACAATATACAGAGACTGAAAACGCGGCAAGACAGGAATAAATCCGTAAGTCCAGCATAAATCTCTAGGAATAGTTTTCAAGTCATACTTACTTTTGTTGCAATTGTCTATGGCACCACAGAAGGGTTCCTGTGTACACACATGCGTAAAGGATCCAAGTGGAGGATGGCTGTAATAGAAGGTCCACAAGTCTTCAGGAGGCCAGACTACTGAAAGGTGCAGGCAGGAATCAGGTGCACTGATTGAACAGCTGAGGCTGCTTAAATGGGCAAGAGGCAAGGACTGGGCGGGAACATAGAGGCTGAGGACTCCATACTTATTGAGGAACAAGGTGGATGCAGCAGGACAGGAAGCAAGATGGCCGACAGAAAAACTAGATTCAAAACAAAATGACAGCAGATATGCCAAAAAGTCTGAAAACCTCACAGATAGTGTATTATCCGGAAGGAAATCAGAGTAAGTAAAAAGTAGAGTTTGTGACCTTACGTGGTTGTGTCAGACACAACCACTATCGGTTTGTCATCACGGCTGTTGCAGATGCACAAGAATGAAATTCTTGAGTAGAGATAAGAAGAAAGGAGCTGATTATGAATTATGCTGCAGGATAAATCAGATGTCCACCCTCAATGTTTATTTGGTCCACGCGTTTCGAGGCAGCCTGCCTCTTCTTCAGGACATGTTACAGTTGTACAGTTTGTGGTTGTAACTGTAACACGTCCTAATGAAGAGGCAGGCTGCCTCGAAACGCGTGGTGCAAGCAGATAATCATTGAAACATAGAATGGACTTCTGATTTATCTGGCGGCGCAGTTAGCACTTTTCTTTTTATCTCTACTCAAGAGGAAGTAGACAGAGAGAGAGAGAAGGAGAGAGAGAAGAAAAAGAGAGAAAAGGAGAAAGAGAAATAAAGAGGGAGCGAAAGAGAGAAAAAGAAAGAGAAAGAGTGAGAGAAGAGGGAGAAAGAGATAAAGAGAGAGGGAAAGGGAGAGAGAAAAGGAGAAAGATAGAAAGAAAGAGGAATAGAAAGAGCGACAGAGAGAGAGAAAGAAAGAGAAAGAGGGAGAAAGAGATAAAGAGAGAGGGAAAGGGAGAGAGAAAAGGAGAAAGAGAGATAGAAAGAAAGAGGGACAGAAGGAGCGATAGAGAGAGAAGAAAGAGAAGAAAGAAAGAAAGAAAGAAAGAAAAGAAAGAAAGAAAGAAAGAAAGAAAGAAAAGGAAAAAGAAAGAAAAGAGAGAAGAGAGAGGGAAAGAAAGAAAGAAAAGAGAAAAAGAGAAAGAAGAGAAAGAAAGAGAGAGAGAAAGAGAAAAAGGAAAGAGAGAAAGAAAGAGAGAGAAAGAAAAGAAAGAGATGAAAGAGGGAGAAGAGAAAAGAGAAAAAGAGAAAAGAGAGAAAGAGAAAGGGAGAGAGGAAAGAGCAAAAGAAAGAGAGAAAGAGGGAGAGAAAGAGACAGAGGAGAAAAACGCACTGAAAAACCACTGAAAAGATCTCTGCGTTTTCCTCCAAGTTGGAATCCTGCACCGTGCAATAGCGGCACACGGCGATTTAAGCAAAGCGTACAGATATATCAAGGCGCTAATGAAAGACACCGAAGCAGCGTTTCATGATAATAGAAGGAAAGACATCACTGCTATGTAGCAATGAAGCGTCTGTATGGCGATCTGAAGGGCTTAGGATACAGCACGTGTCATAATGGCGGCGCTCCACGTGGTGGAGGAGACGCTGCTGCTCGGTGTCTCAGATCAAAAGCCGCACAAAAATCAATAGCGCATACAATAAAGCACATTGATAAGACACGCTGTGTAACACCTGGTGCAGGAGGTCACACAGATACTGTCCTCCTTATTATAGTGCAGCACAGCACTGATAGTGGAGTATAAAGGTCAGTAAGCTGCAACTGACATCACTACAAGGTGTTTAACTTCTAATTGGAGCAAATGTTAAATCCCTAAATAAACGACTGCGTCTCCTAATATAAACCTGGTAGTTACTGAGACGAAGTCCCTGACGTGTTTCGCCGGTATTTATGGCTTTTTCTAAGATATATGCAACAATGGCAAAAGCTGGAAGACAATAGGAGCACGTAGGGTATAACACCGGTATAGGTCCGGTAACAGAGGGTTGCACTGAGTCCCTCACCTTGGGCAGTTGGGTTAAGCCACTATTCTGGCATGTATTAGACATTTTCTGGCTGCTGCAGAGTAGGTAACAGGAATAGTCCGGTATGGAAGGGGTTAATCACTGCGCCGCCAGGTGAAATGAAGATTCCAAGATTCAAAAGTGTTGATTATATAATAACAGGGATTTAATTCTACGCGTTTCGGAGCGTATAACTCCTTCTTCAGGTAAGTCACAATAAATCAGGTAACCATCCCCCCAGATAACTTGAAGGGGTTGTCAGGCACCAGAGCCGCTTGTGATTTGTTGTACTGTGTGAACTGCGGAGCTTCAGTAAAGACCTGGTAAAAGCTCAAAAACTGTGTGTGACTTTAAATTTAGTGCCCGGGATGGGGCTGATTGACGCGGAGACCAAGCAGCTGGAGGCTGCCCGAGAATATTGACAGTGCCTTCCTTCTTCTTCTGCACCATCCACACGGAAGCACTGGGGAATAGCCCTATCCGTGGAGGGCGCATCACACTGGCTGCAACTCCCATCATTCCCAGAAGACTCCACTGCAGCAGTGGCTATATCTGGCCACAAACCACGGGTGGCGTCACGTACATTTTCTAAACAAACTTTATTCTCCAGCCATCAGCAACCCCTATCCTCTTTTTATTTCCGCGCCCGGGCCCACGGAGCTGGGTCACGTCACCGTGACACCCCGCAGCCGTGAGACGAAGAAATGGATCTCAGTTCTGAGTACCCCTGCCCAGGGCGTGACACATGCGCTGCCCCCTTCTTTGTAAATACTAAATTCTATGTGCTGCTTCCAGGTATGATGTGCTTGGCGTATCTATTTCTGGTCCTGTGCATTGTGGGGAAGTATTGGGTGTACTGTCCAGCTCTAGAGCATGCGCAGTGCAGATTCTGAAGTCAGTGAGTACATCCGATTACTCACTCACAATGCACAGGACGCGTCCATTTCAGGTCCTGTGCATTGTGTTAGGTGTATCTTTCTGGCTTTAGAGCATGCGCACTGCACAAGATCAACCTGGCAAGATACACCTAAGACAACAGTGCAATGTGCAGGACCAGAAATAGACGCGGCCGTCCATGTCATACCCAGAACACACAACACATAGATTTTAGTATTTACACAAAAGGGGGCAGCACTTGGAAATTAGGCTATCACACCCACTGGGGCATGATAACCAGGGATGGAAATTGGCATGAACGCTGGAAGAACGCCCCATCAGACTAGAGTCTAGTAACTAGACCATGACTCATTGACAGGGCAAAATGTAAGTTATAAAATGCATTTTTGCAACTATTACACTACACTTTTAGATCAAACAGGGATGGTTAGGGATGTACTAGGAAGCTGCAGGGACAGGTAGTGATAGCTCGCAGGGTCTAAAGCAGCTGACAGGTTCCCTTTAACCTTCCTGAAGATATTTTGTAGGACATTATTTTAATAAATGGTCTGAATTGTCCTAACCAAGTAACATAAATGTAAAGAGTCTTTTGGCTTCTCCTTTATTACAGTAGATTTTGCTTGGAGAAATTTTGGACCAGATCACCAGATTAACTCAGACGACGGATCACCGGATTAACTCAGACGAAGGCTAAAGAATGGACGGTGCAAAGAAGACCTTGACTTTCCTCGCTCTCTGTGCACTTGGTAAGAGAACAATGACCTGACTGATGAGACAAAAAGATCAATGAGATAGAAAAAGTCCAACAACAAGTCCATCAAGTACCCCTGGAGATCAGATGATCACAGAGTACCATTACTGTGGTTCTCAATGATAAAGATAAGATATATACAACTTTCCTTGCTCTTTGATCTCTTTGAAGTTATGGTTCTTCAATGGCCGTGACAATTTCTGGCAAGAACCACAACTGCCGGGCTAGAAACAAATTCCAATACCTGTTTCTATTTATTTCCATCTGAAACAAAGAAAAACCCCTATAAATGATCATTTTAATACATATCATAAAAATAAGTATACAAACAACTTACAATACATAATGAATACAAATAGCTACAGGAAGGGAGCGGGCACTCTACCGTAAGTTGTCCCTACCTTGAAGTTGAGACCATATGGAATATACGATACGGCGCCCCTCTCTTTATTCACACATGGTCGTCCATTATTGATATAGACTAAAATTTATTTACCTGAAATTTTCATTTCCTGGAGTCCTACGGAAGCACAAATGGGAAGTCTGTGCTGCCGTAGGACGATCGGGAAAGACCTAATGTCATATGATTGAGGTCCTTCACATGGAGTTCTTGTTTCCCAACTTAAAATATTTCTATTTCCATCGTAGTTGAAATGGGACAATCTCTGCTGGTAGAGAACAATGTGGAAGCTTTGATTTCCGTCCCGTCATCCAACGTCGGAGACACAGAGATTGTGTCAGCCTCGACGACTGTCTCCAACATTATAACGTGCAACATTGTAGTGGGGAAGAACCAAACCAGATGCATCAATTCCTCCGATCCAGACTGCAGCGCCTCAATCTTACCGCCAAGAGTGGATCTGTCTGTGACCTCAGCTGGGAACAATGCAACTAATTTTACCTACTCCATGTCCATTACCAGATCATATCAATTTAACATAAATGTTGATGCAAACGTCAGTGTCACACCCCAGATAGTGACCAGCGGAGGTGGTGACCGTGATGGATTCAGAGTGGATTTTAATATTATACCTAATTTCACCACCACATCAATGGGGCCGCTCAGCGCAAGAAAAGAATCGCCAACATTATTTAGATATAAGGGTCTATTTCGGACAACTGTGAACGACACGAACACAGGCAATAATAACGGAGATGGAAATGGACAAGGAAATGGACAATCCACCCTGCGTGAGTACTTAGTAAAAGAAAATATAGGCATGATCACTTTGTTGGGAATCTGAAATCCTATGGGTTTTGCAACCTCTCATTAGTAACCAAGCACAGCTCCATACGTTTCATAGTGGCAGTGTCTGGTATTAGGCTGGGTTCACATTTGCGGACCCCTCCGCAGCGTTCTGCGGAGGAGTCCGCAATGTGACCGCAGCGGCCGCGAGCTCCTATCTTTATAATGGGAGCGCACGGTGCTGCGCTTGACAGTGCAGGACCGTGCGCACCCATTCACTCCCATATGTGATCTGTGCGCAGGCGGATGCTTGCGCACAGATCACACAGTCTCGTCTGCACCAGGGACGCGACATGTTGCGTCCCTGGTGCGGGCGGAAGTGTGTGATTTGTGTGCAGGCATCCGCCTGCGCACAGATCACATATGGGGGTGAATGGGTGCGCACGGTCCTGCGCTGTCAAGCGCAGGACCATGCGTCCCCATTCTAAACATAGGGGCTTGCGCTGGCTGCGCACACATGGCGATTCCCCTCCGCAGAACGCTGCGGAGGGGAACGCCAATGTGAAGGCAGCCTTACATCTCAGTCCTACTGACCTGTATAGAACTGGACCCTAGTTAACTGTAATTCCAGATACAGATATTTACAAAGTATTTAGTCAGGCACCAATTGTGCAAGTTCTATCACTTAAAAAGATGTCGGCCTGTAATTGACATCATAGGTGACCTCAACTATGAGAGACCAAACAAGAAAACAAATCCTGAAAATCACATTGTTTGATTTGGAAAAAAATATTTTTCACATTTTGGTGGAAAATAAGTATTTGGTCACCTACAAACAAGGAAGATTTCTGGCTCCCACAGACCTGTAACTTCTTCTTTAAGAGGCTCCTCTGTCCTCCACTCATTACCTGTAGTACTGGAGGCTCCTCTGTCCTCCTCTCATTACCTGTAGTACTGGAGGCTCCTCTGTCCTCCTCTCATTACCTGTAGTACTGGAGGCTCCTCTGTCCTCCACTCATTACCTGTAGTACTAGAGGCTCCTCTGTCCTCCACTCATTACCTGTAGTGCTGGAGGCTCCTCTGTCCTCCACTCATTACCTGTAGTACTGGAGGCTCCTCTGTCCTCCACTCATTACCTGTAGTGCTGGAGGCTCCGCTGTCCTCCACTCATTACCTGTAGTGCTGGAGGCTCCTCTGTCCTCCACTCATTACCTGTAGTGCTGGAGGCTCCTCTGTCCTCCTCTCATTACCTGTAGTACTGGAGGCTCCTCTGTCCTCCTCTCATTACCTGTAGTACTGGAGACTCCTCTGTCTTCTATTCATTACCTGTAGTACTGGAGGCTCCTCTGTCCTCCACTCATTACCTGTAGTACTGGAGGCTCCTCTGTCCTCCACTCATTACCTGTAGTACTGGAGGCTCCTCTGTCCTCCACTCATTACCTGTAGTGCTGGAGGCTCCTCTGTCCTCCACTCATTACCTGTAGTGCTGGAGGCTCCTCTGTCCTCCACTCATTACCTGTAGTGCTGGAGGCTCCTCTGTCCTCCTCTCATTACCTGTAGTACTGGAGGCTCCTCTGTCCTCCTCTCATTACCTGTAGTACTGGAGACTCCTCTGTCTTCTATTCATTACCTGTAGTACTGGAGGCTCCTCTGTCCTCCACTCATTACCTGTAGTACTGGAGGCTCCTCTGTCCTCCTCTCATTACCTGTAGTACTGGAGACTCCTCTGTCCTCCACTCATTACCTGTAGTGCTGGAGGCTCCTCTGTCCTCCACTCATTACCTGTAGTACTGGAGGCTCCTCTGTCCTCCACTCATTACCTGTAGTACTGGAGGCTCCTCTGTCCTCCACTCATTACCTGTAGTACTGGCAGCTGTTTGAACTTGTTATCAGTATAAAAAACACCTGTCCGCAACCTCAAACAGTCACACTCCAAACTCCACTATGGACTGGTGAAGGACCCCAGAAACAACATTGTAGCCCTGCACCAGGCTGGGAAGACTGAATCTGTAATAGGCAAGCAGCTTGGTGTGATGAAATCAACTGTGGGAGCAATAATTAGAACATGAAAGACATACAAGACCACTAATAATCTCCCTCGATCTTGGGCTCCATGCAAGATCTCAACCTGTGGGGTCAAAATGATCTCAAGAACGGTGAGCAAAAATCCCAGAACCACACGGGGGAACCTAGTGAACGACCTGCAGAGAGCTGGGACCAATGTTACACAGGCTATTATCAGTAACACACTACACCGCCAGGGACTCAGATCCTGCAGTGCCAGACGTGTTCCCCTGCTTAAGCCATGACATGTCTGGGCCCGTCTGAAGTTTTCTAGAGAGCATTTGGATGATCCAGAAGAGTATTGGGAGAATGTTATATGGTCAGATGAAACCAAAGTAGAACTGTTTGGTAGAAACACAACTCTTCATAGTTGGAGGAGAAAGAATGTGTTGTTGCATTCAAAGAACACCATACCTACTGTGAAGCATGGGGGTGGCATCATCATGCTTTGGGGCTGTTTCTCTGCTAAGGGACCAGGACGACTGATCCATGTACATGAAAGAATGAATGGGGCCATCTATCATGAGATTTTGAGTGCAAACCTCCTTCCATCAGCAAGGGCATTGAAGATGAAACATGGCTGGGTCTTTCAGCATGACAATGATCCCAAGCACACCGCCAGGGCAATGAAGGAGTGGCTTCATAAGAAGCATTTCAAGGTCCTGGAATGGTCTAGCCAGTCTCCAGATCTAAACCCCATAGAAAACGTTTGTGGGAGTTGAAAGTCTGTGTTGTCCAGCGACAGCACCAAAACATCACTGCTCTAGAGGAGATCTGCATTGAGAAATGGGCCAACATACAGCAACAGTGTGTGCCAACCTTGTGAAGACTTACAGTGTTGGCCAAAAGTATTGACACCCCTGCAATTCTATCAGATAATACTCAGTTTCTTCCTGAAAATGATTGCAATCACAAATTCTTTGGTATTATTATCTTCATTTAATTTGTCTTCAATGAAAAAACACAAAAGAGAATGAAGCAAAAAGCAAAACATTGATCATTTCACACAAAACTCCAAAAATGGGCCGGACAAAAGTATTGGCACCCTCAGCCTAATACTTGGTTGCACAACCTTTAGCCAAAATAACTGCGATCAGCCGCTTCCGGTAACCATTAATGAGTTTCTTACAATGCTCTGCTGGAATTTTAGACCATTCTTCTTTGGCAAACTGCTCCAGGTCCCTGATATTTGAAGGGTGCCTTCTCCAAACTGCCATTTTTAGATCTCTCCACAGGTGTTCTATGGGATTCAGGTCTGGACTCATTGCTGGCCACCTTAGAAGTCTCCAGTGCTTTCTCTTAAACCATTTTCTAGTGCTTTTTGAAGTGTGTTTTGGGTCATTGTCCTGCTGGAAGGCCCATGACCTCTGAGGGAGACCCAGCTTTCTCATACTGAGCCCTACATTATATGCTGCAAAATGTGTTGGTAGTCTTCAGACTTCATAATGCCATGCACACGGTCAAGCAGTCCAGTGCCAGAGGCAGCAAAGCAACCCCAAAAATTCAGGGAACCTCCGCCATGTTTGACTGTAGGGACCGTGTGCTTTTCTTTGAATGTCTCTTTTTTTCTCCTGTAAACTCTATGTTGATGCCTTTGCCCAAAAAGAGAGAACATTCTTCCAAAATGTTTTAGGCTTTCTCAGGTAAGTTTTGGCAAACTCCAGCCTGGCTTTTTTATGTCTCGGGGTAAGAAGTGGGGTCTTCCTGGGTCTCCTACCATACAGTCCCTTTTCATTCAGACGCCAATTGATAGTATGGGTTGACACTGTTGTACCCTCGGACTGCAGGGCAGCTTGAACTTGTTTGGATGTTAGTCGAGGTTCTTTATCCACCATCCGCACAATCTTGTGTTGAAATCTCTTGTCAATTTTTCTTTTCCGTCCACATCTAGGGAGGTTAGCCACAGTGCCATGGGCTTTAAACCTCTTGATGACACTGCGCACGGTAGACACAGGAACATTCAGGTCTTTGGAGATGGACTTGTAGCCTTGAGATTGCTCATGCTTCCTCACAATTTGGTTTCTCAAGTCCTCAGACAGTTCTTTGGTCTTCTTTCTTTTCTCCATGCTCAATGTGGTACACACAAGGACACAGGACAGAGGTTGAGTCAACTTTAATCCATGTCAACTGGCTGCAAGTGTGATTTAGTTATTGCCAACACCTGTTAGGTGCCACAGGCAAGTTACAGGTGCTGTTAATTACACAAATTAGAGAAGCATCACATGATTTTTCTAAGGGTGCCAATACTTTTGTCCACCACTTTTTTTATGTTTGGTGCGGAATTAGATCCAATTTGGCTTTAGGACAATTCTTTTTGTGTTTTTTCATTGAAGACAAATTAAATGAAGATAATAATACCAAAGAATTTGTGATTGCAATCATTTTCAGGACAGAACAGAATGGCAGGGGTGTCAATACTTTTGGCCAACACTGTACAGTAGACGTTTCACCTGTCATTGCCAACAAAGGAGATAGAGCAAAGGATTGAGATGAACTTTTGTTATTGACCAAATACTTATTTTCCACCAAAATTTGAAAAAAAATGTCTTTCCAGATCAGACAATGTGATATCAGGATTTGTTTCCTCATTTTGTCTCACACAGTTGAGGTCACCTATGATGTCAATTACAGGCCGACCTCATCTTTATAGTGGGAGAACTTGCACAATACTTTTTTCCCCACTGTATAAAAAAGGACCCTATATACACCAAGGAACTGAAACCGAGTGTAACTTAGATGATAAGGAGGATTGTGTTTCTTTCCTTGCAGGCTCTGGTCCGGTGGCCGCTCTCATAGTCCTGGCCCTGATTCCAGTTTTACTTCTTAAGTGATTCACGAGTGACTGATGGCAATAAGTAAGTTCTAAGAATTACAAACTTTAGAAATACCTACATGTCTGGCTTACATCTCTTCACCATCCTGAGCAGAGAACACACTATAGGAATGGGGACTGTAACTACACAATGCCGAGACCCAGAGAAAGCTCTGGAGAAGGTTACACCATATTTAATTTGGGGGTCTTATTTTACAACATGTCTTCACTTTTTATAGATAGATAGATAGATAGATAGATTCTTCAGACATCGACTATATGACATTTGGATGCATTACTTCTATATAATGTACTATAAAATGAAGATATTTAAGGGACACTTGCAGTGTATCATTACATTTTTTTTCTTCATTTTTGTGCAGCAATAATGTATTCTCTTCTCTCTTTGCAGATTTTATTGTCCTTTCAAGCAAATCACTAACCCTCCTAAGATCTATAAAAAAAAACAACTATCAGTTGACAGCAAAAGAATAGGGGTTAAGCGATTAAATATTTTCATCATAAAATAAAAACTTATTTTACTACTACATATATATGCTAAGATGATTAATAAAGTCAGATTTGGTTTGGATATGTAGTTAGTGATTATGTCCAGTGTGAGGTAGAGACAGGCTATATTTTGAATGGCCGGTATGTATCACAGAGATGGTTGTCCACTGCGATGTAAACCTGGACTGTTTTACTCTTCGGCTTGTAGTTCCATGAGTTTTGTTAATGCATTCAGGGCCAGGTTTATGGATAGTCAGAGAGCCGGGCGGGTCTGGCTATCCACATACCACACACCTATGGGTGTGTCTCATGTGCTATAATGACACTGTTAGTTTGATTACATGGGCTCTCTGTTCTTGGAGGCTGCAGACTTCCTTGTAGGTACACTGTCAGGAGACAGCGTGGAGCCTGCTATAGCTCCTGGTAGGTACACTGTCAGGAGACAGCGTGGAGCCGGCTGTAGCTCCTGGTAGGTACTCTGTCAGGAGACAGTGTGAGTGGAGGATGGCCGGGTTCCTGCAAGGTAACCTCAGGGAAAGTGGTTATGTACTGACTGAAGTCAGTGAGTGAAGGTTGCAATACCTTCACTGGGATACTCTGGTTGGGTTGTAGCCAAAGCTGTTTGGGCATACCTGCGGATGACATGCTCTGTATGTTATATTGGTCTCTGTAAAGCCGAAGGACGGCTCATGTTTGCTTCATGGAAAGTGGTTTGTGTCTTAATAAACCGACTGGACTATTTAAATGGAAATGGATTCTGTGTGAGCCTCAATCTAGCAGCCAAGCGAGTATCCCCAACACATTCAGTAAGCGCAGCCTCATGTGGTGGAGAATGCGGGCAATGGTGGAGCTTTAACAAGCCATGGAGCTAAGCGGCCCTGAGTGAAGCAGCGTATGTGGACATAATGAAGGTCCAGCAGCAGCAGCAGGAGCTGTCAGTGCGCTGCAATATAGAGGCAGTGGACCAGTTTGTGCATTCTCTTGTGGGGCCAGTGTGGACACAGAGCACCCAAGGTGATAGTGAGGAACGGTGTGAATTGGGGCCTGTGAATTCCGTTGGGAATCCTCGGAAAGTATCCCAAAGTGAAGTGGTTATGCAAAAAGGGGTGGACTTCCAAAAAGAGGCAGTGGCCCAAAAAGGGGTGGTAGTTAGAAAGGGGGTGGGGTCCTAAAAAAGGGGCAGTGGCTCAAAAAAGGGTGTTTGCCCAAAACGGAGGAATCCCAAAAGGGGCAGCGGCAAAGGCACAGATGGTCTATAGCCAGACACAATGGTGCTCGTACTGCGCATGTCCAGTCTACAGTATAGATGGTTCACCCGACGAGGGGTCATAACTGTTTTGTGAGGCTGGATGGAAAAGATGTTACTAGACTGATAGACTCTGGGAGCTGGGTGTCCTTAGAGAGGGCTACACCCCATCTCTAACTGATTTCCATGAGGAAGATGTAAGTAAGCTGCATTTGGGAGGACAGTAAAGAATATTCAGTGGCCAGAGTAATCATTAAATGGGCTATCTGGGATGTTTAAAAAAATTGTGCCAAAGCACTAACAGGCAGGTAGCTGCCAACTAACCGCCTGCTGTGCCCAGCACCGTTCACCGACAATCAGCGATTTTTCAGCTACTGCTGACGTCAAACCTACTGAGTGGTGCTTCTCCCCTCTGTCAACGGGCACATAGCCGACGTCACACTGATTGACAGCCAGCTCCCCGCTGCCTGATTGGGGGAGCTGGTTGTCAGTCACTGTGTACATACATTACATTACTGATCCTGAGTTACCTCCTGCATTATACTCCAGAGCTGCACTCACTATTCTGCTGGTGCAGTCACTGTGTACATAAATTACATTACTGATCCTGAGTTACCTCCTGTATTATACTCCAGAGCTGCACTCACTATTCTGCTGGTGCAGTCACTGTGTACATACATTACATTACTGATCCTGAGTTACCTCCTGTATTATACTCCAGAGCTGCACTCACTATTCTGCTGGTGCAGTCACTGTGTACATACATTACATTACTGATCCTGAGTTACCTCCTGTATTATGCTCCAGAGCTGCACTCACTATTCTGCTGGTGCAGTCACTGTGTACATACATTACATTACTGATCCTGAGTTACCTCCTGTATTATGCTCCAGAGCTGCACTCACTATTCTGCTGGTGCAGTCACTGTGTACATACATTACATTACTGATCCTGAGTTACCTCCTGCATTATACTCCAGAGCTGCACTCACTATTCTGCTGGTGCAGTCACTGTGTACATACATTACATTACTGAGCCTGCGTTACCTCCTGTATTATACTCCAGAGCTGCACTCACTATTCTGCTGGTGCAGTCACTGTGTACATACATTACATTACATGAGTTTTATATCCTGTATGATACTCCAGAGCTGCACTCACTATTCTGCTGGTGCAGTCACTGTGTACATACATTACATTACTGCTCCTGAGTTACCTCCTGTATTATACTCCAGAGCTGCACTCACTATTCTGCTGGTGCAGTCACTGTGTACATACATTACATTACATGAGTTTTATATCCTGTATGATACTCCAGAGCTGCACTCAGTATTCTGCAGATAGTTTTGAAAATAGTGTGAAGACAGATCTTTAAAACATGAAAATCCTCTTCACAGACAAGGTGATTGGCTGAGCAATCATATACACTGTTATGGTTAATATTTCATAATATTATTAACAAGTTGCCTGCCCCTGACCAAATCAATATGGACCAAGTACTGGCGTGAAAAGTATGACACCAGACACACAGAGTCAGGGGTACACCCTTCTTGGTCAGTCCCAAGCTCCAAGTGCCCGTTTATTATAAGAGACAATCAGGTTTTGTTCAGTAAGGGGCTCGGCCAGCCCTACTCAGATGTATTCATTGGTCAGTGGGTTAGTCCATGGGCGGATCCATGAGGTCATCAGGGGGTGTGGTCTTGATAAGAGTATGTCCAGGTGATGTGGCATTCTGTGATTGGTCAGTCCTTCTATGGAATTTAGCTTCCTCCAGGAACTCCTTATTGTAGACAGGATGTAGTCATAGGTCCAGGCTCCATGTTACACAGCATGGCATGGTGTGATGAAACAGGAAATGGCAGCCATGTTTAAGTCACAATTAAGCTCATGCAATGTGAAATATTAAACTCCAATGGATCGTTTCTCCCATGCCCGTATGTCTTAAGGTTAATTAAGTATTTGATCCTATGGCTCTCCTCAACAACGCTACCATGAAGTACAGATTAGTAAAGCTGGCCAAGATAAGAGGACTTTGCTGAGCCATTTCATCCTCTAATCGACCTATTGACCTGGTTATCTCTGACTCCCTATTATCCAACATAATTCCTATAATCCTAAATGTCCTACTGAGCTATTCTGTTCGGAAAACCAACAAGTAATTCCTAGAAATAAAAAAATTAATATGAGAGCCGCTCCATTCTCTCCAAACAATGCACGAATCTGAATGCTCGGTGATCACGGCTGCAGACAATAGACACAAGAAGTGGATAATATTTGGGTTTCTTGACATTTTTATTACAAATAATTGTGCTGTGAAAAATGCATTGACAATTACATATGTAACACAATAAATAGACTATTGTCACCTTAAGACCAAACCACTGACTACAGCAAAGCACGAAATATCACGGAGAAGCTACAAAAAGTCAAAAATTCACAAGAGAAATGATCATAGATGATCAGTTTCCATTCGAGTTGAAGTACATTAATACGCAGGACCCGAGTACTGGACAGGACCCCTGAGAACCAACTCTGTATCCCAACGTCATCGATGAGGAGTGTCACACAGGCCGGGTAATCAAAAAAAAAAACAGCCTCAGGTGCCATCAGAGGAGACGGCTCGCAGGGCTCCTGTCCCGCGACTACTGGGGGACTGTTTCCTGCAATTTGCACCAGTTCTAGTTTCCAGGCAACATTGTGGGTCAATTAAAAAATGAATGTATCGTCACTGCTAATCAGAGCTACAAATGTGCCCCAATGGGCTCTAGGCGGCCGTGAGGCGGTGCATATACCATAGATGCTATGTACTGAGAGAGGAGGGCCACTTTGTTTAGACAAAAGACTAGGGCGGCAAATTGAAATTTTCCCCAATTTTCTCAGGTTTTCTATATTAGTCACAATGCAAGAAATCAGATGAAACTCACCATTTGTGCTTTTAGTTTCAGTTTATTTCATATTCAGGTGAACACACACAGGATAGGGAGGGAAAGCAGGGACTGAAGGACGACAGCAGCTGTTTCATGCTAGGTGGCGCTTCTACAGGTCTTGATCTATAGATGTGCCACCAGTGCGAAACAGGTGCTGTTATCCTCATGTTTCTGCTTCCCCTCCCCTGTGACCTGCAGAAGCTACACCTAGCACAAAACAGCTGCTGTTATCCTTGTGTCTCTGCTTCCCCTCCCCTGTGACCTGCAGAAGCTACACCTAGCACAAAACAGCTGCTGTTATCCTTGTGTCTCTGCTTCCCCTCCCAACCCTGTGGCCTGTAGAAGCGTCACCTAGCGCAAAACAGATGCTGTCGTCCTTGAGTCTCTGCTTCCACTCCCCTGTGACCTATAGAAGTGCCACCTAGCGCAAAACAGATGCTGTCGTCCTTGAGTCTCTGCTTCCACTCCCCTGTGACCTGTAGAAGTGCCACCTAGCGTGAAACAGCTGCTGTCGTCCTTGAGTCTCTGCTTCCCCTCCCTCCCCTGTGACCTATAGAAGCACCACCTAGCTTGAAAGAGCTGCTGTCATCCTTGTGTCTCTGCTTCCCCTCCCTTCTCTATGTGTGTTCACCGGAATATGAACTAAACCGAAGATAAAGTACAAAAGGTGAGTGCCATCTGATTTCTTACATTGTGACTATCTGTATATGCCTGATCGGGAAGATAGAGCACCACCAGATCAGTTTTCATATAGCCAGCCGTCCAAGGTTTGCAATAGTGCAGGAAATGCCTGGTTGTCAGCGGTGCCCCCTTGATTGATTATACTTCCTATCTAAGTCCCTAGCATGAAAACCCATCTTGGGTCTGAAACAAGACCTATAAAATGTTTGTTAGTGGTCATCTTGCTCTTGAATCAAACAATAAACATTATTAAAGTCCTGCACAGGAACATCTTTGATCCGAGGGATAATACCCATTTTTGAGTGGGATTTGCCCAAAAGGACAACAGCAGCTGTTTTGAGCTAGGAGGAGCACAAAACAGCTGCTGTCATCCTTGTGTCTCTGCTTTCCTTACCCTGTGTGTGTTGACCTGAATATGAGATAAACCAAAGATAAAAGCACAAATGGTGAGTGCCATCTGATTTCTTACATCGTGACTATCTGTATATGCCTGATCTGGAGGCTACATCATATTGCTAGACGTTCTTCAAACAAAAGATAACTAATATTGTTGACGTCCTGCCTCGATCAGAGGGATAATGACCATTTTTGAGTGGGATTTGGACAAATCTTAACTGTTTTTGACCAGAAATAACCCCCAAAATGCCAGGAGTATACGCACAAATCAGGACATTTCCAGCAAATTCGTGTCTGTTAGTAGCCATCATTCATTGGCGCCTCAGATAGGGTTTAGAGCCTCTGTCCTGGTGGTCTAGTGGCAGCTATAATCCCTGGGGGGCCAGGGGCCATTGTATAATCTGATAGCCCCATACACATTGTGATCCCCAATGCTCCAGAGGTCACTAGATCTCATTATAGCAGCTGTACCATCATCAGTTTTTCAGTATTGTTTAAGCTTTTGATCTAGGCCGATACTATACACATATTTAATAATTTATTAGGAACTTAAAGCCTGAGGTCATTTGACACCTGTCAGCACATAAATAAAGGGGTGCTCCAGTGTTATGTACAGCAATCTTTCTAATTTCACAGACACTTGAAGGCCAGATTTAGGAAACCGGCCTACATAAGAATCTGTATGTGTTGCCCCTAGCAACCAATCACAGCTCAGCTTTCATTTTACCAGGGCTCTTTATACAATGAAAGCTGAGCTCTGATTGGTTGCTATGGGCAATATTGAGAGTTTCTCATTTAGACAGTATTGATCAATCTTTCCTATTAAGTCAATTCATCTCCATTTATTAGAGCTCTGTTTGCTGTCAGAGAATGAAAACTTGCCTGTATTTTGTACAGTTTCCATTTCTAAACAATGGACACGAATTGAAACACCAAGTACTTAAAGGGGGTTTTCACAATAACAAAGTTTATTTTCATCATAGATCTTGTAATTATATTAATTCCCACAATTGGATGTGATTAATAAAAATGTTCCTGTGCTGATATAATCTTATATATTTGTCCCTGCTATGTACTGTGTAATGGATGTGTCTGACCGTACAGGGACATGGTCTTATCATACCACATCTCCTGTGCTGAGATAATCTTATATACGTGTCCCTGCTATGTACTGTGTAATGGATGTGTCTGACCGTACAGGGACATGGTCTGATCATACCACATCTCCTGTGCTGAGATATCTTATATATGTGTCTCTGCTATGTACTGTGTAATGGATGTGTCTGACTGTACAAGGACATGGTCTGATCATACCACATCTCCTGTCCTGAGATATTCTTATATATGTGTCCCTGCTATGTACTGTGTAATGGATGTGTCTGACTGTACAGGGACATGGGTCTGATCATACCACATCTCCTGTGCGGAGATAATCTTTTATATGTGTCCCTGCTATGTGCTGTGTAATGGATGTGTCTGTCTGTACAGGGACATGGTCTGATCATACATCTCCTGGAGAGGAGGACTCAAAAGTGTATACAGACATTACAGCACGGGATTATAGATGATTCTTTCTGTGAGGTAACAGATTATGATTAAAATTGATTAAAATCAACTTTGTTTGTGGGGGAAAACCCTGTTAAGGAATATTACAAAACTAAATTTCATGGTGCGAACCACAATATCTATACAAATATCTGTGCAAATAACGACTACCTCACTGTCCACACACAGAGATCCTAAACATCTTCTAATGACTCTGTACACAGTTTACGTTTTCCTCTATCCTCCGAGCAATACAACATGGCCGAACGCCTGATTCTGCAAAGCAAGAAGAGGGGCAGGAATGTAAGATGATCCTGGAGCTCCCAGCGCCCATGCCTTAAACACACCTCCTGCTTTCACCAGCAGCACGAGGCTGAATTTCTCTGTCCCCAAAGGGAGGGGTCAGTGCAGAGGAGCAGATATGATTTTATTGATTTTTAAGCAATCTACAGGTGCTGTATAGATCCTAGAACTGTAGTGCCCCAGCTCTACTTCATCATGTAGGAGGGCAAGGACAATACAAAAAAATTATCTCTCCGGAGTTCCCCTAAAGTATATATTTTTAGCTTCATTTTTCTGAATTTCCTGCCCATACATGAAAATGAGAAAATTCTTACTCCTTGTATCCCCCACCAGAGGGCAGTGTATACACTGTAAGCAGAGAGCTCCCCCTAGTGGTGGCTAAAGTCAGCAAGACGTTTATCTCTATGCAATAGATTTGGGAAATTTGGTTCAATTTAGGCCAAAATTCCAGTGCTCTCTTCCTATCATTTGTGCCTTTCATACCAAGTGCCAAAAATCTTTTTCACATCCAAGTTGTCCCATTTTTTAACATGATTCCTTCTTGCAGTCCTCCGGGCTGTTGTAACTGGCATTTCTTTTCTTTTGAAAGTAACATATCCCCAACCCTACGGCAAGAATCAGCAGGAGCGGTATGATCAGTAAGTAATGGGCTTTATGTCCTTCCCCATGGAGGTGACCGGGGCAGATAGCGAGCAGCTCCACACCACCCCCTTGTGATTTGTCAGCAATAGTTCAGCGTGGAGGTGGCAGCAGTCCGACGTGTATTCAACGCCATCATTTCCTGCATCTGAATAAGGTGTGGCGGTACCGGAACCATTCACGATGTGGACAGAATGAATCCCATTAATGTCTGTGACCAGGAGAATGGCGATCCAGTGATGATCCATGCAGTGACTGGGAGCCAAAGGGCAGGACTGGAGATATGATGGCTGAGGAAGAACAGGAGGGGGCGCTGTAGAGGTCTGCACATAGGAAAGAAAATACAGAATAAGAGTACACCCCTTTATGATCCAGCACAAGTCTGAATTTACCAGAATAATCAGGACACGGGTCACTAGAATGGGGCTGCATTGTTACTGTAGCAAATCAATGCAAGATTCTAATTATGAGGGGGATACGGTCTCCAAAAACGACTTGGCTCAAAAAGTCTAGCATAGAATATCCCGACCAGGAGGCTACCGGAGACAATGACTTGCTGAAAGGGTTTATTTTATGCATTATTGGGGGGGCATAAAATAAAAAAATTTGGATTCCCCCAGCACCACATATTGGTCAGATGTACGGGCCCTTGTAATTTTTGTAAATCCTATAAAAACATAGGAGCTACCCTCACCCTCTCTACCTTCTTTATGTAGTAATGCCCCCACCCTGAGCACCTTCCTGGTAAATATGTCCCCCATCTTAAGGTCATCCTGGTATATGTGTCTCCTATTCTGGTATATATGTCCCCCATCCTGGTATATATATATCCTCCATCGTGGTATGTATGCCCCCCCTCCTTGACCCATCCTGTTACTTATGTCCCTATTCTGGTATATATGTACTCCCATCCTGGAATATACATCCTCCACCCTGGAATGTATGTCTCCCCTCTTGGCCTATCCTGGTATATATGTCCCCCATCCTGGGCCTATCCCGGTATATATATATGTCCCCTATCCTGGTATATTTCATTATCCTGGGCCCTTCCTGGTATATATATATGTCCCTATTATGGGCCTATCCTGGTATATATATGTCCCCTATCCTGGTGTATTTCCTTATCCTGGGCCCTTCCTGGTAAACATGTTCACCATTCTGCCTCTAAAGCATATGAATAATCCAGTAAAAAGTTGGGGAAGGACAGATCTGCAGTATTTGATTATATATTTTGCAGGTAATATCTTGGTTCACATGTATTATTAAGAGTTCACATACAGAATATGGCAGTACATTTCTACCACCAGGAGAAGTTCATTAGCTACTGACTTCCCTGCAAGATAATGAGCAAAAAAAAAAATTAAAAAAAACTATTTTGCTCCCATAGCACCACCTGTTGGCCAAATCACGAAACTGCACCTTTAGTTTTTATTCAATCTTGCCTTTGCCTCAAATGGAAATGTATCAGTAGAATGGCAGAAATGGAATTATCAACAAAAATAGAGTAAACTATTGAGTCTCCTGGAATCCTACACACATTTGCAATATATTTGCAGTTTTTTTTGCAAGTGGTGCAGCTATAAATTGTGCAGAAAATACAGTGGTTACTCATTGGGGGACACCATGTGCGTCCAGGTTCGGATTTTGCACTTGTATCCTAAAGCTTTTTCTTGGAGGAGTCATTACATTCATCTGCAATTATCTTTAAGATGTGAGATTACATATATCACTGTCAGTAGACAATTCATATACAGAATGTATCTCAACAGAACCGCAATTAGACTTCATAATAGGACTCCAGAGCCTAGATCATCAAGGCAGAATGAGCGCCGCTCTCCAGGGCGATGTCCGGTACTGCAAATCACCGCCATCAAAATAAATGAGGCTGAGCTGTAATACCATACTCAACCTGTCTGCAGAGGGGGAGCTGTTTAGAAAAATCCTGTAACAACCCAAGTAAAAACTAAAAGAAAAATGTTTTTGTATGATCCTTGTAGTCAACTGAGAAGGCATCTTAGTACACATCACATCTGGTACAGCAGGAGTCACCTACCTCATTTTCGCCAATGACTATTAATGAGAGGTGGGAGAAGCACGGAGGTTGGAGGCTGCCACCACCGCCGCACACATCGGCCTTTACCATTACGGTTATTATGGTATTTTGCTTAATGTTGTCAGGAATTCTGATCTCCGTCATCATTACTTCTGCTTTTCCAGACCCCATCTGTATCCTACCAGGAGAGATTCAGGGGTTAACAGCCACATAGAGCAGTCACAAATGGATGTTAAATCCTTTATGAATGTTTAAACTCAATCTCTGTCCACCTGATTGATAGCTCCTCAGGGTCCCTCCTCCCTGTTGCTCTTGAACTTACATCCACCTGGTTGACAGATTCTCAGGATTTCTTCTGCCAGTTGTGCAATGTTTGACCATGTATCCTGATTGACAATACTTCTGTGCCCCTGCAACCTGCTGCTGGTGAATCTCAATCTCGGTACACCTTATCTTGAGCTCTCAAATGACTCTCCTCCTTTCTGCTATTGAATCTATAGCCACCTAGTTTGATTTGATTGACATCTCCTTGGTGACCATCCTTTCTGCTGCTAAATCTTTATCTATTTAACCGGAATGACAGCTCCTCAGTGTCCCTCCTCCCTGCTGCTATTGAATCTACATCCACCTATTTTGATTGACATCTCCTCAGTGTCCCTCCTCCCTGCTGCTATTGAATCTACATCCACCTAGTTTGATTGACAGCTTCTCATTGTCCCTCCTCCCTGCTGCTATTGAATCTACATCCACCTAGTTTGATTGACAGCTCCTCAGTGTCCCTGTTGCTATTGAATCTACATTCACCTATTTTGATTGACAGCTCCTCAGTGTCGCTCCTCCCTACTGCTATTGAATCTACATCCACCTATTTTGATTGACAGCTCCTCATTGTCCCTCCTCCCTGCTGCTATTGAATCTACATCCACCTAGTTTGATTGACAGCTCCTCATTGTCCCTCCTCCCTGCTGCTATTGAATCTACATCCACCTAGTTTGATTGACAGCTCCTCAGTGTCCCTGCTGCTATTGAATCTACATTCACCTATTTTGATTGACAGCTCCTCAGTGTCCTTCTTCTGTGCTGCTATTGAATCTACATCCAGTTAGTTTGATTGACTACTCTTCAGTGTCCCTCCTCCCTGCTGCTATTGAATCTACATCCACCTAGTTTGATTGACAGCTCCTCAGTGTCCCTCCTCCCTGCTGCTATTGAATCTACATCCACCTAGTTTGATTGACAGCTCCTCAGTGTCCATCCTCCCTGCTGCTATTGAATCTACATCCACCTATTTTGATTGACAGCCCCTCAGTGTCCCTCCTCCCTGCTGCTATTGAATCTACATTCACCTATTTTGATTGACAGCTCCTCAGTGTCCTTCTTCTGTGCTGCTATTGAATCTACATCCAGTTAGTTTGATTGACTACTCTTCAGTGTCCCTCCTCCCTGCTGCTATTGAATCTACATCCACCTACTTTGATTGACAGCTCCTCAGTGTCCCTCCTCCCTGCTGCTATTGAATCTACATCCACCTAGTTTGACTGACAGCTCCTCAGTGTCCCTCCACTATGCTTCTAAATCTCCACTCCAACCACGTAGCATGAATGACAATTCCTCAGTGTTCCTTCTCTCTGCTGCTTAATGTCCACCCATCTAACCTAAATGACAATTCCTCAGTGTCTCTCCTCTCTGCTGCTAAACCTCTGTCCACCTAACCAGCAGGACATCTCCTCAGTTTACCGTCTCCTTGATGACTTCTATTGAAATCTCACATTCCTCAGTACAAGCTGCAGAAAAATGAAACAACGCCAAGGCCTGTTTGAGAAAGGGCCCTGTGGGCCACAAGAAGCCAATTTATAATCAGTTTATTGTTGAAGGTCGCTTCTAAAAGGTAGGGTCTGTGCGGAGGAGAGAATACCATTAACAGGTGTAACCTAGTTGTTTTTGTTGTCCTGATTCTTGGTGTAAACATATTATGTTAACTCAAAGAGTATAAGGGAGTCACAGCAGCAAAAAACGCACTTAACTTGCAGTTTTATGGGAGAACATTGCCATCTGCTGGTCAAGAGGAACAACCAGGAACAAAGAAGCAAACTAGGCATTTCCTCAAGGGTAGAATTTGGAGGAGACGCCGGGTCAGGTGACAGCTGTGGCGCCAAGATTTCGACGGAAGTGGATACGTGAGCAGCAGAGCGGGCCTATACTCGTCGTTCCTCTGACAGTCCTTGTGAGTGACCATATCTATGAGAAGGTCTGAGTAACATGAACCCCTTGAAGGAACCCGAAGACCGAACACTGACCCCCGAAGGAACCTGAAGACCTAATACTGACATCAACTCTGAAGGAACCTTAAGACCTAATACTGAACATTAACTCTGAAGGAACCTTAAGACCTAATACTGAACATCAACTCTGAAGGAACCTTAAGACCTAATACTGAACATCAACTCTGAAGGAACCTGAAGACCTAATACTGAACATCAACTCTGAAGGAACCTGAAGACCTAATACTGAACATCAACTCTGAAGGAACCTGAAGACCTAATACTGACATCAGCTCTGAAGGAACCGAAGACCTAATACTAAACATCAACTCTGAAGGAACCTGAAGACCTAATACTGAACATCAACTCAGAAGGAACCTGAAGACCTAATACTGACATCAGCTCTGAAGGAACCGAAGACATAATACTGACATCAGCTCTGAAGGAACCTGAAGACCTAATACTGATCATCAACTCTGAAGGAACCTGAAGACCTAATACTGAACATCAACTCTGAAGGAACCGAAGACCTAATACTGAACATCAACTCTGAAGAAACCGAAGACCTAATACTGAACATCGACTCTGAAGAAACCCGAAGAGTGAATACTGAACATCAACTCTGAAGGAACCTGAAGACCTAATACTGAACATCAACTCTGAAGGAACCGAAGACCTAATACTGAACATCAACTCTGAAGGAACCTTAAGACCTAATACTGAACATCAACTCTGAAGGAACCTTAAGACCTAATACTGAATATTAACTCTGAAGGAACCTTAAGACCTAATACTGAACATCAACTCTGAAGGAACCTTAAGACCTAATACTGAACATCAACTCTGAAGGAACCTGAAGACCTAATACTGAACATCAACTCTGAAGGAACCTGAAGACCTAATACTGAACATTAACTCTGAAGGAACCTTAAGACCTAATACTGAACATCAACTCTGAAGGAACCTTAAGACCTAATACTGAACATTAACTCTGAAGGAACCTTAAGACCTAATACTGAACATCAACTCTGAAGGAACCTTAAGACCTAATACTGAACATCAACTCTGAAGGAACCTGAAGACCTAATACTGAACATCAACTCTGAAGGAACCTGAAGACCTAATACTGAACATCAACTCTGAAGGAACCTGAAGACCTAATACTGACATCAGCTCTGAAGGAACCGAAGACCTAATACTAAACATCAACTCTGAAGGAACCTGAAGACCTAATACTGAACATCAACTCTGAAGGAACCTGAAGACCTAATACTGACATCAGCTCTGAAGGAACCGAAGACATAATACTGACATCAGCTCTGAAGGAACCTGAAGACCTAATACTGATCATCAACTCTGAAGGAACCTGAAGACCTAATACTGAACATCAACGCTGAAGGAACCGAAGACCTAATACTGAACATCAACTCTGAAGAAACCGAAGACCTAATACTGAACATCGACTCTGAAGAAACCCGAAGAGTGAATACTGAACATCAACTCTGAAGGAACCTGAAGACCTAATACTGAACATCAACTCTGAAGGAACCGAAGACCTAATACTGAACATCAACTCTGAAGGAACCTTAAGACCTAATACTGAACATCAACTCTGAAGGAACCTTAAGACCTAATACTGAACATCAATTCTGAAGGAACCTGAAGACCTAATACTAAACATCTACTCTGAAGGAACCCGAAGATCTAATACTGAACATTAACTCTGAAGGAACCTGAAGACTAAATACCAAATATTGAAGAAACCCGAAGAAACGCTGAAGAAACCCGAAGACCAAATACCTAACATAAATTCCTGAATGAATCTGAAGGTCGAATACCAAACCAACTCCTGTAAGAACCTGAAGACCGACCACCAAACATCAACTCTTTAGGTACCGTCACACGCGGCAATTTTGCAAGCAATTTCACTGGCAATTTGCTGGTTGCAGTGAAATCATGGATACATGGTTCTGTTTTGTTGGCGTGTAGAAATGGAACCATATATCCATGATTTCACTGCAACCAGCAAATTGCCAGTGAAATTGCTTGCAAAATTGCCGCGTGTGACGGTACCTTTTGAAGGAACCTAAAAACCTAATACTGAACATTGACTCCTGAAGGAACCCAAAGACTGAATGTTGTTGTCAGAAGAAGATTGGAGCGAGCCAGGCGATTACTTCAAGCTTAGGCTGCTTCCACACTGCAGTTTTTTCACTGATCAGTGTCCATCAGATTTGTGTGCCAAAACCGGAGAGAAACCAGGAGAGGAACTTGCAGAGAAAAACTATAATTGAAAGATTGACACCTGTTCTGAGTTTTGGAGACACTCCTGGTTTTGGCACACAAATCTGATGGACACTGATCAGTGAAAAAACTGCAGTGTGGAAGCAGCCTTAGACATACAGTACTCAGTGATGGGAGCTTCCCACTTTAAATTGGACTTGTGCCTTAGCAGGTTGTGCTGTAGACCCGTTAGAGCCGGTGTGTTGAATTCTGCCTTCACATTAGCGTTTGTGTCTGCATGCTGATGGCATGCAGACACAAACGCTGTCAAAAGCAGGGTCCAAATGATGTGTCCGCAGCGGATAATGTCCGCCTGCAGACACATCACTATGGAGCCCGGCAGCCAATCGGCGCTGTCCGGGGGCGGGCCGGGGGTGGAGATCAGCGCCGGAGATCCCCGCCCCCCGGCCGCCGGTAAGCACCGGGACGTGTCGGCGGGGAGAACAGCTGATCTGAAAGCTGTTTGAATCTTCCCGCGCCGACACAGAGAGGAGATGTCGGTGCGGGAAGATTCAAACAGCTTTCAGATCAGCTGTTCTCCCCGCCGACATCGCTAGGAGATTACAGGCGGTTTTGTACGCTTGGGGACGCTTGCTGATTGTCCAAGCTCCCCGAGCGCACAAAAAATGCAACATGCTGCGTCCCGGGTGCGGATGCTGGACACCGGAAGGAGCAGATATCGTCCGCATCCGCACCCGAACGCAGCAAACGCAAGCACTATGCGTTCCTATGTTAAACATAGGAACACAGTGCGCATGCGTTTGACTGCGTATGGGAACGCAGCATACGCTGCGTTCCCATACGCTAATGTGACTGACTAACGCTGGGGTGACGCTGAGAGACAGACTAGGACTAAGTTGACCTTAGTAAAATACAATGTTTAGTGTTATAAGAAACCAAATATATGTGTATTTCATTCAGAACTTGCTGTGTATCTGTTCTCTTGTGTTTTTTATAATAACTTGGCTGTTCTCTGATCATACCTGCCACCCGCTACTCCTTTGTTGGTGCAAAATAAACCTCTGTTGTGTGCCACCACTGAGTGGTGGAGACCTGTTTACAAGAAGTCATAGGTGTCCATACAGGATGCCCGGACTGGGATATTATTCGAACAGCTCCACCCGCTCACCTGAACGTAGGAGATTCCTTGTTGACATCATTACTCATGGTGACGGAATAGCAGTGAGCGTCTCCAAAATTAATGATCTTCAATGAAATCGGATGAGAGGTTCCTGGTGTCACCAGTGAATTACTGGACATCTGGAAGACACGAAGAGACAACTCGGTTAAGAATGACCTTTTGGTGCCTATATTCAAGTGTAACATGAAATCAATGAACGTACCTCCACAATACATTTGGCTGCACTCAGTTGCTGCGGAGCCTCCCGCTTCAGCTCGAGTCCTCTTCCATCCTGACCTCTGACGCCAACACTAAACTCCCCGACGGGGATCTCACTAATTTTTGCTATGAAGAGGCCGCCCTGGTTTGCCGTCTCCAGCTCGGCTGTCTGCGTCTTCCCGTTGCGTGCGGTCAAGCTGACGAGGCTCAGGTTGGCCGACTCTGGAAGGCCAACAGCATCAACCACCAGGATGGCGGGGACACCTGATGAAGGTAGAGGGACATGATGGAGGCCTTCCCCATCCAATCCCCATTGTGGAACCGTGACTTCATATATGAACGTATATGGATTCTAGGAGGAGACACCTGGTTAGGAGTCACCTGCGCCATCACCTACCTGCCACCGGCTGGTTGTTGAGTTGGTAGAGACCAGGATGAGACCCATTTACAGGAATCCCAAAATAATAGAGGAAATCAACAGAGCTCCGACCTAACAAAGAAAAAAAATAAGATTTTTTAGGGGTGGTTTTCAGTAACTATCCATAGGCTGGGCTTCACAATAACACCAAGATAGCGGCACCAGGGCGTTGTATATATTACTGCATCTTCCTAGTATGATGCAGGCTCAGCTCCTGAGCCTGCTCCATACATGTATTATTACGTCTTGAGTCAGTAAGAGGTTAAAAAGATTAAGCTTGTTATGGAGACTTACCAGCAATGCTTTAAAGGGAATAAAGTATGCAAAATAGCTTTCCTCCAAAAGGCTTACTTATATACTACATAGGTTGCACACCTTGTACGTGAACACTGTAGGGTTCGACAGTCTTCATAAAAATTGTCCAGTTCCCCACCGGCAGAGGATCAGAAAGGAACACTCGGGTAAATCTGCCATAGGTCTGGCGGCGGCCATTTTGCTTTCGGCCTAGTTAGGAGTAAGACAGAAGTGTCAGCACCTCACATCTCACAGACTAGCTTACGTCACAGCCCCGCGACGCTCCGTTACCTGTCGGATCGTGAACGCGGAATTCCCTGACATCGCCGTTTATGTAAAGTGTAACGTTGTGTAGAAACTCATCCACCAAAAAAACATGGTGCGCTATGCCTCCCTCCGACGTCTGCACATGTAGGAGAGTGACCTGCGGGGATAAAGACATTACACACAAGCTCACAAGACAATCCAACTTTGGAGACAAGAAACTCAAGGATTAAAATCAATTTTGCAATTGGGTTACATTAAAAATGTTACACTTTATGCCTTCTATAAAGTCTGTGTTGCACATGTGATTGCTACCTGCAGAGTGAGTTAACGGAGGACCGTCAGTAAGCTCAAAGTGAGTTCGTAACTCGTTTGTCTTTTTCTGAGCTGATTTGTGACCACAGACTACATCAAGCTTGAATGGATGGGTAAGCCAAAAGCCTGTAACAGCCAAAACGGTGCAAATATATGAAACCCAATAGTAAACATGATTTTTTAGCCCCGATGACATGTATTTAAGTAAAATAAAATGTCCATCCCTCTCTCCGGATCTAAATTATGGGGAGTACTGATTCTCATGGAGATGATCCAATTGGAAGTGTGGAGTCTTGCAAGCAATGCTCCATGGGATAAAATGTGTCAATTAGTTTTCCTCCTATTCTCTTTAGTACCATGTAGTGGAGGTAACTATTCTATAAGTCAATGTCTGACCCTTCAGTGAGCCTTGCAGCACGAGCAGGGATCCAAACCAGAAACTCATCTGGTAATTGACACCATGAGAGCAGGATCTATTTTGACTCCATTTTATGAATGCCTGTATTTCTCTTTCCCAGTATATCTCTTTCTGTGAAATGCAAAAAGCTGTTTATTTTAGATAAGAACACGTCTTTTTTTTGTTTAGGAATGAAAGTAAGAAACTGAGGAATGTTAAACTTAAGAACGTAAGAAATTGAGGAATGTTAAACTTAAGAACGTAAGAAATTGAGGAATGTTAAACTTAAGTACGTAAGAAATTGAGGAATGTTAAACTTAAGAACTGAAAGTGACACACACCGGGTTGGGAGACTATAATTTAGAAAATAGTTTTTATTATTAATATGCATATATATCTATATATATATGTTAACTCCAGCACTAGGCAAGCGATGATCTCAGTCAAATAGGATGATACAATGTATGTCCCCAAATGTGAAACTTAAGAACTGCAAGTGACCTCTCTAGCAAGGTTGGTAGACTAACATTTAGCCAATATAATATATTTATATTTATGTATATTAATTCCAGCACTAGGATAAGAGATAATTTGAGCCGATTAGGATGCTACAATGTATGTGCAAGAGATGTCTATATAACGCAGATGATGAGGTAATAACCACTGGACATGGAGACAGAGAGAGCTGCTTCTGACACATACTTGGCTCAGGGTGGTTTTCTCGATCTCTATAATTTAATCAGAAACCACACACAAAGTCTTATACATCACATGCTGAGTGCCGACGACAACAATACTACAGAGAGGAAATTACAACAACACAGTCCGTACTCACCACATCAAAATACGCCGAATCCGTTATAACTTTAGCAACTTCAGAAATGTCTTGGTTGTTGGTGAAGATGATCTGACCTCCAGAAATGAGGCCAATCTGCGTAAAGGTCAAATCTGTTGGGATGTAAAACCTCCCTCCGGCTCCTTGAACTCGTTCGGGAAGGATCCTCTGTTATTAGGAAAGACACCTAGAGACAATAGACGGTGCATTGTTAATCAGGCGTGTAGATTTGGTAAAACATGGCAGCTTTCTTCCAAAAACGGCACCACTTCTGCCCACCGGTTATAGGAAGAAAGAGGGCCTAGGGTTAGCCCTGCCATAAGACATTTCCAATGTCTAGTGACTTAAATCATGCATCATCCAAAAAACATGCAATGAGGTGCTATTCATGGCACCTGACTGCTACAGACAATCACAAGCTGCAGCAGTCCTCTGGCTGGCTGAGTCATTGCTTCCACAAATCAAGACACACCCTGGGCTGGATCCAAGGAGGTGTCTGGAGGAGAGTATGACTTATTTTGTTATTTTTACAGACCTTAACCCCCAGGCACAGAGAACCTTTTGACCCGACGACCCCTTTCAGGTGCAAAAGTAAAGTCATTGCCCAGCAGTCCCAACATGTATCACTCACCTTCATCTTCCGCTCTTGGATTAAAGCCTCCACAGTACTTTGGAGATGGGCATCCTTGGAGGAAGCGTCGGTGAAGACAAAGATTTCGGACAGTGGAGGAGTGTTGATCAGAGCTAGCTGAAGAAAAGGGGAGACTGGTGATGAAACAATGGCCAAAATAATAAAAAGACATAGAGATGTTGACAGATGGGGTGAAGGTTCCACACACCTACCTGCAGAGCCGATAAACACATCTCTGGTTCATCTCCACCACCAAGAGCATGGAGACTATCGAGAACCTTCAAAAACTCTTCAGGGTCGCTTGTCTTATAGACCGGTCCGAAGCCTAAAGAGAAAAATGTCCATGGTTGGATGGATGACGCTGCCGCAGACATGACCGGATGAGTTTGGAAGGACTGAGGAACGTACTTGGGTCATTGAAGGGAACCAAGATGTAGTAATCCGGTGCCAATAGTGTCCGGTGCTGCCGCTGGATAATGCTCGTGACTGCAGACGAGCCGATGTGATCTCCTCTCCCATACTGCCGGTGGTGTCCAGGACAAAGCTCAGAGCCGGGAAGGCAGAAACCCCTAGGAGTCTGAATCAGAGACACATGTATATAAATGGCCGACTATAGGGTGACATAATCCTTTACATCTAATGACAATAGTGCGGCTCACGCGCCTCTCACCTCAGCATGTCTCGATCGGTCACCTCTCCTCGCAACTCGCTCAAAAATTTAATGGTCGCCTTTAGAGCCAGTCCAGCGGCTTTTTCATGCAGAAAATGGTGGGGGGAAAATGTAGCCTTAGCCGTGTCCTTATTGATCCCCCCTCGGGCGCTGCGTTGTCTACTGCCATCAAATGGACCCCCATGACTGCACTTTCCTAATGTACAGAGATAAAGGATGGATGACAAAGATGAAAAGTCAGGTCTTCCATATATTGTGCTCCCTTATGAGTCCTAGACTTTTTGTTTTACCACTTTTCTTGCTTGATCATTTGTAAAATTCTCATTATACATACACCAGAGGGACGGTTAAGGGCCTGTCCACCCCAGGACTACTTACTTTTGTGTGGGATTTAAAAAACGCCGCCATTTTTCCGGCTACCAATGGACCAAATTTACTAGGGCTGAATCTCAAAACTAGTGACAAACTAAGGACTGTTGACGGCTATTCATGTTATACATGAGTCTCAATTTATTCCTACAGACTTCTCCAAAATAATTGGGTGTGGCCCATAGCCCGAGGCCACGCACACATCCATAGTACGGATCACTTACATGTAGACACAGCGAGTGTCATGTCCCAGGAATGTGAATTATTCATTGTTTTTAGTGCTGTGCATTGCATTTGCTGTGTAGGCTTTGGTATTTTGTCCCTTCGCTCTCCCTGTAGCTCTATGATGTCAGTTTATTCCTCCCTTCTTCCCCATGTAATCTTACTGCAGCTATTTTAGTATGGACACGTTTTACTGCTCTTGAAAGAATCACTCTTTTTACCTTCTGCATTGTACCTCAATACAAGATTTTCAGTGAAAAGCATCTCCACTTCTGGATATTTATATGAAGTCTGGGTGGTTCAGTTAAACTATCTGTAGCACCTTCATATGAACGTGAGTACGGTCAATATGGACAACCAGTCGTATATAGGTAGTTCACCTATCTCACCCCCTTTGAAGCTGAATCAGAATAGCAAGTGATATAGTAAAAAGCAAAGTCTCTGAATACCGTAGAGGAAAACCATGTAAGTGGTATGGCGCCCTTGGATCTTTGCTCATACTTGCCAACATTTGGAAATGGCTTTGTGGAAGATTTGGTAGTGTTGCAAAAAATTATTTGCACACCCCCTTTTACAGGTGAAGACCTCACCACACCCCATTTTCCTTCTCTGAATGCCTGTGCTCCACCTGAAGCATCCTGGCATAAGTGCAGGAGGTGCAATCGCACCCAGGCCCCAGACTACTGGGTGCCCAAAAACTCTCATGGGCATGCCTGAAAAGACTAATGCTATTAGACATTTGCAAGAATTGGTGGCCCCACTGGAGCTTTCAAACCAGGGCCCATGAGCTTCAAGTTACACCACTGACTACAAACCCACCAGGACCCATGCTTCAGGAGATGGTTACGGAACCCAGGAGATTTGCTAACGCTTTCCTTTTTCCAGGAGAGAGGACAAGAACGCTTTTGCTACTGGGGGGTAATGTTTTCTGCAGGACACCCCTCTCCTCCAACTGTATTGTGACTCATGAAAAGGCGAGACGGAAGAAACAAACATCAGATCTTCCTGTGCTAATTGCAAAAACACACACACGCGTGGCCCATTCTCATCCTTCCTAGGTGGCCCCTTTGTGATATGTATGTCAGAAATACAGTCCACTGGAAGGTCTTAGATTCCGCGGCTTTTCTTACCGGATAGCCCTCGGTCGTGTTATTGGATATCACTCGCTCCATTGTCATACTATCAGATCTGTGCAGATATGTGACTTTTTTCTCATGCTGATTCGCAGCATGCTGGGAACGCCTCTGCAAATTGGGTCACGTGCACCCATACAGGTCTATGGGAGCGTGTCAAACATCGGACTGCACTTGGATGATGTCTGATATACGGCAAGAATCCTAGCATCATAGAAAGGTAGAGTTGGAAGAGACCTACTGGGTCATCATGTGAAGGGACCTTATAGGTCACCTGGTCCTACCTCCTGCTCAAAGCAGGATTCAGTAAATCATCCCAGATAGATATCTGTCCAGCCTCTGTGTGAATGCTTCCATTGAAGGAGAACTCGCCACCTCTCGTAGCTAACGGTTCCACTCGTTGATCTCCGTCATTGTCAAAAGGTTTTTTTTAATATCTAATCTGTGTCTCCTCCCATTCAGTTTCATCCCATTGCTTCTAGTCATTCCTTGTGCAAATGAGAATAAAGCTGATCCCTCTACAGTGTGACAGCCCTTGAATAACACTGATCCCTCTACAGTGTGACAGTTCTAGAATAACACTGATCCATCTACAGTGTGACAGCCCTAGAATAAAGCTGATCCCTCTACAGTGTGACAGCCCTAGAATAAAGCTGATCCCTCTACAGTGTGACAGCCCTAGAATAAAGCTGATCCCTCTACAGCAGGGGTCTCAAACTCGCGGCCCGAGGGCCGCATGCGGCCCCTGGGGCTTCACTATCCGGCCCGTGGCACCTTGGACAACTTAATGATGCATCACCACAGTGCAGGACTAACCAGCTCTGCCACTCAGCAAGATCAATGCAAGCTGCCAGCCAATGAGAGGCCCGCAGCTGACGGCAGAATATGACGTCATATGCAGGCCTCTGGCTGGCAGACTGCATTGATCTTGATGAGCAACAGAGCTTATCTGAGCAGCGGCTGAAGGAAGTCATAGCACAGCGGAGGCCAGAAGTCATTACAGTGGGGACCGCGGCGGCCCCCTGCACTAGAGCGATGCATCATTAAAGTGAGTGTGTGTGAGAGGGTGTGTGAGGGTGAGTGTATGAGTGAGGATGTGTGTATAAGAAAGTGTGTGCGAGTTTCAGTGTGTATGAGTGTGAGTGTAAGAGTGTGTATGAGGATGTGTGAATGTGTGTGAGAGTATGTGTGTGTGGGGGGGGTCTGTGTGTGGGTTTGTGTGTGGGTTTGTGTGTGAGTGTGATAGAGTGTGTATTTGAGTGTGTAAAAAGAAGGTAAAACAGGATGGGGGGCATCACTATAAAAGTAGATCAGGATGGGGGACATCAGTATAAAAGGGAATCGGGATGGGGACATCATCACTAAAGGGGATCATGATGGAGGACATCACTACAAAGGAAGATCAGTATGGGGGACATCACTACAAAAGGTGACCATGATCGATGGGGGACATCATTAGAAAAAGGGATCAGGATGGTGGACATCACTAGAAAAAGGGATCAGGATGGGGGACATCACTAGAAAAGGTGATCAGGATCGAGGACATCAGTAGAAAAGGACATTACTACAGGATGGAGACATTACTACAAGAAAGGGATAAGGATTTGTACTTTACTACATTGAGCAAAAAATTCTGGTATTTCTAAAAATATGACTCAGTCCTACAAGAGATGCGGCCCCCGCTATAAATGTTTCTCTATGTGCGGCCCACCAACCCAGCCGAGTTTGAGACCCCTGCTCTACAGTGTGACAGCCCTAGAATAAAGCTGATCCCTCTACAGTGTGACAGCCCTAGAATAACACTGATCTCTCTACAGTGTGACAGCCCTAGAATAAAGCTGATCCCTCTACAGTGTGACATCCCTAGAATAAAGCTGATCCCTCTACAGTGTGACATCCCTAGAATAAAGCTGATCCCTCTACAGTGTGACATCCCTAGAATAAAGCTGATCACTCTACAGTGTGACAGCCCTTGAGATGTTTGTAGGCAGATATTAAGACAGACAATGGACAAGATGGAGAGAATATATCCTCAGACGAATGAAGTTAGAATTGTAACAAAACAATGCCTCACTTTACACTACGCACCTCGTGGCTTCTCGGGTGACACCCCATAGTATCCCGACGTCAGGAGATGTCTCTTTTGAATGGCAGCTGCAATGTTATTCTGACAAGAGACATCAGTGCAATCTGTACAGGTCTGATCAGAGACTGAGAGATGGAGAGAGAAAGAGGGAAGAGTCATGGAGGAAGTCTGCAGGTTAGCAGGAGTGAAGACAGAGATCACATTCCAGTTTACCAAAGAAGAGATGCAGGAAGAGACAGTGTCAGCACAGCAGAGACAGCAGCAGTCAATCATTACCTTTAGCTATGGAGTCTATGTCTTTTCCAGGCATGGCGAGGTTAGGGTGGACATCTGTGTTCCCCAGCTCTACCCAGTTAGTATGGCTGTAAAAATCCTGTGGGTTCAAGTGAGCAGGGATCAGAAGATCAGAGCAGGCAGAGATCAGATACCAGAGTACAGTTGTGGAGCGCTAAGGGCTGGGGTACTCAGCGACTGGGCCAGCAGTTAGGATCATGGTGGCAATGCCCAGTGCTGTGGCCCTGGCTCACATGGACAGGGAGTATTAAAACTGGAGAAACACAAGTAATAAAGAAATAAATACTTTGCTACTCCAGATGGGATGGTCAGCCTATAGGTGGCTGTAACTAGGATATAGGTGGTCTGGAAGTGCAGTTGTATAACCCTTCCCAGCCAGGGCTGGCTCCCAGGGGATAGTGATGATGAGGGTAGTATTAGTGAGATGTAGAAAGACATACACAAAGGTTGCTCAAGCAAGTCCAGGAATTACATACACCACCAGGCTCGTGGTCCAGTCTGGGAAGAACCGTAGTCCGCCCTCCTGAGTGAGTATTGTGGCCTTCCTGCTGACTGCTGCAGTTCTTAGGTTTCTAGGTGCTTTAAGCTATCCTTTACTCCCTTTGGTTCCTGTGGTTGACCCCCAGTCAGGCTAGTAGTGCAGATCCTGTTGGATATCCAAGCTCCGCTCAATGCAGTTCCCTGAGCCTATGTACTACAACTGCCCTGGGGGGGTTGCACTTGAGTGGCTAGAAAGCATAAAACTCACTAGTCTATCAGGCCTCTGAGCCTAAGTACTCTAGGGACTGGTGTCCTGCCTTGCACAGCCTGCTTTTCACTATAGCTCTCCTTTGCTTACCCAGCCTTACTACCATAACACCTCCCTCCAACCAGAGGCTGAGACACATGCCCCAAATAAGGCCTTTTCGCGCTCAGCTTTCTAGTTGGAGTTCAGGCTGTGTTGGATGCTTCAGACTACAAGCAGATGGAGCTCCAATTCTTCCCAGACATGGTATTACACAGATATTAAAGAAATACCATTTGTGGCAGCCAGACCGCAGGAATGCCACACTGTCCATGCCACTTCTAAGTCCATATCAATTCCTGTGCAAGTTTGACATCTGCTCCTTTCAGAAGGGGCTATTCAGAAGGCCCATTCTCAGGAGCGGTGCAGGAGGGGGGAGAGGTCACAGGCAATAGGACCCCCAGAAAACATTAATTTATCCCCTATCTTATTGATAGCACATGACTTCTCATATTGGTCCAAGTTCTTTAAGCTTCTGGCTGCTAATGTAAATTAACACCTTAGATGCTGCATCTGCTATTGACTGAGGCGTCTCAGGGTTTAATCATCCAGAATAGTGCAATACAGCAGGACACCAACTGTAGGCTCATATTGAAAATAGCATATTTTTTTGCATGTTGTGCTCATAGGAAATTTATACTGATAATAGACTGGTGCAATGTTTAACTTTACTACAGGGTGATGTCAAATCTAATAAAAAATTATTATTTTTTGCAAGACACACAAGCCAAAATGTTCAGAACCAGTTATTTTCTTTTTTTTTTTTTTTGCTAATCTTATTTTTATTCTCTACTAGCTATAGAGCCTGGCGTGGCCCGGAAGTGATGACCATATGTGATAATATCATCCTTATATTGTAATGTAAGTATCATAGCTCCTCCCCCTCCCAGCAGCCCCACCCCTTCATAGCTCCGCCTCTACATATAGCCCTGCCGCTTCATAGCCCCACCCCTCCACATAATCCTGAGGGTGGGCTATGTGGAGGGGGCAGAGCTATGTGAAGGGGCAGGGCTATATGTAGGGGCGAAACTATAAAGGGTGGGTGTGCTATGAAGGGGTGGGGCTACTGGGAGGGGGTAGAGCTATGTGAAGTGGAAGGGCTATATGTAGGGGTGGAACTATAAAGGGTGGGTGTGCTATGAAGGGGTGGGGCTACTGGGAGGGGGTAGAGCTATGTGAAGGGGCAAAGCTATATGTAGGGGTGGAACTATAAAGGGTGGGTGTGCTATGAAGGGGTGGGGCTACTGGGAGGGGGTAGAGCTATGTGAAGGGGCAGGGCTATATGTAGGGGTGGAACTATAAAGGGTGGGTGTGCTATGAAGGGGTGGGGCTACTGGGAGGGGGTAGAGCTATGTGGAGGGGGCAGAGCTATGTGAAGGGGTGGAACTATAAAGGGTGGGTGTGCTGTGAAGGGGTGGGGCCACTGGGAGGGGGTAGAGCTATGTGGAGGGGGCAGAGCTATGTGAAGGGGCAGGGCTATGTGAAGGGGCAGGGCTATGTGAAGGGGCAGAACTATAAAGTGTGGGTGTGCTATGAAGGGGTGGGGTTATGTGAAGGGGCAGGGCTATGAAGGAGTGGGGCTACAAGAAGGGGGGGAGGTATACACACACACACACACATACACTCAGCTTTATGTATTAGATTTTTGTACATAGCAGATCATGGGAAATGGAAATTAGGCTTAGTGACCCATCCCAGAACTCCCACCTTTGGGCAGGGTTTACATAATCCCGGCCCCCTTTGACCGGTGACGCCTCAAATTTTCCAGGACTGCAACTGGAAATTCAGGGCAATCGACAAAATATGTCTCAGGACAATAATGACATGAAAAATTAATTTTAATAAATCCTTAGCTGATCATCCATCATTACCTGCAGAGAATGTAATATCTGGCCCAGCTTCTCTCGGGCCCCCTCGTATTCTTTGGCCCTCATGCTCCTCAGCAGGTCCTCGCGGGCCCGGAGCACAAGGCTGTTTCCTTGTCTCACCCTCTCAGAATCAAAGTGCATGATGGGATCGTTGCGGGTTCCATTAAGAAAGTCCATGTTGGCATTGGCACTAACGATCTGCTTCATGGCGGCTCGAAACGGGCGCAGGGACACTTGCTCTCCATAATATGCCCCCAATATGGCATCCGCTGTCAGTGTCTTGCCCTGTCCAGCCAAGATGAGGGAAAAAAAAGTAAAGACATTATGGAAACACTGTATGGACGTATTATATAAGGCACAATATGGCGACATGTGGCATTTGTGGTCACTGTGGGGCAGTGACATAACTTCAGCCCCAGGGTCCCAGATGCCAAAGCTCTAACAGGGCCCCCAATTATTGCAAATCTGTAATAGCATTAATCTTTTTCTATAGGTCAAAGGGACTTTTGGGACCCCTGGGCTGCAGGGCCCCCGGGTGTGATCGCAACCCCTGCACCTGTTGTAGTTACGCCCCTTCTGTAGGGTAACATATGGAGTTTGGACATTTATGGCAGTATTCTTTATTAGCTGTATGGCAGTAATATTTGGTCAATGATGGTTTTAATTATGAGCTGTATGGCAGTAATATTCGGTCTCTGTTTGGCAGCATTATTTATGAGCTGTATGGCAGTACCAATTGGGCACGGTTTGGCGGTTTTAATTATGAGCTGTATGTCAGTACTAATTGGGCACGGTTTGGCGGTTTTAATTATGAGCTGTATGTCAGTACTAATTGGGCACGGTTTGGCGGTTTTAATTATGAGCTGTATGGCAGTACCATTTGGGCACTGTTTGGCGGTTTTAATTATGAGCTGTGTGTCAGTACTAATTGGGCACGGTTTGGCGGTTTTAATTATGAGCTGTATGTCAGTACTAATTGAGCACTGTTTGGCGGTTTTAATTATGAGCTGTATGTCAGTACTAATTGGGCACGGTTTGGCAGTTTTAATTATGAGCTGTGTGTCAGTACTAATTGGGCACGGTTTGGCGGTTTTACTTATGAGCTGTATGTCAGTACTAATTGGGCACGGTTTGGCGGTTTTAATTATGAGCTGTATGGCAGTACCATTTGGGCACTGTTTGGCGGTTTTAATTATGAGCTGTGTGTCAGTACTAATTGGGCACGGTTTGGCGGTTTTAATTATGAGCTGTATGTCAGTACTAATTGGGCACGGTTTGGCAGTTTTAATTATGAGCTGTGTGTCAGTACTAATTGGGCACGGTTTGGCGGTTTTAATTATGAGCTGTATGTCAGTACTAATTGGGCACGGTTTGGCGGTTTTATTTATGAGCTGTATGTCAGTACTAATTGGGCACTGTTTGGCGGTTTTAATTATGAGCTGTATATCAGTACTAATTGGGCACGGTTTGGCGGTTTTATTCATGAGCTGTATATCAGTACTAATTGGGCACTGTTTGGCGGTTTTATTCATGAGCTGTATATCAGTACTAATTGGGCACTGTTTGGCGGTTTTAATTATGAGCTGTATATCAGTACTAATTGGGCACGGTTTGGCGGAATTATTTAGCCACATGATGCAAGAGACCACCATAATGTAACCCTGAATGCGATATTTTGACAGTGTTATAAAGACTATAGACTCATTCTGGAACTATCTTGCTGTTCCTGGAATCTGCACAATACAGGACCATGGATAACGCCAGTGTAGGTCACAGATGTAATAGGGCTGGTCAGGGGGCTGTTTGTGGTTAGTCAGCGCCCGTCACAAAAACAAATCAGTGTCCTCAAGCAGAACCTGACATCAATGGTGGCCTCAGCAGGGGTCGTCATCTCATTATTCCTCTGTGCACCTGCTCCCTTCATCATCTGTCAATCCCCCTTCAATCCTCGATGACCATTTTCCTATTATTAACAGGCTGAATAATAAGGCTGAATAGTCCAGAACTAATCGGGCAAGTAAAAGACGGCGGCTATGTGATCTCATTTACAGCCACAGAAATGTCTTGAAAGCAGAGCTGTAGTTCATCACATACATTACATATTAGATGTAGCAGAGCTAAACTTGTCACTCCATGCTTTGGGACTTAATTACATGTGGATCAACTCTCGGGGGATTATTATGTCTATTATAAGTGAGGGAGCATCGCCTGATATAGATATTATACAAGGTTCTGCAACTTTCTCATATATTTTGCTTTTTTTTTTTTTTTTTCCAATTTTCAAGTCCTCTGCTTGCTGTCAGTGAATAGAAACATAATTATTGATATTATTTACATCTAGAAGCTGAAATGTTGTTTGATCCAACACAGTTCTGCGATTCCAAGGGTAGACCGAAGAAATCATGACAGTCTCAGGGCAATTAAAGGGAATCTGTCAGGTCAAAAATCCATATATAACTGCTATCATTTTTTTAATTCCTCGCTCTAAATTTTCTCTATTGATGTATTTATTTTATTTATATTTCCCACCTAAACTTCAAATAACGAGATTCATTCAATCTGTCAAGAACAGTGAGTGATCACTTAGTTCACTTAGCGGCCACCTGATTGGCCAGATGGCAAGGTCCTCGGTGAACCTGAGAGGACTTTGCAATCTGGCCAATCACGTGGCCGCTAGCGATCACATGATTGTGACGTGGCGGCATCTGATTGGCTATACTCGCAACGAGTACCGGGACCTACTCGTTGCGGGTATAACGATTCTCAATACTACGGTACTCGCTCATCCCTAATCTCAATGAATTAGAATATCATCAAAAAGTTCATTTATTTCAGTAATTCAATCCATAAAGTGACACACACATATTATATAGAGTCATTACACACAGAGGGATCTATTTAATGTGTTAATTTCTGTTAATGTTGATGATTATTGCTTATAGCCATTGAAAACCCAAATGTCATTATCTCAGAACATTAAAGTAGGGAGGATGAAGGGTTAAAAAACTGTGCTACCGTATTCCACGAGACATCAAAGAGTGAATATAGTATTGATTTATTAGTCAACGTGTGTCAGGCCTCCCTGAAACATGGCAACATAATATGGATTTGTCCTGAGGAAGGAGCTAGGGAGCCATGACACGCGTTGACTAATAAATCAATATTATATTCACCCTTTGATGTCTGGTGGAATACAGCAGTGCAGTGTTTAACCCTTCATCCCCCTACTCTATACGCACCACGCTGGGGACTGCAGCAGCCGTGATCTGCTTTTATAGTGGTTGTGGTTCTCCACAACCACACAAGGTGAAGCCTCTGATACCTATTTAGGTCATATTTTATCTCTCAGACCCTTCATCCTCCCTACTTTAATTTTCTGAGATAATGACCTTTGGGTTTTCATTAATCATCAACATTAACAGAAATAAACACTTGAAATAGATCCCTCTGTGTGTAATGACTCAATATAATGTATGCGTTTAAGTTTTTGTATTGAATTACTGAAATAAATGAACTTTTTAATGGTATTCTAATTCAGTGAGATGCAGCTGTATGTACAGCAGATGTGTGCACTACATGTATGGAGCAAGTGCAGGGGCTGTGTTTTGCCTCCAGCACCTGAATCTAACTGCTGTGATCAGAGACGGCTCAGAGGGCGGCAGTTTATCTCTTAGATGCCGCTGTCAATTTGCCATCAGGTTTTTGCTTCCCCATCTGATAGCAGCATTATGTAGAGACAAAGACCCTTATTCCAGCGATGTATCACTTATTGAGCTCCTTGTTGTCATCTTGATAAAATCACTGTTTCTCACTTCAGTACTAACAGTTATATGAATCTGTACCCCGCCCCCCATCAATGGTTATATAAAGCTCATGAATATGCTTGACTACCTGGCAGCATGCCAAGTGTTCCAGTAATGATAATCTCCTGCTGATAAAACAGTGATTTTATCAAAACTACACTAAGCAGCTCAGTAAGTGACACATCGCTGGAATAAGGGTCTCTGTCTCTACATTATGCTTCTCAGATTAGGTGGCACAAAACTGGTGACTAAATGCCAAAACATAAAAAGTAAAATTGCAAAAATGCAAAAATCTCTGCTTTTCGGCCCTTTTGTTTCACCCATCAAATCTTATAAAAAGAGATCAGGAAGTTGTAAGGAAACCAAAATTATAATGGTAAAAGCAACGTCTCGTGCTACAACAGAACGACCCCTGAAACAACTTTATCGACTGAAAACGAACTCATGGAAGATGATGAGGAAAAACACAAAGCAATGAGGGGCCCAATGGGACTCGTTCACCTAAGGGCCTCACATAAGTCTGCAACAGGCCCTGTATAGGAGGAATAGAGGAAGATTGCACCCAGACACTAGTGAATGAGGGGGTACGCTAGCACCCCTATGAAACTTTGGAAGACCCCAATAATAAATAGCACATAGAGTCTTCTGTTCTAGATTTGGTATTGGTGTCCAAGGGCAGCAACTAACATCTCAGAATCTGCCCCAGGGGAAAACTTTACTATTACTGACAGGAAGCAGAGATCTTGGAGGGGCAGAATATCCAACACAAAGAAACAACTGGTCTTTATTGGCCATGGCAGCCAATCACAGTGCGGCATTAATTTTGCATTCTGTTCTTCAAAAACTGCATTGTGATTGGTAACAAACAGGTTCTCCTTTATGAAAATCAGAGGAAGGCCTCATGGGAGCCAAGCACAGCTAGGCCTCATGGGAGCCAAGCACAGCTAGGCCTCATGGCAGCCAATCACAGCTAGGCCTCATGGCAGCCAACCACAGCTAGGCCTCATGGCAGCCAACCAGAGCTAGGCCTCATGGCAGCAAACCACAGCTAGGCCTCATGGGAGCCAACCACAGCTAGGCCTCATGGGAGCCAACCACAGCTAGGCCTCATGGGAGCCAACCAGAGCTAGGCCTCATGGCAGCAAACCACAGCTAGGCCTCATGGGAGCCAACCACAGCTAGGCCTCATGGGAGCCAACCACAGCTAGGCCTCATGGGAGCCAACCACAGCTAGGCCTCATGGCAGCCAATCACAGCTAGCCTTCATGGCAGCCAACCACAGCTAGGCCTCATGGCAGCCAACCAGAGCTAGGCCTCATGGCAGCAAACCACAGCTAGGCCTCATAGGAGCCAACCACAGCTAGGCCTCATGGGAGCCAACCACAGCTAGGCCTCATGGCAGCCAATCACAGCTAGCCTTCATGGCAGCCAACCACAGCTAGGCCTCATGGCAGCCAACCAGAGCTAGGCCTCATGGCAGCAAACCACAGCTAGGCCTCATAGGAGCCAACCACAGCTAGGCCTCATGGGAGCCAACCACAGCTAGGCCTCATGGCAGCCAATCACAGCTAGCTTTCATAGCAGCCAACCACAGCTAGGCCTCATGGCAGCCAACCAGAGCTAGGCCTCATGGCAGCCAACCACAGCTAGGCCTCGTGCAGCCAAACACAGCTAGGCCTCATGGCAGCCGATCACAGCTAGGCCTCATGGCAGCCAGCCACAGCTAGGCATCATGGCAGCCAACCACAGCTAGGCCACATGGCAGCCAACCACAGCTAGGCCTCATGGCAGCCAACCACAGCTAGGCCTCATGGTAGCCAACCACAGCTAGGCCTCATGGCAGCCAACCACAGCTAGGCCTCATGGCAGCCAACCACAGCTAGGCCTCATGGCAGCCAACCACAGCTAGGCCTCATGGCAGCCAACCACAGCTAGGCCTCATGGCAGCCAACCACAGCTAGGCCTCATGGAGCCAACCACAGCTAGGCCTCATGGGAGCCAACCACAGCTAGGCCTCATGGCAGCCAACCACAGCTAGGCCTCATGGCAGCCAAACACAGCTAGGCCTCATGGCAGCAACCACAGCTAGGCCTCATGGCAGCCAGCACAGCTAGCCTTTCATGGCAGCCAACCACAGCTAGGCCTCATGCAGCCAACACAGCTAGGCCTCATGGCAGCCAACCCACTAGCTAGCAACACTCCATGGCAGCCAACGCACCCAGCCATAGGCCTCATGGGAGCCAACCACAGCTAGGCCTCATGGCAGCCAACCACAGCTAGGCCTCATGGCAGCCGCCTCTATGGAAAAGTGACTCTATATCAGAGCGTTACTATTTAAGCAATTCCCCCATGTATTGTAAAGTGTATACACAGCAGACAGCAGCGGCCGCACAGCTCAGCATTATGCAACAACACGTAATGATGACAGGCTCATTCTGTGCATAGGACACATGACAGGATGCGGACACGACACAGCTCAGCCGGCGACCACGAGCCTGACATACAAAACCTCATGGACCACACATGTTATACAGACAGAGGAGAAGGGCCGAGTACGTGACCCTCAGCAGATATACAAGTTCAAAGACTGACAGAAAATGGCGGTGTCTGATCTATAGAAGGATAATATACACCAATATGCATATAGAATATACACAATATGGACAACACAATGTCACGTCCAGTGTAAAATCTCAACCAGGACCCTTGGAATCTGTCAGAAGGTTTTTGCTGCCTTATCTGAGAACATCATAATTTACGCAAAGAAAACCTGAATCCAACGATGTATCACACAGATTACTGGCTGCAGCTGTTCGGTCACAATCAAACAACTTAGTTTTAGCAATGTGGCAGAGCTGGGAGACCTGCAGCACCACCCCAGGCTCTATAAAGATTGTACATTGACAGTGAGGTGTCAGTGACAGCAGGGGGCTGCCCTGCTCATGACAAAGTTGTCCTGTAATGGTAATCATCAGGTGATAAGGCCTTTAGTTTATGTAAACAACTAGATGGGAGCCTGGTGGGCGGTGACATCATGATGGAGGCGGGCTCTAGGCACTGGGGACAGCATTCGCCTCTCCCCCCTGTCCGGTGTTTTTTCCCCCTCACTCTCTGCCTCCCCCCAGACCATGGTGCGGGCTGAGGTAGTGTCGGGTGAGTGCGGGGTGACCATGGTGCAGGCTGAGGTAGTGTCAGGTGAGTGCGGGGTGACCATGGTGCGGGCTGAATAAGTGCGGGATGACCATAGTGCGGGATGATCATGGAGCGGGCTGAGTGAGTGTGGCCTGAGTGCAGGGTGACCATGGTGCAGGCTGCGTGCAGGGTGAGGGCAGGCTGAGTACGGGCTGACCGTAGTGCGGGCTGAATGTGGTGCGGGCTGAGTGAGTGCAGGGTGACCATGGTGCGGGATGAGTGCGGGGTGAGCATGGTGCGGGGTGAGTGAGTGCAGGGGGAGTGTGGGCTAAGTGTGGGATGACAGTGGTGCCGGGTGAGTGAGGCGGGCTGAGTGAGGGCGGGCTGAGTGAGGGCGGGCTGAGTGAGGGCGGGCTGAGTGAGGGCGGGCTGAGTGAGGGCGGGCTGAGTGAGGGCAGGCTGAGTGAGGGCAGGCTGAGTGAGGGCAGGCTGAGTGTGGGATGACCATAGTGCAGGTTGAGTGCAGGTTGAGTGCAGGCTGAATGAGTGTGGGTTGACCGTGGTGCGGGCTGAGTGAGGACGGGCTGATTAAGGGCAGACTAAGTGAGGGCAGGCTGAGTGAGAGAGCAGGCTGAGTGCAGGGTGACCATCGTGCAGGCTGAGTGCAGGGTGAATGCAGGCTGAGTGCAGGGTGACCATGGTGCGGGCTGAGTGCAGGGTGAGTGCAGGATGACCATGGTGAGGGCTGAGTGCAGGGTGAGTGCAGGCTAAGTGCAGGGTAACCATGGTGCAGGATGAGTGCAGGCTGAATGAGTGCGGGCTGACCATGGTGCGGGCTGAGTGAGTGCAGGCTGAAAGTGCAGAGTGAGTGTGAGTGCGGGGTGACCATGGTGCGAGCTAAGTGAGTGCAGGGTGAGTGTGGTGTGACCATGGTGTGGGGTGAGAGTGAGCTGCCCCTACAGTACCTAGTTCTGATGCTGCTCTCTGCTCCTCCATCCGCTCTGCTCAAGATCCTGTGGTGACGTCATGATCATGTGACCTGGCTCTGTCCAAGATTATGATGTCACCACAGGTCCTGTAAGTCGGTCCCAGCTTATCAGCGGTGGGGGGCGATGGCTGGTGGGGGCTGCGGAGACGGGTGTAGTGGGGGAGGACTGCGTGGAATGGGTGGGGGCTCACCGGACGGGGAGCAGCGGCCGCCATATTTCCATACCCATCACTTGGTTGTGGAAATATGGCGCTGGCGGAAGTGACATAGGCGGACATCCAGACGGAAATGGAGGAGCCACTGAGTAATTATATATAGAGATAGTGCACAGGCCCTGAAAAGAGAGGCACAGTTGCCCTTTCTTTTTAACCCCTGCAGCATGCTGTACTCAGCTTACATAGCAAAAACCTGCTGACTAATTCCCTTTAACTGGACCCTTTTTAAAGGATAGAGGGGCATTTCAGGTCCCCAAGACTCCAGGGAAAGCACGGGTGCCCTCTTATGAAGGCTCATCTCCCCTGTTGCCCCCATTTTCCTCTCCCCAATCATGTTAATAGATGAACGATAAAGATAAAGAAGATATCAGAATTAAAGTCCTCCCAGATGTTGGGGCGCCAGAACTTGCTTTTCTTCATGTAAATACATGGATGTGGGACTAAATCATGTCCGCAATTGGGTTCTCATGAAAAAGATTGACTTTTACAGGATTTTTATTTTCGGCAAACTCCATTTTGATGCGGTCTGTGGTCTCAGAGAAATACAGATAAAAGAGTTGCAGACTCCCTTGTTATACCATCAGCTCACTGATAGATTCTCAGTTACCCCATTCTGCAGCCAACAATAGACGATGCAACAACGAGGCCATTGAATGTGCAAAAATGGTTAATGAACGATTGCAAAAGTTATTTTTTTGCCAAAAACACATGAATTTAGGTAAAAATAAAAAGTCAACCTCTTAAATTGGCAGCAGAATTTAGCTTGAATCAGCACAGTTTTGACAACAATCAGCATAGTCGCTTAACCTTGTTACAACACACCTGCTTCCAGGAATGCCCTTACCAATGTAAGAGGGTTTAGGGTGCGGAGAGTACATGGTCTTTATGTCTGTGCTTAAGAGTTGTACGTTTAATAATGTGTATGTGGCCACCTAGAGGTTAAAGGTAAAGACTGCTTCCCAGGTTATTAATAATAATTATTGATGCTCCTTAGGGGTGGGGCCCAGACTACAAAAAAAAAAGGGCCTGCAGTGGTAAATTAGCAGGGTGGAAGACACTTTGCTGAGACCACCAAATACACCCAACACATCTGAACTCCAGGTCAGGTAGTGCTGGGCGGAAGAGACCCACATATAGGGCAGTCCCCACTTCCGGCTTCAAGGAGGAGTTAGGTAAGTGGTGGCTGGTAACTTGGAGAGCTCTAGTCTGTACTGAGTCGCTTGAGAGATAGCATGGAGTGTGGGATGAAGTGCTAGGCCGCGGACCTGGTGAGACAAATCTGCTGCCAGCTGTTGACGTTGGGCAGAAGAGCTAGCTGCAGGAGGGGTACCAGCCCCCAACTCGATCAGGGATACTTCAGGACCAGTCATGAAGCTGGAGGTAACTGAGTTATGTTCAGAGGCTACTTTTGAGCATCTTCCTGAGGCTTGCGGGGCTATATAGGGTGAGAGGACCAAAGCCCTCGCTCGCAGGACCCGCAGCTACCTGCCTGGCAGGAAATGGTAACCACAGACACTGAGGAAAGGAAAGTGGTAGCATAGTGTCAAAACTGGGAAGTCAGCTGGAAGACCATATACCTTGTGCCTCAGCAAGGTGGACTCCAAATATCTCTGGGCTGGCCAGGCTGCGCTCCTGGTGAACATTGTACCCCGGCTGGGTTGTAATCTTCAACTACTTCAAGTAAAGGGCAAGAACCACAAAGACTGTTGTTGTCATCTGCTGCTTTCTGCGTCCTCCTGCACCACTCCCCTCGTCCCTTTCCTGTGCACCACTATCCCATCCATCTTCTTCACCTTCCAAGGGATTTGTGCCCTGGCTGGAGAGGGTATGCCACCTGGCTGCCCTACTATCTCCCCTTTGAAGCCCCCACAGTAGCCCCTGGTCACCTATGGTCAGAACTCCAGCTGGCGTCACAAACGATTATCCTCAGTACATATCCCATTTAACATGTCTGATCAGGGCCACGACCTCTGGGGACAACCACTGTGACTCCTGGACTGTTTGGTTAAATACCCCGGCCCTTAGGCCCACGACACCCGTGACTACCATGGCCCGTACAGCTGGCCACTCAACACCTATAACAACCACTTTTCGGCAGCGTTTACTAGAACCCCGTCCTCTTTTCAGCCTAGGTGTTTATGAAAACCCTTTAATCTGAAATATGCAATAATCCCACACCAATCAGTCCCATGCATGCCGAAGTAAAGGATTTGTAAAATACTTTGTCTATACCTGTGTATCTACCGGGGTTACAAAGATACAACTCTCAGCACGTTCTTACAGCAGGGGAGATCATTATACAAGACGGGAAAGAGACAGAGCGATGTAAAGAGCTACTGCCAACTTCAAAGTGCTTTATATCATCTCCTAAAATGCACTGCTTAGTCATGCACCTTGGAAAGACGCCGGTTCCACCATCTTGTCGCATATTTTCAAGAGATCAGGGATCTGTGTATAGGAATCCATTATTCCATCTGTAGCTGCCAAAGCTATAAATGAACAACACTAAGCCATATTGTGATTCATGGGAGTTTATCCAGGGGCAGACATTATATATGCATAAGGTCCTAATACTAATCAAGTATTGGGTCCTCTAAGGGTTACATCTCTCATCAGGGCCGCCATTAGGGCCTCACAAGCCTAACACCTGTAAGGGGCCCGGGTGGAATAGGCCAGGATTAGGACTCAGAGACACTTACAGCCTGGGGCATTACCTACAACTCAAATTAAAATAATATTATTCATATATTATTTTAGTCCATAGGGGGCAGTATAATAGTAGTTTGGTTATTTTGAGCTGTATTCGACAATATTGGAAATCTACAAGTCCCATGACGATGTGAGTTATAACTTTGGAACAGCGGAGCCACTATCCACACTTCATGTAAAATCTAAATATCCCAATCTCAAGCCGCCTCACCTCAAAGTCTTCCCAACGAAGAGGGGGTCTGGTGGGATGTTTGTTGTCCAGTAGAATTTGTAGGGTGATATTGAGCACGGCTTCTTCCGTTAGATCCTGATGAGTGAAAGATCCCCAGGTGAAGGACAGGAACTTAGACCAGAAATTTGGGAAGAAGGCAAGGCCACCTGGTATGGCCAGGCCCCAGAGGAACAAGAAGGGGAGGAGCATGGGGAAGGAGATGATTACGGATCCTTCATTGAGAGCACCTGCGTAGAATAAGATGGTCCATACATTAGTGTACACTTACATAAAGATCCTTTATCTGTCAGTAAGATCAAATCCATCCCTCCCTTTCCCCCAAATCACATACATGGACATACAGTTCTTTGAAATTTGAATCCATTGACACCTCTACATCTTCTATCTGTTGCTGCATTTCCAGAAAATCAGCATTTTAATTCATATGTTAAAGAGATATTATGTGTTTTGGGTTTAATGTAAAGCAGGTCTGGAAAGAAAGAAAAACAAAAGTGCAATACGGTCTCAATTGCAAGAGAATAGGGAGACAAAAGGCACAACTCCTGCAAGAACAGGCTGCTGCAGATCCTCGGTATGTAGAGGTAACCCAAGATTAAAATGGATGTAGTCATTGCTAACGAAGGTCCAATGAGGCACAGAAGACAAGAAATGATAACGGTCAACGCGTTTCAAAACCCACCCGTTAAACCTCAAGTGCTTTGGGTGAGACAGAGCACTCAAGGAGCCACTCCCCTCCTGAGGCTGATCCCCAACCAGCGCCAACCACTTCTGCTTCATTGAGGTGACATCAGAAACCTGGCAAAGAACTTCACCAGTGAGCTTCAAACCAAGCTAAAGAAGATGGTGCGGGTGGGAAAACAAGCATGGCAGGTAGATGCTCGGGAGGTGCTCTGTTGCAGCCCATAGCACTTAAGAACTCACTTGCATATGAAATGAAAAAAGCAACATTTCTCGGGAATGCAGCAACAGATAGCAGATATAAAAGGTGTTGACGATTTTAGCTTTTACAGACCTGCCTCACTATATATGTAGATTGGGGTGGTTTATTTTACTGTCATATTTACCTGGTTAGTGTACTTTGTTTTATCATCTCACCATTTTCGAGGTCTTCGAGACACTTACATCCAGACTGAAAACAGTATAAGTACTCATTCGTTTTGGGTTAATGTGCTGAACACAGGGATCCCAAGGGATCTGTGAGCAGCGCCTCCACAGGTGAAATGAAGCATTACATAGAGGTCATAGAAATCTATGGGATATCGATGTAAAGTCAAGAAAGACTTCATTGCTGCTTCTTAGTCTGAAGAGGCATCTGAGTGAGAATACCCCATTTAATATCCCAATTTGAGTCGCCATTTTTTGCAATGTTCCCCCATATTGACGGGATTTTGTTGAATTTGGAGTTAACGTGCCGCTTTCACATCTCATTAGGAACGCCAAGCGTCTTTTATCACCTATCTGACTGCCGCCCCCACCTCAAACCGCTAATATATACCCTACACCCCTCCTCGCACACTGAATAAGCTCCATCACAAACAAAGCCTCCTGCCACATAATTACAGCCTCCGACCCTGTATTACATACGTGGAGCTCACACTCTATTATTAATGCGATGACGGCGGAGGAAGGGGGGGGACAAGCTGAGAAACGTGAGACAATGAATGACAATATTCAGCCCGGCTCTATGGTTTATACACTTGACATTCTATTTTTTAAATTTGATGGAGAATTAATATTCCAATCATTAACTATGGGGTGGATGACTGCTGGTCTCTATTGACCTACAGTAGACCGGACAGTGGAATCAGTGCAGGTATTTAGAATGGATTTACGATGATCTACCGGTAGGATCAGGGATCAATCAGATCACACAATAGAGCTTATCGCTCTCCCGCTTATCACACGACCGCTCCCCGATTGCGATGTTTTTACAGGTGTAACATGATACACGAATACCTGGAGGAGGTGAGAATTTCACAGCTACGCACCTTGTAGGAGCAGGTGCCAGAAGAAGAAGAAGAAGAAGAAGAAGACGACTCCTATTTATAGTCACAAAGTCAAGTGCAAACACATAATCCTCAACATTGAGACACCAAGAAGGAAAAGTCTTATCATTATGGATCCTGTGATCTTCATAATTGCAGGTAGTAGAGTGCACACTGCTATGTATAGAGCCTTACTGTATACAGGTAGTAGAGTGCACACTGCTATGTATAGAGCCTAACTGTATACAGGTAGTAGAGTGCACACTGCTATGTATAGAGCCTAACTGTATACAGGTAGTAGAGTGCACACTGCTATGTATAGAGCCTTACTGTATACAGGTAGTAGAGTGCACACTGCTATGTATAGAGCCTTACTGTATACAGGTAGTAGAGTGCACACTGCTATGTATAGAGCCTAACTGTATACAGGTAGTAGAGTGCACACTGCTATGTATAGAGCCTTACTGTATACAGGTAGTAGAGTGCACACTGCTATGTATAGAGCCTAACTGTATACAGGTAGTAGAGTGCACACTGCTATGTATAGAGCCTTACTGTATACAGGTAGTAGAGTGCACACTGCTATGTATAGAGCCTAACTGTATACAGGTAGTAGAGTGCACACTGCTATGTATAGAGCCTTACTGTATACAGGTAGTAGAGTGCACACTGCTATGTATAGAGCCTAACTGTATACAGGTAGTAGAGTGCACACTCCTATGAATAGAGCCATATTGTATACAGGTAGTAGAGTACACACTCATATGAATAGAGCCAGACTGTATACTGGTAGTAGAAAGTACCCTCCTATGTATAGAGTCATAAAGGTAGTAGAGTGCACACTCCTATGTATAAAGCCATAGTGTACACAGGTAGTAGAGTGCACACTCCAATGGATAGAGCCATTGTATATAGGGGTAGTAGAATACACACTACCTTGTATAGAGCCATATGGCATACAGGTAGTAGAGTGAACACTCCTATGTATAGAGCTATACAAATAGTAGAGTGCACACTCCTATGTATAGAGCCATAGTGTATACATGTATAGAGCCATAGTATATACAGGTAGAGTACACACTACCTTGTATCGAGCCATATGGTATACAGGTAGAAGAGTGCACACTCCTATGTATAGAGCCATAGTGTACACAGGTAGTAGAGTACACACTCCCTTGTATAGAGCCATAGTGTATACAGGTAGTAGAGTACACACTCCCTTGTATAGAGCCATAGTGTATACAGGTAGTAGAGTACACACTCCCTTGTATAGAGCCATAGTGTATACAGGTAGTAGAGTACACACTACCTTGTATAGAGCCATAGTGTATACAGGTAGTAGAGTACACACTCCCTTGTATAGAGCCATAGTGTATACAGGTAGTAGAGTACACACTCCCTTGTATAGAGCCATAGTGTATACAGGTAGTAGAGTACACACTACCTTGTATAGAGCCATAGTGTATACAGGTAGTAGAGTGCACACACTTATGTATAGAGCCATAGTGTATACAGGTAGTAGAGTGCACACACTTATGTATAGAGCCATAGTGTATACAGGTAGTAGAGTACACACTACCTTGTATAGAGCCATAGTGTATACAGGTAGTAGAGTGCACACACTTATGTATAGAGCCATAGGTATAGCAGAGTGCATTCTGCTATATACAGATCTATACATGGACACACAGTTAGGCATTCTCTCTTCATATGTAGATCTCATACATACGATAGAAAACAGTGTGTACGAAACTATCTTCATCGCATCATGCAATTGACGAAACGTGCTCCTGTCTAAATCCATATTGTGCTCATATAGACAAGTGTGCGCTTCTAGGCTCGCATCTATACAGCGCACACTTATAAAAGTGTGCACTCGCTGCTCACAAGTAGTCAAGTGCAGAGGTCTATGTCTGTGTGTAAATGTTAGGAAACATATATATATTATATATACAGTAGATCCATATTGTACACATGTATACAGACGACGGACAGACACGGCCAAGTGCACGCTATATTCAGACCCACACTGTACACACACAGTGCAATCAGCAGAAGTTGTGTGTCACACACCCATGTTAACCCTTCGTGCCCCCCCCTCAGCATGTCGTGCACTACCTCCATACATTAATGTGAATGTCTTTGGCACACCTTATCATTGCTGTGTCACCGGTCGCTGCTTCCATCATCTCTTCCGCACCTGCAGTCCTCGCTGCCGCCGTCGCCTCGCACCAATTTCTAATCTCCAAGTTTACAGTGGCCACTTCGGAGTGTTTATCAGCCCAATAGATGACAGCAGGTCCCTCCTTCCGCCTTAAAGGGCCAGCTGCACATTATATTTCATCTGAAGAGTCACTTTTTTTTGTGTCTGTGGGGAGACGAGCAGAGTCATACAGAGGAATAGAAGATAAAAGAAGGAAGCAAATCACTCGTAAGAAACGCAGCCACAATGACGCGGCGCCGCAGAACGACACGTCCGTACATAACTAATAACAGGATTTTATGTTTCTTTAATTGCACGAATTTAAAGAAAAAAAAAATTATAATCTGGACCTAAAACAGACTGTGGCTGGGGCGCGCCCCCTTTATCCCCCTTCTTTGTGTTTGTGCCTCTCTTTTGTGTTACAGGTCACAACTCCTTTGTGCTCCCACAAAAACCCAAAGCGGGGGGGAGCGTGAGAAAAAGCCCAAACACCAACCCCTCCAGGAATAGTAAAGCCTTCACCTCCCTACACGGAGAAGAGGAATAAAGGCGCCACACCAGGCTGGGCAGACAGGGCGGTATAAGCCGTGGTGCAGGAACCACAAGAGCTGACACTCTATTCACCCACCACGCGCCATATTACAGGAAACCCTAAGCTCTCCCATTAGTTTATTGCAGATCTTAGAACATATACCGCCATTCTATCCACATTACCGCACAATCGTGCACTTGCCATGTCCCTAAGTCCTTGTTATTTGCAGCGTGAACAGGATTAGGCAGTGAAGCAGCGTCATGGGACCGGGCCCCGCAGAGAGGACGGACGCTCACAGCAACCAATTAACTCTTATGTCTTCTCATAAAGGCTTCGGGTTTATTTTCTTGCCTCCTTCCATATTGACCCTTTATTATACAGGTGTTCTTTACACCGTGATATACACCTGATGGTAACATGCAGAGACTTCTCACACCTCATTTCTTAAAAGCCATTGTGCACACATACAGCTGCATCTCAATGAGTGAGAACATCAGCAAAAGTTCATTTATATCAGTAATTCAATACATAAAGTGACACCCATATATTATATAGAGTCATTACACACAGAGGGATCTATTTCATGTGTTTATTTATGTTAATGTTGATGATTAATGAAAACCCAAAGGTCATTATCTCAGAAAAATTAAAGTAGGGAGGATGAAGGGTCTGAGAGATAAAATATGACCTCAATAGGTATCAGAGGCTTCACCTTGTGTGGTTGTGAGAGTCACAACCACTATAAAAGCAGATCACGGCTGCTGCAGTCCCCAGCGTGGTGCATATAGAGTAGGGAGGATGAAGGGGTAAACACTGCGCTGCCGTATTCCACCAGACATCAAAGAGTGAATATAATATTGATTTATTAGTCAATGTGTTTCAAGGCTCCCAGGCTCCTTCTTCAGGCCAATCAATATCATAGTCAGGTTTCTGGGAGGCCTGAAACGCGTTAATAAATCAATATTATATTCCCCTTTACAGTAGATAAAGGATCCACCATTCACAATAGATATCACATCTCACCTCCTCCTGTACAATGACTGATAACACCTCTATATACAATAGATAACACAGGATCCACCATTCACAATAGGTGATGTCACAGCTCACCTCCTCCTCCTGTACAATGACTGAGAACACCTCTATATACAGTAGATAACACAGGATCCACCATTCACAATAGGGGATATCACAGCTCACCTCCTCCTGTACAATGACTGATAACACCTCTATATACAGTAGATAACACAGGATCCACCATTCACAATAGGTGATATCACAGCTCACCTCCTCCTCCTGTACAATGACTGATAACACCTCTATATACAGTAGATAACACAGGATCCACCATTCACAATAGGTGATATCACAGCTCACCTCCTCCTCCTGTACAATGACTGATAACACCTCTATATACAGTAGATAACACAGGATCCACCATTCACAATAGATGATGTCACAGCTCACCTCCTCCTGTACAATGACTGATAACACCTCTATATACAGTAGATAACACAGGGTCCACCATTCACAATAGATGATGTCACAGCTCACCTCCTCCTGTACAATGACTGATAACACCTCTATATACAGTAGATAACACAGGATCCACCATTCACAATAGATGATGTCACAGCTCACCTCCTCCTGTACAATGACTGATAACACCTCTATATACAGTAGATAACACAGGGTCCACCATTCACAATAGATGATGTCACAGCTCACCTCCTCCTCCTGTACAATGACTGATAACACCTCTATATACAGTAGATAACACAGGATCCACCATTCACAATAGGTGATATCACAGCTCACCTCCTCCTCCTGTACAATGACTGATAACACCTCTATATACAGTAGATAACACAGGATCCACCATTCACAATAGGTGATATCACAGCTCACCTCCTCCTGTACAATGACTGATAACACCTCTATATACAGTAGATAACACAGAATCCACCATTCACAATAGGTGATATCACAGCTCACCTCCTCCTGTACAATGACTGATGACACCTCTATATACAGTAGATAACACAGGATCCACCATTCATAATAGATGATATCACAGCTCACCACCTCCTCCTTCCTGCAGAATGGACTCAGCACTTTCCCATAGATAATGAAGGTTACAGCCTTATGTTTCTAATGGTCTATATGGCCGCTGTGAAGCATACCACTTTAGATCACATGTACACGTACGCTACTATGATCGTGCAATGTAATGAATGACTACAAATAACGCCTCTGTCTGCGGAGGACCCTGCTGGCCCTAGATTACACAAAAAGCCCATTACTTTGTGTGGGAACCATGCCATGCCTTATTACTCCTGCGGAGGCGCTGCAGGATTCTCATATACATTACAGCTGATTGTGTAATGACTCAATGTGATCATTTGATTATCCGGACTCCCCGATTACAATGATGGATAGCCCAAAGCCGATGACCCCTCACACATTTTGGTGGCTCTCTCTCAGAGCGATGGCGGCTTCTTTCACCTCTGTCTTGTTCTCGCTTCCTCTGCTCCAGACTGACAACACCAAACCAATGTACTTCCTTACCGTGAAGAGGAAGGCATTATGGTTATTATCTGGCACTTTCCCCTCTACCAGAGCTGACTTGGACACTATATAGCGGTCATATGCTCCGGGGCACAGCAGGCGGTAGATGGCGTCCTAAGGCTCTGCATAGAAATATAAGTGTCTGCTATAGGTAACCAGATCACATTGTTTTCTTAGAACTAGTTATCATGAAGATCTATTAATATGCCGACATTAGTGACAGTCGGGACAGTTTGTTCAGTGTTAATTAACCCAATCATTGACTTTTCGCTACTAAATCTTTAAGATTTTTTTCTTTCGCTCCAATGAATGTGAATAGGATTGCCGAGACATCATTCACAAGCATGGGATACGGCTTCCATGGGTGAGGTCCTAAGCGATATTCCCATCCTTAGAAGTGTTCACCATTTATAGAAATCAGAGATACCGCGCCAATCGATGGTGATCTGATCAATCCCAACTATGGGGTACTGCAGTGGATCAATGTTGAGATGTGTGCCTCCACTACATTCACTGTCTATGGAGCTGCTGTGACAGTGGAGTAGACCGCTCAGCTTTTTCTTGCAGTCCTGTAGACAATGGATGGAGCAGAGGTGTGCATGTCCAGCTGCTACCCCATTCCCTGTCTATGGAACTGCTGCAACAGTAAAGTAGAGCTCAGCTATTTCTTGCAGTCCTGTAGACAATAGACTAAGCGGACGTATGCATATCCAGCTACCGCCCCATTCACTGTCTATGGAACTGCTGCGACAGTAGAGTAGAGCTCAGCTATTTCTTGCAGTCCTGTAGACAATGAATGGAGCAGAGGTATGCATATCCAGCTACCGCCCCATTCACTGTCTATGGAACTGCTGCGACAGTAAAGTAGAGCTCAGCTATTTCTTGCAGTCCTGTAGACAATGGATGGAGCGGATGTGTGCATGTCCAGCTACACTCCATTCAAATGGGAGTCTATAATGCCTAATTCTGAGGATCACAATGAGAGGAGGAAAGCAGCAGAGCAAACAACTGCAATAGGGTGCGATCTGAGGAGACACGTGAAATTGAAGAGGATTGGCTCACCTTATGGGGTTGTGAACACACAACACTGATGGGATTTGGAATGTGTGGTAAGGACCAAGAGCCATGGATCAAGGATATTGAGGGGAAAACAAGCTCCAGTACACAGATGTGGATTATTGAAGTCATGTAACCTGCTCATCTGGGTGCCACCATGTAAGGTTACTTGCTTGTCTCCTGCTGAAGTTGGATTAGTTTGAAACGTGTCGAATAAATCCCCCATAACCACATCTGTGTACTGTGATTTCTTTGCAGCAGCGCAGATTACCCCAAACTTCACAGGTGCAGTTTAGTCTATATATTTCTACGTTCTCCAAAGTCTTCATCAGGACACCACTATGTAAGGTGACCTGGCGACATCCTGATGAAGAGGTCGGATTACTTAGAAACGTGCAGACTAAAACCGCACCTGTGAACTATGGTTAAATTCTGCGCTGCTGCAAAAAGGGACCAAGCACCACACATGGATTATGTGCTTATGAGCTGCTTATTAGTTGCGTTTCAAAGTATTCCAATGTCATCATGATACCTGATGAAGACGTTGGATTACTTCGAAATGTGTCGTATAAACCGCCCATAATCCGCCTCTGTGCCCTTTAACCCATTTTTTGCAGCGGCGCAGATTAAACCACATTTTTTCCTTAATATCCCAAGTTCTCAGACCACCACTGATCAGGTGTCCATTATGTGGATCGCTGATAACCTCTAAAGATTGCAAGAATCCTTTACAATGTGTGCACATTTCTCACTCTGGAGTTTGATACATGTGGCACATATTCACACTTCCTTTTGTCTGGATCATTTCATCCTTAAATTTGGCCAAATTTTTGCACCCAGTGACCCGCATAAAGCCCCACCCTCTTTGTATTGACCACACCCAATTTCAGATAAACCCCACCCTCTTTGTACTGACCACACCCAATTCCAGATAAACCCCACCCTCTCTGTATTGACCACACCCAATTCCAGATAAACCCCACCCTCTTTGTATTGACCACACCCAATTCCAGCTAAACCACACCCTTTTTGTAGTGACCACACCCAATTCCAGATAAACCACACCCTCTTTGTATTGACCACACCCACTTCCAGCTAAACCACACCCTTTTTTGTAGTGACCACACCCAAATTCAGATAAACCACGCCCTCCTGACTATCAGGGCATCTAAAATATCTATGGTGGCACATACACCAGTTTTGGTGCAAATTGCTCTATCAATAGTGCAGTAGTGAAGTATTAATAATGGAACACATGGGAGTAATGTGGACAGAGTAACTTTTCTTACCATTGATAGTGAATGAGAACATTTGCATTTATAACCAGTTGCTTACTATAGCTTGGTCTGAGCTAAAAGTCAAAGGATGTTTAAGAGTAGATAAAACTGTAGCAAATCCTCAGCTGTGAAACAAGAGCAGGACCAGCTACAAATGTGATGTCTCCAGAAATATGTTAGATTAAGACATTATAGGAAAAAACATGGCGCCATTGTGACCAATTTAATCATATTTTTTGCTATTTAGTTAGATTATTATTCATTTTGCTTGTCCAGATGGATGGGCCCTTGATATAAAAGAAACTGATGGGAGAAGATCTGAAGAATCCAACTCTTCACCGATTCATCCCCATTGATTGTGTCCTCGGACCCCCAGGAACCACACACCGAGTCTTCCCTGGTTCTACAGGATTTATTACTGACAAACACCATTGTATTTTTCTTCTCTACAAAAGATAAAAGTTCAGGAGCAGCATCAGGGCCAGCGAGACTGGGAATAGTGGACCCTACACCCCCATCCTCTGGAAGCTGCTCATCGCCTCCTCCACCTTCTGGTATTCTGTCTCAAACTGCTTCATCTGAGGGAAAACAAAAAGAATGGAGATAAATGAGGCGGAAGGTCACAGGCAGTACAATGACAGGCACACAGTGATGTCACAGGCGGTACAATGACAGGCACACAGTGATGTCACAGGCGGTACAATGATAGGCACACAGTGATGTCACAGGCGGTACAATGAGAGGCACACAGTGATGTCACAGGCAGTACAATGACAGGCACACAGTGATGTCACAGGCAGTACAATGACAGGCACAGTGATGTACAGGCAGTACAATGAAGGCACACAGTGATGTCACAGGCAGTACAATGATAGGCACACAGTGATGTCAAGGCAGTACAATGATAGGCACACAGTGATGTCACAGGCAGTACAATGACAGGCACACAGTGATGTCACAGGCAGTACAATGATAGGCACACAGTGATGTCACAGGCAGTACAATGATAGGCACACAGTGATGTCACAGGCGGTACAATGACAGGCACACAGCGATGTCACAGGCAGTACAATGATAGGCACACAGTGATGTCACAGGCAGTACAATGATAGGCACACAGTGATGTCACAGGCAGTACAATGACAGGCACACAGTGATGTCACAGACAGTACAATGATAGGCACACAGTGATGTCACAGGCAGTACAATGAGTGGCACACAGTGATGTCACAGGCAGTACAATGACAGGCACACAGTGATGTCACAGGCAGTACAATGAAGGCACACAGCGATGTCACAGGCAGTACAATGACAGGCACACAGTGATGTCACAGGCAGTACAATGACAGGCACACAGTGATGTCACAGGCAGTACAATGACAGGCACACAGTGATGTCACAGGCAGTACAATGAGTGGCACACAGCGATGTCACAGGCAGTACAATGATAGGCACACAGTGATGTCACAGGCAGTACAATGATAGGCACACAGTGATGTCACAGGCAGTACAATGATAGGCACACAGTAATGTCACAGGCAGTACAATGATAGGCACACAGTGATGTCACAGCATAAGTGAAAGGCACAAAGTAATGTCACAGGCAGTACAATGAGCAGCACACAGTGATGTCACAGGCAGTACAATGACAGGCACACAGTGATGTCACAGGCAGTACAATGATAGGCACACAGCGATGTCACAGGTAGTACAATGATAGGCACTCAGTGATGTTACAGCATAAGTGAAAGGCACAAAGTAATGTCACAGCATAGGGGAAAGGCACACAGTGATGTTATAATGCAGTAGTGTATGGGTGATGCAGACCGCAGTACTACGCCCCCTGTAGGCAGACAAGGGCACAGGTTTGCTCTCACCTTCTCAGAGTCTTGTTGTTGCACCGGGGCAGGCACCTTGCTGCTGTAATCTGCGCCTCCCACCCGCTCACGTAACTTCTCCAGCTGTCGGCTCAGCTCTGTCTTCTTCACCTGCAGCTTCGCCATCTCTTTCTCCAGATCAATAAGTCCCTGCAGGTAAAGACTGTAGATAAATACAAGCTCTTGGGGGTTTCTAGAATACGTCCACACACCGGGATGCCGCACCACAGAGTGCAGACAGGTGGGCAGCGGGGACTGGAGACCGCGCTCCATCTGTGGCCGTCTGCAGACATTTCTTATTACCTTGAGAACCAGGTAAACGGTGGCCTTGTCAGACGCGGTGTTGACGGCGCTCCCCTCTGGCGCCGGGTCCGTGGGCTCAAGAATGATCAAGGAGAGCGATGACGAGAGGACGGTGATGTACGAGGTGTGGGCCACAACCACCGCCTTGGTGTCTGCATCCTGACATTTCACGTAACCTGTCAGAGGAGAACATGTAAAGCATGGTGGAGACGATGACCTGCCATCTCGTCCCTAATGACCTCGTGTCTCCCGCATCAACAGTGAAGGACAATGCCCTCTATAGTGTTTATACACTGACCTGATCATTGTCAGATAAAGCATGAACGGTATGTTTTTATGATTACGAAGGATTAATATTCAACCAACTATTATGGTGATAACAATGGAGAACGGCCGGATTTAGCACAAGACAGAGCAAAGTCCATACCTGGTGCAAGGTCCTCCGGGGACTGAGGCTTAGCGACTCGCTATATACATGTATACAATACTGGATCAACTGGCAGATGGCACAATACAAGCGGAGGACATTACAGCACACGATCACAGATGATTCTATTTGTGACCAAAACATTTCACATCTGTTATTTTAAAGAATGTTTTATTTCAAAGAAAGAATCATCTATGATCCCGTGCTGTAATGTCTGTATACTCTATTGTGTCCTCCCTCCAATAGATGGGATATGTTCAGACCATGTCCCTGTACGGTCAGACACATCCATTACACAGTACATAGCAGGGACACATATATAAGATTATCTCAGCACAGGAGATGGGGTATGATCAGACCATGTCCCTGTACAGTCAGACACATCCATTACACAGTACATAGAAGGGACACATATATAAGATTATCTCAGCACAGGAGATGTGGTATGATTAGACCATGTCCCTGTACGGTCAGACACAACCATTACACAGTACATAGCAGGGACACATATATAAGATTATCTCAGCACAGGAGATGTGGTATGATCAGATCATGTCCCTGTATGGTCAGACACATCCATTACACAGTACATAGCAGGGACACATATATAAGATTATCTCAGCACAGGAGATGTGGTATGATCAGACCATGTCCCTGTACGGTCAGACACATCCATTACACAGTACATAGCAGGGACACATATATAAGAATATCTCAGTACAGGAACATTTTTATTAAACATCCAATTGTGGGAATTAATATTATTTTAAGATCTATTGATTAAAGTGAACTTTGTTCGTGGGAAATTCTCATTAAGATCAAGGTCCAACTTCTACCAGACCTGTACCAGGATGTACTCACAGTCAGCCTTTGTCTTGGTGAGATTATAATCCGCCCGCAGAGACCGGATAGATTTCACAATGAGCAAAGCCAGATCCATATTTCTGTCTATCTCTTCGTCTCGCCAATGAAACTATGGAGGAAAAACAAAATGACGGCCAGGCCATTATTACAATAATTCCACTTTTTCTTCATCACTCTTGAGGAGTGACGGTTTCCCATCCTGGCCTCATCGATCTTTTTATTACATTACGACAAGAACACCCAGTGTCGGCAATTTTAATCCTTTAATTAGCAGGTTCCTCTGTTTCATTTTTAACCCACAGAGAGGATTTGCTTAGGTAGGGACCCAGTGAAGAGATGCACCTTGACGCTGGCTGCTGGGCTCACATAAGACCTTTTTATATGCCGCTTTCTCAATTTGTTATCTGTATTTCCTTAGCAGTATATTCCTATTATTCATAGATTGCATGCCTACTTATTTCAGAGTACAACTGACTATTTGTTTTCTACCGCAGACAGCTCCCCGGCTGACCTAAGGATCTATGCGGTATTACATCTTAGTCCTATGGACTGCAGTATAACTCAGCTGCAATACCCGACTCAGCCCTTAAGCACCCTGTGGCGCTCTTTCTGTTGTGTTTTCTCATCCAGTAGAACCATGATGTGTCAATATTAGCAGTCACCTCAGTAGCATCAGGATAAGGAGTGACAGATATACTGGGGAACGTCTCTGCCGGACGGCGGGGGAGTCTCTGGTAAAGTTCTTCAGTGAGGAACGGCATGATGGGTGAGAGGAGTCTGAGGCCGGCGTCCAGGCAGGTGTACAGCGTGTTCCTTGCTACGGCTATGGCGACTTCATCCGTGCCATAGAACAAGGGCTTCAAACACTCCTGAAGAAGGAGACAAGAAGGATGAGGAGAGGACGGAGAGACAAAGATGATGGAAAGATGCCATCAAGGTAGGTGTCCTTACCAGGTAGACATCGCATAGATCGTACAGCCAGAAGTTGTACACGGCTGTGGTGATCCCTGGGAAGTCGTAAGTCTGGAAGCCGGTGCTGCACAGCTCCACCGCTAAACTGAGACGACTCAGGATCCAAAGATCGGCCAGACTCTCCTGTCCTGAGGGCTGACACACAAGAGGACATAGGTAAGTACGACATAGGTAAGTACGCCGCTCGCCCAGACCGGTGAAGAGTAAGTCTTCATTACTGGCTCCCTGCCATACAGACCGATGTCTGCACCGTGCCCATGACACGCTGCATGAGGCTGCACAGGAGGAAGTGCGCACCCTCGCACCGCGTGGGACTCACCTAGAGTAGCCTGACCAGGACTATATGAGCTGAGCAAGATTTGGCAAATAACTAACACGTTCAATCCACAACCCCCCTCACCACCACCGCTCACCAGTGATGACGGCGGAGGGGTGTAATCATCCCCCAGGCCTCGCATGGCGAACTTAGTTGCGTTCCAGAGCTTGTTGCAGAAATGACGGTAACCGAGGATCCTGTTCACATCCAAGTTAATATCTCGGCCTGAAAGGAAATGTTTGGTCAAATAGCAAACCACTTAAACTTATTGACCATCATTATAGGATTGTTTTGTTTTTTTAATTATGCACTGATAAATTTCTTAGTATATTTTAATAGTGTTAAGTGATAATGCAATGCCTGCAGCCACCACTAGGGGGAGCTCCCTGTATATAGAGATACATGAGAAGATTCTGTCTGCAGCCACCACTAGGGGGGAACTCCCTGTATACAGAGATACATGATAAGATCCTGTCTGTAGTCACCACTAGGGGGAGCTCCCTGTATACAGACATACATGATAATATTCTGTCTGCAGTCACCAGTAGGGGGAACTCCCTGTATACAGAGATACATGATAAGATCCAGTCTGCAGTCACCACTAGAGGGAGCTCTCTGTATACAGAGATACATAAGATTCTGTTAGCAGTCACAACTAGGGGGAGCTCCCTGTATACAGAGATACATAAGATCCTGTCTGCAGTCACAACTAGGGGGAGCTCCCTGTATACAGAGATACATGATAAGATCCTGTCTTTAGCCACCACTAGGGGGAGCTCCCTGTATACAGAGATACATGATAAGATCCCGTCTTCAGCCACCACTAGGGGGAGCACCCTGTATACAGAGATACATGATAAGATTTTGTCTGCAGTCACCACTAGGGGGAGCTCTCTGTATACAGAGATACATAAGATCCTGTCTGCAGTCACCACCAGGGGGAGCGCCCTCTATACAGAGATACATCATAACATCCTGTCTGCAGTCACACAACAGACCTTTGGGGGCCATTCAACATTTAAACACACTTTTGTAAATGCTGATTTTCCCTCCAACTGCTAAAAATTACCCCCAGTTACAAGGTAGATTCAGCTTGCAGGCTTGCATCTCAGAGCTGATCTGGGTCTGCTATGACCCAGAAGCTCCTGCTCTCCGGCCACCCTGCAATTATTGGGATCATAGGAGGAAGGGATAACACCTCTTACTAAACTGTACTCACAGCGTTTGTCCTGTATAGACCGATCAGGAAGACAGGGATGGTAATAAACCGTCTCTGCCTGCTCTATGAGAACTCTGACCACCTCTGACAGCCGGCTCACGGCTCTTGCAGTGGGTACGACCTCCGAGCAGCTGTTGATTCTCCAAAGATGTTTTAATACAGTCATCACCCTGACGTTTTATAACATTAGGTGGTCCGCAAGCAGTTCAGGTTAACTGTATGACTCTGATAACTGAACACTTACCCTGACTGGTGTATGCGCACAAAGCAAATCTCAGGGCATCTGTCCCGCACTCCGGGATCCCCATGGGGTAATCAGCTTTCTGCGGAGTAAAGAAGTAAACATTTTCCTTCGAAAAAGCGCTACATGCACAGTATTTGGTCCATCGTTCCTCCAGTATATTCAGCTTTTAAGGGTGTACACCCTAGATCCAGACTCACCTGTCCTTCCTTGGCCCTCTCCAGCTCGGCAGGATCGAGGTTACTATCCAGCAGCTGCGTGTTCAGACCCTGGGGGGAGGTAGAGAGAGTTAATCATACAGACAATGCGAGGGTGTGAGACACATCTCAATCATCAACAGGGTATCCTTACCTGTAGGGTGATTCCTTTAATCACATCCAGAGGGTCAATGACATTACCCAAGGATTTACTCATCTTACGGCCGTGGGCATCACGCACGATAGCATGGAGGTAGACCTGGGAGAAGAGGAAACAGTCACTTTATAATTATACTTTATAATACACTGATCGAGTTATAGTCTTTAGAGCTGCGTTCACTATTCTGTATGCTTCAGAGCTGAACTCCCTCAACTGTAGCTCTATAGTGCACCCACCTCCTTGAAGGGAAGCTTCCCGGTTAGGGTAAGCCCAAGCATCACCATCCGGGCCACCCAGAAGAACAAGATGTCGTGCCCGGTCTCCAGGAGGGTGCCAGGGTAGAAAACCTTCAAGTCCTCCGTCTAAGAAACACAAGTATGTTATGTAATACAGCGAGGAAGCAAACATCCGATATATAGGACATAGTGTATGCAAAAGGAGATTTTTGTGTACTCACCGTAAAATCTCTTTCTCGGAGCCTTCAATGGGGGAGACAGGATACTTTCCTGTGTCCCCCAATGAAGCGATAGATACGGTACATATCAGCAGATTGTCAAGTTTTGCTGCAGATTTCACCCGTTCTAATGAATAGGAAAAATCTGCACTAAAAACGCATATTTTTTCAATGCACTTTTCCTGGCAGGAGATGCAGACATTTTTGTACCCAATCCTAAAACGCGTGCACCTAGCCTTCTGGTAATTTCCATACTGATCACTAAACCCATTATTACATTCATACTTCTTACCCTATACAGACAAGAGTCATCAGACTCATTATCACAGGCAGGCAGATAATGTCAGACAACACCGTATAATGAGAATCCCACTTTAGATATGGAGTTGCAGCATTTGGGTTATGTTCGCACATTGCTTTTTTTTCTGCAGCTAAAACCAGCTCTCTTAGCAGTAACCAAGCTGTACTCTGGTGTGTGATTTGTCACGCACACAGCCCACCCCGGCATGCAGCAGGAGGCCGCACACAGCCCCCCCGGCATGCAGCAGGAGGCCGCACACAGCCCCCCCCCGGCATGCAGGCAGGAGGCCGCACACAGCCCCCCCCGGCATGCAGGCAGGAGGCCGCACACAGCCCCCCCCGGCATGCAGCAGGAGGCCGCACACAGCCCCCCCCGGCATGCAGCAGGAGGCCGCACACAGCCCCCCCCGGCATGCAGCAGGAGGCCGCACTCAGCCCCCCGGCATGCAGCAGGAGGCCGCACTCAGCCCCCCGGCATGCAGCAGGAGGCCGCACTCAGCCCCCCGGCATGCAGCAGGAGGCCGCACTCAGCCCCCCGGCATGCAGCAGGAGGCCGCACTCAGCCCCCCGGCATGCAGCAGGAGGCCGCACTCAGCCCCCCGGCATGCAGCAGGAGGCCGCACTCAGCCCCCCGGCATGCAGCAGGAGGCCGCACTCAGCCCCCCGGCATGCAGCAGGAGGCCGCACTCAGCCCCCCGGCATGCAGCAGGAGGCCGCACTCAGCCCCCCGGCATGCAGCAGGAGGCCGCACTCAGCCCCCCGGCATGCAGCAGGAGGCCGCACTCAGCCCCCCGGCATGCAGCAGGAGGCCGCACTCAGCCCCCAATATACAGCAGGAGGCCACACACAGCCCCCAATATACAGCGGGAGGCCTATGTACTATGCCCGGGCAATGCCAGGGCTTTACTGCTAGTGTTAAACAGAGTTTGCTTCATTCACCACAAAAGCACAGTAAAAAAAAAATAAAAAAATAAAACATTTCTACAAAAACCCTGAAATAATTCACAGGCTGCTTCTTTTAAACATACAGCTTTTAAACTCGCATAAAACTTGTGAAAAACAGCTGCAAACTAAAACAACTGAAAAAAAAATGCAACGTGTGAACATGGCCTTACAGTTTCTTACCTCATTGGGCCAGCCAAAGATGGAGAATGGGAAAAGTCCGGAGGAAAACCAGGTGTCGAGAACGTCTTCATCTATGGCACAAACATACACGTGTAGGATTAAGAGTGGGGACAGCATAGTATGGGCGGCCTGTTGTAAGGCCTCATTCACACAGAGCGTTTGTGCTCTGTTTTTGTTGATCTGTTTGTGGTGCAGTTTCTGTACCAATAACGGATCTTCTTTTTGCAAGAAGGAATCAGAAATGCATCATCCATTTGTGGTGCTTTTTTGCTTTGTTTTCAGGGGGCACAGACAGACACACAGACACACACACACACACACACACTTTCTTACCCTCCCTGGCAATCCCACAGTGAGCCCTGGTGACGTCTTCTTTCCAGGCATCGGCAGCACCTGTCTGTGAGTAGTACAAGGACTTACAGGATCTGTGCACCATGTAACTCTCAATCTGAGTCACATGATGCCAGGTCCTGCCAATGCCCGGGAGGAAGACATCACCAGGGGTTGCCCTGTGGGATCACAGGGAGGGTAAGCAATAGGATGTCAGTGGTGCAGAAAGGGCAGCAGTAAAACGGAGCAACAATTGAGGCTCATTCTCTGAATGAGCTTTCGGCACCAATAACGCAGCAATCAAAGCCGCTGACGTCTGTACAGACAGCTGCATTCACTTTGCTGCTAGATGCAGACACTGATCTGTGTTTTGTGCAGTTTGAAGCCGGTTTCTCTGAGGACTTACCCTGCTTGAGTGACACCTTTGCAGGGGCAACATTGAAGTGTTTGGCGGCCTTGGCTCTCGCCTCCTCCTCTGATCGGCCGCTGATCCAGTATTTGCCATCCGTGTCCTGCACAGATGAGCAGATCGGTCAATATATGGGATACATCCACATTAAAAGCAGTCACTATAGGTTATAATAGACCCCCTCCATAAAGCTTCTCCCAACCTCAAAGCAGAATGCGCCCGCCCCAACCAGCTCACCTCTCCGGAGGGCACAGACGGGTCATTAATGGTGACAAAATAGGCCGGGATGCGGTGACCCCACCAGAGCTGTCGGGAAATGCACCAATCCCTGCAAAAAAACCAAATTCAATGTCAGGAGGAGAAACTGGAGCAGTAAGGAGGGTGTAATGATTGGAGTCAATGAGACAAGGAGGATGCTGCATTAGTAATGACAGTGTATCAGCCCCTGCAGATGACACAGTATATACAGTTTAGTCCAGGACTCCTAAAGTAGTCAACCCCAATACAACCATGAACCGCACAGCAGACCCCACCTGATATTATCCATCCAATTAAACCACGTCTTATTGTGGAACTCGGGCTTGATTGACAGGTGTCCGTCACGGACGGCATCGGCCGCTCTCTTTCCCATCTCGTCACATCGCACGTACCATTGAGGCTTCAGAAGCGGCTCCACAATATCCTTAGAGCGACTGTAAACACAAAAAAAAAAGAGGAACCCTTATGACATGTAGCAGAGTTACTGTGCAGGTTTACTCCATATCTACTACACTACCTGAACTCTCAGCTGGCAGAATAGGCAAAAGACAAGCAAAACAATTCTAGCGCCACACGTGTCCGTTGGTTGTGGTCGGTATTGCATCACAGACAAATTTACATGAATCGTATTGGTAGATGTGGCCCCATGGGCAAGTGTGGGTCCGCTCTGGAACGTCATGTATTTTACATTTCTTTAGAGGATGCAATGCAGCTCAACACACATCCCCCTCACTATAGTAGAAGAAATGCTATTCAATCTAGGACAGTAGAGTGGTATACTGGAAACTAAGCATTGACTTAAAAAGGCTGTATACCTATTTTTTTTTTTATAATGGTTCTATTCACCTACGGTACAGGCCCCCTCATCCCTCCCCCAGTAAAGTGTTGCCTGTCTCCCTGCTTCCTCTTCTGTTGGATGTCATGTGAATGTTGTAGGTGCTATGTGGCACTAATAATCAAGTTATGTCCGAGCTGGAGGCAATGGCAGACAGACCGTCTCCTCCATATTGGACGCTATATGACTGCTGAATCCAGAGACCATAGTGGTGACGAGTGGGTATATAATGTGCATAATATCCCCTACTGAAGGAGGGAGACCAGTGGGAACCACAGACATCAGCAATGAAGAGCACGAAGGGTCCGGTAAGCAAGTGTATATTACTTCATATTTTCAGACCTGAGGGTCCAAACCCTTTAAAGTGAACCAACTAGCAGGATTAAGGGCTATAAAGTGAAGCCAGTGCCTTCCAGGCTCTGGGATACTGAATAAAGTCATACCTTTACTTGAAAGATTCCATGTTTGATTGCAGAGGAAAGAGAGTCAGTCAACAGGGTAGGGGGTACTCGGATACCTGGACAGGTTGCTACTTCAGTGGGGTTCACGGCTGGTCGGGTCCCGATCCCGTGCCCTGGACACTCAATGGCTGAGGGGAAAACGATTTGGGATGGGGGATTATTATACGTGACGCCACCTGTGGTACCAGGTAATGTAGTTACCAGCGCTTCGGCCGGCCGCTGAGGTAATGGAAGGCAGCTTTGGTAGTACAGCTCCCCACAGGCGGAGCTTTACCTCAGGACAGCGGGGTGGATGAGGGGAGTAGTAGTCTTTACCTCTCAGGTGATGTTGAGACCTTTTAGGAGACGGATTAACTAGAGACAAAGTCCAGATCAGCTTAAACAGTTCTTTCTACTGGTACCAGGCAGATATTTAAGGTACACGGTACAGTCCAGTTTCCAGGGGTTAGTTGCCACAGGTTTTGAGGTTCACCACAGAGTCTGTCTGAGACACCTTTCAACACTTTCCTCGGTCCTGCTCTTAAGGGCTCTTTTGTCTCTTTACTTCCCCACTCACAAGTCTAGTCTCTGGTCCTCAGGGTCTGTAGCTTTAAGTCTCTATTCACTTGTCAGTGTCTTGAACCCAGCTATGGGACAGATGTTGGACTTCTTGATGGGTGCTGTGACTCCTCCTTATCAGGATCACAGCCTGCCGCTCAGTGGTTTGGGATAAACCTGGCAAACCACCTTGATTCCGGTACACCGGTAGTGACCTGGACACTCCAGACGGCTGTCACCAAGACTGGGGTGCTCCTTTTCTTGTCTGGGTACTTCTTTAGGTTTGAGGTACCCGTCTCAGCTGCGTCTGTCTTCTCTCAGTTCCTCTCACCGTCTGTGACTATGGAAGCACCACATCTTCTATTTGGGTGTAGTACCTCCCTGTGGAGTCCTGCCAGAGGGGCGCCACAAAAGCAACATAAAACGCCTCAAAAACAGGGCAGCAGATGATTGATGTTGACTATTTGGGGTTGTTTTTTTTTCTTCTTCTGTAAACATACCTCCCTCTTTAGTTTCTGGCTCCTGCGCACTGTCACTATACTCCAGCCACAGGCAGTCTGACAAAACAAAGTAGTAATGAAATGGGGGTGGTTGCTTACAGCCAAAAGGCATGCCCACAGAGGAGGTAAAAAAAAAGCCCAAACAGCCCCAAATAGTGACGCAGTGCAGCACACATCAATCATTTGCTGTTTTCCAGGAGTTTTATGACACTTTTCTCTGTAGTCAAACATGGAATCAGTGAAGTAAAGGTAGCACTCAGTACCCTAGTGTCTGTAAGGCACCGGCTTTACTTATAGCCCTAAATCCTGCTGGTTGGTTCCTTTTAAAAGCACAGTTGGCTGAATCCTCTATTTTCAGCCAGACCAATTATGTTTGTGAATGGAAGTCTCACAATTCTCTCACCCTTTCTCCCTCACCCGCCATCTTAAAAGTGAACCTATCACCACATTTTTCACATATAAACCAAAACCACCACCTTCAGCAGCACGTGTGCTGTATTTCATGAAGGTGGCTATCATCCCCTTGATTCCCCCTGTACACCCCCCAAATACCTTTTGCAAATCTCATCCGCTCTGTATGTAAATCTGTCCGGTCTGCTGGTTGTGCTTGCTGCTCTGTCCGTCCCTCCTCTCTGTGTTGATCGCCGTCCTCTTATTATGGTTGCCCTGAATGGTCGCCTCCTGCGTCATCCACATACCCAAGTGAAATCTGGCGCCTGTGGACATACGTCGCCAGCTCGCGCATGTGCACTTTTGTTTCAGGCGCTGCATGCAGAGCAAAGTGCGCCTGCTCGAGCCGACGAGGTCTCTGCTGAGGCATCAGATGTACCCCGGCTATGGGAAAGTATTACCCACGTCAATCATGATAAGAGGACGGCAATCAGCGAAGATAGGAGGGACGGACAGCACAGCAATCACACCCATCAGACCGGACCTATATACATACAGAGCAGGAGGTATTCAAAAGGTATATCGGGGGAAAGGGGAAGATGATACGCACCTTCATGGAATACAGCACAGGCGCGGCTGAAGGTGGTAGTTTTGTGGAAAAATCTAGTGAGGTTCATTTTAAAGACGATGTCGGGAGAGAGAATGATCAGCAATCGGGGGGGTGTCCTGATGAAAACCTGCTGGCCAAATGAGAATGTTTAATGGGGTCATTACCTGCAGATAGGGACCACCATAGGATTGTCCTTGATCTCCTTGAATAATCCCTTATCTTTCAGAGCTTGTAAGACGGCTTTCCTGGCCTCAAAACGCTTCATTCCCTAATAGAAGGATCAAAATTGTACAATGAGATCAAGAAAAACAAACAAAATCTCAAGAAAACACACACTCATCTGCCCGACTCCTCACCAAGAACGGCTCGGGCACATTCACCAACAGTCCGTTGTCATCCATGATGTTAATAAACCCCAGGGAGTGTCTCATCCCGACCTCGTAATCGGTCTGGTCGTGAGCGGGGGTGATCTTCACAGCCCCTGAAATAGAGGACAAGTAAGAAAAGACGATGAGATGAGAGCGGCTTCATAATGGAGGTGTCCTGTGTGGTCCTGGCCTACCAGTCCCGAAGCTCATGTCCACAAACTCATCGAACACAATGGGCAGGAGGCGAGAGGAGAACGGGTGGACCACAGACTTCCCCCGCAAGTGCTGGAATCACAAAAGGGATAAGAGTCAATATCCACAGCAAGAATGTACAGAATCTAATGAAGAAACGCTGCTTTACCTGGTAGCGCTGATCCTGAGGATGTACGGCCACCGCCGTGTCCCCCAACATGGTCTCCACACGAGTCGTGGCCACCACAACCTCCTCACCTAGAAGGACGGCCACAGAAGGAGTCAGCAATGGTTAATTAAAGAAAGAAGCGTCGTTAGAGACACAAAATCTCACCTGTATCTTGTACTTTGTAAGCAAAGGAGACCAACACCCCAAACTCCACGCCCTCCTTGTATCCCGGTACCGGTAGGACAGTGCGAGATGTCAGCTCCTTTTTGTCCACCTACAAAGCAGAATCCAGGGAAGTCATAACAGACAGTATGCCGGCGACGTTAGCCATGACATGTCCTCCTTTGCAGCATAACTCAGGTTAATTATGGTCCCATTACAGCCCCTAAAGTACAACCAAAAATAAGTCGCAAAAACTGAGGCCAACTATTATAAACTCTTCATGACGGAGCGTGTGTGGCATTCTCGCACTTTCAGGCAATTTTGTTAAACTTTTATTTCACCAACAAACCATAACTCCCACATAAATTGTAGTTTTGAAGGACACCGTTCACTTTACCACGTACTATACTAAATTATATATAACGAGTAGAACAGGAGGCCATGAGAGGTGGCGAGTTCCCCTTCATTGCCTTCAATGGAAGTCTTCACACAGAGGCTAGATTGACATCTCTATTGGCCACTTTACACCCGGCTACATTTCTAGCTTATCCACAGGTAACTTACTGGTTGCAGTAAAATCATGGAGACATTATTCCATTTGTACACAGCAACAAGATAGAACCATGTCTCCATGATTTCACTGCAGCTAGTAAGTTACCTGTGGATAAGCTAGAAATGTAGCGGCGTGTAAAGTGGCCATATGGGATTATTTAGTGAACCCTGCTTTGAGCCGGGAGGGTCCCGTCCCACGATGAGCCGGGAGGGTCCCGTCCCACGATGAGCCGGGAGGGTCCCGTCCCACAATGAGCCGGGAGGGTCCCGTCCCACAATGAGCCGGGAGGGTCCCGTCCCACAATGAGCCGGGAGGGTCCCGTCCCACAATGAGCCGGGAGGGTCCCGGCCCACAATGAGCCGGGAGGGTCCCGGCCCACAATGAGCCGGGAGGTCCCTCCACAAGATGACCCAGGAGGTCCCCCTCGCCGCCTTTCTGTGCTGCAAATCCCATCCTGCATGGTTCAAATTTCCCGCCACTTCTCTGGCCTGCGCATGAGTGACACCGGCACCTGCGCCTGTGCAGAGAAGTGGGTGTCTAAGCACAGTGCGGAAGTCTCGCGAAAACTTCAGCACTTCTATGGAGCTTAAACACCCACTTCACTGCGGAGGTGCAGCTGTCACTCAAGCGCCGGCCAGAGGAGGGGTGGGAAATTTGAACCATTCAGGGCGGCGAGGGGTTTAGCCACCATGACCATATAGCAGCCTCCGTGACTCAATAGGAGGCCAGCTCTGGACAGAATATAACTTCATATCACAGGTATGAGGAGTCAGTCTGGGCACATACAGGGGTTACTAGAACCCCATTTACACGATGTGTAACCAGGTGGGCACAGTATAAAATGCCCTGGGGGGGGGGGGGAGGGGGTTGGCACAGGTTCGCTTCAAAGCCCTGCAGTCTTTCATTGGTAACAGTGCCATCTGCTGGAGATTTCACGTATCTGATGTAGTTCTGTTGCAATGTATGATGTGAAGCCTCCCAGGGTGCACTGTGGATACAGCAACCATTTTCATCTTCATGTCAGATGACAGAACGTGTTGAATCCTCCCCTGTATCTTATTCAAGTATTAGTGGCAGGATAAGTCCATGTATTGTCTCATACGGTGTATGGCAATGAAGAGCACTGCAGTGACCCTTTAATCAGCTGACCAGCAGAGGTGCCCCCTCCAATCAGATATTGATGGTCTACTCCAGGGGTGGAGAACTCCAGGTCTCGAGAGCCGCCAACAGGTCATGTTTTCAGGATTTCCTTAGTATTGCATAGGTGCTAATCACCTTCAGTGGTGATAATTCCAACCCCTGTGCAATGCTAAGGTAATCCTGAAAACTTGCACTGTTGGCGGCTCTCGAGGCCTGGAGATCCCTACACCTGGTCTACTCTGAGGATAGTCCATCAATATCTAATTCTCAGAATACCCCCTTAAGTTTCCCTCATACTGGTTCCTCCATTCATTCCTCACCTCTATGTCCGATATAGCAGAATTGAGGGTGCACGACCAGTTGACCAGTCGTTTGCTGCGGTAGATGATCCCCGATTCATGCAGGCGAATGAACGCCTCCTGGACGGCTTGTGACAGTTTCTGCATTAAGGCAATGACAACATTTAATGAATGTGGGAAGGGAAATATACTCAGCTGATGAGAAGCAGCACAACGGCTTCTTACTGGTTCCATAGTGAAACACGCTCGGTCCCAGTCCAGCGAGCTGCCGAGAATCCTCAACTGGTGGTAGATGCGGTCGCCCTTCCTGAAAGGGGCAACGAGAAAAATGGTGATAAGCCCAAGTCATATACAAGGGATGGAGATACTGATGGGTGACCACGAGACTCACTCTCCCTTCCACTTCCAGACCTCCTCTATGAACCGTTCTCTGCCCAAGTCATGGCGGGTCTTTTGATGTTCCCTCCAGAGCTTCTTCTCCACCACCACCTGGGTGGCGATCCCAGCATGGTCACATCCCGGATTCCACAAGGTCAGCTCACCACGCATGCGATGCCTTAGGGGAAAAGTAATGGGCGTTAGACTATACTATGCGCTTCAGGACAAACGTCCATAGGAATGGTCGATCCTGGTGTAACACAGCCGCCGTTTAAGGACATTTACACAGAAGATGCTGCTGACAACACACAAACTGTATAGAGATCACAGAATCATTCCCATAGTTTACAAAGGGGCCTCACACTGATTCTCGACAGGTGACATAAGTCATACCCTGTTTCCCCGAAAATAAGACAGCGTCATACTAATCTTTGGTCTCAAAGATGCCCTAGGTCTTATTTTCAGGGGATGTCTTATTATCCACATCGTCCCCTTGCATTCTCCATCATCACCAACATCTCCTTGCAGCCCCCAATATTCCCATCACCCCCCATCATTCCCTTGCAGCCTATAATATCCACATCTTCCACTTGCACCACAAATATCCCCATTACGGTACCTGCAAAAAACACACGTACACACACAGCGTACACACACACCCCTTTTTTCACCAGTACACAGCTGCATGTATTTCGGGCGCCGCCCTGAGCTCTCTCCTGCTGTAGATGTACGGGATGCCGCCAACCAATCATAGGCCTGCAGCCACCGGCCAATCAGATGCCTGCATGTAACGTCATGTCCTGACGTTAGCTGCTGGCCACTGATAGGCCAGCAGCTGCTGGTCTCTGAATGACCAGCGGCTTCCCGTACATCTACAGCAGGAGAGAGCTCAGAGTGGCCCCCGAAATACATGCAGCGGAGGTCACCGAGACAACAGCGGCGAACTACGGGGACCGGTACTCGTATAATCACAGCTGCATGCTCTGCCTTGGTTTTATGTTTTGCGAGCATGCATAAGAAAAAAAAAAAAATTTGCTAGGTCTTGTTTTTGGGGGGAGGCCTCATAATGAGCAATCCAGCAAAACCTCTACAAGGTCTTGTTTCGGGGAAAGGCGTTACACCGCGCGTAGGTTTATTTAACGGGCTCAGGACACAGAGGGTACCAGCTGTTTCATACAGCCAGCACCTGTCTCGTCAGGTATTTGTCCCGTTGTTTAAAAAAAGTAAAGTAATTCTTCAATCTTTGCTGATTCATCCTCATCTAGACAAGAACTCACCAGCGGGTCAGGCTGTCCTGGATGGCGTTGGTCAAAGCATGTCCCAGATGCAGGGATCCAGTCACATTTGGCGGGGGGATGCACATCATAAACATGCCCTTGGGGTTGGGTTCCGAGATACTTTCTCTCTGTAACACAAGAATGGAAAACTTGATCCAACATGGCTGGCTCTATGACATCCAGCAACCCAACGTGGATTAGGTGGTACTCACCCCGTACTCTGGCTTGAAGAATCCTTCCTTCTCCCACCAGGGATACCAAGCCGCCTCCACGTACTGGGGACTGTAGGAATCCGGCATAGGACCAGAGATGTCCTTCTTATCCCCTGGAGCGGTGGGAACATCGTAGGCGATCACTCCAAGCTCCTTCTTGTCTTTCTTCTCCACCTTTGGTTTCTTCTGTGGTTGAGAAGAGACAACAGTAAAAAACAAAGGAGACAAGTGGACTATAACCTGGAGTGGGGCGGCCTCCTCACCTCGCTCTGCTGACCCTTCAGCTTCTCCTGCTTCTGCTGGAAGCGATCCAGCTTCTCTTTCTTCTTGGACTCTTTCTTCAGCTGGGCGGCCGTCTTCGGAGGACCATTCACTTCTGGGGGGTTTGATGTGACAACTGGATGGTTCACGTCACTCTTGAGATCTGGGATGAGGAGACAGCATGATATTCCCAGTGTGCAGATTATTATATCTGTCTGCCTATAAAGTTTATTTCTGAGCTTTACATGGTGGGGATGTCTTAAAGGGTTCTCAGTTACAAGGTTAAAGCGGATTACGGGGGGAGGGGGGGCTTACAAGAGAAAATGAGGGGGCACAAGCCAGCAAGAAAAAGAGGGGGCCACTAGAAAGAGAATGGGGGGTGACTGCAAGAGCGAGGGGGTGAAAGCACGAAAAAAGAAAGGGGGTCACATGGGTGAAAAAAGAGCAGCAGTCTGCGAGCGCAAAAAAAGAGGGAGAGAGCGGCGCTGCGAGCGCAAAAAAAGAGGGAGAGAGCGGCGCTGCGAGCGCAAAAAAAGAGGGGGAGAGCGGCGCTGCAAGCGCAAAAAAAGAGGGGGAGAGCGGCGCTGCGAGCACAAAAAAAGAGGGAGAGAGCGGCGCGCTGCGAGCGCAAAAAAAGAGGGAGAGAGCGGCGCTGCGAGCGCAAAAAAAGAGGGAGAGAGCGGCGCTGCGAGCGCAAAAAAAGAAGGCGAGAGCGGCGCTGCGAGCGCAAAAAAAGAGGGAGAGAGCGGCGCTGCGAGCGCAAAAAAAGAGGGCGAGAGCGGCGCTGCGAGCGCAAAAAAAGAGGGAGAGAGCGGCGCTGCGAGCGCAAAAAAAGAGGTGAGGCAGAGAGCATTAAAAAAAAAAAAAAAAAAAAAAAAGAATGGGGCCGCAAGCGTGAAAAAAAAGGATGTATGAATGCAAGCAAAAAAAGAAAAGGGAATGGATCCATGAATGCAAGAAAAAAAGAACGTGGATCAGCGACTGCAAAAAAAAAAAAAAAAAAAAAAATAGGGACACGAGCATAAAAGAATAAAAAAAAAAAGGGGGGGGGGGGGGGGAGAGGAGAGAGTGCAAAAGAAAGAGTACTAGCTAATGCCCAAGAGAGAAAAGGAGGCAAGAGTGTAAGTTAGGATAGTGAGAACCTCCCGAACATTCCCCTTACTGGAATCATTACCTCCACTTAGTGGCATCACTTCTCCCAGAATCTCCTTGAATTGTGGCTGATTTACACACGTCAGGAACCAGCGGGTGATGTTAGGAATAGACTTTCTGAGAGGAGAAGAGAGGACCTGGAGCAGACAGAGAGAGAAGCAGAGGTTACCAACAAAATCCTCGCACAGGAGACCCGTAGGTGAGAATCAGAGGCCGGGGCGACTGTGGTAATAGACTGGGACAGATCCCTCATACTGATGGTCAGGTAATGTGACGTCTCCTGCCCCGCTCACCTCTTTATATAGATCTGAGTGGAGCAGGACCAACCCTTTAGGGGAGTGAACTTTGTAGTGGTTTTCTAAAGGACGGGATAATAAAGATGCCAAATGCAGTATAACAATAAACTGAGTTACCGTAACCTACACTTACACACTATGGACCCAGAGAACAGCAGCCATGCTGAAATGATGACGTCATTCTCTTGAGTCACCTGACTGCTGAGACCGGTGATTGGCAGCAGTGGTCGGGTGACTGCGTCCTCCATCAGCCGGAGGCCACAGGAAGTGCAACAGTGCCGGTCATTATGTAGTGGCCATGAGTAGTACTGCACTTGGAGGACTTGTAGGGAGAATCCGCCCAGACTCGTACCCCGATGGTGGGTTTACACGTTGCGATATCGGCGTCCAACTCCGACCAAAAGTCACGTGGTTCGTGAGTTGGACCCGATATCGTTCCTGCGTTGTACTGTTTGAACGTACAATGCGATGCTGTAATGATGGCAAACCGATATCGGGGGTCGAATGAGCATGCTATTCAACCGCCTGATATCGGATGCTGGTTGGAGCCGGATCGTCCCGTGTGACAGCCCAGCTCCGATGTGTACTGCCACGTCACCCATTCACTCCCATGTTAAATGGTCGTTCCTGGGTTGGTGGGCGTACACATCGTCGGGACGTTGTATCCCGATATCGGCACGTCTAAACCGCCGATGCGATCAGGGAGAAACGGGCACTAAATGCGCGCTCCCGCGCCGTTGTATTACGATATCTGAACGATATCGCAACGTGTAAACCCACCATTAGACCTGCTATTGATAACCCATGAACACTCAAGTCCTGGTGCACCTGTTTATTGGGCCCCCAGTGGCTCCCGCAGGTCTCCTCACCCCCCGAGGTAACAGTTTCTCACCTTGCTGAATGGATGGATGATACAACAGGACACTGCAATGTCGGCGAGGCTCAGACGTTCCCCTACTAAGTATGTGCGCACTTTAAGGTGACCCTCTAATACCTCCAGTATCTTCTGAAACTCCACACGAGAGCGCTCCTTCATCTGTGACATCAACAAATGGTGGAAAATGTACAACCTCAACAGAAACCAAGATTCCCCTCCATTATAAAACTCCCCGAGTCTCACCTGTTTATGGTCGGCGCCGTAGGCAGCCGGCAACACATCAGACTCGGCGTAGTTCACCCACTGCTTAATGAGGGAAAACGCTCTGGGGTTCCCTGCCCCCGAGAGGGTCTCTGGTGCCAGCATGTAAGACACAGCCCAGGCTCCCCATACTGAGCCGGTGGATGGAGACAGCAGACAAGGAAGCGGCAGTCCGCGGGGGCCGGTGTCCACCTCCTGCACCTCCGGCCGAGGATGCGGGGCGTACTGTCCGGAGATGCGCACCCAAAGGCATCGGGGGTCTGAGGTAGAAGACAGAGGAAGGTAGAGAATCGACATGGTGGAAGGGGGGAGCCAATACCTGTGGAGGAAGGAGACATCGAGTTATACCACTGAAGCATCAATAACCAGAGCATCACCCCGGCCCCCCCCCCCTTCCCCGGAAAGAACATGCAAAACTTTTCTCACTCCTGGAAATCTGGAAGCCAAACAGCCTGGATTACAGACTGATTCACTGTAACAAACCCTCAGCTGTGAGCAGTATATAGTCTGTTCTATTAGAATAATCTGCATGGACTGAAAAGACGTAGATTAGATCCTTCAAATTGAAATACAACTACTTTAAGGCAGAAAGCCGAGATTCAGGTTTGGACTTTCCAAAAAATGTGATGCAGCAGCTCAGCATCAGTCACTGCGGGGGAGCAGAGCTGTAATACCAGACACAACCTACATGCAGGGGAGGCACTGCCACGTTTAGGTTAGGTTCCCTGATACAGGAGAACACCTTGTCATTGGTCATCAGGCTCACATGTATAGGTTAGAACATCAGCCAAAGTTCTCCATTTTCAGATATTCCTAAGCAGTTTTGTTTTGCCTCATTTCCTCTGTTACATTCTACATTAGCTTCATGTATTTGCCTTGTTTAGTATTTCCCAGCAGTTTTGCTAGACCACGTTTCCTTTTTCTTGTGTCCCATAGTGCAATGGTTTACCTCTTTATACGGGGCTACTGAAGAACACAAGTAACATGGAGAATATCGGGCATGTAAGGACCCGGGCATGTAAGGACCCGGGCATGTAAGGACCCGGGCATGTAAGGACCCGGGCATGTAAGGACCCGGCATGCACGGAGCAATGCTCTGAGGCTGCCTTCAGACTTGCAGATGCATCTGCAGCGTTTTGCAGATGCATCTGCAATCATCTGCATGCAGACCGCGGCCCCTATGTTTATAATGGAGCGCACGGCGGTCTGCAGATGCTTGCAGACCGCCGTGCGCACCCATTCACTCCTATATGTGATCTGTGCGCAGGCGGATGCCTGCGTACAGATCACACACTCTCGTCGGCACCAGGGACGCGACATCTCGCGTCCATGGTGCGGGCGGGAGTGTGTGATTTGTGCGCAGGCATCCGCGTGCGCACAGATCACTAATGGCGGGCAATGAGAGCGCACGGCGGTCTGCAAGCATCTGCAGACCGCCGTGCGCTCCATTATCAACATAGGGGTCGCCGTCTGCATGCAGATGCTTGCAGATGCATCTGCAAAACGCTGCAGATGCATCTGCAAGTCTGAAGCCAGCCTGACTGTGTCAAGGAATCCAACTGACGTCAAGTAATAAAGTCCAGCTTCCGGTTTAAAATTCAAGCTGCATAGGAGATATAAAAGGGCCATAGTCATTGCTCTGTGCCTTATGTGGCTTTCACTTCATACTTTTACATCTCCTATGCCGTGTTGCTGATGTTGTAATTGATGGTCGAAAGTAAAATTTTAAACCACAAGCTGGACTTATCACATTTCTTCATTTGGCTACTGAAGGGCGACCCCTGCTCCATTAGACTTCATAAAGGGTTGACAATTTTACAGCGCCCCTCGACATGACAGAATAGTGTGTAGAATTAATAGCACTCTATAAATGAATAAATATTATTATACATAAGGATATTTCCTATATATGGCATTACTTCGCCCATCATTTTTCAAGTCAACGTATTAACTTAAAGGTAGTGTCACACGCAGCCATGTCGCCGGCGAGATGGCTGGCAATTTCTGAATTGGGCGATGTGGAAACTACATCGCATGTGCGTAGTGGTGTGTGACTGGGCGATTCTACGGCGAGAAATCGCTGTTGGAGTATCGCCTGATTGCACTGCAGTGAAATCAGGCGATATCCACCAGGCGATCTAAGCACATCATGGCGTGTGACAGGGCGATAGCGACGTACACAGCGATCCTGAAATCAGTCCTGTAGGCGTCATTGGATGATGTTTTTTGCGCCACATCTGCGGCAATTGGTGGGTGATACTGCGTTCCGATTGGCTGGCCATGTCCAAGACGCCTTATTTGATGACCCGTGCGTTCACACAAAGCTGACCACACGTGCCTGCCCGGTTGTGTCTCATTTGACCAAAATCGCAGCAGACTCCCGGTTTTGGGGACGGGAAAAAAAAGACACAATCGGATCTGTCAGAAAACGGACACAATCGGAGGCCATTGAAGGACCAACCGGATCACATCTGTGCCCTTAGAGATACATGTGAGGCCAAAACGGATCCGTGGCTGTCAGTGTAACAATAGACAGACATGATGTGAAACCGGCCTAAGCTATAGATACAGACGTCTGGGTGTCATCATAGTGGATCCATATTGAAGAATCAGGATCTCGGGTGATCTTTACTGCGCTGACACACTGTAACAAATCCTCAGCACAGGGGGGAGGGTTTGAGCAGATGAGGAGTTTGGCTACAGTGTATACAAGTGTAACAAACCCTCAGCTGTGAGAAGCATCACAGTCCCATTCACTGTAGAGTTACACAGATAGGAAGCCATCTCTAATGACAGCTGCCAGGGGGCATAGTTCATACAGGAGGCGGGGAGGAGACCTGCTGGGACTTGTAGTCCCCCCATACACACCCCACATCCCCCCCCATACACACCCCACATCCCCACTCACTTGTCCTCAGGTCCTCGCCGGTGACGTCACACACATCCCCCCACGTGTATTCACTTTCGCCCTCCACTTCCTACTTCCGCCCTCCCCGCGCACCGTCACAGGACCCCATCCGCCCATTCTGAGCTGTCCATACTAATCGCCTGTATCCAATGCCGACTCTTAATGACGTCTCCTCACCTTCCTTTACCTAATGTCATTGTACACATAAACAGCAGCCATTGCCGTGTTGTCTGTGTAGGAGAGGCCTTAGGGTTTTCTACACCAAGCAGCGGCTATTATTACTGTTATTCAGGCAGTAGAGCGGGCAGCCCGAGGAGCGACACCTGGTGGTGGAGAGCGGTCAGTGCAGCCTGATGCAATAGATGGACAGGCAGTGATAGTATGACTCTTCAGAGCTGATGATGGGGCTGAGTCATTGTGCATTGATGGCTGCTGTCACAGAGTTGCAGCCTGAGCAGGAGGTTTACATCATACAGGAGCTGCCCTATACCTGCAGGGACACAGCACTATTGTGTCCTGCTATAATAAAGCAGATGAATGTAGACCAGCTCTGCATGTCTTGGACTTTGCCTCATTGAAGTGAATGGCTCAGGTTTGGGCACATGTGGATCTCTGGAGTGAGTGGTGAGCTGCAGTGTGAGCGCTGACTCAATGGCTGCAAATCAAGACAAGTAGCGTTGTTTAGCCCATATTATGTGACCCTTCAGCTTGATGGAATTAGCGGCCTGTTCATGACCTGTCTGGGAGAGCTGCAAATGGTTCCTCACATGCCCGAGAAATAGCGCGAATAGGGTCTGTTATACCACTCACCTTGTGTGGCTGTGAGAAATCACAACCACTATAATGGCATAAAAACGCTGCCGCAGTCCCTAGTAGTTGAAGGGACGCTTTCAGGTCATTTATCAGTATGATACTAATATTACCCTTGAATAGTGCCTGGGCAGATCTTTTAAAAACATGTAAAATCAATGTTGTACCCTTTGTAGATTCCTTGTTATCACCATTGTCAGACTCTGCAGGAAGCTCCTGGATTAGTCTTCTCCATTATAAGCAGAGACAATTAGTCCTGGCTGTATAAACTGTCATGTAATTATGCACTCCCTCTTAGCAGCTCTCTCCTCCCTCTTAGCAGCTCTCTCCTCCCTCTCAGCAGCTCTCCCCTCCCTCCTCCCTCTCAGCAGCTCCCTCCACCCTCTCAGCAGCTCTCTCCTCCCTCTCAGCAGCTCTCCCCTCCCTCCTCCCTCTCAGCAGCTCCCTCCACCCTCTCAGCAGCTCTCTCCTCCCTCTCAGCAGCTCTCCCCTCCCTCCTCCCTCTCAGCAGCTCCCTCCACCCTCTCAGCAGCTCTCTCCTCCCTCTCAGCAGCTCCCTCCTCCCTCTCAGAAGCTCTCTCCTCCCTCTATCCTCTGCTCTCAGTGCTGTGTGGTTTTAGTTTCTGGAGCTACTGTACTGTTCAGGACACGAAGGTGAAAGATACAGGTCTGCCTTATCTGATCTAGACTCCATTTCTTTCTGTTAAAAGGAATCCCTGCTTTGACAGTTTTTGTGATGTATTTGACCTCTTTCCTGGCTGCAGACACAGAGAGCAGAGGGGAGGATACAGCCCCCCCCACTAGTCTCCTGTGCAGTAATGTGATGTATGTGTCATACATATTCATCCTATGGGGAGTGGACAGCAGAGAACTAAGTGGTCACTCACTGTGAGTGATAGATGGAATGAATCTCTTTGAAGTTTACAGAAGATAGGAGGGGAATATAAATAATAGAAATACATAAATAGAGAGATCTTAGGGAATGGGATTAGAAAATGCTAGCAGTTACATATGGATTTTTGACCTGACAGTTTTGCTTTATTGTATATCCAGGAGAAGCAGATGTGGGGTTTGGTCACATTGGTTTGTCCTGAGGAAGGGGCCAGAGAGCCCTGAAACGCATTGACAATAAACCTGTTGTAACTTTTACTCTTGATGTTTCGTGGATGTCGGCAGCGCGGTCATTAACCCCTCATATACTTCTTCTGGATTCACATGCATCATGCACGCTCAGCCTGGCTGAGCATGCATGTGTCTCTTGCTGTTATTTATTGGTTCCCAGGATCATCACTTAGTGTTCAAGCCTGCCTTGGCGGATGGGCAGCTTGTTAATTGGGGTTGAGTCCTCAACAGAGCAGGAAGGCAGAGAATAGAAGGCCCAACCCTGGGCCATCATTAGTGCCAGACCCAACAATGATTATTCTTACATTTTTTCATTTTTGAAGTAAATATAATAACTCGAGGACATAGCAATTCAGTGCTGAATCATTAGGATGGAGAACCAAAAGTCTTAGGGCTTTAACAAAATAACATTTTTTGTTTAAACATTTTTAAAATTAATTTATACAAGTTATCATTTGCAAAATCAATAATACCCCCCCCCCCAATAAAAGCTGTTGGGCTGTCGTGTTAGTATTGGGTCACAATACGATTTTGAATGAATGATCTAAGGAAACACAGTATAATCCATGTATTATGCCTTTTCACATGCAAGGTCTTAAATTGAATATATAATTCAAGGGTATATAGCTGAGTGTACTTATACATGTGCTTAATATCTAGGCCTATGATGGGCACTACTGCATGGACACAACACTCAATTAGACCTATGGTCTAATAGATAGTTAATAGCATTAATATACAAGAGCCATGTGAAGACCAGAATTGCTAGTTACCCATAGATCCGGTGGTGTGTCAGCATGTCTCCCACGCATGTTTCGCATATGTTGTTTCCTCGATGGAATAATTATTATTATATATTTATATAGCGCCATTGGATTCCAAAGCGCTTTACATATGAAGAGGGGAGAACGCAGACAAGTACAGTAAATTTAGACAGACAAGTTTACAGATGCAGGACGGGAGGGGACCCTGTCCACGAAGGCTCACAGTCTGCGGGGTAGGGTGAAGAAACAGTAGGAGGGGGGAGCGCCGATCGTGTGACGGTGGGCCGGCCGGGTCTCAGTGTAGGCCATACATTTGTCAGAAAAGATGGGTCTTCAGGTTTCTCTTGAAGGTTCCCAGGGTAGGCAAGTGTCTGATATGATGGGGGGAAGAGTTCCAGAGTATAGCAGATGCACGGGAGAAGTATTGAATATGGTTGTGAGAGGATGAGATAATGGAGGAGTAGAGAAGGAGTTCTTGGGAGGATCGTAGGTTGCGTGTGGGCAGGTAGCTGGAGACCATGTCGGAGAAGTATGGGGGGGACAGGTGATGGATGGCTTTGTATGTCATGGTTAGTGTTTGGGGTCTCTGAGAGAAGGGGAGACAGGGGAGTAGCGAGGAGACAGGTGAATTAGAGTTTAGGATAGATTGGAGGGGCACAAGGGAAATAGCAGGTAGGGCGGTGAGCAGGAGGTTGCAATAGTCTAGGCGAGAGATAATGAGAGCATGAACAAGGATCTTAGCCGTGTCGTGGTCGAGGGAAGAGCGGGTTCGGGAAATGTTCTTGAGCTGAGGAGGTGGCGAGTTATTGGATGTGTAGCATGAAGGAGTCGAAAGTAACCCCAAGGCCATTGGCGTGTGGGACTGGGGAGAGTGAGCAGCCATTGACAGCGGTCAGGTAGAGGGGGAGCGACTTGGGGGGAAGACGATGAACTCTGTTTTATCCATGTTCATCTTAATAGCAATAATAAAAGCAATAATGTCATATGTATAAACTCCTTTTAAAAATGTTTAAATAAAAATGATTTTATCATAGCCCTATGACTCTTGGCTTTCCTTCCATCCATCCAATGGTGATTATTGCCTGATGTGGGTTGAAACGATTTGATAAGATGATCCAAGCTTCAATACATAGAGGGGATAAGCAGATGAGAGGAACCTCTGGCAGCTGCTTTTCTTCCTTGAGAATAAAAGGATCGAACATTGAAATTTAACAAGCCTGATCCTTCTCTTCCCAACTTCATCTAAGTCTGGAGACCCCATCACATGAAGTAGTCAGAAATTGGACCATCCAACTAACTCGGAATGTTCGAACACCTCTCCTTTTGTATATGTATCCATATGTGGATGATGGACCAAATCATAGAGGCAATATAAAAAGGAAATCATGTGATCAGTTTGGGATACTGAAGGGACCCCCTGACTATAAGACACCGATAGCACCCCCATAATAAGCCAACGGCCTACCTGTCGCCCTTCCGCTGGCCCGGTACAGGAATCCAAAGCTGCTGTCAAAGCAACCTGCACAGCAGTGAGAGCTCAGAGTCAGCTTCTCCGGGATGTCAGGAATCAACATCAAAGGCGAGGAGAGAACCGGCTATTCTGACACATTGCAGCACTTACTCATAGAGTCCCATATTACAGGAGCCTGTTGTGTCCTCTGTGTAATCACTCCTAATATACTCCTCTGATCTGCACTATTAGCTGCTACTTACGTGCTTCGTTGCCAGACTCAGATGTATCTTAAAGGGGAGGACTTGTTTAAAGAGCCCATTCTCCATATCTCATAAGAAGAAGGAAAAGTCAGTTCACCATCAGTTGTGCACCTGGAAAGGATCACAGTCAGCGCTCGGAGCCGCCCTGATATGGGTCGGAAAGCAGTCCCAAAAGAAGGCTCTCCGCTGATGAAAGACCGGATGGATAAGGGAAACACTTCACATTTACAGTATTTCTACAATTAAAATGCATGACAGCTGATGAATCAAAAAACTGTGTCTGGACCTACGTGTTTTGGCATTAAGCCTAATTCATGGATAAGGCGAAACGCGTAGGTCCGGGCGAGGTTTGTATGGTTTATCAGCTGTCATGTATTTTAATCAAAGAAAGAAAATCTGGGCACTAGAGGGCTAGATTTTAACTTAGGCTGATTTAGCTCTTTGCAGATAGATGTTGCACAGGTCTGAATAGTCACAATGGAATCCAAAGGTTTAGAAGAAAAGACGGCACTCACCATTTGATGAAGGTTCTTTTTTATTCCGTTACTCTGTTAAGAGATGGGTTACAAACATGTTGTGGTGGGAAGGGAGGTGAGGGGAGGAAGACGGGTGCACGTTTCGCCTGGTTAGGCTTCTTCACTGGACCCGTAGAAGCCTAACCAGGCGAAACGTGTGCAGTCTTTTCTTCTAAACCTTTGGTTGTCATGTATTTTAACTGCAGAAATAAATGTGAAGTTTTATACCTTATTCCTTCTGTCTTCCATCAGTGGAGGAGCCTCCTTCTTTTGGGATTGACACAAGAAAACAGGCAGTTCCGCACCACTCAGCGCACTGGGAGTATCACGAGGGTATACAGCAATGGAATACACACGGTTATGTGAGGTTAAGCGGTGCCAGAGAGCTGTAACAGTAAGACATCATGACAACAGCTGTTTCGTGCACTCCTGCACTTCAACAAGTCATATTAGGTTATATGACCCGTTAAAGTGCACGAGTGCAAGAAACAGCTGTTGTCATGATGACTTACTGTTACAACAGCTGTTTTGTGCACTCCTGCACTTTAACAGGTCATATAACCTAATGTGACTTGTTGAAGTGCAGGAGTGCACGAAACAGCTGTTGTCATGATGTCATACTGTTACATCTCTCTGCCACTGCTTTTATTTTACTGGACGTCTAATAAAGGACCGTATTATTGGCGAGTGCCACTATTTTTCTTCCTTCACAAACATTCTTTTGGAATTGCTGTCCGACCCGTATTAGCGTGGCTCCCAGCGCTGACCGTGATCCTATCCAGGTGCACAACTGACTTTTTCTCTCCTTTCTTTCCATTATCCATATCTCATCTCTATATCTATGTTCTGCAGCCTGTTCCTCCTCTTCTCCACTACAGGGTCCGATTACTTTTTACCACGCGCTTCATCCACCATTTATTCCTCAGAGACTTTAGGTTACTCAGGGTGGCTTCATACAAAGCATATTTTATTTGTAAATAAAAGAAAGCTAGAGAAAACTCTTGGACATTGATAATTTTCAGATTTTTAGCTGCAGTACCATTCATGACCACCAGGAGACTTTCTATTTAAACTGTGATATATCGCTCTAGTACAGTATTATTTATGATAAGACTCTTAAAGAGCCTCTTCATAAACATTAGTCCCTGCCCGAATACAGTTTATCATTTAGATTTTTAGGAAGCTAATTAATATTTATAAAATGTTGCGTAATACGTTGGCGCTATATAAATAAAATTATTATTATTATTACAATATTTATGCTACCCAGCTTTCCCAGTATCCTGAATGGCAAAACCGCCTAAATACGCAGGGCTTACTCCACTCTACTGCAGGAGTACAGCGTTCTGTATTATCGTATGTCGCCATATGGGTGTCATATAATAGATTAATACAGCACAAATCTGTAGTATGGCGTAAAACTACACCCAAGATGACACATCCGGACTGGGGTTTAAATGTTAGAGCAAAAAGTGTTAAAACATTCTGCAAATATCCTCAGTAATTACTGAAATCCATTAATATTTCCTAGATACATTATAAGATTATTAACAGCACGCTGCATTGACACTGCTCCATCTAATTACACAGGTGTACATCGCCCCCTTGTGGTTGTAAAAATGTGAAACGTAAATGATGCAGAGGAATAAATATGACATTGGAGATCCGGCACAATCAGAGACCATAAACATACTAGTTGTAGAATATAACATTGACTCAGCGGCCATGTTTTCCTAGCGAGGACATTTGCATCCAGTTTGGATACTCTCACCTTTGCTTAAGCTTTCTCCTTCTTCTCTGCTTTCCTCCCGCACTCTTGCGGAAGACTCTTCTGGAAAAATGCTTGAATTTCCTCTTGACTTCCATTATTCTCATTACTCGAGTGGAGCCCGTCACAGCATCCAACTTGCTCGTTTCGAGTACCGAGCATGGTAGTGCTCGCTCATCACTAATGGAAACCTGAACCGGCACCGATCCCCAGAGCAGGGGTCCTCCAATCCTCAGCACATGCGCGGCTTCCTCCATTGACTCTATCGGTAGTTATGAGTACAGATCACACTTGCTCTGCTGTTTGGAAAACTCCCATAGAGTTGAAAGAAGATAATTACGCATGCGCAGCCTCTGCTCAGATCACTGAAGACATAGGACTGGTCAAAGCGGGATATCGGGACCCCTATAGTAGAGACAAGTGCAGGCCCCAGAGACAAGATCCCATATATTATAACATATCCTGTGAGTCTCTGGGATCCAAGACCTCATTAAGGCCAAATTCAGGCGTCCATGTATCACTTGATTATAAATGCACGGTCAGCAGGTGTCTTGACTTGAACCCGACCTCCACATAGGTATATACAAGGCTGGCAAGTTCAAGTCTGGAGACCAACAGCCCATTCGTGCATGGCGGCCTTACTCGGACAGTGATACACAGACATCTGAATTCGACCTCTTGCACACTTGTGTGAATGTTTTGCAAACACCCATAGAATATACAAACTATGTTGTCACGTTCCCAAACATCTGTATGTATATTGAGTGCAGATGTATGGATTAAGCTCAGGAGCTGGAGGTGCTGGCTGTGTTACTTATTTTTTTTTTAATGGTTTCAGCTCGATCTTAAGACATGACTACTTGATGGATACATACTCAGTAGGAAGATCAATCTTGTGCAACCTAGATAGGTCCACCAGGGTCTTCTCCAAGCCTAGATAGGTCCACCAGGGTCTTCTCCAAGTCTAGATACGTCCACCAGGGTCTTCGCCAAGCCTAGATAGGTCCACCAGGGTCTTCTTCAAGCCTAGATAGGTCCACCAGGGTCTTCTTCAAGCCTAGATAGGTCCACCAGGGTCTTCTTCAAGCCTAGATAGATCCACCAGGGTCTTCTCCAAGTCTAGATACGTCCACCAGGGTCTTCTCCAGGCCTAAATAGGTGCACCAGTGTCTTCTCCAAGCCTAGATAGGTGCACCAGGTTCTTCTCCAAGCCTAGGTGCACCAGGTTCTTTTCCAAGCCTAGATAGCTCCACCAGGGTCTTCTCTAAGTCCAGATAGCTCCACCAGGGTCTTGTCTAAGCTTAGATTGGTCCACCAGGGTCTTCTTCGCTTTAATCTTGATAATATCAAGCCATCAGGTTGTTGGTCTTCCTCCTCACCTTGTTCCTTCTATTCTTCCCACCATGATGTTCTTCTCCAGTGATTGCTCTTTTCATATGACAAGTCGTAGTTTGGTAATCTTTGCTTCCAGTGATGTCTGGCTTGATTAGTTCCAGTATTGATGTGTTTGTTCCTCTGGCCATCCATGGTATTGATATCATCCTTCTCCAGCTCCACATTTTGAAGGTGTTGACTCTTCTTCTGTCTTGTTTCTTTATCCTCCAGGTGTCACATCCATATGTTACTACAGAACAGAACAGACTATGTACGAGCCGTGTCTTCATCACCAGTGAGATGTTACTACAGTATAGACCAGACTATGTACGAGCTGTGCCTTCATCACCAGTGAAATGTTACTACAGAATAGACCAGACTATGTACGAGCCGTGTCTTCATCACCAGTGAGATGTTACTACAGAATAGACCAGACTATGTACGAGCCGTGTCTTCATCACCAGTGAAATGTTACTACAGAATAGACCAGACTATGTACGAGCCGTGTCTTCATCACCAGTGAGATGTTACTACAGAATAGACCAGACTATGTACGAGCCGTGTCTTCATCACCAGTGAAATGTTACTACAGAATAGACCAGACTATGTAGGAGCCGTGTCTTCATCACCAGTGAAATGTTCCTTGATGTGAAGACCTCGTCCAGTGACTTCATTGCTGATTTGCCCATAGCTTTTCTGCTATTGACGTCCGGTGTCGTCGCTGGACCTTGGTGATCATTGATCTGAGTAGGGTGACCCTTTACCACTTCCAGTTCGTCGCCGTCCATCTCACACATCTCCCTGTTGTACCTGGCAGTACTCAATATCTTTTATCTTTTTTGCATTGAGTCTGAATCTGTTTTATATCGAAGGGCAAAAACGAAAATCGGCAGATCAAAATGCAAAATAAAAATTCAGACTCACTCAGATGTATCCAGATCCAGGTCACCTTCTGCGTATATCTGTGGGTATTTAATGTTAGCGAGTTCTATCTATGGGCAGACAGATATACTCAGCACTTTGCCTGCCATGCTGAAACTCCAGGTAATCCCCAAATGAATGCACTATGAGCTCCTAAATACCTGCACTAGTGAAAATCCTACAAAATGTCCATATACTAATCCCAACAAATCTGAGACATCTCTGAACATGGCAAGCAAGAGGCGCGATCTACGTGTCGGCCATCTTGACACATTCCTGAGTGAATCGTCTATACCACAGTAATGGGCTCGTCATCACTTATACAAGAGGATCTGAAGCTTAACGAGACTGTAGTTAATGTTCCCTGCCGCCGTAATGCACTGTTTACAGATCATAAAGACCACCTAGGAATCCTCCCATAGATTTACAAGCATGTGTGCGGCTGACGTGTCCATCGCAGCTACGATCGCGGCCTCGCTCCAGCTCATGAAGACTTTAAGGACAGCACTCGGCTATCATTGGGAGTCCTACAGTTCCACTGACAATGAATGGAGTGGAGGTGCGCAACTGCGCATGCTCGACCTCCAATCAATTCAGACTGTCCCTTTCTCCGGATCGGTGCAGGTCCCAACAATCAGGGCTGTGGTGTCAGAGTCGGATTCAGGGACATTGAAGAGTCGGAGTCGGATGAGGCTTACTGAGTTAACAGCCATGATTGTGGAGTCGGTGACGGTGTCCATTTTTATGGAGTTCGAGTCAGATTCAGGGACACTGAAGAGTCCGATGTGTGGCTTATGGCCACTTTACACGCAGCTACAGGTAACAGGTTTTCCACAGGTAACTTACTGGCTGCAGTGAATTCATGGAGACAAGGTTCTATCTTGGTGCTGTGTACAAATGGAATAATGTCTCCATGATTTCACTGCAACCAGTAAGTTACCTGTGGAAAACCTGTTACCTGTAGCTGCGTGTAAAGGGGCCATCACTGAGTTAACAGCCATGGTTGTGGAGTTGGAGACGGTGTCCATTGTTATGGAGTTGGAGTTGGATTCAGGGACATTGAATAGTCGGATGTGTGGCTTACTGACTTCACAGCCCTGGTTGTGGAGTCGGGAGGTGGTGTCCATTTTTATGGAGTTGGAGTTAGAGTCGGATTCAGGGACATTGAAGAGTTGGATCTGTGGCTTATTAACTTCACAGCCCTGGTTGTTCAATGAAGTCAGAAAAAAACCATTATATAAATGAGTGGCAATGTACTGAATGACAAAAATAAAGCATGCACAAAATTCAATGAAAAGCACAGCATTGTGATTTTGGTGCATTTTTCTGCTGGGAGATGCAGATTTGGTGCACAAATGTTCTGCATCAAATACTCAACATGGGCACATAGCCTAAAGGGCCTGTTACACACAACGATATCGTGAACGATATTGTTGCAACGTCACTGGTTTGGTGACATTGCAGTGATGTCGAAACGACATCGTTGTGTGTGACACGTATCAACGATAAGTCGTTGATCGTAGATTCATGGTCCTGTCCATAAATCTATTGTTGGTCTCCCGCTGGGCGCCCACTAACATCGACAGGTGTGACAGCAGGAGACCAACGTTGGATGAGCTCCCAGAGCTGGTAACCATGGTAAACAGCGGGTATCTAGGCAGTGTCCAGCACCTAGCTACCCAATATATACACTGAGTAACTAGGGACAACGCTGTCCCTAGTTACCCGCTGTGTACCTTGGATACCAGCCTGTAAGCGGAGAAGGCTGGTAACCAACGTATACATCAGGTAACTGCCTAGATACCCGCTGTTTACCATGGTTACAAGCCTGCTCCCGCTTACCGCAGCCTGGCAGCGGGAGCTAGACATCATGGAAAGAATATTTTATTCTTTTCCACAATGTCGCTGGTCCACAGGTCACTGGTGAGTCTGCCTGTGTGACAGCTCACCAGCGATCCACATCGTTGGTCAGATCGCTGGCACATCGCAGCGTGTAACAGGGCCTTTAGAGATACCATTATTAATACAGATTCTCACTTGGTCCCAGGAGCTTCAAATAAGACCAATGCAAATTAACAAGTGTGAACAAATGACATCCTCACATGAGGTCTTTTTTTTTTCCAAAAAAAAGTACGGAAGCATAAAACATCACTATCAATCCACGTGCTAAGGGTGCACCACCGGACCACTCTGCCATGGTCAGGGCGTTATATTTAAGGCAATGCAATCATAGTGTGCCCCATATATAGTGTAAAAGAAAATTAACAGTACAAATGGTGGTCAATGCCAGGGGTGTAACTACAACAGGTGATTGCACCTGGGCTCTGAAGTCTAGGGGGTTCCAAAAGTCAATTTGGCCTATACAAAAAGGCTATTGCTATTAAATATATTTGCAATAATTGGGGGCCCTATTGGAGCTTTCACATCAGGGCCCATGGTCTTGAAGTTACGCCACTGGAACATGCCCCAAAACCTAAATGTAATGGATGAAGAGTAAAGCTTCTGTTTAATTCCACTGCTTTAATATCAAGGCTCCTCATCTACAAGACTCCTCATGACCCACAATAATTACCCCCAGCAATGCCGTCCCCATAGGTAATTATGTCACATACCTTTCCCAGGATTTGAGATATTTCATTTTTTCGTCTCAGCAGAGGTTGAAGCCGACAAACATAAACAGAAATAATGAATCAGACGTCCAGGTCCGCCACTATTCTCACATGATGTGTCTGTGAAGACGTAGGCTCATGTAAGAAGTGATGGATATGAAGATCCTTCCTTAAATCCATCACCCACCTCCCCTATAAAATCCGTCAGTAACCATTCCGTCATGTCATAAAACTGCCAGGGTTTACATACAGTCGATCCACCCAACACACATTATGTAATATATCTCACGCTAACTACATGTCTTACTAAGTCTGACTATCTATCTACGCTCCTCGACATTGAAACACCAAGAAGGAATAAAAATGACAGGATGGATAGATGTGTTAATGATATGCAAATGATGAAAAATATTTAAAAAAATCTCAATTTAATCGTTCTGGAGTGAGAGCGCAAAATTCCCGCACTTACAACCTTGGTTGTTATCAATATGAAATATTCAGGTGGTTAGATGAGCAATCTACAAGTGTGGAGGTCTTGGGAGGATTGAAGATTACTAGTAGGATGATATAAGGAGATTAGTTCTATATACACGACCGTTCAAACGTTTGGGGTCACCCACACAATTTTGTGTTTTACATGAAAACTCATACTTTTATTTATCAAATGAGTTGCAAAATGACTAGAAAATATAGTCCAGACATTGACAAGGTTAGAAATAATGATTTTTATTTGAAATAATAATTTTCTCCTTCAAACTTTGCTTTCATCAAAGAATGCTCCCTCTGCAGCAATTACAGCATTGCAGACCTTTGGCGGGTACTATATAATGAAGCTGCCAGATGAGGAGCTGTCAGGCGTCCATTTCTCAAACTAGAGACTCTAATGTACTTGTCTTGTTGCTCAGTTGTGCAGCGGGGCCTCCCACTTCTCTTTCTACTCTGGTTAGAGCCTGTTTGTGCTCTCCTCTGAAGGGAGTAGTACACGCCGTTGTAGAAATCTTCAGTTTCTTGGCAACCTCTCGCATGGAATAGCCTTCATTTCTAAGAACACGAATAGACTGTCGAGTTTCACATGAAAGTTCTCTTTTTCTGGCCATTTTGAGAGATATAGAACAAACAAATGTAATGCTCCAGATTCTCAACTAGCTCAAAGGAAGGTCAATTTTATAGCTTCTCTAATCAGCCAAACCGTTTTCAGCTGTGCTAACATACTTGTGCAAGGGTTTTCTGGGTTTTTCTAAACATCCATTGGCCATCTTACACAGTTAGGCTGGTTTCACACTGCGGTTTATGTGTCAAAACCAGGAGTGTCTCCAAAACTCAGAACAGGAGTCACTTTTTCAATTATAGTTTTTCTCTGCAATTTCCTCTCCTGGCTTTGGCACCCAGTATGATATAAGATATACATTTATATGACAGTTGAATACAGAAAAACTTCATGAGTTTCTTTAATATCCTTTCATAGCTGTAATCAGTTTTAATAAATATTTTTTTTATTATTTCTTTTTCTTCCTGTTCGGAGCATTCCCCTTATTCGGCTCTTGACCTCAGTACTACCTATAATACTATATATATATATTTTTTATTGCATCCTTACACAATGACTTCATGTTATAGAAAGACGTCACACTGCCATCATCATCCTCCAACCTTCACATGAATGGATGATGACTGCACAATATTACTGGATGATCATATGTAGAATACATGAAGGAGAACAAAGACTTCTGCAGAATACTTAATACACACCTCAGCGGCTGCAGAACCTCATAAACTTCACTGCTGCAGAATTTCTTAATACTTTACCTGAGCTGCTGCAGAACATTATGAATGATATTTTATATGACAAACATTTTTTCATGGTGAGAGGATGACTCCAGTGTCCACATCCCATTGCTCCAGATATATTTACATACATAGATGTGAGTGGTGTCCGCAGCTCTATGGATATGCTGTTGACTCTGGGTTTAATGGTCATTGCTCTACATACACCAACACCGTCCTCATTTGCTATGCAAAATGCCTGAGCACGGTGGAGAGACACGTAAAGTAATGAATGTATGTTATTATTCAGATATCTGCAGGAGATGAAGACTTACCTGGCAATTCTCCTATGTATTGTGCTTGGAGGTGAGTGATATAACATATAGGTTCCCACACAGATTACAGCTGATCATTGCAGTTCCCAGCAATGAGATACATCATTGGGAGACTTTAACTAGACTCTCCCCTCTCCAGTCCATCCTTAAGGCAGCAGCCAGGGTCACCTATCTGGCTAACAGTTACTCGGATGCCTTCGCTCTGTGCCAGTCATAGCACTGGCTGCCCATACACTATAGGATCCTCTCCGTACCAGTCATTGCACTGGCTGCCTATACACTATAGGATCCTCTCCGTACCAGTCATTGCACTGGCTGCCCATACACTATAGGATCCGCTCTGTGCCAGTCATTGCACGGGCTGCCCATACACTATAGGATCCGCTCTGTGCCAGTCATAGCACTGGCTGCCCATACACTATAGGATCCGCTCTGTACCAGTCATTGCACGGGCTGCCCATACACTATAGGATCCTCTCCGTACCAGTCATTGCACTGGCTGCCCATACACTATAGGATCCGCTCTGTGCCAGTCATTGCACTGGCTGCCCATACACTATAGGATCCGCTCTGTGCCAGTCATAGCACTGGCTGCCCATACACTATAGGATCCGCTCTGCGCCAGTCATAGCACTGGCTGCCCATACACTATAGGATCCGCTCTGTGCCAGTCATAGCACTGGCTGCCCATACACTATAGCAGGGGTGGGGAACTCCAGTCCTCGAGGGCCGCAAACAGTTCAGGTTTTCACGATTTCCTTAGTATTGCACAGGGATTGGAATCATCACCAGTGCAAGTGATTATATTATCACCTGTGCAATACTAAGGAAATCCTGAAAACCTGCACTGTTTGCGGCCCTCAAAGACTGGAGTTCCCCACCCCTGCACTATAGGATCCGCTCTGTGCCAGTCATAGCACTGGCTGCCCATACACTATAGGATCCGCTCTGTGCCAGTCATAGCACTGGCTGCCCATACACTATAGGATCTGCTCTGTGCCAGTCATAGCACTGGCTGCCCATACACTATAGGATCCTCTCCGTACCAGTCATTGCACAGGCTGCCTATACACTATAGGATCCACTCTGTGCCAGTCATAGCACTTTCTGCCCATACACTATAGGATCTGCTTTGTGTCAGTCATAGCACTGGCTGCCCACACACTATAGGATCTACTCTGTGCCAGTCATACTGGCTGCCCATACACTATAGCATCTGCTCTGTGCCAGTCCTAGCACTGGCTGCCTATACACTATAGGATCCACTCTGTGCCAGTTATAGCACTGGCTGTCCATACACTATAGGATCCGCTCTGTGCCAGTCATTGCACTGGCTGCCCATACACTATAGGATCCGCTCTGTGCCAGTCATAGCACTGGCTGCCCATACACTATAGGATCCGCTCTGTGCCAGTCATTGCACTGGCTGCCCATACACTATAGGATCCGCTCTGTGCCAGTCATTACACTGGCTGCCCATACACTATAGGATCCGCTCTGTGCCAGTCATAGCACTGGCTGCCCATACACTATAGGATCCGCTCTGTGCCAGTCATAGCACTGGCTGCCCATACACTATAGGATCCGCTCTGTGCCAGTCATTACACTGGCTGCCCATACACTATAGGATCCGCTCTGTGCCAGTCATTGCACTGGCTGCCCATACACTATAGGATCCGCTCTGTGCCAGTCATAGCACTGGCTGCCCATACACTATAGGATCCGCTCTGTGCCAGTCATAGCACTGGCTGCCCATACACTATAGGATCCAATTCAAATTTCCTGTTTCACCCACAAAACTCTCCACCCCACTACATCTACTCCCTTATCTCTGTCTGTCACCCTACACATTCTCTAACCTCCGCAAGAAACTTTCAACTACCACCCGCACTCATCTGAACCTCCCAGTCCCGACTCCAAGACTTCTCCCGAGCTGTACCAACTCTCTGGAATGCTCTACCCCAACAAATTAGAACCACACAGTTTTAGGCGCCCCCTAATAACACATCTTTTTAGGGCAACCGCTTGCATTCCCTAATGAAAATCCTTTCATATATAGCCTTTCACTATTTCTCTAAACATAGTTCTCCATTAACCTCTCCACGGCCCCCAAAAGCTCTACAAAGGTTGTCTGGTGAGCACTCACGCAGCCTTTATCTATTCACCATCTCCTCAACATGGCTCCACCATCATTTTAAATAAGTACCTGTAATTTGTGTGACCCCCACTTCATTGTAGATTGTAAGCTCTTATGAGCAGGGTCAACATTATTTTTGATTTAATTATTGTATTATCTATAACTGTTAGTCATGACTGTTTGTATATGAACTTCTGAGTTGTAAAGCGCTGCGGAATATGTTGGCGCTATATAAAGATTATTATTAGAGATGATACAACAACCTAACTACAACACTAAACCCTAATCATTGTACCAAGGGTGAGGGGCTTGCCCTTTACGTGCACAAATCACTGGAGCGAGCGAGGCTCGGGTACGCTTGGTGCTCAGCCCAGCGAGCCGCTTGTAGTGTTTGATTGGCTGCACTGGGGGTAAAATCAGCTTTATTGGATGTAGTATATGTACAAAATGAAAAAACTACACCCTTCCTCCACCGGATGTATTATGCGTACGGCTGGCTGTATGTGGAAGGAGATCTGAACTGCCCAATCATTGACTTCCAATGAGGTTTGCATCAATTTTGGGTCCTGAACTTTATGAAAAAGTCCGGTTGGACCCCCAGAACCTGAACTTCTATAAATCCGCTCATTTTCACCCATAATTAAAGATTAGGTGACCACATTGTATACAATTGACTCACCCTGTGGGGGCCGTGGGGTACTCGAAGCCAGGCCTCTCCCTCACTTCTAACAATGTGGTCTGGGGAAGATCGGGAGTCTTTGGTAATGCCACGGTGTCATGACCCGGTCAGTGGTCCCGGAGCAGACAATAGAAAAGTGAAAAAGGATTAGGGAATAGGAGATTTTGGGGGGTGTTGTTGTGACGCCACCTGTGGTGCGCGGCTATTAGGGGCCGCCGCTGCAGTACGTGACCTCAGGGGATGATGGCATGGCAGCTACGATGCTGTCGCTCTTCACGGGTGGAGCGGGTCCCCAGGACATCCGGAGTTGGGGTTATTAGGGTAATGGTGGGCCAGCGGGACTGATCTGGCTGCAGGGAAGGATCAGAGCCTCTCACAGGCAGGCTCCTCTGGCCTGCGCAGTGTTTCAGACTACCGCTCCACAGGCGATAAATGATGTCTCACACACAGATCCGAGTTCTAAACCCGGTTTACTTCACTTTCTCTGCTAGCACCAAAGGTTACAGCTTAGGTTCAATAGCAGTCTGTGTAATCCTTAGCAACGAGGATGGCTTGTCCAGTACAACCCTTTCAGGTTCCTTGCCTCTAGGGTTGTTTCTCCTCAGTGCTGCCTGCTTGCCTTACTCCTGAACGCGCCTCTGCACACAGTGCCCCAATCCAGCATCTACGGGTCTTGTCAGGTGACCGGCCGTGTCCCCTGACCCTAGTATGGCTGCCTTCTCAGCGGATGTGTTGGGAGTAGGCCACAGCTCCTCTAGACCTCGTGGCCTCCGGTTCTGTGGTTGGAGCTTGGAGTCTCCTTGCCACCTTCAGGGCCGGGTCCCTGGTGCTCACCCTGCCCCTCCGCTTTACTTCAGATTCAGACACACGGCTGGATTGCTCACTGCCCGCGCCCCTAGAGCTCCCTCTGACTCTCTGCAGTCCATTGCCTCAGGACCCGGGACGAGCCTCATCACTGCTCAAGTCCTCTGGGTCTTTCTCTACAGCTTACTCTGCCAACATTTTCTCCAACTGGCCTGAGTCTTAGGGTACCGTTACACGGTGCCACATCGCCGCCAATGTCGGCGGGGAATCACGGGTGTGCGCATCCTCACCGACATCGGCGGTGAGATGTCACACATGGCAACTCGCTGGTATACTCACCGGCAAGTAGCATCGGCGACCGCTCACTGGGTTGCCCAGGAACCCAGCGACTGGTAACCCACAATGTAAAACATTGCAGGTCGCCGCAGTACGCAGGGCGATCATGCCTGATCGCCCTGTTCAGATCGCCAGGTTTCACAACACTGCTGTGAAACCTGGCGATCATTCTGAGGCCATATTTCGCCTCATTATCGCCGAGTCACACGAGGCGACGCATCGGCGATGTTGGCAGCGATAGGCCACGCCCCTGCATCGCCGCCGAAATCGCCAGCGATGTCACCTAGTGTGAAGGTACTCTTACTGTCTCTGCTCAGACTTCGCCGACTGACAGTCTACTTCCTGTGGTGTTTCCCATTCATTCCCTTTCCTCTTCCTGACTGCTTTCTGCTAACTTCTCACCCATCACCTTTCTCTCCCCACCGTCCCACTGACTGGGTTCACCCGCTGTCCCTGGGACTGGGTGTGTTGGGCGTGTTTGTGGGTGACTGGACTTACCAACCTGGTTACCGAGATGGAAAGACCACACCTGTGGATTGGGTGCAGTACCCCTCTGTGGCAACCAGACCGCAGGGGCGCCACACAATAGATGCAGATTGATTGGTTTATGATATATGAACTTTTATTTTTACCAGGCAGTAAGAATTTTAGGAATCCTTTCCAGTATCTAATACAGTTCAGGACTGCTGCAATAATGATTCTTTCTAAAGGTCACAGCAGCACTTTACAACCTCCTTTCACCATTATGCATTTTAAGTCAGGGATCCCTTAAGGCTGTTTGCGCACGATCTGGAGATTGCGTGTTGGCACAGCGCCTCTGGACCTGAGGGAGCCCACGGATAGCAGCAAGGAGATCGCAGCCACCCTGTACTCACAATCAGTGGCTTCTCCGATGGTGTCCGCTTCTGACTCTGCAGCATGAAATTAACATGATGCGGAGATGTGGAAGTCTAGCAACCCGGACTGCAGCTGAAATAACGCTGCGGCGGGGAGAAGCATAGTGAGGATGGGATTTGCACAAGAGAGAAGACAGAGATGGTGAGAGAGGACAAATCCTATCCACTATGCTTCTACTGTGCAATGTGGCGTTTTGGACACACCCCAAGACCCCATAGCGGTACCTTTTTTATTTTAACACACCAGTTTAGCACATCCTGCCTTATGCTGTGGGTTTAGGGAGTTAAGACCAGAAATAATACTCCAGAAATTAATGTCTGGTTTTTTTTATATGGCATTTTGATTACATACAATGCTTGTTGGTCACTTACATCGTGGTGTTGTGTCCACAGGTTTCAAGTATGAAACAAAAGTGGAATCTGTGGGTAAGTTGTTTTTTCTTGTGTTTGTAAAGTAAATAATATTATGACTTTTATAATTATTTTGTAATTATTTCTAGTTTTCATAGCAAATGTTAAAGATGTATAATTTCATGACTCAAGACGTTTACCAATTAAGAGGTAGACTGGTATTCGGGGCTTCTTACTTTGACCCTTATAGGAGCAGATTTTAATACCAGTAATTCAGAGCCTCCCATTGGCACAATGAGGAGCTTAGTCCATGTGTAGGGAGTTTTAGGCCAATTTACACAGGGCGACAGATTTTATTCCATGGGATTTGTGGTGGTGCACATATTTGTTGTAAATTTTCCCCATTTACTTCACTGGATAAGTTAAAGTCCACAAATCCTAGTGCTGATTTTGCTGTGCATCACCTGTAGACCTGCTCCCATGCATCTAGGGGTGAGCTGAGCTGGGTGGCAAGGAGGCAGATGCCCCCTGGGCCTGTGTTCTAGAAGCATTTTTGGGCTGCAAGGCCGTCTACCTCTGTTGGTCTGTGAAGTCCCCTGTCTTGACAGGCGGCCGACAGCAGCACACACATGCACTATATAAGTTCACTGGCCTGTCCAAATCTGATACATTGCACATTTGCTGCCATTTGTTGAAATAAGTTCCCCATTGCAAATCACTTCACTCTACAGGAATGGGTGTTGTTTTGGTGGCAGCCCAAGGATTTTTGCAAGCTCAACACAGATGAATGGGACAGTCAAAGTTCTGCAAATTATCTGCCTTAGGCCCCTTTCACATCAGCGGCTTTTTGAAATCGCGGCAGATACGGTGAAAAAATCGCATCTGCCGCGATTACCGCATAACCGCGACACTTGCGGCACAGTTGCGGCAAGCCCCATGCAATGTCTATGGGGCTTGCGGTAAGTGTGCAGCAGGTGCGGCCACAAAAAAAACGCGGCTGACCGCGGTTTTTTTCGTGGCCGCACCTGCCGCACACTTACCACAAGCCCCATAGACATTGCATGGAGCTTGCCGCAACTGTGCCGCAAGTGTCGCGGTTATGCAGTAATCGCGGCAGATGCGTTTTTTTCACCGCATCTGCCGCGATTTAAAAAAAAACGCTGATGTGAAAGGGGCCTAATATGGATAGAGCCTAACTTGAATAGGAATAACAGTTCTTTCAGAGTGGCACAACTAGCAAGATAGTGGCCGTAACATACTCCATCCACTTGACTCATTCATTGTAAATTAACAATTAACAAGCGCAAAAATTGCAGCAAGCTCCAATGTCATTCCGTAGCTACAACTGTGCCAAATGGCATATATTTCAGATGAGCTGTCATATCTGCAATTTGTATACAAAACTGGACTGAGGATTCACAGCATGGCAAACTCTTTCCTTAATAATCACCATCCGCTGCTACTCTGTATATGACTATACCAAATTTATAGTCAGTCCTCCTTGCCTGGTATGTTCTGCTTTATACAGTGTCAGGAGGAGCTTTATTACCCTTGTTATCTGATGTAATTCACGCATTTTATAGGCTTATTACAGGCCATCATCACTTTATTGAGCAGAGCTTCCATTTATTTTAACGGCCTTCGGCTCGATTTTGAGCCACTTGATGAACACTATGTAGGAGGATTGATGTTGTGCATCCTACATAGGTCCACCAGGGGCTTCTACAAACCTAGATAGGACCACCAGGGTCTTCTGGTATTCTCTTAGCCTACATAGGTCCACCAGGGTCTTCTCCAATCATAAATACCTCCACCAGGGTCTTCTGCAAACCTAGATAGGTCCACCAGGGTCTTCTGGTATTCTCTTAGCCTACATAGGTCCACCAGTGTCTTCTCCAATCATAAATACCTCCACCAGGGTCTTCTGCAAACCTAGATAGGTCCACCAGGGTCTTCTGGTATTCTCTTAGCCTACATAGGTCCACCAGTGTCTTCTCCAATCATAAATACCTCCACCAGGGTCTTCTTCAAACCTAGATAGGTCCACCAGGGTATTCTGGTATTCTCTTAGCCTACATAGGTCCACCAGTGTCTTATCCAGCCTAGATAGGTCCACCAGGGTCTTCTCCGTCATTAAGTTGATAGTATCAAGCCATCGGATTGCTGGTCTTCCACTTCTCCTTGTTCCTTTTATTCGTCCAAGCTCCCATACTGTGCAAATAATAGTGAAGGTCAGAAGCCCATACAGATAATAGTGACGTTTATCCTCTCTTCCAGCGGTGAACCTGCCTCTGCAGGGTCTTGCCTTTCAGTCAAGCTCCATCCCAGGGCAGGGAGAAGCCAACCTTGCAATAGATGGCAACACAGATCCTAACTTTCAGAGTGGGTCCTGCAGTCAGACGGGCCGAGAGTACCAGCCGTGGTGGACCGTGGACCTGAGACGTGGCTACCTAATCAACACAGTCGCCATTACCAGCCAGCTCACGACCCTGACCAGTCAGGTGCCTTGGGCTGAGATCCATGTGGGCGAGAGTCTGGAAGGATTTGGAGTGTATAACCCAAGGTAAACAGCGAAACGGGATGAAGAATTGGATTAGTGTTTTCCAGTTCCAACAGCTGCTGCTATTAGTATATTGCTTTGCTAAGAATTTCCCTTAGTTTGTCCGTAATAATACCCAAAAGATGTACAGTTGTGCACCGTCCCTGTAGAAGGAGATCCAGCGATGGAAAGAAATCATTCCACGATGAAATATTCATATTTAAAACTTCTCATTTACTTTTTCATCAAAGAGAACCTGTCACCTGCCTGGCGCTTTCCAAAGTGAAAGCACCACTGAATGCAGCGTGTATGCTGCATTCAGGGAAGGTGTCGACCAGGTCTCTAGCCCCTCTGTTTGGGGATAAGGGGTGCAATGGGTCTGCTCACTGTGTACCGAGATCGCTCCAGGCCGGTCCTCCCTGCCTCCTGCTTGTTCCACCTCCTCTTCTGTGTTTGGCCTCATCCTCTTTGGCGCAGGCGCACACCAAGGACTTTCAGTCAGTGGAGCCCGGCTGCTGTAACGGCCCATGCGTGTGACGCAAGCACCAGAGCTCGCCCTGTTAAATGTTACGCTGTATGCAGGGCGGGCTCTGGTGCTTGCGTCACACACATGGGCCGTTACAGCAGCCGGGCTCCACTGACACAAAGTCCTCGGTGTGCGCCTGTGTGAATTCACACGCTAGGTGCAGGCACCGAAGAGGAGGAGGTAGAACAAACACAGAGGAGGCAGGGAGGACCGGCTGACAATTGTTTATGTCCTACTATATAATGTGATCCTCTGCCATGCTATGTAACCTTGTTGGTTCCCTGGGGAAGGAGTCGGGTCTGACTGAAACAAGTTCTTATTCATTTACAAACAACAATACTGATATTTTAACTCAGGAAGAGTTCAGTAATTAATATTTGGTGGAATAGCCATGATTTTTAATCACAGCTTTCATACGTCTTGGCATGCCTTCCACCAGTCTTTCACACTGCTTTTGGGTGACTTTATTCCATTCCTGGCACAAAAATGTAAACAGTTCTTTGTTTGATGGCTTGTGACTATCTCAAGTCATGCAACACTGGAAAAAAAGCTTTACATCAATGAAAGGCAAAGGAGAGCCAGGCTGAATTTTGCCAAAGACCATAAGGATTGGACCATGGAGAACTGGAGTAAGGTAATCTTCATTGACGAGTCTAATTTTCAGCTTTGCACAACACCTGGTATTCTAATAGTTAAAGGGAACCTGTCACCCAAAATCAGGTCCCTAACCTGTTAGTACTGTAAGGCTACAGGGACAGGTATTATCTAAGCCATCCCTGTCTGACCATTATTCTACTAATAAATTACTAAAAAAGTAGTTTGGAAACTTACAAAATTCATGACAGTGGGGCGTTCCTCTCGGTGTTTGTGACCGGTAGGTGGGTCCCCTGCGCCGTGCTACCTCCGCCTCGCCGCTCTATTACGCCCTAATGGGCGTCATTCCATCCTGCACAGCGCGGGCACGATTGAATTCTCGCGCCCGCAACGTCACCAATGCAACGTGGTCACGTGATGCCGCGATCGCGTCACTTCTGGGCGCCGCAGGTCTCACAGGCCGACTAAGCGCATGCGCAGATTGCATGCTGAAGGTGGCCTGTGTGAGGCCAGTGGCGCCTGGAACGGATGCGATTGCGGCGTCACATGACCACGTCGCAGCAGTGACGTTGCAGGCGCGAGACTTAAATCGTGCTCGCGCTGTGCAGGATGGAATGACGCCCATTAGGGCGTAATAGAGCGGCGAGGCGGAGGTAGCGCGGCACAGGGGACCCACCTACCGGTCACAAACACCGAGAGGAACGCCCCACTGTCATGAATTTTGTACGTTTCCAAACTACTTTATTCTACTCATAAATTACTAAAAATGGTCAGACAGGGATAGCTTAGATAGTACTGTAAGGCTGCAGGGACAGGTATTAACAGGTTAGGACCTGATTTTGGGTGGCAGGTTCCCTTTAAACAGAGACCTGGAGAGACGTACAAGCCACAATATCTTGCACCCACTGTGAAATTTGGTGGAGGATCGCTGATGATCTGGGGATGCTTCAGCAAGGTTGGAATTGGGCAGGTTAATCTTTGCAAGGGATGTATGAATCAAGCCGCATACAAGGTTATCCTTGAAAAACACTTGCTTCCTTCTGCTCAGGCAATGCTCCCCAACTCTGAGGACTGTTTTTTTTCCACCAGGACAATGCCCCCATGCCAGATAGCTAGGTCAATCAATGTGTGGATGAAGGAGCACCACATCAAGACCCTGTCATGGCCAGCCCAATCTCCAGACCTAAACCCCATTGAAAACCTCTGGAATGTAATTAAGAAGAAGATGGATAGTCACAAGTCATGAAAGAACTGCTTAATGTTTTGTGCCAGGAGTGGCATAAGGTCACCCAAAAGCAGTGTGAAAAACTGTTGGAAAGCGGCCAAGACGCATGATAGCTGTGATTAAAAATCATGGTTATTCCACCAAATATTGATTTCTGAACTCTTCCTGAGTTAAAACATTAGTATTGTTGTGTATAAATGAATATGAACTTGTTTTCTTTGCATTATTTGAGGTCTGAAAGCACTGATTCTTTATTATTTTGACGATTTCTCATTTGCTGCAAATCAATACAAAATTTTTAGCTTTGAATTTCGGAGACATGTTGTCAGTGGTTTATAGAATAAAAGAACAATGTACATTTTACTAAAAAATATACATAGAAAGAGAAAAATCAGAGAAACTGAACATTTTCCAGTGGTCTCTTAACTTTTGCCAGAGCTGTATATAATATAAATTTCACTGTAGAATGGTCTATTTCTAGCGCTGGATCTCCTTTTTTGTCCAGTACATATACCCTGCCAATGTTGAATGGATATGATGAGCAGATATAGTTTTTTTCTTGTCTATTTAACTGCACAGCATGGTTTTTTTGTGTATTTTCTTCCAGCTGCTCGGTCATCACTTCCATGTCTGCAGGATCTACAACCGTCGTTCCATGTTTCGGGATCTTTGGACGATACATCACTGTGGTCATACCGAACCGCATAGATACGCTAACGCTGTGCGAGGTTCAGGTGACGGCACTCTATGTACCAGGTAAGGCTGGTTTCACACAACCGTTTTTTTTGGAATCCATGTGATTCCAGCTTAAACTGAACGCACCCGCATCAGTTTTCGGCCCCACTGACTTTCAATGGGCAGTTGCGAGTGCATCCAGTTTTAACAGTTGCCCCCCTGGGTGGTCAGGGTTTTTATACAGAGACCAAAATCGCATTTTGTAGCGATTTTGGTGTTGAAAACTTAAAATGTGGCTATGTAACCTGCATTCGGGTTTTTGAATTGCGCTCACTTCCATAGCGGATTTGCTGATACATTGGAGCATTAAGTAGTAAGCTCTCTGGCTCCCTCTAACTGCAGCTGCAGGTAAATAACATGTTCTCTGTCAATCGTCCGAGTGACATGCGAGCTACTCGCAGTCTCGGATCATTCACCCGACACGACCCCTGTCCTCTTAGGATGGGATACTGTCAGTGGTATGTTTTTCTATGCAGATCCACTGCTCCTGTCCAGAGAGGGGGAGGTTATTCCGGGTGAATGATCCGAGACTCGGGCGAATAACTTGCATGTCACTCGGACAGTGTGTTTCCAACAAAAAGTAGCACTTCAGATTGTGCCTGTTTTAAGTTTTGTAAGATTTTGGGATTTTTCATGCATATCTTCATGGCTTTGCAATAAAAATCTAAATGTTACACTTAGGATGCACTTTTTTTTATGCAAAGTAGTTTCTGCGCTATGGTGTGTGCACCCTTTAGTATTGCTGTGGCACCCGCTTAATTGCAAACTTAAAATCTTATTTCCCGAAATAGGAATTTAAAATCTAAAATCTCCCTAGCAGCTGGTGTGAAAATTGCAATATTACTATTTTTTTTAAAACATTGTCTTTAGTGATGAATGACCACCACCATGCTCAGGTGCTAGGTACTCATGACAAGCAGTCAGACGGGTGCAAATTGAATGCCGAGTGTAATGTAAGTCACTGGGAAGCAGACATTTTTCCACAAGATCTCCAAGAAAAGTTCCCAAGTTTCCCATTAACTTCCATTACACTAGGTATTCAAGTTGCGCCCGTCTGACTGCTTGTCACCAGTACCTAGTACCTGAGCATGGTTGTGCTCGCTCATCACCAATCGTGATATGCGGCTGTGGTAGGATGGACATTGCAAAAGGAAGAGAAAATAAATAAAGACACCTTCCGCCCCTTCATTTTTCAATGGTAGCTTTTTTGGGTCATGTAAGCAGTGTGCCCATCACCTATGCTTAGTGCTATGTTTAACACTGAGACACCGCCATGTTATTCTATCCCTTTGTAAGGGGCAGTAAAGTAAAGGGGGGTATTATTAGCAGGATCTGAGTTATCTCCAATCCTGGAGATTGCAGTAAGAATTGATGATTATTTGTTCTTCTGGCTCTCGCACTATTCATAGCCAAAATAGATCAGATAAGCAGCAAATTAAAAATGTTAATGTAGCATATTTCTAACCCCATTTGCAAAAATCCATCTGCCCTGCTTTGTATAAAATGTGACTTGACGCCCAAAGAGATAAAATAGCACAGAAGGATTCTCATATACAAGGCGTTGTGCACACGTTGAGTATTTAGTAAGTTTTTTACCTCAGGATTTGTATCCAAAACCAGGAGAGAAACAAATCAGATGAAAAGTATAATAGACACATCACCACTTCTGTATTTATCACCCACTCCTGGTTTTGGCTGCAAATCCTGAGGTAAAAAACTCACCAAATACTCAACGAGTGCCCGTGGGCTTACTCCTGACCATTATCAATCCGCCCTCCACAGATCGGCAGCTTGGACTCACGATAACAAGCACATCCACCCTCGGATCAAACCTCTTACAGAACACGGAAATGATGGTGCAGATGGTGAGTCCTACTCCCCACCATTACTATATTGTGCTGCCTCTCTGGTGTCCTATAATCACATATTATATCATTACCTATCAGCTAAAGGATACAGTGAAGACCAAGATGAGGATACTGACCCGGGGGATCGATAAAGTCATACAACGAGGTGGGTCACATCCAAATTAAACAAAAAAAAAAAGCAAGTTATCACCTATCCATGGGACAGGTAATCACTTCCTGAAAGTGTGAAAGTCCAACCGCTAGATCCCCTATTGATCCCGAGGACAGGGCTCTGCAGTCAAACATCTGAACGGAAGGTGCCGTACAGGCGCACCACCTTCATTCCTTATCGGACTACAGGACTGAGCCGAGCATCGTATTCAGTTAGCCCAGCAGTCCCGTAGAGAATGAATGGAACGGAGGAGCGCACAACTAGTCATAGTCCCCATCAGATGTAGTTCTAGGCCACCACCTGCACACATTGAGGATTTGGTGAGATTTTTACCTCAGGATTTGTGGCCAAAACCAGGAATGGAACATTCAGAGGAAAAGTATAATAGAAACACGTCACCACTTCTGTATTTATCACCCCATTGATGGTTTTGGCTGCAAATTCTGAGGTAAAAAAAAAAAATAATCACTAAATACTCAACATGTGCACATGGCCTCAGGCTACGTTCTCATTGTATTTGGTGATTTTTTTTACCTCAGAATTTGTAGCCAAAACCAGGAGTGGGTGACAAATACAGAAGTGGTGACGTGTTTCTATTATACTTTTCCTCCGATTGTTCCACTCCTGGCTGCGGCTACAAATTCTGAGGTAAAAAACTAAACGTGTGCACAAGGTCTTTATCATTTTGACTCCCCCTTTAAGGCCATGTGCACACATTGAGTATTTGGGGAGTTTTTTACCTCAGAATTTGTAGCCAAAACCAGGAGAGGAACAATCAGAGGAAAAGTATAATAGAAACACGTCACCACTTCTGTATTTATCATCCACTGCTGGTTTTGGCTGGCTTCCCACTGTAGTTTTTTTTACTGATCAGTGTCCATCCAGTTTGTGTGTCAAAACCCGGAGAGGAACTTGCAGAGAAAAACTATAATTGAAAGATTGACACTTGTATTGAGATTTGGAGACACTCCTGGTTTTGGCACACAAACTGGATGGACACTGATCAGTGAAAAAACTGCAGTGTGAAGCCAGCCATAGAGATTAGGAGGTAAAAAAAAACCTCTCCAAATACTCAACGTGTGCAAGTGGCCTCAGCTACCTTCCCATGATGAGCATCTGGTGAGCTTTTTGCCTCAGTATTTGTTTCCAAAACCAGGAGCGAGTGATAAATACAGAAGTGGTGACGTGTTTCTATTATACTTTTCCTCTGATTGTTCCTCTCCTGGCTTTCTCTTACAAATCCGGAGGTAAAAAAAAACCTCAAATACTCAATATGTGCACTTGGCCTGAACGAGCATAGGCAGGTGAGGACATAAGCTCTATATCGTCGGACCCGCGTAGTCAGTGCATCTCTGTCCGGCCGACTAATGGAAGAGTCAGAAATTCCGTCAAAAATGTCCATGAGCTTTGCAACCAACTTAACCATTTTTTTGTGACCAAATGTTTTCCAGCCTTACGATATTGATGACCATGCTTGGGATAGGAGACCGGTGAGTCCCCATTGAACAGCTGATATCAGCCCCCCCGATATGATGACTTATACTAAGGGTATGTGCCCACAGGACGTTTTTTATGCAGTCATGAACGCAGGAAAACCTGAGGATCCTAGAGTCCTTGACAGGAGAAATGCTAAGATCTTGTCTGCGTTTTTTTGTGCGTTTTTCCTGCATTTTTGATGCTGCGTTTTTCCAGCGTTTTTCCCATTGACTGCACCAAAAACGCAGAAAGAATGAACATGTTAATTCTTTGCTATCCGCACCAAAAACGCAGGTATTTGATAGTTCTTGACACTTGCAAAACCAATGTGTGTGCACAGCGTTTTTGTAAAACACATTGGTGTTGCTGGGAAGCCCAACCGCAGGAACAGATTAGCATACATTAACATAAAACCAATGGTTTTCTGCATGCGGAAACCGCAGGAAAACCACGGCAAAAACGCCCTGTGGGCACATACCCTTAGGGTGGTCTTCAATATCACTAGGCCGGAAACCCCTTTTAATAGATCCCTATCTCAGTCACCATATTTTTATGTAAAAGAGAAGTGCAGATTCTTGATCCTATCAGAATCAGATCAACTCTCAGTCCATCTATCCAGGGCGGTGTAGGTTTTTACGCGTCATGTAATGCTATGTGCTCACATTTAGTGTTTGCAGCAAATCTGACTGCTGCAAAAAACAGAATGATGGCAGCACAAACCACATAGATCTATTTTTCCCCCCATTCATTTGCATAAAAAAAAAAAAAAATAATGCATAGAAAAATGCAAAAATCCTAATTGACAACCCTTTGAAAAGTCAAATCTGCAATAGGAAAAAGCAAGCAGTTCTTTTTGTTCTGAGGCACAAAAATGCAATGTATGAATAAGCCCTAACCCTTCTCCCTCTCTCTGCAGATAACAACACATGCATCCCCTTGTAGCACTGTCCTGGGAGATTGAGGATTTTCCATGCTGTTGTAGAGCATTTACACTCCAGAAAGAGGAAAAAAATAAAATCTATATAATAAGTAATTCACTGGAGTCTAACTTATTAACAGTGGACGGTGCTAAAGGAAACAAAAATAAAGACACAGCAGCACACACAATCCCCCCTAAGTGCAGGGACAGATTAACCAACAATTTTGGGGTTATTTTCCGATCCTGGTCCTCTGGCCCCCGGTGACCTGAGCACAGAGGCGCCATGTTCAGGCCGGGTATTGCATTGCATCATCAGGATGCTCCACACTACAGGGGACACAGGAACAAGCCTAAAAATCACACGAATGACACTAATGAAAAGCCCTGATCTGCACTTTAGCAATTTCATCTCACCACTCTTTTATATTTTCCCAAAATCTGATTCAAGTCATTTTGTGAATATAAGAGTCCACTCCAAGTTCTTGGGGTGTATGAGACCCTAGAGAACTTTTATTTAGAAAAACAGAAACATTAGAACCAAATATTGCTTTGCCTCTGGAACCTCTCACTGGAGGCAATAACTCACAACAGGAGTCATAATTCATAATAATAATAAAAAAAAAAAAAAAAAAAAAACACACCTGGAAAATTAAATGGGGTTCCCATCCAGAAAAAACAAAAAAAGTCACCTTCTGGTTATATAGATGCTCCCATCAACAAAACGTCAGGACTTTCCCCAGAAACAGCCGCCTAGTCACCCACAGGCAGCCAGATAATGCAGCCGGCTGGAGCTGAGCTGCCCTATCAGAAACAGAACTAAGGAGAAGAGGCTGCAGTTTCTAGGAGGGTTATTTTTTTTTGCTTTCTTTAATAGAGGGGTATTGTCAAGCACCCCAACCCCATACAGACTTATTTCCCAGTTCATGAGAGGAGCCTGTACAGGAGTGACCCCTTATCAGCATCCTCTAGTTTGGAAGTTAAATTTATAATGGAATTGTAAAAATACACACAGAGGTTCAGAAATAAAAATAAACTTATACTGCGATCAGCAGGAAGGCCGGGTGCTTCTTTTTCCACCCTCTCCTTCTCAACAGTCCAAGTGACATGACCAAATGTAAGCACCTGGGGGAGGGGATGACAGCAGGGGTGTTGATCTCTGGACCCCCAGGAGCTCGCTCAGACATATCACTGCTTCTGCTGCACAGCCTCCTTCCTTGCCGCATCTTGAAGTAGCTGAGTGTCCACTTCATCGGCAGGAAGCTGGACGTAGCGGACGACGGAACCGCGAATGAAGCAATTCTTCACAGAGAGCTGTAAGGAGAGAAGCTGGTAAGTATAGGGTAAAAAGAAAAAACAGAAAACACAAAAAAAAAAAAAAAAAAAAAAAACACAACCACAGTTCCTGCAGCATTCCATCTATTGAAAAACCAACTCCAAGCAGGTAATGATTGCAACTCCCAAGCAACTGCACATCAACAGCTTGTGGCCCCTATAAATGACGATAAAGAAGGACTCACCATGTGAGGATATTTCTCTGGATCTGTAACACTGATGTCTGTGAGTTTGATATTCAGATACTGTAATATTAAAAAAAAAAAAAAATTATAATTTTTGCAGGTCCCATGGCTGGTTGATGTCCACAGTATACAGAGCCTGGGCAGTACAGCGCCGTACACCATGTAGTGGCAGTTTTCAGGTACTGCAGCGCCAATGGAAGTGAATGGTATTGGAGCTGCAGTACTGAGAACGGCCACCACAGATTGAGCAGCGCTGCGCTGTCCAGCCTCACTACTCTGGACATCCATGGAAATTAGAAACATCTGATAGGAGACAGGGGGAGGATTTATACTTCCGATTTATTATTGGAGACCTATCCCAGGGGTAAGTCATCAATATTTATGTTGGAGGTAGGTCCCCAGCAGCCACCCACTACCTAGCCTGACAGGTGTTTCCTAATACACAGAGACCACAGTCTAGCTGAGCAGGTAAAAGCCACAAGGGACCTGCCTCTGACTCGTCATCCAAGTCTGTAAAGTACCTTTTAGCTGAAATTTTGCAGGGTTCAGAGTAAAACAAACCTGACTTCAATAATAGAGCCACTCTATGGTTAAACTGAACATGGTAGGGGCAGCACACATCAGATGACAGATTCCTCTCCAAGTGTCACAGCTCCACAACACAGACTGTTCTGTATACAAAGATGTACTGTCTACAGTAGACGACTGCTGGCTGGCTCACATGTAGAGCTGCCAATGTGTATACTCCGCACGTCTGTCTCTCACCTGATCTACGGAGTGCAGAGTCCCACAGATGCTGCAAGAGATAAAAAAATATATATATATTACTATTGTAATAAGATCGTGGCAACATGTTGTATGAGCATCTGAGGGATTGGACAGGAGAACATGTCACGGACAACCGGCTCATCATCATCATCATCTGCATAGCCTGTAGCACATTGCTGTCAACTTCATGAAAATCAATCCACAGAACCACGTCCATTGGTCACACTAATAATCCATAGAAGCTGGAGCAGGAGAACTGCCTCTTACCTAAGGGAGTCTGCAGCTCTGCTTCTGATTACACAGTGTGTGGACATCACTACACCCACCAGATAACCAAAAGAGAAGCCATGGAGGAAGATCTCAAGGATCCTACCAGTGGCCCGCAGGGGAGGCGTGGGCCTCCCTCCGCGCTCCTGTCCGGCAGCCGGCAGGGGAGGCGTGGGCCTTAGTGCTCCCGTCCGGCAGCGGGGACGCGGGCCTCAGCGCTCCTGTCCGGCAGCCGGCAGGCCTCAAGAGTCCCATCTAGTAGCCATCAGGGGAGAGGTGGACCTCAGCGTTCGCCTCTAGTAGTTGTCAGGAGGGCCTCAGGGCTCCAGTCTAGTAGCCTTCAGGTGATAGGTGGGCCTCAGTGCTTGCATCTAGTGGCAGTCAGGCGAGAGGTGGGCCTAAACACTCCCGTCCAGCGGCCACAGATTACTGTTGTGGCAATGCATCCAGTCCTTTCAAATGGGAGTCTCCTAACTGAAACTTAAAGGAATTGTCCAGGCTCAGGACAAAAGTCTGCAAGGTGTCTGTGAATGTGACTGCATGGGGGTTATAATTCCTTGATGGCAGTGTGCAGTCATGTGATGTGTGAGATCTACAGACTGGATGCATTTGGCTTCTCGCCATGGAAGTGAAGGGTTTGTGACCAGTATTATATGTACCGCCCGTGTGGTCACATGACCGCCCCTGTACTGTGACGCCTGAACACTGCTCGGATTCTGCAGAGTTTTGCACCAATCCTGGACAACCCCTTTCAATCCTGGGTCATACATGGAGCTGTCGGGGTCAGTGTCCGGCGGGCGGACCGTACCCCGCGCTCTGTGCAGCACGGCTCGTACCTCAGGTCATTCTTCAGCTCCACCACAACGTCCTTCCCCACCAGAGACTTGAAAAACGAATAGAAAAGCTGCAAAGAAGAAGAGAAAGAAATGTCACATAATACCTCGTCTGATGTCTGGGGATGCCATCCTCCACCACCTCTGCTTGCTGTCACTGAACGAGGACATTGTCTGATCCTTCCTGGCTACAGCTGCACCCGGCAGGAGCTAAACTGCCACATATCACCTGCACTGACACACTGTAACGAGGCAGCAGCACCTTTATAGGACATCGCCAGGTGTTAGGGGAGCTCTAGTCACTGACAGCAAGCAGAGATGTGCAACACTAAATGGAAAGGCAATATTAACCCCTGTTATTATACATATTCATGTCCTGTGACTGCAAGACACTGTAGAACTACAAGTCCCAGCATTCTCTGGGCCGAACTGACAGTGGGGAGAATGATTGGAGATGCTGGGACTTGTAGTTCTGCTGAGATCACGTGGTGTGTGACGTCAGCCGGACAGGCCAGGCCCCGGGCAGCTCTCACCATGGTGTCGCGGCCTCAGTCTCTCTCTTTCCCGGATTCTCTGTCCGGAGACTTTCCTGTAATCCGGTGCCCGACGAGCGCCTCACGTTTCTTATTCAATGCCGGGCACGAAGTCTCGCGAGATCTCGGCAACCAATCAGTGAGTACGAATCGGGGCGGGGAGAAATGATAGAGGTGATACCACGTGACAGTTATACCGCCAAAGCGATGGCGGCCATGTTTCCGAAGACCAAAAAGCTGATGAACTCTGTGTGTGAGGATTTATTACAGAATATTATTGGCTAGCTGCACAGTTCCAGGCAGCGATACCCAGTGATAATGGAAACACCAACCACAATACAATGGACTCCTCTGGGATCACATAAAGAGAAATCATGGGGCCACATTGCTCAAGTTTTAATTGCCCCCTTCACCCCCCACATATAAATGATTCTGCTGGGCCACATAAGATCCCTTCTCACAACTGCAGCCTTTACAGGATAGGTTTCCTCCAATTGAAGCCTCCAGATTCCTCATTCATAGCGGCCATAGACACTGTATGATCCCTCACAGTGAGTTCCTCCACACACAGTATGGTGACCCTACTGTACCCCCCTTCAACTATCCCAGAAAAGTATGGTGACCCCAACACAGTATAATCTCCGACTGTGATCCCCACACAGTATAATGGGCATACATACAGTATAAAGGCTCTATCATAGCCCTCCACATACTGTAGTGGCCCCACACATCCCTCCATAGAGGATAATTGGCCCCACATAGCCCTCCATATAATATTATGCACTTCCTAGTCTTCCATATAGTATAATGCACCCCCATACTCCTCCATCTATAACACTTACCTAGTGGCATCTTGTCATCGACTTCCATCTCTATGGGGCTGTAACCCAGAAGGCACTGCACCGCCGGAAGCCATATTGGGACACCAAAGTGATGGGTGTCCCAATATGGCGCCCGCTGGTGGTAACAGCCCCTTGCATGGTATCACCAGCAAGTCACACCACTTCAAACCCTGCCGCACACCCGCCAACACCCCTCCGTACCCATTATCCTTGCTGCACCACTGCAACCATAGCCGCTAGTAAACTTCAAGGCTCTTGTCTGCGACCTAGGCAGAAAGGAGATGGTGTGCATGCACCCTCTTGTGGCTACAGAGGGCGCCACACCCCATCTGCTTCTGCACAAGCCGCAGACAGAGCCTCGGAGTTTCCTAGCAGCTATGGGCAGTGGTGGGTGTGGACACACACAAATACACACACATATACATACATACACACATTCACATACATGCACATACATGCGCATGCACATACATGCACATACACGCCCATGCACACAAGTATGCACATGCACATACCCACACACATATGCCTACACACGCGCGTAAACGCACACATGCAAACACATATACACATGGACACCAAATACATGCATACAAATACACACCTTACACACATATGCGCATACGTACACATGCACACACGTACACATACACACATGCAAACACATACAAATGCATATATACACACAAACACAAATGCACATACACACGGAGGCTGCCATCTTTGCACACTCAGGTATACAAAGATGGTGGCGGCATAACACAAGATTACAGTAATTACAGGATTAAGTTGGAGGGGAATTTGGTGGGAGCTAATAAATTGGATAACAAGGCATCTCTATTTTGTATGTAATAAAGGATCACTCTCAATGTTGTGTTTTTCTCTTTACTGCAAGTATTGCTAATGGCTGGCTTGACGTCAACTGCGAAAGAAAGTTGACATCAACCCCTTTATTACCCAGTCTGCCACTGCTACAAGGCAGCTGAAAGAGCGGAGTATCTGCCAGTTTTGGTGTCTCTCATGGAGCTGTCACTTCTGGGGCAGTAGATGGCTGCAATTTTCAGCGTGGGAGCCCAGAACGCTTGGACCTTACTACGCTGAGAATTCCAGCCCCCAGCTGCCTGGGTTACCTTGGCTGGCAGTAGAAAATACGGCGAAGCACACACAAAAATAGGCCTCCCCTGTATTTTTCAAGACCAGTGAAGGTAACATCAGGCAGCGGGGGCTGGCAGCCAGTAGCTGCTTGGTTTACCTGCACTGCCAATAGAAAATACAGCAAAGCACAGCACATTTTTTACCAAGAATTTAAACACTTTATTAATAAAAAAAAAACAGAAACAAGTTTTTAATTAAAAATACATTTATTAACATAAATTAGGAGAGCTCTTGGGGGGAGAGACAGTGGATAGGGAAGACACCACACATGTGGGAGAGACGTCCGCCGCCCCCAGTGCCACAGAGCCTACCTCCATCATCATGTCACCACCCTCCCGATGTGATAGCCTCGGGCCCACATCTAGTTTAATGCTCTCCCCATAGTCCTCCATATACTGTAGTATAATTGGCCATAGTTCTCCATATAGTACCATAAACCCCTCTTGTCCTCCATATACTATAATTCACCCTCATCATTCTCCAAACAGTGTAATGCACCCTCATAGTCCTCTAAATAGTGTAATGCATCCCCATAGTCCTCCATATACTATAGTGTAACCCCATAGTCTTCCATATATTATGATGCACCCCCCATAGTCCTCCATATATTATAATGCACAGCCTATAGTCTTCCCTATATTATAATGCACCTATAGTCCTCCATATAGTATAAAGCACCCCATAGTCCTCCTTGTATTAAAATACACCACCCATAGTCCTCCACATAATATAATGCACATTATAGTCCTCTATATACTGTGTTCTAATGCACCCTACAGTCCTCTATATGTTATAATGAACCCTATAGTCCTCTATATAGTATAATGCTCTCCCCATAGTCCCCTATATAGTATAATGTACCCTCATAGTCCTCCATAAAGTACTATGGCCATAGGCCATAATGTACCATCACAGACTTAAAAAAGTAAATACTCACCTCTCCGCCTCCATCCACTGCTCTGGTCTCTGCAGTGGCGTGTGATACAGTTGAACGTGCGATGCCGGGTGGGGGGCTGGTTACACAATTGGGATTGGATGCCCAGTGCTCTGCAGATCATGTAGTGTCCAGTGCTCTGCAGATCATGTGTGCTCAGTGCTTTGCAGATCATGTAATGTGCCCAGTGCTCTGTAGATCATGTACAATGTCCAGTGCTCTGCAGATCCTGTGTGTCCAGTGCTCAGCTATTGTGCTGCAGTTGTGTGCATGTGATGAGCAGGGGCTGCAGAGCATTGCACCCCCACCACACCAGCCCTGCTCTGTGCACTGGCTGCTGTATTGTGCTGAGCACAGGTGTAGACTGAAAGACTCTGCTGTCTGTGCTCTGCTATCTGGTGTGTTCTGCTGACTGGGCTCGGCAGTCCAGTGTACTCTGCTGAGCCTGGGCTCTGCTGTCAGTGTGCTCAGACGTCAGTAGACTCTGCTGTCAGGTGTGCTCTGCTGTCAAGTGTTGTCTGCCGTCCATGGGCTCTGCTGTCAGTGGGCTCTGATGTCCAGTGTGCTCTGCCGTGAATGTGCTCTGCCATCAGTGGGATTTGCCATCTGTGGGCTCTGCAGTCTGCTCTTCCATCCGGGGTGCTTTGCTGTCACTGTGTTCTGCTGTCCATTTTGCTCTGCCGTCCAGTGTGCTTTGCTGTCACTGTGTTCTGCCGTCAGTGTGCTCTGTTCAGCTGCTCACATTTCTTTGATCAGTTACTATCGGTGCTGAGGGATCTGGTGGTTGACTGGTCCGATGCTCTCAGATTATTGATGATGATGATGGCCAGACTGAAGTAAACCATCTCTATTACGCCATGTGTCGACTAAAAATAGTAGTGCAGATTTTTTGCCATCAGAAATCTGCACCTGCTTAAAAATATGCAGCAGAAAAATAGCTGTGCCAAATCTGCGGATAAGGTGATACAGGATGGGACAGAGGACTATGACACAGCATGGAGGCTAGTAAGAGGGCCATGACACAGTGTGGAGGCTACTAAGAGGACTATGACACAGTGTGGAGGCTAGTAAGAGGGCCATGACACAGTGTGGAGGCTACTAAGAGGGTTATAACACAGCATGGAGGCTAGTAAGAGGGCCATGACACAGTGTGGAGGCTACTAAGAGGACTATGACACAGTGTGGAGGCTAGTAAGAGGGCCATGACACAGTGTGGAGGCTACTAAGAGGACTATGACACAGCATGGAGGCTAGTAAGAGGGCCATGACACAGTGTGGAGGCTAGTAAGAGGACCATGACACAGCATGGAGGCTGATAAGAGGGCCATGACACAGTGTGGAGCCTACTAAGAGGACTATGACACAGCATGGAGGCTAGTAAGAGGACCATGACACAGTGTGGAGGCTACTAAGAGGACTATGACACAGCATGGAGGCTAGTAAGAGGGCCATGACACAGTGTGGAGGCTACTAAGAGGACTATGACACAGCATGGAGGCTAGTAAGAGGACCATGACACAGTGTGGAGGCTACTAAGAGGACTATGACACAGCATGGAGGCTAGTAAGAGGACTATGACACAGTGTGGAGGCTAGTAAGAGGGCCATGACACAGTGTGGAGGCTACTAAGAGGGTTATAACACAGCATGGAGGCTAGTAAGAGGGCCATGACACAGTGTGGAGGCTACTAAGAGGACTATGACACAATGTGGAGGCTAGTAAGAGGGCCATGACACAGTGTGGAGGCTACTAAGAGGACTATGACACAGCATGGAGGCTAGTAAGAGGGCCATGACACAGTGTGGAGGCTAGTAAGAGGACCATGACACAGCATGGAGGCTAGTAAGAGGGCCATGACACAGTGTGGAGGCTACTAAGAGGACTATGACACAGCATGGAGGCTAGTAAGAGGGCCATGACACAGTGTGGAGGCTACTAAGAGGACTATGACACAGTGTGGAGGCTAGTAAGAGGACCATGACACAGTGTGGAGGCTACTAAGAGGACTATGACACAGCATGGAGGCTAGTAAGAGGGCCATGACACAGTGTGGAGGCTACTAAGAGGACTATGACACAGCATGGAGGCTAGTAAGAGGACCATGACACAGTGTGGAGGCTACTAAGAGGACTATGACACAGCATGGAGGCTAGTAAGAGGGCCATGACACAGTGTGGAGGCTACTAAGAGGACTATGACACAGAGTGGGGGCTACTAAGAGGGTTATGGCAGTGTGAGGGCTACTAATGGGGCCATGACCCATTGTGGGGGCTACTAATGGGGCCATGACACATTGTGGGTGCTACTAAGAGGGTCATAATAGAGTTGGGGCTACTAAGAGGCCCATGACAGTGTGGGGGCTACTACTAGGGCCTTGACTGAGAGAAGTTTCATGTCGGTCTGGGCCAGATTGTAAAGAACGGAAAACTGAATGACTCCATAAGAAAGAACATCAGAGGTAAGTCACCATCTATAACTGTAATCTATTTAATCAACCATCATGTGCGGGGAAAGATGCAGGACTGCATCAATGGCAAAGACATGACGTATGGCATAAATATAAAAAAATGGAGGAGGAATCCGGGCACCAGACATGGCATAAATATACTTCATAGCTCGCGAAGAGGTTAAACTATGACCACTAGGAGTCAGTGAATAAGTCTAAAATGGCAGAAGTGTCAATGTTAAGACGTTTGTGGGATCCAAGTGAAGATGTGACTGCAGGAATTATAGGAACAGTGGAGCACAACTCTGGGTCTCAAGAAGCTTGATAACACTGGTCAACAGCATTTTTGGTGCCAAAGATATTTCATTGAATTTAGGGTAACTTTGGGGTGCTGATTCTGAATATGTCATCAGTTTTGCCAGATTGGCTCAAGTTTTTGAGATTTTTCGTAAAATGTGTAACAAAAAAGACGTTTTTTTGCTACTTTTTTAACGAAGTCTGTTATGTTTCTTCTATGTTTTGTCAGTGTATATTCACCACAAATGTAACAGAATGAGTCTGGATCGTTAAGACAACTTCTTCTTGATGAGTTCATGCTTTTCACTGGACAACAGAAAACAACATAAAGTTAGTGCAAAAATCAAGCTATGAACAAACTTTTAGAACACTAATTAACACAAAACTATATTGAGAACTGCTCAGTTCAAGTACTAATCCAAAGAAATTAATGAGATGATGCGTCGCATTTACCAACAAGTGCTATAAATAAGATACCAAAAATCTCAAAAACTTGAGCCAATCTGGCAAAACTGATAGCATATTCAGAATCAGCACCCCAAAAATACCCCAAATTCATTAAAATATTTTGGGCACCAGAAAAAAAAAATTTTTTTTGTTGACCTGTGTAATCAAACTGCTGCCAGAAAATGTCACCAACTGTCTTCATTTTTCTTCCTGATCTTGCAGAATGTAGGGCACCGCGGCCAGTGCCGATGCCGCTGACTGTTGAGCCCTCTGCTCCAACCTTCCCCGCCGTGTAATGGGCTCTGGTCCCTCCTTTTACTTCTCAGGCCCTCCCATGGATCTTATAAGCTGGTCCCTTCGCCCATCCTCTTCCTATCTACCATCCTGCTCCACAGGGTGAGCATTGCTGGAGTGACGATGGACCCCCTTGAAGAAGCAGTGAGAGAGGGTGGATCAGAAGGGAACCACATTTCTTGCCTCCCTTGTGGGCACCGGCTCTTTTGTGGCCTCTCCCCGGTCAAGTTAGCTTGGAACAAGCTGAATTGCCGGTGAGAGTATTCCTGACTCCCTATCTGCAGCGTGCTGAGTCTCTGTATAACAGTGCAGAAATCCATGTGCGGCCGCTGAAAGTTTCACACATATGGAAATGATCTTTAGTGTAAATGTTTGGTACAAATATTACATGGCCTTGATGCATCCGGTGAATATGTCACTTCTGCCTATATTCATAATATTTGCACCTGGTGCTCAGGGCTGAGGAGTCTGAGTCGTGGAGTCGGTACCCATTTTAGGTGGAGTCAGATTCAGGGAAATTGAAGAGTTGGGAGTCACGAGTCAAACTTTTGGATTACTGACTTCACACCCATAGTCGTGGAGTTGGAGTCGGTCTCCATTTTGGTGGACTTTGATTATGGGAAATTGAAGCATCGAAGGTGGAGTTTGGTGTACCGACTCCACAGTTTGCAGATACTGCCCTACTGTCATGCTGGACACAGGGGATGTCCGGCTACCGTGCGTGACATTGGCGCACGGACCAACGATGTCCGGTGCAGTACACAAAACAGACGCGGAGACACCGGGGACAAATACAGCGGAGGGCCCTGCTCAAAGGGAAGAGGTGACCTCATGCACTCACCTACAGCTGTGCCCTAACCTCCCTACTGTCCCTATAGAGGTTCTTTCAACCTGTCGCCAAGCTAGATAGCTAGTCCCTCGCTGGCGATGATCTTAGCCCTTAATAGGGAATGGCCGGTGAGAGCACTAGTCCCAACCACTGCAATAATACAACACGAAAGAAGGAGAGGCAGACAGGGGAACAAGACAGCTTCATGCCTGCTGCCTCGCTCATTGGCAGCAAACGGCTTAGCAGTAGTCAGCTCTTCAGAGGACCTCCTTCACCTCAGGAAGTTTGGCTAGGAATGTTCAACCACCAACAAAGCATGCTGGACCCATGTGACCATATAAAGGGGATGGGAGTAATCACAGAGTGGCCACACCTGGACAAGAACTAGCTAGCTTGCGGGCAGCAGAGGCTGACATTAACTACTCAACTGCCAAAGGAAAGAAACACATTTAATATGAAGTCTCAATACAGACATGAGACAGAGGTCCCAAACCAGCCATAAGTCTCCCAGGTAAGGCTGCTTTCACATAACGATTTTCGGTCATCCGATTGTATCCGTTTCAAAACGGATACAATCGGATCCGAAATCGGACCCCATGTTCTCCTATGGGAATCGGATGGGATCGGATGTGCCACTATTGGCATCCGATTTTGCCACCATCCGATCCCATCCGATTTAATCACGGGCACAAAATCGTAGCCTGCTACGATTTTGTGTCCGTGACTCACATCGGACAGCATCGGATCACTGCTGATCCGAGGCTGTTCCGAGGGCCCACAGCATGGGAGCCTATGGACATCGGATCCGAGTTCACCTCGAATCCGATGTCTGCTCCGTACTCCCTGTCTTTCCCTGATTCTTCTCCTCCATCTTCTGCCCTCTCCTATGCTATTCTGTGCCCTCGCTCCTCTATTTTGTGCCCCCGCTATTCTATCCTCCTCTATCCCTATCCTGTCCCGTCCTCTCCCTGTGTGTAAAAAAATAAAAAAACCTCCTCCCGGAGGATACATCACCTGTCACAGGCTCCAACGCTGCAGCACCATCAGGGCAGAAGAGCCTGTGATGATGTAAGAGAGGCGGTCAGCTGACGAGTCATGTGACCGGATCTGTGACATCATCACAGGTCCTTCAGTCCTGATGGTGCTGCAGCGTTGGAGCCTGTGAGAGGTGATGTATCCTCCGGGAGGAGACTTTTTTAATTTTTTTACACACAGGGAGAGGACAGGGGACAGGATAGGGATAGATGAGGATAGAGAAGCGGGGGCACAGCAAAGAATAGCGGGGCACAGCATATAGAATAGGAGAGGGCAGAAGATGGAGGAGAAGAAGCAGGGAAAGACAGGGGACCGCAGGATCCACACGGTCCTGCAGATCGGATGGCTATTTGCCGTGCCTGTCCGTGGGATCCCCCTTCAAAGTCGGATCCCACGGACAGGCACAAAAACGTTATGTGAAACCAGCCTAAGAGAGACCATCGTGACACCTACAGAAACTAAGGAAATCCCTCAGGATCACAAATTAACTCACAAAAAAATACACAGAATTATTTTGAGATCAAATATTTAATAATAACAATATAACAGGAACATAACACATTAATCCGCCCGTACTTGTATTTAATGTAAAAGGGCACATTTTCACAGTTAGCTTTTCTGAATCTGAGACTGGCTCTGGAATCTCTGCACTGCCGACCATATCAGGTCCTATGCTATGAGGTGCGGCTCCCGAGCAAAATCTGTGTTAAGTGTTTCTTTTACCAGTCGCAGAAAACTCTGTGCTGTAGTTTATTTTTAATTAATAGATGATGGAATAAATAGGAATCCATCTCAGAAATATGAGAAATCACCAGGACTTGTCCAAAGTAATTCATCCCTTGATTGTTACCGCTAACCTGAATGAGTTCTGTACGGCACAACCCGATATTAGGCAGAGGAATGCTGAAGGTGCTCCGGCCACGCCAATCACACCCATGGGTGGAAAGAAATAATGCCTTGAATAAAGATTTTGCAAGCGGTGAGGTCTGGGCACCACCAGAGAGGATCAATGAATCAGGTTATATAATGAATTTAAGCAATAAAAAACAACAGCTCACCACTTCACCCTTCTTTTTTCCATATGGAGCCTGGAATCGATTGAAGTCCGGCTGCAACATGGAAATCTTTATTTTGGGTTGATCAAGTGCATTACTGGAATTCAAACAGACGCATGGCTAGCAGATACATTATGTTTCAAGTACCAAAGCACTCTTAAGGTACCGTTACACGGTACAACATCGCAGCGATGTCAGAAGCGATGCCACGGGTTCGTGCTCGCTTCCGACATCGCTGCCTAGGTGTCACACAGGCAGATGTTGCCTGGGACGCTGTTGCGATCTTGAAGCAGTAATCGCTCGCTGGGCTGGGAACAGCGAATAGGCGGAATCGCTGTTGTGGTGTTACACAGCAATTAGCCGCCAGATCGCTGGTTGCGAGGTGCCAGGTTTTAGGACAATGTCCTCAAACCTGGCAACTTGCAACCAGCGATAAATCGCACTGTTACACAGCACGATGCTCCAGCAATGTTGCTGCAGCTTTGCTGAATCAGCTAAATTACAGCGATGTTGCATGCAACATCATGCTGTGTAACGGCACCTATAGTCATGACCAGCAATTCAATTCAGACGCTTGACCACCAGAAACAAGTCATGACTAATAGTGCTTTGGCACTTGTAACGCGTTGTTTCTGCTAGTCATGCATCTGTTTGAATTCCTCTAATACACTTTATGAACCTGAAATAAAGATTTCCATCTATATTTGCTATATTATGAATGCTTTACTCCAGAGACATAAGATCAACGCATTTCAGACTTGGTACAACTCCTTCGTTCTGATCAACCCTGAAAAAGAAGTTGTACCAACCCTAAAACGCATTGTTTTTATGTCTCTTTAGTAAACCATTCATCATATTACCTGATTGATTGATGGTGGTGATCGGACCTCACTGCTCACAAAATCTTCATTCAGGGCAGTGACTGTGAAGGCAGTACAATATTCTAAATATTTCTTTAATTTGTTAAATTATCCATGTGAGATTACCACCTCTGCAGCCCTACCACCCCTACACTACAGTGGTGTCACTGTGGACAGTTAAAAGGGAGGAGTTTAATGCTATCAAATAATTAATAGTTATTATACAAGTACACAAAGTTGCTCAGAAGTTAAGATTCAATTGTAAAAGTTGGTAAAAACAGTTAAATGCAACAAACAATGCAAAGTTTAAAATGGAAACAGTCTTAAACATTAAAACCAAATACTAAAAACCTTGGATAATCCCAGTTGGGAGTCACTTAAGGCCCTGTCACATGAGGCGACGGGGCTAGAGATGTCGGCGGCGACTGGCGGATGAGCGCACGTTTTTGGCGTCCCGCCAGCGTCGCCGTCCCCCATTTACATGGGGCGACATCTCCAGCCCCGCGCTGGCGAGCTGTCAGGCGGCATCGCCACCGGGGTGTCTGAAAACCCCAGCGGCGATGCAGGATAATGGGAGCCTATGGCTCCCATCGCCTGACAAGTCGCCGGTGGCCGGATACATGGGGCGATGTGTGCATGTGTGCGATGTGGGCGACGTGTGCACGCCTGGTTTCAGAGCACTGCTCTGAAACCAGGCGACTTCCCGGCGGCGCCGACATTGCCCCTTTACATGAGGCGACATAAGGGCGATGTCGCCACCGATAGGCCACGCCCCTACGTCGCCTATGTAATTGGCTGCGAAGTCGCCCCGTGTGACGGGGCCTTTATGCTTTTGGCACCACATATCCAGCACCTGGTCATGAGTTTGTTTCACCCGACCTTAAAAAGCAGCAAAATAACAATCTTCTGGACGAAATCTAGATCATGGAACCAGAACGTGACAAAGTTCAGTTCAGTAAGACTGTCGGTGTAAACCGTAACATGGAAGCCAAAATGTCGGGCCGTTCAGTAAAATCGCCGGTGTTCAGGGTGCACTGGCTGTGATATAAAGAATTAATGGATGTGCCGATATTATGGATGAGTGAAAAAGACCAAAAATGAACTCTAATTCCCTCATATTGTTATTGGATTTTCAGTACTGTCGTAAATTGTGCACATTGGTATGATCTCCAGGTCATTAACAGAATCGGGAGGTGACCAGTGAGGAGTTCTACAGGATGATAGCACATCTTATCTTGTTATGTTGTCAAGTGTTTATTTAAAAAGAAAAAAAATGAAAGTATTTGGGCAAACCCACTTGCCTTGACTTTACTATTCTTCTTTTTTATAAAAATATACATTGGGGAAAAAAATATGCAAAAAATCCTGGAAAAAAAATGCTTTATGTAAAGATAAGAAAGTTAGCCTTACGTTCCCCCAGTAATGTCTCTCCATTGTTAGTCCCGTCTTTGTTAACGTGGCATCAGTGTCAACAAAGAACCAAGGGCAATGGAAAATAGCCAGCGCCAGAGCATCAAGGACGGACGCCAGGCCGACTTTCTCATCTTCACACGCGCGGCATGTTTTTAGACTAAAAATTGTGAACTTTAAAATAACCTTTAAACACATTATGTATTATACTAGTAAAGGTACCGTTACACCTGGAGACATCGCCGGCAATTTCACAGGCGACGCAGGGGCGTGGCCTATCGGCAGCGACATCGCCGGTGAGATCCCCCATGTGACGCGGCGATTTTTCGCAGAAAAATCGTCCGAGAGTGGTCTCTTGGTTTCACAGCGCTGCTGCTGTGAAACCAGGTGACCGCTCTCAGGCGATGTGTAACATCGCGATTGGCGATGTTACAGGCGATGGGACCCAAATAGGCTCCCATGTTACAGGATCGCTGCTCGGGTTTCTAGACACCCCAACAGCGATGTCGCCTGAAACATCGCCACAGAGTCGCCGGAGATATCGCCGCGTGTAAACACGCGACGGCGACGCTGGCGGGGTGCCAAAAACGTGCACGCTCCCGTGCTTCTCCTCCGATATCTCCGGCGATGTCTCCAGGTGTAATGGTACCTTTAATGTACAACAGGGTTAAACATGTTATGTCTACTAATAAAGATTATAGTGTTCACAATGTCAACTCTTTGTTCACTTGTTCTCGTCAAGGCGCTAAAGCTACTGCAGGTCCTTGTATCCTCAGTCAGTTTGACCTTTGACTTTGCACTTCTTGCTCATTTCTCTTGGATTATACAACGGAAACTTCCCATCAAAAGAAAAAGGCAACCTGTGGAGTTGTAGGAAGCACTGTTTCATAATTATCTTTCCTTGAAGACTTGATTGCCTTTTTGGTCTACATGAAGCACCTGGAGTCTTCACCGCAGCATCACTTGTTGGTAAAGGTGCGATTTCTATTGCTTTCCTCCCTGCAGACGGAGTGTTTTGCTTGGATTGTGCAGATCTCCTTTTTTTAGAGCTTGTTCCTGATTCAGGAATATTTGATTTTCTTTTCCCTTTACGACCCTTCTCGACGTTGTTTCCACGCTTGTGCCCACATTTCTCATAATCATCGTTGCCTTTAGTTTCTTGCATGGCGGGAGTGATTTCATCATTACCGTATTCAACTATAGAGTTGTCCTGTTTTGTGATCTCCACTTGGGATCTTTCTACAGAAACATTCTTCTTATCAAGTCCAAAATTGTGTGACTTTTGTCTGGATGTAGCATGTGTTTTGGTGGTTTCACTAGGAAGCAATAATGTGGAAATTGTTGTCTTTTTCGAAGACTGTGTTTGAGGTTTTTTGCCAGGCAGAACCTGTAGACGATCCAAGTATTGTTTATTCAATTTATTTTTTCTACCAAGTCTTTTTATGTCTACTTTTAATATTTTGTCAGATAGTTCTGCTTTGGGTGATCGCTTTTCACTCTCTCGAAATCGTGTTGTTCTGTCTATGGGTGTTTTGGTTGTTTCATGAGGAATCAATAGTGTGGAAATTGTTGCCCTTTTTGGAGACTGTAGTTGATCTTTCCTGCCAGGGAGATCCTGTAGATGATCCTTGCCCACTTTTAATATTTTGTCAGATAGTTGTGCTTTGGGTGATCGCTTTTTACTCTCTCGAAATCGTGTTGTTCTGTGTATAGGTGTTTTGATCGTCTCACTAGGAATCAATGTGGAAATTGTTGCCCTTTTTGGAGACTGTAGTTGATCTTTCCTGCCAGGGAGAACCTGTAGATGATCCATGTACTCTGTATTCAATTTATTTTTTCTACAAAGTCTTTTTTTGTCCACTTCTAATATTTCGTCAGATAGTTGTGCTTTAGGTGACCTCTGTTTACTCTCTTGAATCCGTGTTGTTCCGTCCAAAGATGTCTTTGAGACGTTTTGTTCATCGTGCGTAGTTGAATTGTCTTTGCTGGATGGATGACTGACATAGGAAATCTCATTTTGTTCAAGAGTTGTAGCAGATGACGCCAATAAACGCGAGCATTTTGATTGTTTCAAAACATAAGCTGACCACCCTAATATGCAACAAAATCCTTTGCCTTCTGTATTGGACTGTGTTTTTTCCGTTGTGGTGTCATCTGAGGGTATTGCAGTATGACACACATGGCTGCTTCTAGAGTTGTAGAGAAAAGTCTGTTCCATCAGATTATCTTCTGAAGAAGAATCTGGATTTCTATCATGCTTATCCAATGCTAAATGAGTTAACGTGTCTGACTCCTGCCCTGTCCAATTTGACAGATGTTCTCGATTAAAGGGCAAATTCTGTCTGTGTGGTTGAGGGTTGGCTTCTGGTCCTGTACTCTGGGAATGGATGGAGGAGCTACTTTTCTTATACTCACTAGTTTCTCTGATATTTGTACATTTTGAATGTAAATAAGGTCTTCCCCCCTCGTTTCTTGCACACACGCTTTGTTCAGACAGAATAGATTTTTTCTTATCGTCATTCTTAAGGCCGACTAGGGTATTTTGGCCCTGTGTAATGTCCAACACATTTCTTGTTGTATGAGATGGTGCTGCTGTTCTTTGCCTGTCAAGTAACCTTGCTCGACTTTCCCCACATGTCTGTAAAGCTGAAGCTGAATGTATAATGCTTTCCTGTTCTCCTTCAGATAGCTCAGGTGTCTGTGCGTTTCTTCTTCCTACTCCTGAAAGTTTCTTCAAAATGTAATTTTGTCCCTTCTCCTTGTTTTGGATTTGCGCCTGAGTGTTACCATTTGACGCTTGTCTTTCATCATGAGGTAGCTTATGATGACCTTGTGTGCTCAGTTGTGGGGGCGATGTACTTTCTTTTTGGACAGTACTACTATCATCAAGATCTTTAATTAAGACATAATCTCTGTAAGAATCAATATCTACAGCAACTTGTTTTACTGAAGTAGAAGACCTACTTTCTCTTGAAGCACATGAGCATTGGATTCGTTGTCCATAAATATTGGCCATCCAGCTACGAGCACAACAGAAGTTGTTGTCAGATGCCTTACCTTCTATATTTTCTTCCGCATCAGGCTTTGGTTTGTTGTCAGACGGCACAATACTGTGACTGACTGAAGAATCAGACCTTCTCTGTGCATCAGAATTTGTAGTGAGTGTTCCTATTCCTGTCGGTTTGGGATGTGTCATAGATCTTGTCTTGGTGCTTGAAAGTTTGGACACTGGAGGAGGAACTGTTGGAGGGACAGATAGTTTAGTTTCATTAGATGCACCACCTTCTTCTGTCAAGTCGATAACTATTATGTTATTCAGATTCTTGTCTTTGTTGTTATTTGTCATTGGGTTTGCATTTTCAGAGAGTGATACCCCCACTTCCCCAACATCGCAATCAGATATAATCAAAAGTTCAGAATGAGAATCTAAAGGTTTGTGTTTCTCATCCGATGCATTTATCAGTATCAAGTCACTTTGACCTTCAGTGTCCAAATCATTCTCCATAAAAGATGATGCCACAGATGCGTTATCATTGTCCAAGCTAGCTTTAGGCAAACAGAAAACATTTGATATCTTAATATCTTGTGAATGACACTTGTATGCTCGGGAATGTCTAATTTTACCATGTTTTACTGAAGTAGAAGACTGTATTACTCGGCCCTTTCTTTTTCCAGAAGAACATGAGCATTTGAGTGGTCGTCCATAAATACTGACCGTCCAGCTGAAAGCACAACAGAACTTTTCGTCGGATGCCTCATTTTCTATATTTTCTTCTGTGTCAGGCTTTGGTTTGTTGTCAGATGGTACAATACTGCGACTGACTGAAGAATCAGACCTTCTCTGTACTTCAGAATTTCTGGTAAGTGTTCCTATTCCTGTTGGTTTGGGATGTGCCATAGATCTTGTCTTGGTGTTTGAAACTTTGGACACTGGAGGAGGAACTGTTGGAGGGACAGATAGTTTAGGTTCATTAGCTGCAGCACTGTCTTCTGTCAAGTCGATAACCATTAATTTATTCAGATTCTTGCCTTTGTGATTACCCTTGGTAGGGCTTGCATTTTTAGAGAGCGATGCCCCCACTTCCTCCACATCGCAATTAGATATAATCAAAAGTCCAGGTTCAGAATGAGAATCTAAAGGATTGTGCTTCACATTCAATGCACTCAATATCAAGTCACCTTGCCCTTCAGTGTCCAAATCATTCTCCCTGCAAGATGATGCTACAAGCGAGTTATCATCCCAGCTAGCTTTAGATAAGGAGCAAACATTTGATATCTTAATATTTTCATCATATTGCTCCACTTTCTTTAATTCAGTCTCTTCCGTTGGCTGGTGCACTACTGGTTCAGCAACACAACCGCTTGCAAACTTCGTTCTTGAAAAACCAGACATCGGTGATATTGACTTCTGTAAAACACAAGAATTTATTTTCATGACTAAAGAAAGGTAAAACACTCTCTTTCTCATAGTCTCATCGGGGAACAGAGGAAACCCTGGGTATATTGAAGCTGTCACTAGGAGGCCAACACTAATAAATACACTTAACCCCTTCATGACCAAGGACATACATGTATGTCCTTGGCCTTGTCTCTCCCCCTGAGCGAGCTCACGCTGTGAGCTCGCATTCTCCCCCTCACATTTCAGCTAATCTACTCACCTGAGATGTGTAGCTAACAGCATTGATTGGATCAGGGATCCGATCGGTGGTGTTAACCCTTTGGATCACGCTGTCAGTCACCGACAGCGCGATCCAAAGCACCGCGGCGGGGATCACGCCATGATCGAAGGTCCTGTGATGCGATCACGGGATCTCCATCTGTTACCTGGATAGACGGGAGTCCTCTGATGATCCCGGAAGCTGTCCTGAATCACTTCCTGCTGGCAATCTTCCAGTGAGGTCCCCAGCAGAAAGTGATAATTTCTGTTATGTAGAGAGATGCAGGAGCATGTCTCTAGATAGGAGAAGCGATCGGTGCGTGCAGCACTGAGGCCCTTTAGCAGACAGGAGGCGGTGCGAGTTTCGATGTGGGGTTTGAAGGATAGGGCAGAGTCAAGAGTTACTCCAAGGCAGCAATTTCGAAAGGTGGGAGAGAGCATGAAGCCATTTACCATAATAGATAGATCAGTGGTGAAGATGAAAGATGGGATGGAGGAAAGATGATGAGTTCGGTTTTGTCTACGTTGAGTTTTAGGTAGCCAGAGAAGAAGGAGGATATGGCTGACAGACACTCCGGGATTCTGGACAGCAGAGAGTTGACATTTGGGCTAGAGAGGTAGATTTGAGTGTCGTCAGCATACAGGTGATACTGGAAGCCATGGGACTGTATGAGTTGTCCTAGGCCAAGGGTATAGATGGAGAAAAGTAGAGGCTCCAGGACAGAGCCTTGTGGGACTCCAACAGAGAGAGGGCGGGATGAGGAGGAAGTGTGGGAGTGGGAAACGCAAAATGCGCAGTTGGCAAGGTATGAGGCAACCCAGGACAGGGCAAGGTCTTTGATGCCAAGGGAAAAAAGAATCCGAAGTAGGAGGGAGTGGTCGACTGTGTCAAAGGCAGAGGACAGGTCGAGAAGGAGGACGATGGAGAATTGTCTGTTAGCTTTGGCTGTGAGTAAGTCGTTGGTAATTTTGGTTAGGGTAGTTTCGGTGGAGTGGTAGGGCCGGAAACCAGATTGTAGATTGTCGAAGAGAGAGTTAGATGAGAGATGGGAGGAAAGTTGAACATGGACGTGTTGCTCAAGGTGTCTAGAAGCAAACGGGAGCAGCGAAATGGGGCGGTAGCTCGTCTTAGCAGTCAGGTCTAGGTTTGGCTTTTTGAAGATGGGCATGATGGTGGCATGATTGAAAGCCGAAGGGAAGGTTCCAGAAGATAGTGATAGATTAAGAGTTGGGTTAGGGCTGGGATGAGTATGTTAGTGAGGTTGGGGAGGAGGTGGGAAGGGATGGGGTCAAGTGCACAGGTGGTGAGGTGTGATTTGGATAGGAGACGAGTAAGTTCTCCTTCAGTGATGTTGGAGAGGGAGATTATGAGGGAAGGGCAGAGGTCTGGTATATGGAGTGGTTGGGGTGGTGGAACGATAAAGGTTTGCCTTGTTTGGTTAATCTTATTTTTGAAGTATGTAGCTAAGTCCTCAGCAGAGATGAGGGAGGTCGGAGGGGGCAGTGGTGGGCGGAGGAGAGAGTTAAAAGTGCTGAACAGTTGTTTGGGGTTGTAGGATAAGGAAGATATAAGGTTTGTGAAGTAGGTCTGTTTAGCAGAGGTGAGGGCTGATTTGAAGGCAAGCGTAGTTTGTTTGAATGTTGTGAATTCGTCTGGCAGGCATGTTTTCTTCCAACGCCGCTCCGCAACCCCAAATTTGGGGAAGGTGTGGACGGAGGACCAGGTAACAGAGCTGAAGAAAAGAAGCCTAATGGTGAATGGCCCAGGAAACCCCAACTGCACAAGTGGAATGAGTCATATCCCAAACTAGCAGAGTTAAGACAATTGTGGTCACTATCCGTGCGCTGGGGGCAACAGAGGCACTGGGAGGGTTTTTATAGGTATACAAACCTCTTTATTAGTAACAAGGAATACCATGACTCGTTTCTGCAGCGGTCCGCTGCCTTCATCAGCTGGCCAGAAATTCCGGTGTCACAGACCCAACACCGAGGTTGGGCAGGTGGCACAACCTCATAAGGCGCCTCCATTTCCATTGTTTTTCATATCCCAAACTAGGGCACTATTTCATTTGCTCGATATACCTCAAGAATAGCAGAACAAATCCAGTGGGCAATAGTAGCAGTAGGAGTGGTGAGACCTCTACGAAGTCCTCCTGGAAAAACATACCAGGAGTCTGAACATCTGAAAGAGAGTATCACCGATAAGTAGTGACACATGGTTCTGACCAAGTCCAGCTTGAATAAGGACTGATTGGCAGGATGAGTGAAAGAAAGACTGGATGAACTCAGAACAATATCTTCATTAAAGTGGAGGGAAAAAGGCACCCTAGGGAGAAAAAGGTACTCAAAGACGCCCTTTTCAATTTAACCTTCTTGGGTATCTGCAGTAGAGGAAGGAATAAATATGGGAGGGAGAATTGGGACTATGGTATTGGCAGAATGTTGGAGGCAATCAATAGATGTTTGCAAAAGCTGGACATTAAATGTGGGACCTTGTGGTTTTCTGAATGCCACCAGACTGATGTCTGGAAATCCCCAATGTAGGCAGATCTGATCACCAGGTGAAGGGAATGCTTTCTCATGTTGAGTTGGCTTAGGAAGTTTGGGGCCCATGTGTCCACTCTGGGTATGTGGACTGCGGAGATCGCTGAAAATCTTCAATCTGACATTTGGAGAGGGATGTTACAGAAAGCAGACATCTGGCCCTTTGGGAGGACAACTTTTGCTTGGGCCATGTTGAACAGCTTCAAAAAGATGAGATTCTAACCAGAAATCAGAGGACTTAGATCGTTAACAATCCATCCAAGATCCGGTATTCTGCATATTGGGATATATGGAAGAACTTACAGTGGACATGATTGGGAAAACAGCTGTAGCACGACTTCTATATATAGCTAGGAAATTAATAGCTAAATATTGGATGCGAGTGGAACCTGCCTCTAGACAGGAATAGATTAGACAGGTAGACTATGTGGTACAAATGGAGGAAAAAATATACTATAAAAGGAAAAACACCAAACTTCACGACAGACTTTGGGCGCCATGGAAGGTGTGATGTACTGATGGCGAGAAAGGAATATTGGGGGTCATATGGATGAGAGAGCCGATGTAAATAATGGGAAGATGTAGGGTGTTATGTTTAATGTTACAGACCTGTACCTATTGGCTGTACAAAATGGGGTGGATTGCAGTCAAAATGATGAGGGGGGGGGGGAGATGGTTTCTCTTGGGTTTTTTTTGTTATGAGAAAATTTGGGAATCTGTTTCGATGACTATGTCTATAAGTATGTTATGATTCATTAAAAATGTATCTGATTAAAAAAAAAAAAATATATATATATATATCATTTAATATTTTTTATATATTATATTAATTATTAGTATTATTATTAACAAAAATATCCATCCAAAGTTATAGTGTGTGTCCAGGGTGATCTGTAAACTCTCTAGGTCTCTAAATAAGAGGAAGCCTTTATAAAAATGTTGTTCAGATAGGAGGTGACAACAATTCCCCTTGGTAAGATGGGCATGACTGCTACCATAACTGTCATGAACACTCTAGTGGGCACTGTCGTCCAGAAGGGGAGAGTTAACAAACTGGAATTGAGATTGATGGACTGCGTAGAGGAGAAACCTTTAGTGCACTGGAATGATGCAGATGTGGATGTAGGTGTCCTTGATTGTCCACTGAACACATGAATTTCACAGGTTCCGTGGAGCCCACAAAAGAATGAAGACGCTCCATTCTAAAGTTGTGAAGAATGATGCACATGTTCATCTGTTTCAGGTCCAGAATTGACTGGAACAAAAAGGTTTTAATAAAATCCTTTCTGGATGAAGTGTTCACATTTCATGACTTCAGCCTTGATGGAAGATGGTGAGTCCAATCTAACAGACATCAAGAGAAAAGGAAACCAAAACGATGCGCTCGCTGGAGCGTGCATGATCTGCTGGCATAACGTGCCATGTTGGTGCAGCGTAGATGGTGGGTCTGACTCAATCTATGTAGTAGTCAGAATACAAGGGGCAATAGAGGATATAGGCAGACACTCCAGGACGGAGACCAAGGTCTAACACATTTTGGCTCTCACATCAACTAATTGGGACAAGGTATCGGGCCACACAAGGGGCTCCCAAGCCAGAGGAAGTGGAGGTGACACGTGATTGCAAGCAGCGATAGTCGCAACTTGTTGGCCCAGTAGGGAATTTGCACTTAAATGAAGCACAGGCAAAAAGACTGGATTATGTTTCTCACTAGGTACAAATATAGTAAAGAGGGAAGATCAATGGACAAAAATAAAAACAGCACCTGGTGCAAGGAGGTGGTGTCACAAGTGTGGGAAGAGAGTCCACTGCATGCCTGAATGGCTGGACAATTGGGGGCATGGCCGGTTGAAGCCATCTAGGGTGCAACTGAAGCATGGGGGTAAATTAGAACTCTGGACCCAGTAAGAGCACCAGAAAAGCCATGGGTTGCACTAATACGACTGGAAGCGAAGGAACAGGAGAGCATTGAGGAAGCCTAGGGCAGGACATGCAGAGAAGGTAACCCAAGTACAAGAGGAAGAGCACGAACACTGCAGTATTGAGAGTGCCAAGTACAAACAGGACATATGTGTGTGGGCCAGCAGAATACATAGGGATGTAGGGGGTTGCAAGAGAGGAAGGGGAGTGGTTTATTGTTGCCTGTCCTGGAGACGCTTCGTCTTTGTCTCAGTATCCATCTTCGCTCCATGCAACACACTACATTTTGGGGCGAGGATTAGAAGACACAAGGCAAGAAACATCTGCACTAGTTCATGATCACCATCTGCATTAGGAAATGGTCCTGCCACCCAGACAAGAGATAGGGAAAGGTCTGACCACTGACAAATTATGTCAGGATTACAGAGATTACCACCCTGATTCCCTAACTAAAAAAGAACTACAGTATATTGGTAAATTGAAGAACATACTATAGGTAAAGACAGGTCTGGGCTTCAAACTTGTAACTACACTCAGTGCCACTATGTGGGAGGAGCTGACTCTTTTCTTTAAAGTATAGCTGCTGTTTAAATTTTTATTTAATAATAATGTAGAGCAAATGATTATAATAAACTTTTAAAATATACTTCATCAGGGAAATCTGGAAGAAAACCTTTTAAAAACCTTCCAGAAGATGTCCCCACTAGGCTGTTTCTAAACCTGACATATGCTGGTTGTCAGGGAGATCCGTCTTCAGATCCACACAGTGAATACGGCCTTATAAAAGTGGGGTGGCCGGGACTACACAACGTTCACAGAACAGCTGATCAGAGACTCAGGTTACCTTAGGCAGAGACAGAGCTGAGCTGAGGCTGTCAGCACACACAGATCGCAACTGTGATCTTATCTCCTCGCCATTCACATCGCTGTGCTCCATGTTATCTGCTGTTTGCACAGTGCAGAATGATGTGAGTAGAGAGGAGTCAGATAAGATCACAGCTGTGTTTTGTGTGGGCTTACAGCCTGAAGCTCCCTTTGCCTGAGGTAAACTGTTACATTGATCAGCTGTGAACACTGTGTAGCCCCTGCCCCCATCCACCCTAATATGGCTGTATTCATTGTGTGAAGCTGAAGATGGATCTCCCTGACAACCAGCATACGTCAGGTTTAGAAACAGCCTACTGGGGACATCTTCTGGAAGGCTTAGGAAAAGGTTTTCTTCCAGATTTCACTTATGAAGTATATTAGAAAATTTATTATAATCACTTGCTCTACATTATTATTAAATACAAATGTACAGTAAATGGCGATTAAACTTTAAGTGAATTATTTAGTGTTAAAATTTGAGAGTCCTCAGTGGTTGATACCTTTTAATAGCTAACTGAAAAGATGGTAATAAATAGCAAGTTTTCAAGACTTCTCAGGTCTCTTCATTAGGCTCATCAAGAGACCGAGTAGTCTTGAAAGCTTGCTATTTATTACCATCTTTTCAATTAGCAATTAAAAGCTATCAAACCCTGAGGGCTCTTGTATGGATACATCCAAGGTTGTAAAGGGGTTAATCTCCACATGCCTAGCTCTGATAATATATCTATATGTGCATGTATGTATGTTTTTATATATGTTGTTGTATAACCCATGGATTTCTAAAACAGAGATGCAAATAAATAAAAAAAATAAAATATAATAAAATAATAAAATAAATATGCAAGAAACCTTATCTCCCCTTTAATGTAATACCTGGACAAGGACGACGTTGTGATTCTACCTCACGTCTACAGACTCCGCGGCCTGAAAAACCAATAGAAAGTGAGTTGTGCCATGTTGTCATGCAATCAAATTTCCATAATATTCTCTTACATTCCTGGTTAATAACAGCAGTACACTTATGGCATAAGTGCAGAAAAAAACATGGACCGTACATCCAAAAATATCCATACATCTATATTGTACGCCTCACATCTCATCTCCAACCCACTCGCCATCATCCGCTCTTCACAGTGTCATTCCTGATTGGCAGCTCCCTCCCGTTCAAGCTCCTGATTGGCCGGTTCATAATGTAAGTGATGGTAATATACTGTGTTTTGTGGATCATCACTCAAGATTCAGTGGACTCCTGATTCAAACTTCACAGCCTCAAAGTCATAGATGAGACTGTCGAGTTCGGGTCAGGAGACCCTCAGCCGCTCCGACATTTGAATCTGGTGTTACAGAGATTCCACTTACCTGTTTGTCACTATATCATGTAAATATACACCATAAGGAGCACGGTGTGCATAACCACAGCAAGTGGAGCTAGATTTGCTGTTTCTGCTGTCAGTGGTTGATAGCAGAATTTAAAGAGGACCTGTCATCCCCCTGGTGCTATGCTAACTGAATGCAGCACTGAATGCAGCATGTCTGCTGCATTCAGGGAAGGGGTCCCCCATATCTCTAGCCCCCCTGTATGTTATAAAAAAAGACTTTATAAAGTTAATGGATAACGAGTCCAGAGGGACTTACTCAGTAATGAGTCATCGCTGTTGTATGGTGTCCTCCCCGCCTCCAATCTGCTCAATAAAAGACTCAGCAGAGCTCGGTTAATTTGAAGCATAAGATCTTGCAATAACATGCTCCTACTTTCACACTGAAGGGGGTCTGTATCCAAATTCTGATGGAAAATCGGCTACTTTAGGGGCCATTAGAGACCCTTCTTTTGATATTATTTAGAAAATTGAGTAATAATGATGAGCAGGCGCCCTCACCTCCTTGATCAAGCGTCAGGGCGCTCTGTACTCGGCAGAATATTGCGGGAGCTGTGATGTGTTGTTAGTGAACGATCCGACCACAAATAGCTGGCTTGCTTCAGCAATAAATATTTATATAGCACCAACATATTTCGCAATGCTTTACAATACAGTGGTTCATATACGAAAAATACACAATACAATACAGTAATTACAGTAGAGAACGAATACAGTACATTAATTGGATACAACACAATAAGTATAGAATCAATGTAAAAAATACAATACAATAAATAAAGCAAAAAATAAAGGTGACCCTGCTCAAAAGAGCTTACAATCTACAGCGGGATAGGGGTTACACAAGGTACAGGGGTTATTACACTGATGGTCCAGGCATCTTGAGGAAATGGGGGATATAAATAAAGTTACATGAATGGTCACCAGACATCTGTGTAGAGCGTTTGGGTTTGGTTGAGTTTGAAGAAGAGTTATGTCCAGAGAGATAGTGAATGGGCTATATACAGTATAAAGGACTTCTATTAGGGAGCATGATAGGCCGCCTTAAAAAGATGTGTTTTTAGGGAGTGTCTGAAGCCATGCAAGTTGTGGATAGTGCTGATTTCTTGGGGTAGAGCATTCCAGAGAATTGGTGCAGCTTGGGAGAAGTCTTGGAGCCTGGAGTGGGAGGATCGGATTAGTGCAGATTTTAGTCGAAGGTCATTTCTGGAACGTAGCGAATGGGTGGGGTGATAGACAGAGATGAGGGAGGAGATGTAGGGAGGTGCTGCACACTGAAGTATCAGGAAAATCTCCCTTTATGGAATGAAATGGCTGGAGACGGCTGAAGTCGAATCAATGCCCAGGTTTATTTCTCATATATGAATGACGTTATACAAGTTACACTACAGATGCTACATATCACATACATTTGGAACCTCATAATAAGACAAGAATGTTTCTTCCCTAATTTACTATATTTTTAAGGTTTTAACGTTTCAACCACACATTCTGGAAAAATACATCACCACACCTGCAAGCGAACTATAGTACCTACATATATGAACATAGCTACATAATGAATATAGACTTTATAGAAGATTCTATTATATTAAGCTATCAAAGATTAATATAAGATTCTTTAATATTAACATTTCTATAACATTCCCTCCTACTATTCATTATCCAGTCTCTTTTCTTGGAGCATCTTGCTTCCTTTTGGTTTTACAAGCGTCGTCATTGTCAGAGGGGTGGATTTTTCTTAGTTTAAAGTAGGGAACTCATCTGCTTCTTGGCATTAGGCTGAATACCCGTCTTCTTCAACACCAAGGTAAGTGTCCTTTAGGTCGATATCATCATTAAGGTCTTCGGTGAGGTCTACTTCTTGATACATTGTTCTGGTTATGGCTGTGTTGATTTAGTCTTTGAGATAATCTCTAATACAAGGTATACAACAGCAACCACAGGTGATTAAAATAGCGATCATTACACCTATAGACATTAGGAGTGAGGTAATTAAACCAGTCCATTTACCAAACCAGTTTTCAATCAGAAAAAAAATCATTTATTCCTGCATCCTTTATCAGTTCTTTGGACAAGGATGTCTAACCCTCAAGAGATTTGGTCAGAAGCAGTGTTGTTACGGATGAAGGTACATTGAACAACTTACATACGCCAACTCCCTCTGCCAGCAACATATCTAAAGCCATTTGCATTAGGGGCGTTGGACCCAGCTGTTCTGCAATGCCTTTTACCGCATCTCGAGCATAATTAACAAATCTTTGTTGGTTGTAATAATAAATGTAATTTATCCGATCTGCGTTTTTATTTATCGTAACCCACCACATCAGAAAAAGATCAAACCTTGCAGCAACTTGATTACTTGCTTTAAATTCACTAGGGACCCCCCTTGGAACACCTATGTCATCAATATAGATCCGTGGGTCAAAGGACCCACCAGGTACCTGCTACCTCTTAATTCTGTGCCACTCCTGCCATGGTGTTTTTCTGATCCCTTTTAGGTCGTCCAGGTCGAACAGGTGGAAGAGCATTAGAAGGTATACTAAGGCACAGCTTCCCTTCCATTTGGCCGGAAGGCTGGGCCTCAACCTCCCATCCCCGCATAACCACCATATATCTGCCCCCAGGGTGTCCTGGTTCTCAAACCAGTCCTTAGGATAGTGAGACCCGAGGTCAGTTATATTTATGGACTCAGCACATTAGTTTTTACCCAAAGTCTTCAAGTTCTTACCAATGCCTTTCTTCAGGAAGCAAGTGTAATTCCCAGGATAGGCAGTCACCAATGGGGTTATATCCTTCCTTAACACAGGGGGATGTAACAAGGAAAGTGTCTTACAATTTTTAGTTGTTGTTTTGTAAGTGGAGTTGTATAGGTGTAAAATGCACTGCAGTCCCTCCAGGTCTTTATTGTTGCTGTAAGTGAAAGGTGTAGTACCAAGCTGTGGTTGTGCCTTCGTGCTGTATATTTCATCCTTTCCAACCATTCGCTCTTTTCAGTGTACCCAGTTTCTAGGGCCAGTTTTTCTACTGGTCCCAATTGTTACCCAGTTTCTATATGGTTTAATTCTATTTTGTCCCGCCCCAGTATATTTTATACCCATAATTCTGCCCCTGAATTCCATTTGGCGAAGGTCCAATCCTTACACCAGATAGAAGCCGGGGTTATTGAGGTGGGGAGACACACATATTTATTTGCCCATGTTAATTTAACTGCATTCTCTTATCTCTTACCAGTGAGCAGAAATCCACTTCCAGTGTAGATGTCTCTCCCTGGTGAAAGGTGACATTAGTGGCCTCCGGCGGGCACCAATGAGCGCAGACTATGCAATAGGCGCGCAAATTCAAAGTTCGAATTTCGCACCAATTTGCAGCCCAGTGACAGCAGCGCGTTAGCGCCACTGTCGCCGAGATACACGGTCGGGATGACGGTGGCCGCTCTCCTCACAGCCCCCCTGCTCCTCCTGCCCCCGCTCCCCGCAGCACCCCCGCTCTTCCTGCCCCCCTCCTCGCGGCCCCTGCGCCCCCCCTCCCTCTACCCCGCCGCTCCCCAGCTCCTCCTGCCCCCCCCGTTCCCAGCGGCGCCCCCCCCCCCCCACTCCTGCACGGTGACAATAAAAATAAAAAAATCCTCAGTGAGGATACTCTCCCGCCCGCCATCTCGCTCCACCTCCGTCTGAGGACCTGTCGTTGCCTGGGAAACCGATCAGCTGATCGGTTTCCAGGCAACGACAGGTCCTGCCACGGGAGCTACAAGACGGAGGTGGAGCGAGACGGAGGACGGGTGAGCGTCCTCACACCCATTCTGCTCCCCCCCCCGCCGACACCATCCTGTTCCCCCCCCCCCCGCCGGCTCCATCCTGTCCCCCCCCCCGCCAGCTCCATCCTACCCCGAGGCTCCATCCTGCCCCCTGCCGCCACCATCCTGCCCCCCCGTCAGCACCATCCTGCCCCCCACCCCCCTGCCGGCTCCATCCTGCCCCCCAACCCTGCCGACTCCATCCTGCCCACCCCCTGCCGGCTCCATCCTGCCCCCCCCGCCACCACCATCCTGCCCCCCCCCCGCCGGCTCCATCCTGCACACCCCCATGCCGGCTCCATCCTGCCCCCCTGCCGGCTCCAACCAGCCTCCCCGCCGGCTCCATCCTGCCCCCCGCCGGCTCCAACCTGCCCCCCATGCCGGCTCCATCATGCCACCCCACCCGCCGGCTCCATCCTGCCCCCCCCCACACCGCCGCCACCATCCTGCCCCCCCCGCCACCATCCTGCCCCCCCATCAGCACCATCCTGCCCCACACCCCCCTGCCGGCTCCATCTTGCCCCCCAACCCTGCCGACTCCATCCTGCCCACCCCCTGCCGGCTCCATCCTGCCCCCCCCACCAGCACCATCCTGCCCCCCAACCCCGCTGACTCCATCCTGCCCCCCAACCCCGCCGACTCCATCCTGCACACCCCCCTGCCGGCTCCATCCTGCCCCCCTGCCGGCTCCAACCAGCCCCCCCGCCGGCTTCATCCTGCCCCCCGCCGGCTCCAACCTGCCCCCCATGCCGGCTCCATCCTGCCCCCCCCCCCCGCTGGCTCCATCCTGCCCCCCCCCCCCCCCGCCATCCTGCCCCCCCGCCACCACCATCCTTTCCCCCCCCCCCCGCCACCACCATCCATTCCCCCACCCCCCTGCCGGCTCCATCCTGCCCCCCAACTCTGCCGGCTCCAACCTGCCCCCGCCAGCACCATCGTGCCCTCCGCCGACTCCATCCTGCCCCCCGTATCCATCCTGCCCACCCCCCCACCCCCCGCCGGCTCCATCCTGCCCCCCCGCCGGTTCCATCCTGCCCCCCGCATCCATCCTGCTCCCCCGCCGGCTCCATCCTGCTCCCCCGCATCCATCCTGCCCCCCCGCCGGCTCCGTCCTGCCCCCCGCTGCCACCATCCTGCCCCCCCGTCTGCAACATCCTGTCCCCCACCCCCCTGCCGCCTCCATTCTGCCCCCCAACCCCGCTGACTCCATCCTCACCACCCTCCCCCGCCGCCGGCTACATCCAGCCCCCCCGCCGGCTCCATCCTGCCCCCCGCATCCATTCTGCTCCCCCGCCGGCTCCATCCTGCTCCCCCGCATCCATCCGGCCCCCCCGCCGGCTCCGTCCTGCCCCCCGCTGCCACCATCCTGCCCCGTCAGCAACATCCTGTCCCCCACCCCCCTGCCGCCTCCATCCTGCCCCCCAACCCCGCCGACTCCATCCTGAGCCCCCCCCGCCGTCTACATCCTGCCCCCCCACTGGCTCCATCCTGCTCCCCCGCATCCATCCTGCCCCCCCTGCGGCTCCATCCTGCCCCCCGCCGGCTCCATCCTGCCCCCACCCACAACCATCCTGCTCCCCCACCGGCTCCATCCTGCTCCGCTTGCTCCATCCTGCCCCGCCCGCCACCATCCTGCCTCACCGGCTCCATCCTGCCCCCCCGCCACCATCCTGTCTCACCGGCTCTATCCTTTTTCCAGCTCATCGGTTTTGGACAATCACATCTCTAAGCTCCTTGCTGCGATCGCACGTCTTCTCCTCGGGTCCCGGGACAATCGGCGGAGGGGTGAATATTCAATTTTTTTTATTTTTGACAGTTTTTATTTTTATTTTGCTTTCACAGTGTATATAGATACTGCGAAAGCGAAACTCCAGGCCCGACATGTCACACAGGGGGAGGAATACAGGATTCTCCCTCCTCCCTCTGCCGTGTGACATCACTTCCCCCTGCGCCTGCATTACAGGACTTGGAAAAGGCATTGTCTGAACGACAATGCGTATTCCAGCTCCTTATAATGGCGCCTATGGGAGAAAGCGCGCGCATATTTGTGCAAAGAATTGCCATGGTCATTCTTTTTACAGGTGCGCTTTCTCCCATAAAAGCACAGCCAAAAAAACAGGGGATGGGGCCCAATCCCTCACTTTGTCACTGACAATGCAATGGAATGTATTTGGCCTGATGATTACTCGTGACTGCTCCTTGTGGTGGGATGCAGGTCTGGACAGCTGCTGTCATCCGATTAATTCTTATCTATCTAAACTATTGGTGGCACGGTGGCTCAGTGGTTACCACTCAGGGGCTGGCACATTTCAGCCTGGCGGGCAATCACAAGGCAGTGGACTCCAAGTGCCAGCAGCTCATCTTTGTCCTGTTTTTCTCTGGCCGCAGTATACCTTCACAATGTTTTTTTTTTTTTTTTATTCTCTTATAATGTGACGCAGACAGGTGAAGGTCGGGGACAAGGTGCACCACAATCGCACACACAGAGCGGGGGACAGGGTGAGCACCTCGGCCATTATTGTCGTGTGCTTCTCTCGGGGAAATTGAGGCCATTGTTGGGGAGTTGAGGCTATTGTTGGGGAGTTGAGGCTGTTGTTGGGGGGTTGAGGCTATTGTTGGGGGGTTGAGGCTATTGTTGGGGAGTTGAGGCTATTGTTGGGGGGTTGAGGCTATTGTTGGGGGGTTGAGGCTATTATTGGGGGGTTGAGGCTATTGCTGGGGGGTTGAGGCTATTGTTGGGGTCTCAGGACCCCGACCCCCACCCCCCCACCCAATCTGCTGGAAATTATAAGGGCAGTGAAACATGAAATAGTAGAAATATAAGGGGCGGCCATAGACAGGTGCTCAGGGTCTGATCACTGCAATGGGGGGGTCAGGATGGCACACATCTTACCTATCAATGAGGAGACACATTAACCCTCTCATCACCACAGCTCATTCCCCCATTAGCCTTCACACGGCCCCAAACCACAATAATCAACTGAACTGGCCTGATAAAAAAGAAAAAGAAAATATTTGGTAGCAGTGTCCGTCGTACTCCTCGATACACATTTATCCTAATCGGCAGAAATCAAAATCACCGTTGCGTGCATTTTACAGTTTCTCAACAGTCTCTTCCCACCCTAAGTTGATTGGCTGAAGAACTCTGCTCTTTGATTGGACGATTTTGCCCTGGATGTATGATGTCACCTGCAGCTGTACTCTGATTGGACGGGTATTATTTCTGCCTGAAAGCTCGCAAATATTCTCCATCATCTAGGACAGGGGTCTCAAACTCGGCTGGGTTGGTGGGCCGCACACAGAAAAACATTTTCAGCGGGGGGCCACATCTCTTGTGGGACTAAGTGATATTTTTAGTAATACCAGAATTTTTTGCTCAGTGTAGTAAAGTACAAATCCTGATCCCCTTCATGTAGTAATGTCTCCATCCTGTAGTAATGTCCTTTCTCTACTAATGACCCCCATCCCGATCCCCTTTAGTAGTGATGTCCCTCATCCCGGTTCCCTTTTGTAGTGAGGTCCCGCATCCTGGTCCCCTTTTGTACTGATTGTCCCCCATCCTGATCCCCTTTTCTAGGTATGTCCCCTATCCTGATTTACTTTTATAGTGATGCCCCCATCCAGTTTTACCTTCTTTTTACACACTCATTTACACTCACATACACAAACCCTCTCACACACACAAACCCTCACACACACACACTCTCATACACACACTCACACACTCTCATACACGCACTGAAACTCACACACACACCTCATACACACTTTCTTATAAACACATCCTCACTCACATCCTCACACCCTCACACACTCACCCTCAAACACACACCCACTCACACTTTTCTCACTTTAATGATACATCGCTCCAGTGCAGGGGGCCGCCGCAGTCCCCGCTGTGCTATGACTTCCTCCAGCCGCCGCTCAGACAAGCTCTGTTGCTCAGCAAGATCAATGCAAGGTGCCAGCCAATGAGAGGCCCGCAGCTGATGGTGGAATAGGATGTCACATGCGGGCTTCTCATTGGCTGGAGGCTTGCATTGATCTTGCTGAGTGGCAGAGCTTGTTAGTGCCGCGGACGGAAGTCATCACACATGGGGACTGCAGCGACCCCCTGCACTGGAGTGATGCATCATTAAACTGTCCAAGGTGCCGCGGGCCGCATAGTGAAGCCCCAGGGGCCGCATGTGGCCCTCGGGCCGCGTGTTTGAGACCCCTGATCTAGGAGGTGATTGGCTGTTTCTACTGGTAAAAGCTCGAGAAGGTTTGGGGGAGTCGTCTAACGACGCCTGGAGCGTGTGAGGACAGCGTCGTGATTGGTTGGAAGAGTTGTCACATGTCTACTATAGAGCGCCGGGGCACTGCAGAGCTCAGATAGATACTGAAAGCTGTGGTATCAGCTGCAAGCAGAACTGCAAGAAGCATTGACTGAAAACGTGAGACAAACGAGGAAAAGTGGTATTGTGCACTGTATATATATACAGAATAATACAGATACTGAGGATTACACCCAGTATACAGGACAGGAGAAGTGGTACTGTGCACTGTATATATATACAGAATAATACAGATACTGAGGATTACACCCAGTATACAGGACAGGAAAGTGGTACTGTGCACTGTATATATATATATATACACAGAATAATACAGATACTAAGGATTACACCCAGTATACAGGACAGGAGAAGTGGTACTGTGCAGTGTATATATACAGAATAATACTTATACTGAGGATTACACCCAGTATACAGGACACAGGAGAAGTGGTACTGTGCAGTGTATATATACAGAATAATACAGATACTGAGGATTACACCCAGTATACAGGACAGGAGAAGTGGCACTGTGCAGTGTATATATACAGAATAATACAGATCCTGAGGATTACACCCAGTATACAGGACACAGGAGAAGTGGTACTGTGCAGTGTGTATATACAGAATAATACTTATACTGAGGATTACACCCAGTATACAGGACACAGGAGAAGTGGTACTGTGCAGTGTATATATACAGAATAATACAGATACTGAGGATTACACCCAGTATACAGGACAGGAGAAGTGGCACTGTGCAGTGTAATATATACAGAATAATACAGATACTGAGGATTACACCCAGTATACAGGACAGGAAAAGTGGTACTGTGCACTGTATATATATATATGCACAGAATAATACAGATACTAAGGATTACACCCAGTATACAGGACAGGAGAAGTGGTACTGTGCAGTGTATATATACAGAATAATACTTATACTGAGGATTACACCCAGTATACAGGACACAGGAGAAGTGGTACTGTGCAGTGTGTATATACAGAATAATACTTATACTGAGGATTACACCCAGTATACAGGACACAGGAGAAGTGGTACTGTGCAGTGTATATATACAGAATAATACAGATACTGAGGATTACACCCAGTATACAGGACAGGAGAAGTGGCACTGTGCAGTGTATATATACAGAATAATACAGATACTGAGGATTACACCCAGTATACAGGACAGGAGAAGTGGTACTGTGCAGTGTATATATACAGAATAATACAGATACTGAGGATTACACCCAGTATACAGGACAGGAGAAGTGGTACTGTGCAGTGTATATATAACAGAATAATACAGATACTGAGGATTACACCCAGTATACAGGACAGGAAAAGTGGTACTGTGCACTGTAAAATATATATACACAGAATAATACAGATACTAAGGATTACACCCAGTATACAGGACAGGAGAAGTGGTACTGTGCAGTGTATATATACAGAATAATACTTATACTGAGGATTACACCCAGTATACAGGACACAGGAGAAGTGGTACTGTGCAGTGTGTATATACAGAATAATACTTATACTGAGGATTACACCCAGTATACAGGACACAGGAGAAGTGGTACTGTGCAGTGTATATATACAGAATAATACAGATACTGAGGATTACACCCAGTATACAGGACAGGAGAAGTGGCACTGTGCAGTGTATATATACAGAATAATACAGATACTGAGGATTACACCCAGTATACAGGACAGATGTGGTGCTGTGCAGTGTATATATACAGAATAATACAGATACTGAGGATTACACCCAGTATACAGGACAGGAGAAGTGGTACTGTGCAGTGTATATATACAGAATAATACAGACACTGAGGATTACACCAAGTATACAGGACAGGAGAAGTGGTACTGTGCACTGTATATATATTATACACAGAATAATACAGATACTAAGGATTACACCCAGTATACAGGACAGGAGAAGTGGTACTGTGCAGTGTATATATACAGAATAATACAGAGACTGAGGATTACACCCAGTATACAGGACAGGAGAAGTGGCACTGTGCAGTGTATATATACAGAATAATACATATACTGAGGATTACACCCAGTATACAGGACAGGAGAAGTGGTACTGTGCATGTATATATACAGAATAATACAGACACTGAGGATTACACCCAGTATACAGGACAGGAGAAGTGGTACTGTGCACTGTATATATACAGAATAATACAGATCCTGAGGATTACACCCAGTGTACAGGACAGGAGAAGTGGTACTGTGCAGTGTATATATACAGAATAATACATATACTGAGATTACACCCAGTATACAGGACAGGAGAAGTGGTACTGTGCAGTGTATATATACAGAATAATACAGACACTGAGGATTACACCCAGTATACAGGACAGGAGAAGTGGCACTGTGCAGTGTATATATACAGAATAATACAGATCCTGAGGATTACACCCAGTATACAGGACAGGAGAAGTGGTACTGTGCAGTGTATATATACAGAATAATACAGACACTGAGAATTACACCCAGTATACAGGACAGGAGAAGTGGTACTGTGCACTGTATATATACAGAATAATACAGATCCTGAGGATTACACCCAGTATACAGGACAGGAGAAGTGGCACTGTGCAGTGTATATACAGAATAATACAGATACTGAGGATTACACCCAAACTTCAGAATTATAGAATGTCCAGCTTGACATCTTTGCATAAAAGGGAGGTTGCAGTGTGAGTGTATATATATATACACAGTGCAGCCTCCCTTGTGTAAGACCACAGCCTCACGTTTCCCGTAGACTCCTTATCATATATATGGGGGCTGCAGTGTACACCATAGAGGCTGAGGCTGCTCCATACATCAGTATCTCTAGGCCGGAGCTCACCCAGGTCCTGGGGATGTCGGTGTCGGTGTCGGTGTCGGGAGGAGGCGGAGGGCCCAGGAGAAGAGAGCAATCACCATGGAGACGGGAGAGAAGAGCGGGAGCTCCGCCCACAGGGAAGCGCTGTGCTGGGCGTCCCCTGTACGAGCAGCGCTGAGCGGGGAGTGCGCCCTCTAGTGTCCGGGCAGTCACATTACCGCACAGTATGTATATGATCTGGGGCAGAGAGGCGGGGCTGGCGGACCCTCCATGCTCCAGTGCCCCAGACCATCATCATCTGCACGTCTTCTTAGGTGCCCAGGCCTTGCTTGTGCCGGGCGCCATGTTTATTGTGTGTACAGACTGTGGACCCCCTGGGTCATCTCACACATCACATGATGTGGACTGTGGACCCCCCCGTGCAGTCACACACCCTGCACACTGCTGTCCTCAGCCTGGACAATCCCTCTAGTGTCGGGAGCCCCCCATGTGGATTGTCTACACAGGCTGGACCCCTGGGGTTGAGCTGTTCTCTTAGTATTGCTGGAGGATCCCAGAGGATCACATAAGACCCTGTTCATCCCCTCATTCTAGACTGATTAGTATATATTATTTCCATATATATGGAGGCTCCAGTGACTGATTGGAATTGGCGGGGAATTTGAATCCCGGCCGCCATATCGGAATACCCATAATTTGGGTGTTCCAGTATGGCGGTTGGAGTACTTCGCTGCGAGCAGCTGGGAGATGATCGGCTAGCGCCGGTCATCTCCTGGCTGTATCGCCGCTGACTTTCAACTACCGTCGGGAGTCCCTACCAGATCGTATTGTTGTAGTGATCGCTGGAGCGTCGCTAAGTGTGATGGTACCCCCATTCTGACATGATCAGCGATCTCACAGCGGGGACCTAGTTGCTGCTGCGAGTCACAGTGAACAAGATCGCTAGTGCCAGTCGGGGTACTTCCACTGCAAGCAGCCGGGAGACGACCAGCTAGCACCGGTCATCTCCCGGCTGCGTCGCCGCTGACCTCCGTGCAGCAGGAGATGACCCGCGGCTACCGTCGGGAGATCGGCTGGCGTCGCTGATCTGCCGACGGTAGTGTTGGCATGCATGGTTCAAATCCTGCGCCAATTCACAGCCGTTGTATAACTTTGTCAATCCCCCGGGTCAGCATCCTGATCTTGGTCTTTACTATATCCTGCAGCTGGTAGGTAATGATATAACGTGACTATATGTCACCAGACAGACAACACAATATGGCGGTTGTGGGGGGGGTAGGGGGCATACTCACCATGTGCACCATCATTTCCATGTTCTGTAAGGGTACCTTTACACTCCGCAACTGCGGTGAGAAATCTGACCAGCAATCTGTAGCCCCGTCACCATCGCCGTGAAATTGCCTCGAAATTGCGGCCTGTAATTGGGGAATTTGGCAGCGATAAAAAAGGTTTCGCCTGGTTCCGATCTCACAGCACTGCTCCAAAATCAGAGGCAATCATGAAGGCGAGATTCCCGGCTTTTGGCGTGTGAACGGCCGATAGGAATGGAATCTGCGTCTCCTACTGATTTCCCGGAGGCGTGCCACAGCGTGCTAGAGACCACACCCCGTCAGCGATGATTGTTGGTGGCTACTGTCTTCCCATTGGCTGTCAGTTGACACCATATTTGAGTGTGTATTGGTGCCAAACTCCGAAAGAAAATGACATCATGTATTAGCCAGCCGTCCAGCGCAGGCTGCCCAATCATAGCACTATTGCGTTGTCCAATGAGCGTGTTTGGGGTGCGGTGTAGACCAGTCTGGCACGCCTATGTTCTTGCCGCTCTGCACATGTAAGCCCATATTCCTTAGGGGATTGCGGCGTGTGAAGCAGCGAGGGAAGGCGACCGGATGTTTGCCGCTGTTGGTGTGGCAACCTCCGGGGCGACAAATTGCCTTAGGTTGAGGGCAAAATTGTGGTGTGTAAAAGCGCCTTCGGTGTTTGGAGGCAACCATGAAGAATGTGCACGCGCACGTTAGGTTGCCTCCTATCGCCGCCAAAAGTTGCAGCGTTTAAAGGTATCCTAAGAGGTTTGATCCGAGGGTGGTCGTGATTGATATCTGAGTCCAAGCTGCCGATCTGTGAAGGGCGGATTGACGATGAATACGGTCAGGAGTAATATGCGAGAATCCTTCTGTACCAGTTTATCTCTTGGGCATCAAGTCACACATTATACAGAGCATGGCGGATGGGATTTTATGGGTGTAGAGTAGAAATTTGCTAAATTAACGTTTAATCCGCTACCTATCTGATCTGTCTCGGCTTTGTCATGGATTTTACCCTTTGCTATGAATAGAGCGAGATCCAGAACAACAAATGACTTCTACTATACTTGGCCCGCGAATTGCGCCCATCCGAGCGTACAACTTGCTCGTTTCGAGCACCAGAGCATGGTAGTGCTCGCTCATCACTAATCACAATCTGCTTTTAAAAACAGTAATAGTTAACAATTCATTTAACTGAACTTATTGCAATGCCGAAATTAGGAAAATGCTGAAAGGACCTACGTGATGTCACGACCATGTGACTATAATAGGCGGAGTTAAGTCTACACAGACCTTAATATTTTAGCTTTTTTTAACTTTGCCCATTACGATTACATGGTCATGACATCACACAGGTCCTTTATACAGAGAATACAGGATTGCTACAAGTTTATTGACATATCTGTTAACTAATAACCACCCGGATGACTGCTTGACTGTTTGCCCAGCTAGCTAATGAAAATATGTACGTAAAATGTTTTTTAGGATGAATACATTGATTAAAAAAAAGGTTACTATTGAACACTACACAATGTAATTAACATTGGGGGTAGTTTAATAACAAAAAATGACATGACAGGTTCCCTTTAATGAGGATAAGCAGAACAGACCAGAGTTACAGAAAAACTAGGGAGCAATGAAAAGCACATAGGATTTTAACTGGGAAAATAGGAAGAATACGGTAGTATGGAGTGCCTACTCACCTGGTGAAATGATACGATGCTCAATAATTGCAGGGTTGTGGGTAGCAAGGGCTGCTGTAGATCCGCGAGTTATCAATGAATAAGAAGGAAGGTGCGTGGAGTTATCTGCGCTGGCCTTGAAGATCACACAGTAATGGTCCCTTTACACGCGGCCACAGGAAGGTAGAAACCGGCAGGCATCGGACACAATTGTGCCTGTTGCCTTGAAAAGACCACGATGTGGCGGCGTGTAATTCAGGACTATTCCTTCCTGTGTCTTCCCTGAAGGAAGGAAAGTCCTGAATTACACACCGCCACATCGTGGTCTTTTCAAGGCAACAGGCACAATTGTGTCCGATGCCTGGCGGTTTCTACCTTCCTGTGGCCGCGTCTAAAGGGACCATAAAGGTTTCAGGAATAGGGATGTGCGAACCCTTGGAAGTTCTAATTTAGTTCGGTTCGCCAAATGAGCAATGTTCACCGAACAAGTTCGGATTTGGTTGTCGAACCTTTCGAATCCCATTCAAATGAATGGAAGGCAAAAGCAAGGGCCTAGAAAACTCATTCAAAAGGGCCCAAAGCTAGGAAAACATCTCAAATAAGGGATAGACACCAGGAAAAGTGACATCTATTACCCAGAGTTAAAATCTTCATCATTGTGCATTATGGATGCATTGGACAAGACCTGGCTGAATATTTCAAGTTTCAGGTGTAGGCATGGTGCTCAGGGAGCCCTGCTAAATTCATGAAACAGACAAAGAAACCACAAAAAGAGTGTCCACATTTTAAACAATTAGGGCTAGATACCATCAAAGTGGCATCAATTGACCCGGAATAAAAATTGGATAATGAGATGAATGCAGCACGCTGGAAAGTACAAAACTGCCTACTCTGTCATTTCTGCCACTGGGGTAGAAAAGTCCTTGGAGATCCATGACTTGTTCACCTTGATGAAAATCAGGCGGTCTACACTTTCAGGAGACAAGTGGATGCACTTATCCATCAGGACACCTCCAGCAGCGCTGAAGAGGCGTTCTGAAAGAACTCTAGCTGTCGGGCATAACAAAACCTCCAAGGCATGACTGGCAAGCTCAGGCCACTTGTCCATTTTTTAATCCAAAATACAAACACGCCCAAACACCCCCTGATGCCTGATGGCATGGGTATTGAGCTCTGGATTCTCCTGCACTATCCTCTCCAGCCGTTCACTATGTGATAGACTTGTACTCATTTCTACCATTGGACGGGCTGGTTGAAAAAATTGGTCAGAAGCAGGGGCGTAACAACCGACGGGCCCTGGAGGTACAGGGGCCCGCGCCAGCTGCCGACCCCCGATCCCAGCGCCTGCTCCACCTGAATGTGCATCCCTGAGGACGCACATCAATGTCACTGAGCTGCTGTCTGCCCGGCCGCTCCCCAGGTGGCTGTTAATGGCCGATGGAGGACTGGTGCTGCAACTTTAATTGTGGCTGGGAAACTTTCATCCCGCCGGCCACTGCATGCAGCACTGCGATGAGGTTATCACACTGCGACTTAATTCCAGGATGCAGCGACTGGCGGGAGTGGTGAGTGTGTGCTCCATGCAGGTGCTGAGGCAGTGTGTTTGTGTGTATGGGGTATGGGGCAGTGTGGATGTGTGTGAGGGGAGGGGGTATGTGGCAGTATGCATGTCTGTATGGGGAGTGGGAATGGGACAGTATGTATGTGTGTGTGGGGGGGGGGGGGTATGGGGAGGGGCTGTGGGGCAGTATGTATGTCTGTGTGTGGGTGAGATTATAGAGGGGGCAGTATGTCTGTGATGGGGGGATATACAGGGGGCAGTATGTCTGTGTGTGGGGGTTATACAGGGGCAGTGTGTCTGTGGGGGAATTTATGCTATCTGGAGAGCTATGAGGCTGCATTAAATTATATGGAGGGCTATGAGGCTGCATTATACTATATAGATGGCTATGAGGCTTCATTATATTATATGGTGGGCTTTGAGGCTGCATTATACTATATCGATGGCTATGAGGCTGTATTATATTACATGTAGGGCTATGAGGCTTTATTATACTTAATGGGGGGATAAGAGGCTGCATTATACTATAATGGAGGACCATATATACCAGGATGGAAGACATATAAACAAGGATAAGTGCATATTCCAGGAGGAGGACCATTTATAGCAGGATGAGGGACATTAATACATAATGAAGGGGGAGGGGGGTCAATTTGTGAGTCTTTATAGAATTTAGAATGTTACATGGGGTCCATACATCTGATTAACGCGTGCGCAGGGACGTGGTGGCGGTGGGGGGGGCAGGTCCAAATCTCGCACCAGGGCCCATCGGACTCTAGTTATGCCACTCGTCAGAGGACCCCAAGAAATTGCTCCTGACAGTTACATTGCTACTGCTAATGTATCTACGATGACGACTTGATGTAGCCTGGGTTGTAAGTGTAAATCTGCAATGCGTACTATGTCCCATACTGATATGTTGGGGAAAACCAGTCCTAAGCTTCTCTACTACCTTTTTGATACTCCAGCAAGGGTGCGTTCGTGAGCAGGGCGGGAAGCATCTGTCTAAATTTACAACAGTGTGGCAACCCAGTAGTCGTCACTAATTTGATTCCTAACAATACGGGCATCATGCATCTGACACGTCCATGAGGCCCAAGTCCTTGTGTTGGTGGCGGCGTGGGTAACATTCCCGCTTGCTTCCTCCATCCTCTCCCGCCATCCTTGGACAACAGAAAGGGGAATTATTTCTTCCTTATCTCCTGACTATTCTATGCCCATCACCTCTTCATCCTCATCCTCCTCCATTTGTTCCTCAGCTCTTGCACCTTCGCCATTAGCTTGATACCAAGAGCCCGTCCCTACTCCACCCTGACATGCCACCCACCTGTGTGACAAGAGTTCGGACCTCTGAGATATTTATCTCCTCTCGGCCCCCTCCTCTGATGCCATCACCTCATGCCGCAGACTTTTCAAAGTTTGCTCAAGCATGTAGATGTGTGGAATAATGATGCTGATGACGGTATCAGTGCTAACCATCTTAGTAGCCATTTTGAAACTGTGCAGAAGGGTACAGAGGTCCTTGATCTGTGCCCACACTGGTAGCGTCATTTGCACCACATTTGGCTCGCTTTGACTCACATCATTACATATTGCGCCAGGGCTTGTCGCTGCTGCCACAGTCAATGCAACATGTGCAGAGTGGAATTCCACCATGTCAGTGCATCACATATCAACCGTTTAACTGGCTTTCCGAAACACCTCTGTAGTGATACTAGTCAATGAGCCGCAGGGTTAGAACGGTGGATGTGAGCATATAGCGACCGTGCCTTGTGCAGCAGCCCATCAAGGCCAGGATAATGGCATAGGAATTGCTGGAGAACCAGGCTGAGGACATGAGCCATGCAAGGCACGTGTGTAAGTTTGCCCCAACATATGGCCACCACCAGGTTCCCACCATTATCACACACGACCTTCCCTGGCTCAGGGTTAAATAGAGACACCATTGCTCAAACTCGGACTGCATAAGTGTTCACAACTCTCCAGCTGTTGACGCATATCTCCACACTGCCTGATGGCAGAGAGCCCTGGCAGCACAGTACAAAGCTGGACTGGATTTTGTTTCAAGTGTTGCCACATTAAGGGAAAGGTTGAGGGTTCAGCTGGAGGCCCTTGAGGATGTGGACGAGGCAGAAGCAGTGAATGGAGAGGTACAGGCAGAAGTTTGTCCTAACAGTCTTAGGGATTGGAAAACTTGAGGGGTAGCCCCTTACCCGCTTGGCCCCACAGCTACCAGAGTCACCCATTAGCCAATGAGGGAGATGTAACGCCCCGGCCATATTTGCTTGTCCAGATGTCAGAGTTGATATGTTCTCGGTCACACACAGAGTTTCTCAAGGAATGGGTGATGTTGTCTGTGACATTGTGGTGTACCGCAGGCACAGTTTCCTTTGAGAAGCAGTGATGACTGGGCAACTGATACTGGGGAGCTGTGATGGCCATCAGCTTTCGGAAACCATCTGTATCCGTGGCCAACAAATGAGGGATGGTGAAGTTTTAGCCCTTTGCTTTGGGATGTGTAGGAGGAAATAATCTTTTCCATGACCACAACTGTGGGACTGAGGGCTGGCTGCTGTGCTAAGAGAGGGTGGAGTAGGGTGACATGGTTCTGCTTTTAATGTATTTAGAAGGCTACTTGGCACAATGTAAATAAAAAAGTAGTGTGGGCCACCCTATTGAGATTTGCTGTGACATTGGCAGGGTAGCTCAAAGAATTGATGAATTATTTGCTAAAAATCTCATTTTACATTATATTACAGTTATGAATTAATATATTTTCACTTTTTGTATTGCATGCTGACCTCAGGCTGTGATGGCTCCCCTACTCTTCACCATCTTGTAGTAATGTCCCATCCTCATCCCCTAATTTTTAGTAATATAGCCATCTTGCTCCAATACTTTGTAGTAATGATCTTGTTTCCCTTTTTTGCAGTAATGTGCCCTATTACACCATTTGTCACACACACATTCTTCCCACATGTCCTACGTTCCCTTGGCATGATCCTTTTTACAGTCCACAGGCACCGTGGATGTCTTAATGATGAATGCCATTTGCGCTTGATATGTATTCCTGGTGCAATGCAAATACAAGCTGTTTGGCTCAGCGAATCAATGCCAGCCGAAGGCCAATCAGAGGCCAGCTGCTGGCCTTTGATTGGCTGGTAGCTGCTATTGATATAGCTGAGCTCATCTCTGTGCAGTGACGGGAATATGTATCAAGCATGGACTACAATGGACCCCTGGACTAGGCCACGATCAAGGCATCCATGGTGCCAGTGGGCCACATGAACTAACTTCGGGCCACGTGTTTGAGACCCCTGCTCTAGCTGTATTATATTGCACTGTTGTGGCGACCAGCTGTTGACTGATTAATTTATTTTAGATAGATCTGACATTTCTGAACACGACGATACCAAATATGTGGTGTTTTATTTTTTCATGTTTTTAAAATTATTTTGTTTTTACTGAAATTACTAATCCTATCAGTGGACTTGAAGCTGTGATCATCCGGTTGCTTGTCTGTACAGACCAGTTCATCAGCCTCAGGCCTGCTCATAATTGCATAAATCACGATCTCCTATTATGCCACTCGTAGTCTTCACATGAGGACCGTTCTCACACGGATCATCAGCTGACCCCCGGCTTTCATGACAACTCATCGGCGTCTTGTGATCAGATCACGGGTGCCCAGGTTTGAACGGGAGTGATACACACCCCTGCCGGCGCATGTTAAAGGGAACCTGTCACCTAGATTTAAGGCCCTACACTATCACTACCTGTCCCTGCACCTTCCTAGCTGCTCCCTATCTATCCCTCCCTGATCTAAAGGGGCCCTATAAAACAGCAGAAAAATACATTTTAACTTACAGCAGTCCCTGAGGCTTGGGGACTGGAAAGGCGGGCCCAGTCTCCATTCTGCCCTCCTTGATCCGGCAGTGCATGCCCCGCTGGGCGGCATTATTCTTTATTCCTTGCCGCCCCTCTATTTGGAATCTCCCACCCTCTGTCACATAGTATGCACTGGCCGTGACGTCACATCCGGGGCAGTGCATTATGGGACCGGTCACGTGATCGGCCCTAGTGCATTATGGGCTTGATCACGTGATCGGGCCCAGTACATTATGGGCTTGATCACGTGATCGGGCCGGCTCCGTGCATGCGCTTATTGAAGCCGGGCCGATCACGTGATCGGTCCAATAATACACTAGGGCCGATTACTTGACTGGCCCCATAATGCACTGCGCCGGATGTGACGTTGTGGCCAGTGCATACTATGTGACAGAAGGTGGGAGATTCCAAATAGAGGGGTGGCAAGGAATAAAGAATAATGCCGCCCAGTGGGGCGTGTGCTGCTGAATCAAGGAGGGGAGAATGGAGCGTGGGGCCGCCTTTCCAGTCCCCAAGCCTCAGGGACTGCTGTAAGTTAAAAGTTATTTTTCTTATGTTTTATAGGGCCCCTTTAGATCAGCGAGGGATAGATAGGGAGCAGCTAGGAAGGTGTAGGGACAGATAATGATAGTGTAGGGCCTTAAATCTAGGTGACAGGTTACCTTTTAATTATGCTGTCAGAGTAACTGAACTGGTTAACAGCGGCGGACACATCTCTGATCCATTCGTGGCTGTTAAGAGGCACATGATGGCTAATTAAATCAGCCATCATGTGCAGGGAAAGCGGCAGGCTTGGTGTGCAGGTCTACATCAAATTTAGACATGATGTTGTTGTCAAACAAAAAGGTTTTTTATTTGCTGGTTGTACAAAATATAAAGGTCACAACGTTTCAGCTCCACAATTGAGCCTTAATTTAGGAAAATATCTCTATATACAAAAATAAATATAATATTCAACATATTGTAATAGTACAGTGTACACAGAATAACATACAGAGAGGAATACTTCTGATAACAACTTAATTTTTTGAATGAGAAGTAACCGTAACAAATAGTGTTATCATACCTCATTTCCAAAAAACCTTTTCGTTTGACAACAACATCACGTTCTTAATGTATGTGTCAGGTTTAATTTTTCCTCTGTTATGGATTCTTTTTCTCGGCAGCACGCATACTAGGAGAGTCAAGTCCTTTCTATTATATTCATCAAATTCAGAGACACGACATATGGTGTAAATATAGATTGTGTTATGAAGGGTTTAAAGTACGACCACCAGTATTCAGTGAATAAGACCTAAAGGCAACGTCACCGGTTTTGTGATGTTACAGCGACGTCGAAACGACATTGTTGCATGTGACATGTATCAACGACCAATGATGGGGTCGTTCATTGTTGATCATTGGTAAATGACCCGGACCATTTTTTGATCGTTGGTCTCCTGCTGGGCGGCCAGCAACGGCGTGTGTGACAGCGGGAGACCAACAATCAACGACCTCCCAGTGCAGCACAGACACGCTGGTAACCAGGGTAAACATCGGGTAACTAAGCGCAGCGCTGCACTTTGTTACCTGATGTGTACCCTGGTTACCAGCGTTCTCGCTGGTTGCTGGTGAGTCTGCCTGTTTGACAGCTCACCAGCGATCAGACAACGATGTCCCAGCGACCCCATCAATGGTCGGGTCGCTGGGACATCGTTATGTGTAATGGGGCCTTTAATGTCAGCAATGTCAATGTTGAAATGTCTGCAAGATCCAAGTGAAGATGCAACTGCAGGAATTACAGGAACAATTGAGCCCAACCCCAGGTCTCAAGACTAAGCTATATTCAGACAGCTTGCAGAAAATGTCACCAAAGGTCTTCATTTTTCTTCATGAGCTTGCAGAAATTCATGCGTGGCCACTGAAAACATCACACGTATGGACATGAACTTCAGTAATGGAAATGTTTGTTACAAATGTTACATGGTAATGGTGCATCCTGTGGATATGTCACCTCTGTCTATAGTGGTAATATTCACGTCTGGTGTTGCCATACAGAAACTGCAGGAACGAAATCCTTCAGGATCACAAATTATCACCAAAAAAATTACACAGAATTATTCTGAGATCAATAATTTAATCATTATAATATAATAACAGGAACATAAAACATTAAAACAATAAACTGCTCGTGCTTGTACTGAATGTGAAAGTGCAAATTTTCAAAATTAGCTTTTCTGTCCTTGTTAAATCTGAGACTGACTCTGGACTCTCTGCACTGCCAACAATTCAATGAATGAGGTCCTATTTCTTTAACTTGCGAAACTATTCATGACGGATTACCATCTCTGCAGCCCTACTACCCCTACACTACAGTGGTGCCACTGTGGACAGTTGAAATAGAGGAGTTTAATCATGACAAATAGGCGATTAATAGTCCTTATACATATAGACAAAGTTGCTCAGAAGTTAAGATTCAATTGTAAAAGTTGGTACAACAACAAATAAATGCAACAAACAATGCAAAGTTTAAAATGGAAGAAAGTCTTAAACATTAAAACAAATACTAAAAGAACATGGAGAATCTCAGTTGAGAATCAATTATGTTTTTGGCACAAGACATCCAGCACCTGCTCATGAGTTCGTTTCACAGAACCATAAAAAGCAGCAAAATAAGGATATTCTGGACGAAATCTAGATCATGGAACCAGAACGTGACAAAGAGTTCAGTTCAGTAAGGGTACCTTCTCACGCCACAACCACCGGAGACATTTTTGACGGCGATATATCGCCCTGGAATTATCGCCGTCAAATTGCCTCCTAATTGCGGCGTGTATTTCGGGAATCTGGCGGCGATATGTCGCCTGATTTTGGAGCACTGCTCCAAAATCAGGTGACCGGAACAAGGCGACATATCGCCGCCAAATTCCCGAAATACACACCGCAATTAGGAGGCAATTTGACGGCGATAATTCCAGGGCGATATATCGTCGTCAAAAATGTCTCCGGTGGTTGTGGCGTGAGAAGGTACCCTAAGACTGTCGGTGTAAACCGTAACATAGAAGCCAAAGATACAAGAATTAATAGATGTTCCATTAATATGGATGAGTGCAACTGTCCAAAAGATTCCAGAACTATATTCCACATACAAAGCTTCTATCGTGGAGAAGTTTAATTCCCTTGTATTGCTTTGGGATTTTCAAGATGGTCATAAACTGTGCAAATTGGTATGTGTAAATGTTGCTCTCTCTAAATCATTAACAGCATCGGGAGATGACCAGTGCGGCGTTATAATGGGCAAACTCTACAGGATGATGGGAGATTTCATACTGTTATGTTGTCATCTGATATTAAAAAAAAAATGAACAAACTTTGTCTTTGCTATTCTTTTACCAATAAGAAATATACATTAGGGAATAAAAATGAATAAATAAATAAATAAACAATAACGAAAAACCCATTCAAATGTACATGCATGCTTCATGTAAAGATAAGAAAGTTAGCCATACGTTCCCCCAGTAATGTCTCTCCATTACTAGTCCCGTCTTTGTTAACGTGGCAGCAGTGTCAACAAAAACCAAGGGGAATGGAAAATAGCTAGCGGCAGAGCATCAAGGACGGACGCCAGGCCGATTTTATTATCTTTAAAAGCACACCATATTTTTAGACTAAAAATTGTGAACCTTAAAAAACCCTTTAAACACTCTATATACACTCCTAGTAAAGACCTAAATCTACAACGTGTTACCTCCACTAAGAAACATTATAGTATTCAAAATGTCAACACTTTGTTCCGTTCTTCTCGGCAGTTTTATGTTGGACTTTTTGCCCTGAACCTACTGCAGGTCCTTATTTCTCTATTTCCTCACTGTCAGTTTGACCTTTGACTTTGCACTTCTTGCTCATTTCTCTTGGATTATCCAAGGGAAACTATCCGTCTAAAGAAAAAGGTAACCTGTAGAGTTTTAAGGTGGGGTCACACGTGGTGATCTGGCCAGCGATGTCGGAAGCGATGCGCGGGTGCCCGCTCGCTTCCGACATCGCTGGCCAGCTGTCACACGGCACGACGTTGCCGGTGACGCGGCGGCGATGTGGGCGTAGCCATCGCTCGCTAGGCTGGGCTCAGCCCAGTGAGCGATGGCTCAGGAACGCTGCGATATAGGCTGGATCGCGCTGCCAACAGTGTCACACGGCGCGATCCAGCCTAATTGCTGGTCACAGGTTGACAGGTTTATGAACATGTTCATAAACCTGTCAACCTGCGACCAGCGATAATTTGCAGTTGCGTCGCGCTGTCACACAACGCGACGCACTTGCAATATCGCCCGCGACATCGCTGTTATGTCACTTTTCAGCGATGTCGCGGGCGACATCGCCACGTGTGACCCCACCTTTAGAACGCACTGTTTCATAATTATCTTTCCTTGAAGGCTCTACTGACTTTTTGGTCTAGATGAAGCATCTGGAGTCTTCACCGCAGCATCACATATTGGTAAAGGTGCGACTTCTATTGGTTTCTTTTCTGCAGACGGAGTGTTTTGCTTGGATTGTGCAGATTTTTATCCTTTTTTTTTAGAGCCTGTTCCTGATCCAGGAATATTTGATTTTCTTATACCTTCAAGACCCAACTTGTCTTTGTTTTCATCGTTGTATGGCAGGAGTCATTTCATCATTACCATATTTAACTATAGAGTCGTCATGTTTTGCGATCTCCATTTGAGGATCTAAGTCACCAATATGAGAAACTATCTTTGCCTGTAGATCTGGGTTAGAATTTTTCGATTGCGTCATTTCATGAGAAATGAAGCAACTTCCTTTGTACAAAAGTATATTTTGTGCTGATTTTACTACTTGATCTCCATTTTCTTTAGGAGTCTTTACATTGTGTTTACTTTTTGCCTCCTGGGCACTTTCTAGTTTACAATTGGCACAAAATATGCATCTCTTTGGTTTGTTGAGATCTAGGTAGTTCTGATCTTTCTACAGAAGAAATATTCTGCTCATGTAGTCCAAGATTGTTTGGATTTTCTCTCGATGTAGCATGTGTTTTGGTTGTTTCAATAGTGTGGAAATTGTTGCCCTTTTTGGAGACTGTAGTTGATCTTTCCTGCCAGGGAGAACCTGTAGATGGTCCATGTACTCTGTATTCAATTTATTTCTTATATAAAGTCTTTTTTTGTCCACTTCTAATATTTTGTCAGAAAGTTCTGCTTTAGGTGACCTTTGTTTACTCTTGAAACCGTGTTGTTCCGTCCAAAGATGTCTTGGAGACGTCTTGTTCATCATGCATAGTTGAATTGTCTTTGCTGGATTCATGAATGATATAAGAAGTAATTAAATTTTTTTCAAGAGTTGTAGTTGATGACGCCAATAAACACGAGCATTTTGATTGTTCTCCTGAAACTTGAGCTAACGATCCTGACATACAACAATATTCTTTGTTTTGTATTTTCGCCGTTGTCGTGTCACCTGAGGGTATTGTACTATGAGGCACATGGCTGCTTCTATAGTTGCAGAGAAAAGTCTTGTATTGCTGATGAAACTGTTCCATCAGATTATCTTCTGAAGAAGAATCTGGATTTCTATCATGCTTGGCCAATGCTAAATGTATTAACGTGTCTGACTCCTGCCCTGTCCAATTTGACAGATGTTCTTGAATAAAGGGCAAATTCTGTCTGTGTGGTTGAGGGTTGGCTTCTGGTCCTGTACTCTGGGAATGGATGGAGGAGCCACTTTTCTCATACTCGCTAGTTTCTCTGATATTTGTACATTTTGAATGTAAATAAGGCCTTCCTCCATCATTTCTTGCACATACGCTTTGTTCAGACGGAATAGATTTTTTCTTATCGTCATTCTTAAGGCCGACTAAGGTATTTTGGCCCTGTGTAAAATCCAACACATTTCTTGTTGTATGAGATGGTGCTGCATTTTCTTGCCTGTCAAGTAACTTTGCTCGACTTTCACCACATGTCTGTAAAGCTGAAGCTGAATTTATAATGCTTTCCTGTTCTCCTTCAGATAACTCAGGTGTCTGTGAGTTTCTTTTCCTACTCCAGATAGTTTCTTCAAAATTAATTTTGTCCCTTCTCCTTGTTTTGGATTTGTACCTGAGAGTTACCATTTGACGCTTGTCTTTTATCATGAGCTAGCTTATGTTGACCTTGTGTGCTCAGTTGTGGGGGCGATGTACTTTCTTTTCGGACAGTACTACTATTATGAAGATCTTTAAGTATGACACAATCTCTGTAAGAATCAATATAAAAAGCAAGTTGTTTTACGTAAGTAAAAGACTGTGTTGCCCAACCCTTACTTTCTCTTGAAGCACATGGGCATTGGAGTGGTTGTCCATAAATATTGGCCATCCAGCTGAGAGTACAACAGAAGTTTTGGTCAGATGCCTTACTTTCTATATCTGTGTCAGGCTTTGGTTTGTTGTCAGATGGTACAATACTGTGACTGACTGAAGAATCAGACCTTCTATGTACATCAGAATTTCTGGTGAGTGTTTCTACACCTGTCGGTTTGGGATGTGCCATAGATCTTGTCTTGGTGTTTGAAAGTTTGGACACTGGAGGAGGAACTGTTGGAGGGACAGATAGTTTAGGTTCATTACATGCACCACCTTCTTCTGTCAAGTCGATAACTATTAATTTATTCAGATTCTTGCCTTTGTGATTATCTGTGGTTGAGGTTGCATTTTCAGAGAGCGAAGCCCACACTCCCCAAACATCATTATCAAAATTGCAAAGGTCAGATTCTGAATGAGAATCCAAAGGTCTGCACTTCACATCCAACTCACTTAACAACTTAATGTCACATTGATCTTCAGTGTCCAAATCACTCTCCTTGAAAGATGATGCCACGGATGAGTTATCGTCCCAGCTAGCTTCAGACAAAGGATAAACGTTTGATATATTAAAACCTTGTGAAGTACACTTGTGTGCTTGGGGATAATGTTGAATTTCACCATCATAGCTTTTATTTTCAGCACATTTCTCCACTTTCTTTAATTCACTCTCTTCCGTTGACTGGTGCACTGCTGGTTCAGGAACATAACTGCTTGCAACCGTCCTTCTTGAATAACCAGACATCGGTGATATTGAATTCTGTAAAACACAAGAATTTCTTTTCATGACTAAAAAAAAGGTAACACATTCTATTTCTCATAGTCTCATTAGGCAACAGAGGAAACCTTGGGTGTATTGATGCTTCCCACCAATAAATACACTTAACCCTCAACTGGTGAGGTGGGGTTTTTGTCACGCAGCTGTTGATGTGGGGTTCCCTATACCCCAGTGTTTAGAAATCTCTAATATTTACAGAAAATGCAAAGATCACGTTTGTTTTAATCGTTTTCTTCTTGACGACTGATTGCACGTGAGTAAAACAAATTTTTGACACCCACAAGTATCGGAAAATGTAATACTTTGATGATTCAATCCGAGGGCATTATGAAACATGACTTTTAGGATAATGTAAATAAAAATCACAAAAGCTTTTCAAAAACAAGTATTAACATGAAAATTGAAAACACCACAAGCCGTTCAAGAGAAAAATAAAAGGAATATTGTTTGTTTGGTTTGCATGAAATTAGTCAATTTTTACAGTCAACGCAATACCTTACGGTACAATTACCGAATGTGAAAATGTGTAAAAAAGAATTACATGAGTGGTGATGTGGGGTTCAGCAAGGCCAAGACAGCACTTAGAACATACAAGGAGTCTGAACATCTGAAAGAGAGCGTCACCGATAAGTAGTGATGAACAGCTCTGACCAAGTCCAACTTGGGTAAGGACTGCTCGACGAAATGAGGGACAGAAAGACAGAATTAATTCCGAACAATATCTTTATTGAGGTGGAGGGAAGAAGGCACCCTATGAAGAAAAGAGGGTACTCAAAGACTCACTGTCATGTGTTGACTGCAGTCAATGAGTGCTGCTGCTGTGTTTAAACTGAGTTTTTTTCCTTCAGTCTTGCTGTGTGCTGCAGCTCTGCAGGTGGAGGAGTGTGTCATAGCATTGAAGTGGAGGGGTGTGTCTTAGTATTCTGATCTCCATTCCCTCAGCCTAGAAGTAGTTTCACTTCCCTCCACCGGGTGTCGCAGAAACAGTTTATCCCTCTTCTAGGACCTGTGCTGTGCAGACTTGTTTGCTGGAGCGGCTGCTATTCACTTCTATTGGAGTGGTTGGCTTTTCCAGGTTTGTGGGTGGAGGTATGGGCTCTTAGCCTAGGGATAATCAAGAGTGAAGGGCTAGGATGGCGATCCCGATCTCTCCGCCATCTGGGGTACGTCTGGGAAAAGGGTGAGTAAGGGAATCCCAGTCTAAGGGTCAGACTAGCTCCCCTGAATACCTTACCCATCTTACGTCCTGACTCTCTATCTTCTATACCACCTTGTGACACTCTCCTGATGGAAGTGACCTCTGCTAGGAAGGCCACCTTCCAGTAGAGTAGTGGTGAGGAGATGTCTCAGATCAGCTCAAAAGGAGAGCCCTATCTATAAGCAGGTTTCTATACATAGATCCAAAGAGAGGCTGATACAGGGGTACCAAGTGTACTGTTCCCTAAAGGAAAATCCTAATTTGAGGCCTGCAAGCCAGGCCCTTCTGCAAAATGCTAGACAGGACAGAAACCTGGCTATTGAGGAATCCGAGAGCCAAACTGGACTAAAGACTCGATTGAGAGAAGAGAAGTGAGATAGGAGACAGACAAATATAGGAGCATCGTTGTTGTATTCACACCAACTCAAAATGGCCTTCCAAGTAAGATGATAGATACATGACAAGGCGGGCTACTGTCACTTAATCATTGTTTGAACGTCTCTCGTGGCTTAGGAAGTCTGAGGTCCAGTTGTCCACTCTGGGTATTTGGACTCTGGAAATTGCTCAAAATCTTCAATCTGCCCATGCAAGAATCCATGAGACCTCTGTCTTGGCTACCCAACTTCTGATCTCGCCCTGATGGTTGCGAAGAATGTGTTCAGCTGTTACAGGACCAGAATTGGTTAGAACAATAACGCAATAACACCTGATCGTCAATGAGAGGAAATGGCCTGGAGAAAATTGGAAGCCACAGTTTGAAAAACAGCGGTGAATTCTATTTTGAATCCAGAAAAGACAACTTCTCTCGCCTTGAAGGATGGTCTCTTTTTTTTTCATTAGGAACAGAGGGCCTCTCTTTGTTGTGTGAAGAAAAATGGCAAGAGAGAAGAAACTGATGTTATTTACATTTGAAGTGAGGATGACTAGGTCAAGACTTTGATAGCAGTTTGCTTTTACCACCTGTGGCTTCTAAGGTGATGTTATGTAACTTGTTACCAAACCAGGATGAGCCCAGAAAGGAAAGATCCCTACACAACTTTCTGGATGAAGAGGTCACATGTCATGACTTCAGCCTTGATGGAAATGAGATGGTGAGTCCAGTCTAGGAGACGTGAAAAGAGAAGGAAGCCAAAACGATGAGCTCACTCGTGCCCGCATGGTCTGTTGGAATACCCTGCTATGCTGGTGCACCATCGCTGGTGGGTCTGACTCAATCTGGGTAGAATACAAGGGGCAATAGAGGACATAGGCAGACACTCCAGAATGGAGACCAAGGTCTAATGGTGGGTTTACACGCTTCAATATCGTTGCGATATCGCAACTCAATGGCGCGGGAGCGCGCAATTAGTGCACGTTCCTCCCGCATCGCATTGGATGTTTACATGCTGCGATATCGGAATACAACGTCCGTGCGATGTCTACGCCCCCCAACCCAGGAACGATCCTTTAACATGGGAGTGAATGGGTGACGTTTCAAATCGCATCGTAGTTGGGCTGTCACACAGCACGATCCGGCTCCAATCTCCCTTCAATATCGGGGCATTGAATAGCACGCTCATTCAATCCCCGATATCGCATTGACATCGTTCCTGCATCGTATTGGACGTTCACACCATACAACGCAGGAACGATATCGGGTCCAACGATCGAACCACGTGACTTTTCATTGATATTGGACTACGATATCGCAACGTGTAAACCCGCCATTACACTTTAACCATCACAGCAACTGATTGGGACAGGATATCGGGCCACGCAAGGGGCTCCTAAACCAGTGTAAGTGGATGTGACACATGAGTGCAAGAAGCGATAGTCGCGACTGGTTGCAGCAGTAGAGAATTTGCACTTACATGTAACACACGCAAAATGGGTGAGCAGGAGGTCTAGGCTGGATTGTGTTTCTCTCTGGGTACAAATATAGTAAAGAGGGAAGATCAGCTGGACAAAAAAAAAACAGCAAATGGTGCAAGGAGGTGGTGTCACGAGTGTGGGGAGAGCCCACGTGCACACCTGAATAGCTGGACAAGTGGGAGTGTAGCCAGTTGAAGCCAGCAAGGGTGCAACAGAAGCATGGGGGTACATTAGAACTGTGGGCCTAGTAAGGCCATCAGAAATGCCATGGGTTGCACAAAAACGACTAAAAGCAAAGGAACAGGAGAGCTATGAGGGAGCTAAGGGCAGGACATGCAGAGAAGGTAACCCAAGTACAAGAGGAAGAGCACGAACACTGCGGTATTGAGAGTGCAAAGAACAAACAGGACATACAGTATGTGTGTGGGCCAGCAGAATGCATAGGGATGTTAGGGGTCACAGGAGAGGTAGGGGAGTATTCTAGCTGGTCCTGAAGATGCTTCACCCTTGTCTCAGTATCATCTTTGCTTCCCGCAACACACTACATTTTGGGGGAAGGGGCTAGGAGACAAAAGGCAAGAAACATCTGCACTAGTTCATGATCGCCATCTGCATCAGGAAAAGGTCCGGTCATCCAGACAAGGGAGAGGGTAAGGTCTGACCACTGACAAATTGTTCTGTTTGATTTATGTCAGGATTAAAGAGATTACCACCTGTGTCCCTAACTAAAAAAGAAATATATTGGTAAATTGAAGAAAATACCACGGGTAAAGACAGGTCTGTGCCTCAAACATGTAACTACACTGAGTAGCTTAGTGCTGGTGTGTGGGTGTGGGAGGAGCGGAGTTTTTTCTTTAAGTGTAGTTTTTAGTGTCAATATCCGAGAGTCCTCAGATGGTAATAAATACCGAGCTTTCAAGACTACTCAGGTCTCTTCTATCAGGTTTATCAAGAGACCAGGCGAACTGAAAAGATGGTAATAAATACCAAGCTTTCAAGACTACTTGGGTCTCTTGATAAACCTGATGAAGAGACCTGAGTAGTCTTGAAAGCTTGGTATTTATTACCATCTTTTCAGTTCGCCATTAAAAGGTATCAACCACTGAGGACTCTCAGATTCTACTATTTTTCTATCTATTGGCTAACACGGTACAAATATATTATTTAGTGTCAGTATCCTGGTGGCTGAAACAATCACACATGGTTACCTGTATCTTCCAATGAGGAACTTGAGAAAAACTATTTTCCATGGAAAACAAAATCTTTTTTTTTTATTTCCATCATCTTAAAAGTAACAGTAATGATTATTGTAAATCGCCACTTCAACCCACACATGGCCATAGACAGGGCTGTGGAGTCGGAGTGGGAGTCTGTGTCCATATTGGTCGGATTAAGGGACATTGAAGAGTCAGAGGTTTAGATTAGGCTCCTTTCACATCAGTGTTTTTGCTGAGTCACGGCAGATCCGGCAGATTTACCGCATCTGCCGCGTAATAGCTGACTTGCAGCAAGCCCCCATTCATTCTCTAACCACGGTTTTTTGACCTGCCGCAACTGCCACATTTGCCAGATCGCGGCAAAAAACGCACTGGCCGCAAGTCCCATAGAGAACGGATGGGGGCTTGCCGCAAGTCGGCCGTTACGCGGCGGATGTGGCACATCTTTTCACCTTGATAACTGGGCCATTTTTTCCAATTCTGACCAGTATCACTTTATGAAGTTATAACTCTGGAGCTTCAACGGATCCCAGTGATTCCAAGACTGTTTTTTTGCGACATATTGGACTTCTTGTTGATGGTAAATTTAGGAGGATATCTTTTGCATTTATGGTTGTGAAAAAATTTGTAACTTTGCCATAATTCGCAATTTTCAAACATTGAATTTTTATACCGTTAAACCAGAGTTATATCACACAAAATAATTAATAAATACCATTTCCCACACGTCTACTTTACATCAGCATACGGTAATTTATTAAACAATATTTTTTTTTATTAGCAAGTCAGAAGGGTTCAAAGTTTATCAGCAATTCTCATTTTTCTAACAAAATTTACAAAACCATTTTTTGTTAGGGAGCACATCTCATTTGAAGTGACGCTCCATCCTTACTCAAGAGTAAGTGAGTGTCCAACCTGCTTGACTCAAGGAACAAGCATCATTAGTGATTAAACCTTCGTAATGATTTTTTTTCTCATATTTCATTGCCCTTATAATGTGAAGCTGACAGGTGAAGGTTGGGGTCCTGGGACCCCACAATTGCACACAGGGCCGCCGTCAGGGTATGAACTCCTGAGAGGGGACCTACGGTGATTGACAGGATAGGGGGCCCACAGAAGAGGTGAGGGGGCGGGGCACAATCTCCTCCGGGACCCACCCCTGACCTCTTTTACAGGCCCCCCTCTTCAGCCAATCACCTCTGAGCCCCACCCCCTCACATTTTGGACGGGCCCCCTCTGCTGTCATTCACCGCCGTGGCCCGCAGCCACCAAAGCAGAGTGGGCCGGCTTGGCCACTAATGATTTCTCCTGTGACGTCAGTTTCGGCCAGGTTTGTACTGAGCATCCACCTGATAGGCTGATATACTTAGTAGAAACTGAAGTCAATGCATAGCACGGGCTCCGGCAGGATGTGATGAATGGAGCTGCTGGGTGGTGAGTATGATGATTGTCACTGTCTCTACACAGCACTATACTGTATATACAGGTCCACACGACATGCTGTATTAGTGTGTCTATAAACTGTATGTATATAATGTGGACCTTCATATACAGTATAGTTCTGTGTCTAATGTGTATATGGCCGGCAGTCTCTAATAATGTGTGCCAGCAATCTCAATTGTGTGTGTATATATATATACAATATATATGTATATATATATACAGAATATAGTGTGTGTGTGTATGTATGTATGTTTGGGTGGAGGCTGAGCTTGGGTGGAGGCTGGGTAGAGACTCGGGTGGGGGGCCTGAAATTCTTGGCACACAGAACGAATGACAGGTTCAGCACCTCAGGCATTATTGTTGGGTGCCTGTCTCGGGGAGGGGCTGTTGAGGCTATTGTTGGGGGAGTTGAGGCTATTGTTGGGGTGTTGAGACTATTGTTGAGGGGATTTGAGGGTATTGTTGGGGCCTCAAGGCTATTGTTGGGTGTTGAGGCTATTGTTGGGGGGGTTGAAGCTATTGTTGGGGGGGTTGAGGCTATTGTTAAGGGATGAGCTATTGTTGGGGGATGAGCTATTGTTAGGGGGTAGAGGCTATTATTGGGGGGTTGAGGCTATTGTTGGGGTCTCTCGGGTGGGTTGAGGCTATTGTTGGGGAGATTGAGGCTATTGTTGGGGGTTGAGGATATTGGGGGATGAGCTATTGTTGGGGGGAGGGTGAGGCTATTGTTGGGGGGTTGAGGCTATTGTTGGGGGGTTGAGGCTATTGTTGGAAGGCTTGAGGTTATTGTTTGGGGATTGAGGCTATTGTTGGGGGTTGAGGCTACTGTTGGAAGGTTTGAGATTATTTGGGGGTTGATGCTATTGTTGGGGAGTTGAGGCTATTGTTGAGAGGTCAGAGCTTATTGTATTGGGGTTGAGGCTATTGTTGGGGAGTTGAGGCTATTGTTTGGGGGGTTGAGGTTATTGTTTGGGGATAGAGACTATTGTAGGGGGTTGAGGCTACTGTTGGAAGGTTTGAGGTTATTGTTTGGGGGTTGATGCTATTGTTGAGAGGTTATTGTATTGGGGTTAAGGCTATTGTTGGGGAGTTGAGGCTATTGTTGGGAAGTTAAGGCTATTGTTGGGAGGGTTGAGGCTACTGTTGAGGTCTTTGTTGAGGAAATTATAAGGGCAGCAAAACATGAAATAGTAGAAATATAAGGGGTGGCCATAGACAGGTGCTCAGGGTCTGATCACAACAATGGGGGGGTCAGTATGTGGCACAGCTTCCCTATCAGTGAGGAGAGACATTAACCCTCTCATCACCACAGCTCATTGTCCTATTAATTTTTACACGGTTCTAAACCACAATAAGCAACTGAACTGACCAGAAAAAACAAAAACACATCTGTCCTCAGTGTCCATTTTCCTGCTGGATACACAACAGTGGTGATCTTTTCCTCACATAACTCTGACATCACAACAGTTAATATTTGTGACTATAAACTGCGTCAGAGATCAAAGTCACCGCCGCGCGAATTTTCCACCAGTCTCTTCGTTGATTGGCTGAAGAACTCCTCTCTCTGATTGGATAACTTTGCCGTTGCTATGGAAAGATGCGACCCAGAAGTGTGACGTCACCTGTACCTGCAGACTATGATTGGACGAGTATCGTACCCGCTTAAAAGCTATGAGGTGATTGGCTGCTTCTGTTGGTAAACGGTCTGGAAACTTCGGGAGAGTCGTCTAGCAACGCCCGTTGCGTGTGAGGACCACGTCGTGATTGGTTGGAAGAGTTGTCACTTGTCTACTATAGAGCGCCGAGGCACTGCAGAGCTCAGATAGATACTGAAAACTAAACTGTGGTATCAGCTGCAAGAGGAACTGAAGGAGGCAGGGCAAGCGTCAGCACCTAGGGCCCTGAATAAACCAGGGGCCCTTTCTCTGTCTGGGACACCATCCGTGCCACTTGCCAGCAGATCCTGTCTCTCCCGCCCCACCCTCTGCCTGTGCTTTCTCCTCAGTTTCTGGACTGCTTCATAAACCGGCAGCAGAGACCTGTGATGTCACCTGCGGGGTTGAGCTAATCCCCTGCAGGCTCCAGGAAGGAGGACAGTGCACAGGCACAGAAGACACCATGTGTGTGAGAAAGCAGGGCACAGGGGGAGACCACAAGTGGGAAGATAGAGGAGGGAGACCACAAGAAAGAAGATAGAGGGAGGAGACCACAAGGGGGGAACATAGAGCAGGGGGTGAGACCATAAGGGGGAAGATAGAGGGGGGAGACCACAATGGGGTAGATAGAGCAAGGGAGACCATAAGAGGGAAGATAAAGGGGGTAGACCACAATAAGAAAGACAGAGGGTGCAGACCACAAGGGAGAAGATGGGGAGACCATAAGGGGAAGATATATGGGAACACAAGGGGGAACATAGGAGAGGTGGAGACCACAAGTGTAAGGCTGAGCACAGACCGCGGGGTACAGGCCAGCCACCGGATACTGACCTAAACAACTTCATATATGACACAGGATTTAAAGGGGTTGTCCAGGATTGGTACAAAACTCTGCAGAATCGGAGCAGTGTTCAGGCGTCACAGTACAGGGGCGGTCATGTGACCACACGAGCGTTTATATAGTTCTGGTCACAAACCAATGACTCGTGATTGGCTTCTTTTAATTCACTTCTATGGCGTGAAGCCGGATGCATAAAAAATTTATTTTCTGCAGTGTTTCTTCTGCTGCCATCATTCTCTCTTTTTGGCAGCAAAAACTTTGTGCACGTAGCCTTACAAGAAATGTATAAACCTACACCGCCCTGGATAGATGGGCTGTGAGTTTTGATCTGATGCTGATAAGATCTAGAATCTGCATTTCTCTTTTACATAATAAATGGTGACTGAAATAGGGATCTATTAAAAGCGGTTTCTAGTAAAGTGATATTGAGAACCCCCTTAGTATAGGTCATCAGATGGCCAGGGGGCTGATATCAGCTGTTCAGTGGGGACTCACCGAGTTGCGGGGTGTGAGTGGCTCAGGTGGTAGATGTGGTTTGTCTTTGGACGGCGTGGCTCGGCATTTCACCAAGGGAACAAATGTTAATTTTTAAGTCCACACAGTCATGGAACTGAATATAATAGAAGCAGGGATCTGGAGTTAAGACCCTCGGTGTGGGGTTGAATGATCCATTATAGTGCACAGATGGTCGCCATGCCCGCCAACTAGTCACGCCCGTTAGTAAGCTTTAAGTATGCAAAGGGATCTTTGCCACCTCTGCACACCCTGCCCCCTCTCCCCATGCCTGGGAGTTGTACCCCCAGGCCCCTGCTCCTATTACAATCAGCTCCACGACTGCATGGATTTAAAATTAACACTTGTTCGGTTCGTAGAAGAGACCGAGAGCCACGCCAACCAGCCTCCAAACTACGCCCATCGGCACCAAACAAGCCGACCAGTCCACCCACAGACTTCCAGCCATTTCATCTGCAATTACAGAAGTGGTGACGTGTTTCTAATATACTTTTCCTCTGATTGTTCCACTCCTGGTTTTGGCTACAAATCCCGAGGCACAAATCTCACCAAAACCTCATTGTGTGCAGGTGGTGGCCTAAATCTACATCTGAATGGTACCATGGCAGGCCGTGCACACCTCCCTCCATTCATTCTCTATGGGACTGCTTGGCTAGTTAAATATAGTGACTCGCCCCAGTGGGGGTCGTGGGGTACTCGGAGCTGGGCCTCTTGATGTCCTCAAGTGTTTGGGGGATGTCACAGTGGCGTGGCCCAGTCCATGGCCACCCAGATGGGCGGTCAAAAAAGGGGGTAATAGAATTTGTTAAAAAAAGAAGGGTAAAAGAGGTTTAAGAGTTGAGTTTTTCGTGATGCCACCCGTGGTAGGCGGCCCGTAAGAGCCACTGCTGCGGTCCGGGACCTCTGGGGATGATGGAGTGGCAGCTGTGTTGGTTAAGCTCCTCACGGGTGGAGCGGCTCCCCAGGGCATCCGGAGTGGGGGGATTTGGGGTGAAGATCGGCCGGAGGGGAAGCACTGGCCAGCGGGTCAGGGTTGGAGTGCCTTACCAGCGGGGTTCTACAGCCGGCATGGCTTAGCAGCAGTCTACCACTCCTTAGGCGGGAAATGAAGAGTCTCACACAGTTCTGAGTTCCAAAACCCGGTTTACTTAGTCTTTCTTTTCAGGCACTACAGGGTACAGAGTTGTTGTTTTAGTTGCGGTCCGGGTAGTCCTCAGCAACCGGTATAGCTCCTCCAGGACACCCCTCTATGTTCATTTCGTTGGTTACTTCCCTCCTCAGCAATGCCTGCTCGCCCCACTCCCGCCTCCATGCACAGTGCCCAAATCCAGCAGCCACAGGTCCTGTCGGGCGACTGGCTGTGTTCCCTTAACCCTAATACGGCTGCCTTTTCAGCGGGTGTGCTGGCTGTTGGTCACAGCTCCTCTGGACCTCGAGGCCTCCGGTTCCGTGGTTGGAGTGTGGATTCTCCTCGCCACCTTCAGGGACAGTCCCCTGGTCTGTAACCTGCCCCTCCGCTGTCACTTCAGATTCGGGAGCACGGATGGATTGCTCACTGCCCATTCCCCTAGGACTTCTTCTGTTTATCTGCAGCCTGTTGCTCCGGAACCCGGGACGAGCCTCATCTTTGCTCCAGCCCTCCGGGTCCTTCTCTTCCCTCTTACTCCGCCAACTGTCTTCTTCCAGCTGCTCACTCACTTCCTGTGCTGTTTTCCTTTGTTCCCTTTTCCCGCTTCCTGGCTACTCTTCCTAACTTCCCACCCTCCACCATTCCTCCCACCGTCCCGCTGACTACCTGGGCCCTCCCCTGTAGAGTCCACCCGCCATCCCTGGGACCAGGTGTGTTGGGTGCTTGTGTAGGTGTCCGGACTTGCCATACCATTTACTAAGGACAGGGATCCTACACCTGTGGATTGAATGCAGTACACCTTTGTGGCATCCAGACCACTGGGGCGCCACATTCCCCGTTAGCAAAGATTAGCACGTCCCCGGGCGACTACACACATTAAATGATTGTGCAGTGGAACTCAAAGTTTTACAACATGCATCTCAACAGCAATAAAACAACAATAAAACAAAATACAATAGGACTTCTTCCCTTACGGGAGATGCTAGACTTGACAAAAACACACTGTGATTATAAAAAGGGTATATGTATGAAAATAGAAAACTATATGTATAAAAATGGAAAAAAAAAAAAAAATCAAGTAAGCATATAAAAAAAAAAAAAAGCAAAAGAAAACGTGAATGAGGTAGCTTAGTCCGGGAAGCATCCCTCACCGGGTAGTTCTGTGATTGTTTATTTTAGTGCAGTTCTTTTCTTTGGGGGGACCCACTACAAACAAACCTTCAAAGGTGGTCGCTCTGGGTGGTCGTGGCCTTGTTCTGCCATCGTGCCGACTAGGCCTCGAGCGCTGCTGTTCTCACCACACCTTGCTATCCAGTTCGTGCCAGAACTCTCCTCAGCCTCCTCCCTTCGTGGGCGTATTTCTACACTTTCGGCGTCGGGCACTCCCTTGGGTGGAGTGATACAGCTCTTAATCCTGCCCTCCCCTCTCTTGGAGGGCATTGGGGGCGTAGGCCATTTCTGCTGCTTTGTGCTGGCCTGGCCCACGATGAGGGACTGCGGCATGCCCCCTGGCCAACAGATTCTCTTAGTCCATTGTGGCCTCCATTACTCCGGCCTAGAAAACACAGTCTTTTAATACAGTCCTGAAGGCGCACAAGACCTTGCGACACCAGGTCAGTACATCCTGTTTGTGACACCAAGTTTGACTCACCCCAGTGGGGACCGTGGTCTTCTCGGAGCCGGGCCTCTCGATGTCCTCAAGTGTCTGAGGGGATATTACAGTGGCATGGCCCAGTCCGTGGCCACCCGGAGGGGTGGTCAATAAAAAAAGGGGGAATAGGGTTTGTTAAAAAAAAAAAAAAGGGTAATAGAGGTTTAAGAATTGAGTTTGTTGTGACACCACCCATGGTAGGTGGCCAGTAGGGGCCGCTGCTGCAGTGCAGGACCTCTGGGGATGATTGAGTGGCAGCTGTGTTGGTTACACTCCCCATGGGTGAAGCAGGTCCCCAGGGCATCCCGAGTGGGGGTATTAGGGGTGATGAGTGGTCAGAGGGGAAGCACTGGCAAGCAGGTCAGGGTTGGAGTGTCTTACCAGCGGAGTTCTACACCTGGCATGACTTAGCAGCAGTCTACTGCTCCTTAGGCGGTAAATGAAGAGTCTCACACAGTTCTGAGTTCCAAAACCAGGTTTGCTTAGTTTTTATTTGCAGGCACAGGGTACAGAGTTTTTGTTTCATTTGCGGTCAGGGTAGTCCTCAACAACCAGTATAGCTCATCCTCCACTGTCGCTTCAGATTTGGGCACACGGGTGGATTAATCACTGCCCATGCCCCTAGGGCTGTCTATCTGCAGCCTTTCGCTCCAGAACCTGGGGCGAGCCTCATCTTTGCTCAGGCCCTCCGGGTCCTTCTCTTTCCTCTTGCTCCGCCAACTGTCTCCTTCCAACTGCTCACTCACTTCCTGTTCTCTTTCCCTTTGTTCCCTTTTTCCGCTTCCTGGGTACTCTTCCTAACTGCCCACCCTCCAATATTCCTCCCGCCGTCCCACTGACTACCTGGGCCCTCCCCTATAGAGTCCGCCCGCCCTGCAGGGTCCGCACACCATCCCCGGGTGTGTTGGGTGCTTGTGTGGGTGTCCGGACTTGCCATACCATTTACTGAGGACAGAGATCCTACACACGTGAATTGGGTGCAGTACCCCTTTGTGGCCTCCAGACCACTAGGGCGCCACAATAGAGCTTGACGTATTCCTGTAGTCCCATAAGGAATGAAGGTGATCCGCTTGTTCAGCCCCCTTATGTTCATATGGTTTATTGCAGAGCCCTGTTCTCAGGATCAATAGGGATCCTAGCGGTCGGACTTCCCCGATTAGGAAGTGATTACCTGTCCTGTGGATAGGTAATAACTTGTTTTTACTAGACAGCCCCTGTAATATTGATGCTTCCGTCTTCTTTTTTTTTGGACGTGACCCTCCCCGTCGTACGACGTTGTCGATCCCCTGAGTCAGCATCCTGATCTTGCTCTTCACTGTATCAGTCAGCTGGTGGGTAATGATATAATGTGATTATATGTCAACAGAGAGACAGCACAATATGGCGGTGGCTAGGGGGCAGACTCACCATCTGCACCATCATTTCTATGTTATGTAAGAGGTTTGATCTGAGGGTGGACGTGCTTGTTATCTGAGTCCAAGCCGCAGATCTGTGGCGGGTGGATTGACAATGATTACGGTCAGGAGTAATATTTGAGAACCTTCTATGCCGATTTATCATTTGAGCATCAAGTCACACTTTATGCAAAGCATGGCAGATGGGATTTTACAGGTGTGGAGTAGAAATCTGCCAAATTAACGTTTTAATCCGCTACCTATCCGATCTGTCTTGGCTTTGTTGTGGATTTTACCCTTTGCCATGAATAGTGCGAGATCCAGAACAATAAATAACTTCCATTATACCTGGAACTCGAGTCTATTCCGTCAACCTTGAGTCTATTGTCCAACCTGCTCGTCTCAAGTGCTGAACACCAGAGCATGGTAGTGCTCGCTCATCTCTAATCACAATCTGTTTTTAAAAACAGTAATAGTTAACAGCTCAGTTAACTGAACTTGTAGCAATGCCAAAATTAGGAAAATGCTGAAAGGACCTGTGTGATGTCACGACCATGTGACTATAATATGCAGAGCCAAGTCTAAGACCTTAATGATTTAGCTCACATAGCTCTGCTCATTACGGGCGCATGATCATGACCTCACACAGGTCCTTTATACAGAGCATACGGCATTGCTACAAGTTCATTGACATATCTATTAACCAGACGAATGACTGTTTGCCCAGCTAAGCCAATGAAAATATGTAAGTATCTGAAATGCGTTTTTAGGATGAATACAACGATCTAAAAAAAAAAAAGTTACTACTGAACACTACATGTTGTTGATGTGTTTGTTGGGACATCAAAACTATGTCCCTCTCCTTAACGGTCTGCTTTCCAAATCAATAATAATAATTACGTGCCCGTGGACAAATAACCACACTTGACTCGGGTGCAAGTATGGGAGAATTCTAAGTTTACTAGAAAGCACATGAAGTTATATAGACAATTCTGGGGGTGGTAACCCCAGAATAAGATAATTAATTAATTGGTTACAAAATCTTAAACATAACTAATCATTGGTCACTAATTGCTGTGAACTGATTGGATTATGCAAATATATTCTAAAAATGTATGTATCTTATGTATCCTTGTGCTTTTTCCATAATTTGGTGCTATTGACTCATCACATTCCTTCATTATCTGATATTATGGAACATATTGCCTTGTTACTAAAACATGCTAAATATTGGCTACACTCCCAGAGCCTATAACCTTCACTGTTCGTTTACATACAGTCTATGACTTGAAGTACAATACTTGATATGAAAAACACTACTTATTCTTCTTAAAAGCAAGTACTTATAGGGATTATTACCGTATATGCTAGATATGCAGTACAATACAGGATACAAGCACATTGGCAAATTTTTGGATATTTTCATATATTCATTTCCATAACAACATACCGTATATACTCGTGTATAAGCCGACCCCCCTACTTTAGCCCCCAAAACCTGGGAAAACCTATTGACTCGCGTATAAGCCGAGGGTGGACCCCAGCACAGGTATACAGCCCCCAGAATTGTGGTATACAGCAGCCCCCAGCACAGGGGTATACAGCAGCCCCCAGCACAGGGGTATACAGCAGCCCCCAGCACAGGGGTATACAGCAGCCCCCAGCACAGGGGTATACAGCAACCCCAGCACAGGGGTATACAGCAGCCCCCAGCACAGGTGTATACAGCAGCCCCCAGCACAGGGGTATACAGCAGCCCCCAGCACAGGGGTATACAGCAGCCCCCAGCACAGGGGTATACAGCAGCCCCCAGCACAGGGGTATACAGGGTTCCCGACGGCCCCCGGCAGTGGTATACAGCCCCCCCGCCTAGTACCGGGCCCCCATGCTGCGGCACAGTATACAGTAGCTCATACATTACCATCTCCTGCAGCGCGCGCTTCCTCCATCTCCCGCCCGGCTTGTTGCTGTAGTGTCATGTGACGCGCCAGTCACATGACACTACAGGAAGATGCCGGCTGGGATATGGAGGAGCCGCGCGCTGCAGGAGATGGTAATGTATGAGCTACTGTATGCTGTGCCGCAGCATGGGGGCCCGGTACTAGGCGGGGGGGCTGTATACCACTGCCGGGGGCCGCCAGGGGCTGTGTGGGGCAATATGCACTGCATCCCCTTGCCGGGGATGGACAGGGGGATGCGTGCATATTAATGAGGCAGGCCCACGTGACCGCGCGGTGTCACTGCAGCCCCCTCCTGCCTCCTGCTGCCCCCAGTCAGAGCCCCCGTCCCCGTCACACTCAGCACCCCCGTCACACTCACACTATATACTCGTGTATAAGCCGAGGGGGGACTTTTCAGCCCAATTTTTGGGCTGAAAAAGTCGGCTTATACACGAGTATATACGGTAATACAATTTACATTGAGGTGGGGGTTAATGACAAAAAAAGGCATGACCTTTAATAAATGAGGCTGAGCAGAACAGACCAGAGTTACAGAGAAACTAGGGAGCAATGAAGAGTGCATAGGATTTTAACTGGAAAATAGGAAGAATAGTATGGGGACCCTGCTCACCTGGGGCTGCTGTAGATCCGTGAGTTATCAAGGAGTAAGGCTCCTTTCACATCAGTGTTTTTGCTGATTTACGACAGATCCAGCAGAATTACCGCATCTGCATTGTAACGGTTGCACTTGCGGCAAGCCCCATTCATTCTCTATGGGACTTGCGGCAGGTGCGGCCGGGCAAAAAAACGCAACTAGCAGCGCCCATTTCCAACCCACAAGTGTCAGATCTGTCGGATCCAGCTAACCACACCTAACCATAAGCCCCATAGAGAATGAATGGGGCTTGTCGCAAGTGCGCCTGTTATGCGGCATTTCTGCCGGATCTGCCGCAATTCAGTGAAAACGCTGATGTGGAAGGGGCTTAAGAAGGAAGGTGCGTGGATTTATCTGAAGTGACGTTGAAGATCCCACATTAAAGGTTCCAGGACACATCGGACTGACACAATGCAGTTTATTCCTATGTGTTTTGAAGCCAAACAGCCTCTTCTTCAGAGTAAACCAAAATCAATCAAGAAAAAAAAAAAGATCAGTACTGGTGGTATCCGCCATCTGGTCAGAATGACGTCACATGTCGTACATCCGCTGAGGTCAGTGAATGGCAGTAGTAGAGATGTGAACGTGACGCCATCACTCCAGGACTGGGACATTGCTTGACTGAGTAGGTAGGTGTATAATGATTGTTTTATGGGTTATTGACTTTTAGGGTATGTGCACAAGTTTAGTATTTGGTGCAGAATTTTCTGCATCTCTCAGTGGGAATAATGCAGCGTAAAATACACGTTTTTCAGTTTTTTTGACATGCGTTTTTAGTGCAGATTTTTCTTCACTCATTAGTATGGGTAAAATATCCAGATTTAAAGGGAATCTGTCAGCACGTTTTTTTCTTTGTAAGTTAAGGACAGCGTGCTGCAAGAGTTAAAAAACAAAAAGCAACTGTGCCTTTCATCAGATTGTGGGCAATTGTTTACTTAAACTAAGTGCTTTATTATGCTGTGATTATCATTACAGAAGTACAATGTCACACGTACTGCAGTCCAGTACGCCCCCTGCTGTGATTGACACTTCACTATCAATGCATGATCTATACTGAAAGCCTGGTGTGGGCAGGGGCAGATCTCCCACCCTGCTGTGTTTCTAAAACTAAAGCATTTGATTGTGTCAGAGTGGCTGCAGCCAGTAATCTGTGGGATTCAGGATTTATTTGCCAACATCAAGAATACTCAATATGTGTAAGAGACTTCAGAATTCTCAATCAATTTGCATATTTATCAGTAGATAAAGTTACATTTCACCCAGGTTATTATTCATTTGCCATTAAATTGCAAAGTGACATTGTTAATCGAAGAAACTACAAACAGAGTTAATACCAAGCTAACTATTGTTGTTTTTCTTGTCCGTGTACTCTGTATTGTTATACTAGATAAAAATAATGGAGTTTGTGTATTTATCCATCCAGGCAACTCTCCGTCAGGAAGGATTGTTCGCCTCATACCAGAGAATCCGGCTGTCAGACGTCCAGTCCGTGGATACAGGAGACGAGAAGGAGCAGAGAAGGGGAGAGGATGCCAGACCCAGCTGTAATCCAAACGTCAAAGGTGAATTAGATTATGTATTTCAGCAGAACTAAAACCACTAAGAAAAAAAATCCTTACATGAAAAGAGTTAAAAAAAAACAATAAACTAAAAAGAAAAAAAACAATTAAAAACTGTCAGGTCAAAAATCCATATGTAACTGCTATAATTTTCTAATTCCTCACTCTAAACTCTATTTATGCATTTCTTTTATTTATATTTCCCTCCTGTCTTCTGTAAACTTCAAATGAAGAGATCTATTCCATCTGTCAATCACCGTGCGTGATCCACTTATTTCTCTCTGTCCACTCCCCCATAGGATGAATATGCATGTCACATACTCACATCACATCACTGCACTGATCTCTGGGGGAGGGGTGGCTGAATTCTCCTCTCTGCTCTGTGTCTGCAGCCAACAGAGAAGTCAAATACAACACAGAACACAACATTGAAAGCAAACCCTGCTCCTGCGGTAGCGGTACAGTCTGAAACAGAAGCAATGTGCTGTAAAGTGTAAGTTTTTCAGATCCGCTTTCCAGGTTTGGACACCCTTATTGTACAGATATTTGATGCGATAGGTTTTTGGGTTAATCTTTGGCGGCTGTCACACGGTTCAATTTCTTGAGCGATATCGTTTAAGCAATCTGCTTTTTGATCGCTTAAGCGATATCGTTTGTGCATCGCTGCATGCGCTCAAGCGATTTTACAATGTAAAATCGCTTGATTGTGACATCGCAGATATGAGAGCCGGAGCTCATATCAAGCGATAATCGCTTGTGCAATCCGCTGCATCGTGGTGTGTGACACCACGATGAACGATCTCCCAGCGGCAGAGCCTATGCTGGGAGATGGTAACTATGGTAAACGTCGGGTTACTAAGCGCCGCGCGGCGCCTAGTAACCCGATGTGTACCATAGTTACCAGCGATGTCGCTGGTCCACATCGCTGGCGAGTCTGTCTGTGTGACATCTCATTAGCGATGTGAGCGATATCGTTAGCGATCGCGGTGCACGTGATCTCTAACAATATCGCTTACGATATTGATGGGTGTGACGGCCGCCTTCATACGATGTCCTCAATGACTTCTCAAATTCTCAATGACGTCTTAAAAAATGGCATAATGAATGTGACATGTCCGCTGACTAGGCTGCAATCCGAAGTGACATTGGATGTAATTAATTCCTATGATACCGCATTGTGACCTGTGACAGTGCTGTAGAGTCTTAGAAAACTATTAAGACTCCCGATCTACAGAATACCCTTTGTCTCCTCGCCCTTTTCCAAAATGGCATCTATTTTATTCCTGTTCATGTGTTCCTGCCATCCTGCCCTTATAAGCTTCAGCCCATCTGTCAGTCCTTTCCTGAGTACAGTGATACCTCGGCTTTCGTCGACTTCAGATATCGTCGGTTTGCGTTTTCGTCGATTTTTTTTAAATGAAAATCATGTCTCGGTTTTCGTCCATTTCGGTCGGTACATCGCTACTAATTTAGCCATAAAAATGAGATTCCGCTTCCAAAAAATAAAAAGTACTCCCCTCTCTCCCCTCCTCGGCATCTCCCATACATCACAAGAGCTTTCTTTAAAAAAAAAAAAAAAAAACACAATAAATGTTTATTTTTATCTTTAAATTAGTGTTTCATATTCCTTTTACAGTAATTTCTGAGTGATTCTATCATTAACCGCTATCTTTATTCACTATGAAATGTTTTTTTTTAATAGGTCTTTTTCAGTGTCCTGAACCAATTAATTAATTTAACATTGATTTTCGGCGATAGTTTTTGGACGGATTATTGACGAAAACCGAGGTATCACTGTATTTTGCTTGGAATCTCTTGCTCCTCTGTGCATCTCAAGTTAGTGCTCCTTCACCAGCTATTCCAGTATGGCTTCTCTGCAGTCTGAAATCCAGCCAATCTCCTCCTGCTTCCTGTTGGCCTCCCTGCATCAAATTTGCTCTGTCTGGAGTTTGTTCCTGTTTCAGGTTCTGCCAGTCTGCCCTGCCTTGTGTAAGCCGGTTTGTTTTAAACATTTCTGCTCGGCCATTCACTTATATTTATCTAAGTGCAGCTGTAGGTTCTGGACTATTCGGAACTTGCATTTTGTTGCTCTGCACGGATTCCAGTTCTGAACTGTTCTCAAAGACTATACAGTTTCCAAGCCTCCTTAGATATAAACTATTACTAATAGATTATTCCGTTTATTGGCTACTACCTATGTGAACTGTTCCTTATAGAGTTTTCTGTTATCAGCCGATACCAGTGTGAACTTTAAGCTAAAGACTTGTATTGTATTGCATAATCATCTCTTGTTTTGATTTAGAAGACAGTGTGCAATGTTCCCAAAACATGTAATAAAAAACCATAACAAAGATTTGGGCTTGACTCATGTTTTTGAACACACTGCTATTATTTTGAACACAAATTTAGTTTACCCAGATCTCACCTTCGCCCCCCACATTCGATCACTCGCTCGCCATGTCACCTACATCTCAAAAACATCTCTAGAATTTGATCTCATCTTATCTTTGACTCTGCAAAAGCTCTTACTGTTGCTCTTATTCATTTTTTGCTGGACTATTGTAATTCTATACTAATCGATCTTCCTCCCTCCAATCCATCTTGAATGCAGCAGCCAAAATTAACCAACTGCTACATTGATGCTTCTACCCTGTGCCGGGCATTGCCCTGGTTGTCCAAGCCACTAAAGTCCAATATATCATTCTCACCAACAAAGCTCTCCACAGTTTGCACCGCCCTACATCTCTTCCCTCATCTCTATCACCCGTGACCTCTGTTCCGCTAATGACCTAAGACTGATGTCCTTAATAATCTGAACCTCCCACCTCTAAGATTTCTCACGAGCAGCGCCAATTCTCTGGAATGTACTACTTAAAACAATTCGATTAATTTCAAGACCCACAGTTTTAAGCAGGCCCTAAAAATGCATTTCTTTAGACCGGCTTATCCCCTCATCTTACTTATCTGTTTTAGCTTTCCTCCAAGTCTGGTCCATTGCACCGTTTACACCCCTTCCATGCACTTAATCTGTACTTGTACAGACACTAGTTGGTGACCAGTTCATGTAGCGTTTTGTGAATCCCCTATTTATTATATTGATGACTGGACCATACATGATGGCTCTTTTTACCATTTGGCTTTTGTTTCCCCTATCTCCTGTAGCTTCTCTTCTCACTTCTCTTGTTATATGTTGAATTAAGTGTTACTCTAATGTCTTTATTTTCTATACATTTCCACTCTGAATTGTAAAGCGCTGAAGCATATGTTGGCGCTATAGAAATAAAAAGGCTAATAAAATTGCAGTTTAGTAGTAAAACTCACATCAAATCCCATACTCCTATTGGAGAGGACCCCATGCATACTATCTTCCTTAGATGGCAGTAATGGAAGTGAAACAGGTACAGTATATACTCGTGTATAAGCCGGGTTTTTCAGCACATTTTTTGTCGTCCCCCCCTCGGCTTATACACAAGTCATATACAGGCGCCCCCCCCATCAGTGGTATACAAGGCCGCCTCCCCCCTTGCTGCCGCACACCTGTAAAGTAATAGATCATTATACTTATCCCTGTCGCCGCTCTGCACCGCGCTCCTCCGGATCTTCATGCTTCTTCCCGCTTGTGACCGGAGGGCGCAGGCAATGACGTCATTGTCTGTGCGCCGGAGGAGGAAGCATGAAGACCCGGAGGAGCGCGGTGTCAGAGCGGCGACAGGGATAAGTATAATGATCTATTACTTTACAGGTGTCCAGCAGCAAGCGGGGGCCCTGTATACCACTGGGGCTGCAGTATATACTGCTGGGGCCTGTATATACCACTGGGGAGGCTGCTGTATACTACCACTGGGGAGGCTGCTGAATACTACCACTGGGGAGGCTGCTGAATACTACCACTGGGGGGCCTGTATACCACACTGCAGGGGGCTGTATACCTGTGCTGGGGTCCACCCTCGGCTTATACACGAGTCAATAGGTTTTCCCAGGTTTTGGGGCAAAAGTGGGGGGGTCGGCTTATACACGAGTATATACGGTACTTATGAGACAGTGAAAGCATCTACTTTAAACATGCCTGATGTTCGTTAGATGGTAATACCTCTTTAGATTGTATTGTGCAGCTTAGGATAGTGTATATCCAACAATGTGGACTTTGGGCCAGAGAAGGATTTGTACCTTATTTATGTTTAGGATCTGTTTTTTTTGGTCCGATCTTTACCCATAATTGTGATGTTATTATTACAGTAGGAAAACCCCTTATTATTGATAAACCTTTACGATTTACACAGTTAATAACAGTATTAAAGTGAATCTGTCAGCTACTCTCTGCCCCCAAACCTATCACTATCTGTCCCTGCAGTTTTCTACTACATCCCTAAACATCCCTGTCTGACTTAAATGTTTAGTATAATGGTAGCCTTATCTCCCCATCTGAATCCCAGCTACTATCTCTAACCACATCTCTTGGCCTCTCACAGCTCTCAACCTGGGACACACAAGGATGGTAACACCCTTAACCTGATCTTTGTCCGGCTCTGTTCAACTTCCTCCTTAGATAACTCGCCTCTTCCTCTCTCTGACCACAACATTCTCTCCTTCACACTCACAAATCCTCGCCCACCCCAGCACACTTCGACCTATCACACATTCATAAATCTACAGGCCATTAACCCCAATACACTCACAGGCCTCTAATCTCATCACTGTCCCCAATCTCCTGCTTCTGTCCGTATCTGGCGGTGAATCACTACAATGACACTCTCAGAAGCACCCTGGACCAAGTAATGCCCCTCACCCTCAGTACCTCCAAACACAGAGTTAAACAGCTCTGGCTCACATCACAAACTCTATTCCTCCAGCACACCAGAAAACTTCATTCACTCTAAATTTATACTTACAACTCTGCCCTCCATTTCACCAAACAGACCTACTTCATCACCCTGGTCTCAAACAACCCAAAGAAACTCTTTGACACCTTTTACTCTCTTCTCAGTCCTAAAGTGCAGGCCCATATCACTGACCTCTGTGCTGATGATCTGCCTTCTTACTTCACTAAGAAAATAGAAAACATCCGTCAGGAAATCAACTCCCAACCTCAAATCGCTGTTACCACTACTCCCCACATTTCCTCCGGCTCACTCTCTACATTAGAACCAGACACAGAAGCCTCCAGGCTCCTCTTGTCCCACCACATGTACCACTGACCCCATCCCCACACACCTACTTCAGTCTCTCTCTCCAGTGGTCACCACTCACCTTATAAAAATCTTCAATCTCTCACTTTCTTTTGGCATCTTCCCCTCCTCCTTCAAACACTCGATCATTACTCCGTTATTAAATAAACCCTCTCTCGACCCATCCTGCACAAACTACAGACCAGTGTTTAATCTCCCGTTCATCTCTAAACTCCTGAAGCGCCTGGTCTACTCCCGCCTCACCCGTTACCTCTCCACTCACTCTCTTCTAGACGCATTACAGTCTGGTTTCCGCCCCTACATTCTACAGAAACTGCCCTCACCAAAGTGACCAATGACCTTCTGACAGAAAAATGTAATGTTGACCACTCTCTGCTTATTCTTCTTGATCTCTCTGAAGCCTTTAACACTGTTGCCCACCATCTCCTACAGTACCATCTTTACGCTGATGACACACAACTATACACTTTTTCCCTGACCTTACTCCCGCTCTAATAAAGAACACCAATGACTGTCTAACCGCAGTTTCCAATATGTCTGCTCTCTATCTGAACTCAACGTTTCCAAAACTGAACTAATTCTGCTCCCGCCCTCCACTAACCTTCCTGAATCTGACATCTGTCTCTCAGTGTGCGGCACCACAATAATGCCTAGGCAGCAGGCTTGCTGTCTGGGTGTTATGTTTGAATCTGATCTTTCCTTCACCTCCTATATACAATCTCTCGCCCGCTCTTGCCGCTTGCACCTGAAGAACATCTCTAGAATTAACCCCTTTCTCACCTTGGAAACCACAAAAACCCTCACCGTGGCCCTGATTCACTCCTACCTAGACTATTGTAATTCTCTTTTAATTGGCCTCCCCCGCATTAGACTTTCCCGTCTCCAGTCCATCCCTAATGCAGCAGCCAGGATCACCTATCTATCTAACCGTTACTCAGACGCTTGTGCTCTATGCCAGTCATTGCACTGGCTGCCTATACACTATAGCAGAGGCATGTAACCATTTTTCTGTCGAGGGCCATTTCGAAATTTCTACCATCCTTCGGGGGCCGTACAAAATTATCAATCTGAAAATTACCCACTATATATATTTGGCTAAACAATCATCTCACCCCTACTGTGGTGGCTGGAGCTGCTTCCCTTTGGCATGGGCGATATTGGTCATGTTGCATCTCAACTGTTTTACCAGGTTTGCTAGAGCCCTAGACATTACAGGAGAGGCTGGGAGCATATACCACACTGGGGAGCTGAGGCTGGGGCATAGAGATTACTGGAGAGCTGGATTTAAAGGGCAGACAGTCGACAAAACGTGTCATATAGCCTGAGCACTGCTGTCCCCAGGAATCTGCCCGAGGCCTGCAAAAAAGTAATCGAGGGCCGCCATTAGTCCCTGGGGCCTGAGGTTCCCCACCCCCGCACTATAGAATCCAATTCAAACTGCCTGTTCTCACCCACAAAGCTCTTCACAGTGCAACACCACCCTACCTCTCTACCCTCATCTTTATCACCCAACCCGTTCTCTTCGTTCTGAAAGTGACTTTAGACTCATTTCTGCATTAATCCGAACCTCCCACTCCCGGGCTCCAAGACTTCTCCCGAGCTGCACCAATTCTCTGGAATGCTCTACCCCAAGAAATCAGGTCTATCCACAATTTGCAAAGTTTCAGGCGATCCCTAAAAACACATCTTTTTAGGGCGGCCTATCATGATCCCTAGTCAAAGTCACTAAAGGGCTTGTCACACGTGTCAATGTCGCCCGCGATATTGCTCATGCGTCACAAATTATTAATCGCCTGAGCGATGTGGAATTATCGCAGGTAAGATGTCACACGCATCAATATGACCCAGCGATGCGGTGATGTCGCCATCTTGCGAGCGATTTTATTTAGTCGCTTGTACGTTGTCAAAATAGAAAATACGTCGCTGAGTTTAGTGTCACACGCAGCGATGCACAAGGTCTACTGAGCGATGAGCGACAGGTTTTACATCTGGCAGTGAAACCTGCGATCGGCGATCAGCGACATATCGCTGGTTGCATCGCTTGGTCACACGCTTCAATGTCGCTCCTGCGTCACTTTTACGTCGCTTGAGCGACTGAAAATCCGTGACGTATGAGAGACATTGACAGCGATATCGACGCATGTGACATCCCTTTTAGACATAGCCTATCTGCTCCACCAGTCTCACATGCATCACAAAGAATGGTTGGTGGCCACTTATGCTGCTCCTATCTACTCCCCATCTCTCAAGTTGACTATACCATCATTGTAAACAAGCCCCTGTACTTCTTGTCACCCCCACTTCATTGTTAGATTGTAAGCTCTTATGAGCAGGGCTGTCATTGTCTTGTTTTAATTACTGTATTATGCTTCGTATTGTATTTTGTATTGTATTTTCTGACAACTGTTTCTTATGATTGTTTGAATATAAGCGTCTGAATTGTGAAGCCATGCGGAATATGTTGGCGCTATGTAAATAAAGATTTTTATTATTAAATCAAAGGGATACAACATATGGCATAAATATACGTCATATGTTGTGAAGGGTTTAAACTACGACCACTTGGAATCAGCAATTAAGCCCTAAATAGCAGAAGTGTCAATGTTGTGATGTCTGCAGGATCCAAGTAAAGATGTAACTGCAGGTGTTGGAACAGTTGTGCACAACTCTGGGTATCAAGATTAAGCTATATTCAGACTGCTGCCAGAAAATGTCACCAATGGTCTACATTTTTCTTCCTGAGCTTGCAGAAATCTGTGTACGGCTGTCGAAACTTTCACACATATGGAGATGATCTTTAGTAATGGAAATATTTGCTACAAATGTTACATGGTAATGGTGCATCCTGTGGATATGTCACCTCTTTCTATAGTAGTAATATTCACGTCTGGTGTTGCCCTAGACACTGCAGGAACGAAATCCTTCAGGATCACAAATCATCACCCAAAAAAAATTTACACAGAATTATTTTGTGATCAATTATTTAATAATTACAATATAATCACAGGAACATATAACAGTAAAACAATAAACTGCTCGTGCTTGTACTGAATGTGAAAGTGCAAATTTTCACAATTAGTCTCAGATTTAACAAGAACAGAAAAGCGGACTCTTGAATCTCTGCACTGCCAACAATTCAATGACTGGGGTCCTATGCTATGAGGTGCGGCTCCCGAGCAAAATCTGTGTCAAATGTTTCTTTTACCAGTCGCAGAAAACTCTGTGCTGTTGTTTATTTTTAATTTCATGGTGACAGAATAGGAATTATTATGCAGAATCCACATGAGAATTTCGTGAAATTTCAGAGAAATGTCGAAAGTGGAAAGGTCATCCCTTGCGATTGGGATCTTCTTTTCAGGCGCCCTGACTCACACTGGTGTAGTGTACGGCTTCCTTTGACCCTGTATGATCATGAGTGTTTCAATTTTATCACTCGTTGGGCGTTGATGCTTCTTTTTAAAGGAGGTCACAAACATGATTTCACAATTGTGGTTTTGTCACAGCGGCAATTACCCCTCATCGTCCCCTTCCTACTGCAGTGTGGAACACATTTGGATAGTTAAAAAAAAGAAAGGGCCGGGGGTACATGCGGCATTGATGCAGGATGCGGAGGTGGAAACAGTAGGGAGCTTATATTCTAAACCGGATAATGGCAGTGTTTTGAGGGGGAAATCTACTACAACCCCAGTGGAAAAAATGAGAGAAAAGCACGCTCCCTGTATACTAATGCAGAATAAACAGAGGAATGGTGGTTGTTACTGCTCACCTCAATGAGTTCTGTCCGGCACAACTTCATGTTAAGACAACAGAATGTGGAAGGCTGCTGCTCCCACAGCTCTAATCACACCCACGAATGAACCGAAATAAGGTCTTGAATTAAGATTTTGCAAGCAGTGAGGTCTGGACCCATCAAAAAGGATCAATGAATCAGGAAATATGATGAAAGATTTACTCCAGAAACAAAAACCATGTGTTTCAGAGTTGGAACAAGTTCTTCAGGTTTCATCTGACCATACCTGAAGATAAATTGCACCAATGCTGAAACGTGTTTTAGGTCTCTAGAATAAGTAATTCATCATGTTGTATTATTCATTGATCCTCTCTGGTGGCACCTAGATCTCACCACTCCCAAATCTTTCATTCAGGGCAGCCACCATAAAGGCAGTCTGATTTTCTATATATTTTTTAACTCGTAAAACAATCCATGTGGGATTACCACCTTTGCAGCCGTACTATCTCTGCACTACAGTGGTAGTCACTTTGGGCAGTTAACAGGGAGGAATTTAATCCTGACAAACAGGCGATTAATAATTCTTATACATGTATGCACAGTTGCTCAGAAGGTACGATTCAATGGTAAAAGTTGGAAAAAAAACAGTTAAATGCAACAAACAGTGCAAAGTTTAAAACGGAAAAAGTCCTTAACATTAAAACAAATATTAAAAAAAAATTTAGTTGGGAGACACTTATGCTTTTGGCACAAGATATCCAGCACCTGGTCATGTCCGTTTCACGCGACCATAAAAAGCAGCAAAATCAGGGTCTTCTGGACGAAATCTAGATCAAGGAACCAAAACATGGCAAAAGTTAATTCAGTCCAGTAAAACGGTGTTGGTGTAAATTGTAACATGGAAGCCAAAACATTGCCGTGGTTCCAGGTGCATTGGCTGTGATACAAGTCTGAAAATTTGCCCGTATTATGGATGAGTGAAACTGTTTATTTAAAGAAGGAAATGAAGGTGTTTGGAAAAACGCACTTGGCTTGACTTTTCTATTCTTCTAATAATAAAAATATACATTAGAAAATAAAAAAAAATAAATAATCCAGAAAAAAAAAAATATTTAAGTCTACATTCATGCTTTATGTAAAAATGAGAAAGTTAGCCTTACGTTCCCCCAGTAATGTCTCTCCATTGTTGCTCCCGTCTTTGTTAACATGGCAGCAGTGTCAACAAAAAAAAACAAGGGCAATGGAAAATAGCCAGAGCTGGAGTAGCAAGGAGGTGTGCAAGGCCCATTTTCTCATCTTCACACGCGCAGCATGTTTCTAGACTAAAGATTGTGAAATTGAAAATAACCTTTAAACACATAATGTATTATCCTAGAGAAGCTCTAAATCTACAACAGGGTTAAACGTTTTATCTCCACTAATAAAGATTATAGTGTTCAAAATGTCAACTCTTTGTTCCGTTCTTCTCGACAGTTAATTGGCATTTTGGTGCTGAACTTACTGCAGGTCCTTGTCAGTTCTCCATGTCTTCACTGTCAGTTTTATCTTCGATTTTGCATTTCTTGCTCATTTCACTTGGATAATCCAACGGGAACTTTCCGTCTAAAGAAAAAGGCAACCTATGGAGTTTAAGAACGCACTGTTTCATAATTATCTGATCATGAAGGTTCAACATACTTTTTGGTCTAGATGAAGCATCTGTAGTCTTCACCGAAGCATCACAAGTTGGTAAAGGTGCTATTTCTATTGGTTTCTTGTCTGCAGACGTTGTGTTTTGCTTGGATTGTGCAGATTTCCACCTTTTTTCAGAGCCTGTTTCTGATCCAGGAATATTTGATTTTCTTTTACCTTCATGACCCATCCTGTCTTTGTTTCCGTACTTGTGCCCACTATTTTCATAATCGTGGATGTATTTATTTTCTTGCATGAAAGTAGTGAATTCATCATGACCGTAATAAAAGATAGAGTCGTCATATTTTGCAATCCCCAGTTGGGAATCTAAGTGACCAATGTGAGAAACTAGCTTTGCCTGCAGATCTGGGTTACACTTTTTCGAATGTGTCTTTTTAGGAGAAATGAAGGAACTTCCTTTGTGCAAAAGTGTCTTTTGTGAAGATTTTACTACTTGATCTCCATTTTCTTTAGGAGTTGTTACTTTGTGTTTATTTTTTGCCTCCCGGTCACTTTCTAGTTTACAGTCTTCACAAAATAAGCATCGCTTAGGTTTGCTCCGTGGAGATAGTTCGGAACATTTAACATAAGAAATATCTAGTCCAAGATTGTGCGACTTTTCTCCCGATGTGGCAGGTGTTTTAGTCGTTTCACTAGGAATCAATGTGGAAATTGTTGCCTTTTTTGGAGACTGCATTTGATCTTTCATGTCAGGCAGAACCTGTAGGTGATCCATGTACTCTGTATTCAATTTATTTTTTCTAGAAAGTCTTTTTTTGTCCACTTCTAATTTTTTGTCAGATAGTTCTGCTTTGGGTGATCGCTTTTTACTCTCTTGAAGTCGTTTTCTTCTGTCCATAGATGTCTTGGAGACGTTATGTTCATCATGCATAGTTGAATTGTCTTTGCTGTATTGATAACGGATATGAGACTTGATGTCATTTTTTTCAAGAGTTGTAGTTGATGACGCCAATAAACACGAACATTTTGATTGTTCCCCAGAAACTTGAGCTGACCACCCTAACATACAACAATATTCTTTGTTTTGTGTATTGGTATCTATTTTTTCTGCTGTCGTGACATTTGAGGGTATTGTACTATGAGGCACATGGCTGCTTCTATAGTTGCAGAGAAAAGTCTTGTACTCCTGATCAAACTGTTTCATCAGATTTTCTATATTGTGAAAAGATCTGTTACCACCCTTATTACTACAGCCCTGATTTATTACTGTATTATCTTCTGAAGAAAAATCTGGATTTCTATCATGCTTGCCTAATGCTAAATGGCTTCTGGTCAGTGTTGCAGTGTTGGCTTCTGGTCCTGTACTTTGGGAATGGTTGGAGGAGCCACATTTCTTATACTCACTAGTTTTTTGATATTCGAACAATTTAATTGTAAATAAGGCCTTCCACCCTCGTTTCTTGCACACACGCTTTGTTCAGACAGAATTGATTTTGTCTTATCGTCATTCTTAAGGCCGACTAGGGTATTTTGGCCCTGTGTAATATCCAACACATTTGTTGTTGTACGAGAAGGTGCTGCTGTTTTTTGCCTGTCAAGTAACTTTGCTCGACTTTCCCCACATGTCTGTAAAGATGAAGCTGAATTTATAATGCTTTCCTGTTTTACTTTTGAATCACTATTTTCTCCTTCAGACAACTCAGGCGTCTGTGCGTTTCTTTTTCCTACTCCAGAAAGTTTTCCCTTCTCCTTGTTTTGGATTTGTACCTGAGAGTTGCCATTTGACGCTTGTCTTTTATCATGAGGTAGCTTATGTTGACCTTGTGTGCTCAGTTGTGGGGGCGATGTACTTTCTTTTTGACAGTACTACTATTATCAAGATCTTTAATTAAGACATAATCTCTGTAAGATTCAATATGTACAGCAACTTGTTTTACTGAAGTAGAAGACTGTGCTGCCCAACCCTTACTTTCTCCTGAAGCACATGAGCACTCTAGTGGTTGTCCATAAATACTGGCTGTCCAGCTCAGAACACAACAGAAGTTTTTGACAGATGCCTTATTTTTTTCGTGTCAGGCTTTGATTTTTTGTCAGACGGCACAATACTGTGACTGACTGAAGAATCAGACCTTCTCTGTACATCAGAATTTCTGGTGAGTGTTCCTATTCCTGTCAGTTTGGGATGTGCCATAGATCTTGTCCTGACGCTTGAACTTTTGGACACTGGAGGAGAAACTGTTGGAGTGACAATAGTTTAGGTTCATTAGACACACCATCTTCTTCTGTTGGACCATTAAGTATGGATTTATCCAGAGGTTTGCTTTTGTGATTATCCATGGTTGGGCTTGCATTTTTAGACAGCAATGCCCCCTCTTCCCAACATCGCAATCAGATTTATTTGAGGGTTCAGATTCAGAATGAGAATCCAAAGGTCTGTGCGTCACGTCCAACTCACTTAACTTCAAGTCACTTTGATCTTTCGTGTCCAAATCACTCTCCTTGAAAGATGATGCCACAGATGAGTCATCGTCCCAGCTAGCTTTAGACAAGGAGCAAACATTTGATATCTTAATATCTTGTAAAGCACACTTGTGTGCTTGGGGATAATGTTGAATTTCACAATGATAGCATTTATTTTCATCAGGTTGCTCCGCTTTCTTTAATTCACTCTCTTTCGTTGGCTGGTGCACTACTGGTTCAGGAACATAACCGCTTGCAAACTGCGTTCTTGAATAGCCAGACATTGGTGATATTAACTTCTGTAAAACACAAGAATTTATTTACAAGACTAAAAAAAGTAACACATTCTATTTCTCGTAGTCTCATTGGGGAACAGAGGAATCCCTGGGTGTATTGATGCTGTCACTAGGAGGCCAACACTAATAAATACACTTAAGGAAAAAAAAAAAAAGTCTGTTGATAAGGCAAAAAAGGGGGATGGTCTGTCTCCCAATTACAGCTACAAGAAAGGTATTTTACAATAAGCACCAAAAATCCTCTTCTGTTGGACATTTGTTTTGGGAACACAGGAAACCCTATCTGAAACTGTTTCAATGGGTGGTAAAAACACAGGGACGCTGGTACAAAATGATAAGGCAATACTTTTAGGGTGGCACCTGATCAACTGCTCCACTTGCAGCACTGTTCTACCAAGACTTGCATCAACTGACACAACGGTGTGAATACTGTGAAGTTTGGGGAAGGTGTGGACGGAGAGACCAGGTAAGAGAGCTGAAGAACAGAAGCCTGATGGTGAATGGCCCAGGAAACCCCAACTGCACAAGTGAAGGAGTCATATCCTCAACTAGAGCACTATTTTATTTGCTCAATATGCTTCCAGAATAGCAGAGCTATTCCAGCCGTAAATAGTAGCATTAGGATCGGCGAGACCTCTACAATGTACTTCTAGGAGAACATGCAATGTCTCTGAACAATCTGAAAGAGGGTGTCACCAATAAGTAGTGACACATGGCTCTGATCAAGTCCAACTTGAGTAAGGATCTCTCGGCGCGAAGAAAGAAAGACAGAATGAATGGAGAACTATATTTTCATTAAGGAGGAAGGAAAAAGCCACCCTCTGAAGAAAAGAGGGTTCTCGAAGACTCCCCTGATATAGGTGACCTCTACTAGGAAGTCCAACTTCCAAGAAAGTAAAGGTGGGCAGATGCCTCAGAACGCCTCATAAGAAGAGCCCTATCTAGGAGCAGGTTGAGAAGCCATGGGTCCAAAGGATTCTCACATGGTGGTACAAAGTGTGCTGCACACTAACAGAAAATTCTAATTTGAGGCCTGCAAGCCAGATTCTTCTGAAAATGGACAGGGCCAAAACATGGCTCGAGAGATCCAACAGACAAATTGGACTAAAGATTTAGACCAGAAGACGAACCTAGCTGTGAGAGACACAAACATAGGAACAACATTGTTGTTTTCACACCAACACAAAAATGCCTTCCCAGTAAGATAAATTCCTGGGAAAACTTCGTTTAGTGAGTGAACACGTTGCCCAGGCACCTCCCTTAGGGGAAAATGCCTTTTATGCACAGAGCAGTTCAGCACTCAGGCTGAGAGCTCTAAAGAGAACAGGTGTACTGTTCCTTTAAGTGTGCACAGGTTCCTAGAAGTGAAGGAAGCAGATAGCCACATGGAACCCTGGACAGGGTGAGCAGAATAGCAGATCTGTGTGGTGGGCACCGATCTCCCTGCTTAGCAGAGACCGGCCTCACAGCAGGGACAGAGCAGAGGAGACGCATAGAACCATGGAATGAGCCCCAGTCTCCCTGTCTATGAGAGACTGGCCACGTAGCCGAGGGCATGACAAACAGGCATGTTGTTAAAGAGCGTAACCCTGAACTTGGATGGAAGAGGGACACTGGAAAGCATATTTCGATGATCAGGAAGTCTGTAGAGGATGTCTGCAAAGAGGTTGACTGTCTTCACGTACACAGGATCTTCTGGGCCATTGCAGACCCATGAATATGATGGGAATACCTTTCAATTTAATCTTCTTGAGCAGCTTGGTAACTGCATTAGAAGTGGCAAAAGAAAGAAACTGATGGGGTTAGTGTTTGAAGTCAGGATGACTAGGTCAAGGCTGTGAGAGCAGGGTGCTTTTGCCACCTGTGGCATCCGAGATGATCTTATGCAACTTGCTCCCAAACTGGCAGGAGCGCAGAAAGGAAAGGTCCCTAAACAACTTTTTTGAAGAAGAGTTCAAATTTCATGATTTCAGCCTTGATGAGAGCAAGATGGAGAGTCCAGTCTAAGAGAAGTGAAGGAGAAGGAAACCAAAACGATGAGTTTGCTCGACCCTGCCTGATCTGCTGACATAACCTGCTATGATGGTACAGCGCAGCTGGTGGGTCTGGGTAGTAGTCAAAATACAAGAGACACATACGATGGAATAGGATGAAATAACTACAGTTGTAAAGCAATGATGGCTTTTATTCCAGAGGAAAAAAGCCATCATTGCTACGGAATCATATTGCCTGACAACTGTAGTTATTTCATCCTATTCCATGGTATGTATAGCGTGGATCTAGAAAGCATAGTCCCTTACCTTGTGTTCGTTTGGCACCACTGTTTTTGCAAGTGGAGCGTGGATCATGCAGCAGACATACCATACCTCTATACCGGTTGTAGGTCACACAACCGCCCCAGGTGAGCAGCGACATACAACCACACGACATCAGTGTTATAAGGATAAGACCCTATTGAGCTTTGTCTCCGCTTTTATAGTTTACATTTGACTTTAAAATACAAGAGGTGGTAGAGGACATAAGCAGAGACTCCAGGATGGAGACCAGAATCTGGGACAGCTTAGACAACGCAGCAACTGATTGAGACAGAGTACAGGCCAAGCAAAGGGCTCCTAAGCAAGTGGAGGTCATAAGGTGAGTGAAAGAAGAGTTGGTTGCGAATGGTTGCCCCAGAAGGGAATTTGCACTTACATAAAGCACAGGCAAAATAGGTGACCAGGGGTCAAGTCTGGATTGCGTTTCTCTCTGGGTGAAAATATAATAGAGGGGGAGAGTCAGTTGGTCAAACAAACAAACAAAAAAAAGCCAGCAACTGGAATAAGGAGGTGGTGCTGCAAATGTTTGAAGAGAGCCCACGTGCAGGCTTGAATGGTTGGACAAGTGGGGGCATGGCTGGTTGAGGTCAGCTAGGCTGCAACAGAAGGGGCCTAAATTAGAACTCTGGACCCAGTAAGGGCACCAGAAAAGTCATGGGTTGCACTAATGGGACTGGAAGCAAAGGAACAAGAGAGCTACGGTATGAACATGCAGAGAAGGTAACCTAAATACAAGAGAAAGACCACGAGTGCCATGGTATTGAGAGTGCCAAGTGCCAACAGGACTAGGCATGTGGGCCAGAAAAATGCATTAGGAAATAGGGGGTCACAGGAGAGGTAGGGGAATGGTTTATTCTTGTGGTCCTGAAGATGCTTCGTCGTTGTCTCAGTATCCATCTTCGCTCCATGCAACACACTACACTTTGGGGTGAGAGGACTAGAAGACAAAAGGCAAAAAACATCTGCACTAGTTCATGATCACCATCTGCATCAGGAAAAGATCTTGTCATCCAGACAGGGTAAGGTCGACCACTGACAAATTGTTCTGTTTGACTTATGTCAGGATTACAGTGATTACTACCCTGATTCCCTACATAAATGAACTATCTTAGTAAATTGAAGAAAATAAATAGGTAAAGACAGGTCTGGGCCTCAAACTCGTAACTACACTGAGTAGCTTAGTGGCAGTATGTGGGTGTGAGAAAAGCGGAGTTTTTTCTTTAAGTGTATTTTTAGTGTATTCATCCTGGTGGCTGAAGCAATCACACATGGTTACATGCATCTTTCAATGAAGCACCTGAAAAAAGTTTTTCTCTATGGAAAACAATCTTTTTTAATTTCCTTTCCACCATCTTAAAAATAACAGCAATGACAGACATATGGCTATAGCTAGCTAACTTTTTTTTTTAATAGCTCAGCATAGTTTAAGAAATAAAAAAAAATGTATAATCAGCTACTGCTCTCCTGCCATTTCTTTTCTACCACTGACTGGATTTCCTGTCAACTACAGCGCTTCATCTCCCGGCTGAGACACCTTCCATACATCCTGTTTCAGTTTGTAAGTCATGTGACTGCTGTGGCCAATCACTGTGCACATCAGTAAGATCACAGCTCTGTTGAAAAAGGAAGCACAGGGACTGGAGTGCTAACCACGCAGTGCTAAAAGAGAAACGCATCACATCAGTAAGTGAGCATACATACATATTTATATTATACACCATGTTGGGACAATTTTTTTTTTATTTTTTTTCAAATAGGGGGAAGAGAACCCCTTCAGTACCCAGGATGTTTTCACCTTCAAGATGAGGCCATTTTTTGCAATTTGACCAATGTCACATCATGAAGCTATAACTCTGAATGCTTCCAGTGATTCCAAGACTGTTTTTTTGCAACTATTGGACTTCTTGTGGTGGTAAAATTATGAGGACACATCTTGTTTTTGAGGGGAAAATAATCCTGGAAATTCAGCACAATTTTCAATTTTATATACTGTTAACCCTTCCCTACCCATGGCGTTGTACAACGTCATGGGCTGGTTACCGGGTTTGATGTGAGCTCCGGAGCAAAGCTCACATCATTTGCCTGAACATCTCAGCTGATCTCATCAGCTAAGATGTTAGGCTAGCAGCACTGATAGGTTTGTTAACCCTTTGGATCCCGCTGTCAATCACTGACAGCAGGATCCAAAGGTGCCACAGTAGGGAACGCGCAATTCCCCGCCTGCACTGGAGATCCCACGATAATATCGCAGGATCCCCAGCACTCACGTGATACCCCGCAGCCCTGGCTGGATCCCGGAAGCTGTCACGGAGCACTTCCAGTGAGTGGTTGGCAAGTGCTGCCAACCACTCACCGTCCGCAATTCTGACAGACACCGATGAGCTGCAGCTCATCGGTATCTGTCAGAAACGATCGGATGGTGCAGCAGTGTGCCTCTCTATGGGGCTGTGTAAAAATAAGATTCAATTAAAAAATGAAGTTTTAATAAACATGTAAAAAAAATAAATAAATAAATAAAATATAAAAGTTCAAATCACCCCCTTTTTCCCCCATTCACAATAAAAGTATAAAAAATAAATAAATAAATAAATAATACACGCTTAGTATCGACGTGTTCAGAAACACCCGATCTAACAAGATATAAAAACAATTAATGAGACGTAAACTGCGTAATGGAAAAAAAGGTCCAAATGCCAAAATTATGTTTTTTTGGTTGCCGCAACATTGCTATAAAATGCAATAACGGGCGATCAAAACAGTGCATCCACCCAAAAAAATGTATCATTAGAAACGTCAGCTCAAGACGCAAAAAATAAGCCATCACACAGCTCCTGATTCTGAAAAATGAGGGTGCTACGTGTCGCAGAACATGGCGCAAAAAGTGCAATTTATTTTTTTTTCAAACTTCTGAATTTTTTTTCACCACTTAAGATACCAGTAAAGGTATACATGTTTGGAATCTATGAACTCATACCAACCCGAGGCGTCACACTGTCATGTCGGTTTTACCATATAGTGAACATAGCGACTAGAAAACCCAAAAAAACAAATGTGTAATTGCACTTTTTTTTTGCAATTTCACTGCACTTGGAATTTGTTTGTAATTTCCCTGTACACGATATGGTAAAATAAATGATTGCATTTGAAAGTACAACTCGTCCCTCAAAAACAAGCCATCATATGTCTATATTGACGGAAAAATAAAAAAGGTTATGGCTCTTGGAAGCAGGGGAGCAAAAAACGAAAATGAAAAAACAACAATTCCAGGGTCATGAAGGGGTTAAACCAGAATTATATAACACCAAATAGGTAATAAACAACATTTCCCACACGTTACTTTACATGAGCACAATTTTTTTTAACTAATTTTCTTTTTATTGTTGGAAGGGTTCAAAGTGTATCAGCAATTTCTCATTTTTTCAACAAAACCATTTCTTTTTAGGGACCACATCTCATTTGAAGTGACTGAGGGGCCTATGTGACAGAAAACACCCAAAAGTGACACCATTCTAAAAACAGTATTCCTCAAACTACTCAAAACCACTTTTAAGAAGTTTATTAACCCTTCAAGTGCTTCACAGGAACTAAGGCAATGTGGAAGGAAATAATGAAAATTAACTTTTTCCAACAAAAATATTATTTTGCCTCAAGTATTGCATTTTCACAGGGGTAACAGGAGAAACTACACCATGAAATTTGCCGTGCAATTTCTCTCGAGGATGCCAATACCTCATATGTGGTGGAAAACCACTGTTTGTGCACACGGTAGGGCTCAGAAGGGAAGGAGCCTCATTTGCCTTCTTGAACAGAAAATTAGCTGCAATCATTAGCTGACAACATGTCGCGTTTGGAGAGTCCCAGATGTGCCTAAACAGTGGAAACCCCCCACAACTGACCCCACTTTGGAAACTAGACCCCCCCAAGTAATTTATCTAGCTATGTTGTGAGCACTTTCAACCTCCATATGCTTCACAGAATTTTAAAATATATGTATGTTTTTATATAAGTTGCTGTATAATCCATGGATTTGTAGAACAGAGATGCAAATAAAATATAATCAAGTAAAATAAATATGCAAGAAACCTTATTATAATCATATTGTGTTTCATTTGGAAACAGTTATCTTACTTTATTGTACTACCTGGAGAAAGAGGACGTTCTGAATTGTACAACCTCACGCCTACAGACTCCGCGCCCTGAAAATGCAACACGAAAATGAGTTGTGCCATGTAGTCATGCAATCAAATTTCTATAATAATATTCTTTTACATTCCTGACTGGTTAAGAACAGTAGTACACACATACATATATGGCATAAGTGTAGGAAAAAAAAAAAAAGACATGCACCGCACATCCAAAAATATCTATACCATGTTTCACATCACATTATTATTATTTATTTATATAGCGCCATTATATTCCATGGCGCTTTACATGCTAAAAGGGCAGACTAGGACAAGTAACATAGTAACAATACAGGTAACAATAAATGTTGACAATTCGGTTGTACAGATACAAGAGGGGAGAAACATTTATTGTTACCTGTATTGTTACTATGTTACTTGTCCTAGTCTGCCCTTTTAGCATGTAAAGCGCCATGGAATATAATGGCGCTATATAAATAAATAATAATAATGTGATGTGAAACATATGGTCTCCAATGTATCGTCCACTCGCCATCATGCGCTCTTCATAAGGTACCTTCACAAACGGCAATATTGCTAGGCAATTTCACAGGCAATTTGCTGGTTGCAGTGAAATCATGGACACATTGTTCCATTTTGTTGCTATGTACAAATGGAACAATGTATCCATGATTTCACTGCAACCAGCAAATTGCCTGTGAAATTGCCTAGCAATATTGCCGCGTGTGAAGGTACCTGTAGTGTCATTTCTGATTGGCAGTTCCCGCTCATTCAAGCTCCTAATTGGCCGGTTCATTATGCAAGTGATGGTAATATACTGTGTTTTGCGGATCATCATTCAAGATTCATAGTGGACTCCTGACCCAAACTTCACAGCTTCATAGTCATAGATGAGACTGTCGAATTCAGGTCAGGAGACCCTCTGCGGGTCCAACTTTTGATTCTGATGTTACAGAGATTCCATTTACCTGTTTGCAGCCATATAATGTAAATATACACCATATAGGTGTAGGGTGTGCATGGATGGCTGCCAAATTCCATAACCACAGCGAGTGGAGCTAGATTTGATGTTCCTGCTGTCAGTGGCAAATAGCAGAATTTAATGACGATCCATCACCACACTGGGGGCTGCCCCTTTTAAGAAATCAAAGAGCAGCCCAGATTATTGATTTTAACAATTAACATCAATTAAAGTCTAAAGTCAACGGCTCATAAGCTCCCGTAATTCATCCCTTTAAAGAACTTAACTTTCCAGCAAAAAAGTTAGGTCCATATTTCAAGGAATCTGCTCCATAAAATACACAGTAGAGCTCGTTTAGGTTGAAGCACAGGACCTTGCGATAACATGCTCCCTCTTTCAGACTGAAGGGGGTCTGTATCCAACTTTTGAAGAAAAGTTGGCTCCTTTAGGGGGCCATTAGGGTCCCTTCTTTTGATATTATTGAGAAGATTCACTAGTCTGAGGCAGCCCAATCTTTTATTAAAGAGTAATTAATAATGATGAGCAGGCATCCTCACTACTACTTGATCGAAGGTCGGGGTGCTCGGCACTTGGCCGAATATCACGGGTGCTCTAATCAGTAGTTCATCCGACACAAATAGCTGGCTCCCTTCAGTAAACAACAGAAGCCAGCACCCAAACGAGAACCACGTGCAGTCTTTGGATGGCTGTTAAAGGAGTAAAAGTAACGTGTTTGGATGCCTGTGTAATAAATAGAAACCTGCCCAGTCTCCCCTGGAAAAGCTTTGTTTATGGTTGGCTTTATGTTGGTGGAGACCCGAACGGCCTATCACTAATTGACTTCCACTACGCTACGTTCCCAAGATCGGCGTTTGCAGCATTCTGGACACAACGTAGTTTTCGCCACATCCAAAATACTGTGTTGGTACAGAGCAAGCACAGTGAATGGATATATAGAAATCCCGTGCCCACTGGGCTTGTTTCCTAAACAACGTAACTGACATGGGAAGCGGTTACCCGGATCACAGCATGTCAATTTATTAGTGCAAACGCAGTTGCAGTCTCAGCAGGAGAATGCAACGAAAAGCCGCTGAAGCCCTGAACATTGATCGTTGGCACCAGGGCTGTGGAGTCGGTGTCCATTTTGGGAAATTGAGGAGTTGCATTCGGATTAAGGGATATTGAGGAGTCGCAGTCGAGTTCAAGAAAACCTGAGGAGTCGCAGTCAGGTTCAAGAAAACCTGAGGAGTCGCAGTCAGGTTCAAGAAAACCTGAGGAGTCGCAGTCAGGTTCAAGAAAACCTGAGGAGTCGCAGTCAGGTTCAAGAAAATTGAGGAGGCACAGTTGGGCTCAGGGAAATTGACGTTTGGCTTACTGACTGCACACTATTTCTGTGGAGTCGGTAAACATTTTGGTGAAGTCAGATCCAGGGAAATCGAGGTGTTGGCGGTTTGGCTTACAGACTGCACAGCCCTGGTGGGAACAGGTGGTTGTGTTCAGCCATGGAGATCACTGGTGTCCAAAACTCCAGATTGTGAGAACATAGTCTTATCCTCATAAATAAAGTAGAGCCCATCAGAGCGTCCAACCTGCTTGACTTGAGTTAAGGCCGCATTACACACACAGATATCTGTGACCAACTTCTGAACAGATCTCTGGTTGCTGTGAAATCATGGACACATTGTTCTATTTTGTGGCTGTGTACAAAATGGTGCAATGTGTCCATGATTTCACTGCAACCAGAGATCTGTTCAGATGTTGGTCACAGATATCTGTGTGTGTAACGTAACCTTTACGAGCACTTTACTGCTTGCTCATCATTAGTAACTAAACCTTTGTAATTATTTTCTTTCTCATATTTAATGTGAAGTGGACGGGTAATGGTCAGAGTCCTGGGAGCCCACAATCTCACACACAGAGTAGGGGACAGGGTTAGCACCGAGCATTATTGTCATTCGTTTCTATTGGTGGGGTTGAGGCTATTGTTGGGGGGAGGTCAAGTCTATTGTTGCAGGGTCGAAGCTATTGTTGGGGTTTATCGGGAGTTGAGGCTATCGTTGGGGGGGTCAAGGCTATTGTTGGGGTCTCTTGGGGGGGGGGGTTGAGGCTATTGATGGAGGGGTTGAGGCTATTATTAGGGGTCTCTCAGGGGAGGGGGGGGTTGAGGCTATTATTAGGGGTCTCTCAGGGGAGAGGGGGGTTGAGGCTATTATTAGGGGTCTGTCAGGGGAGAGGGGGGTTGAGGCTATTAGGGGTCTCTCAGGGGAGGGGGGGGGTTGAGGCTATTATTAGGGGTCTCTCAGGGGAGGGGGGGTTGAGGCTATTATTAGGGGTCTCTCAGGGGAGGGGGGGGGTTGAGGCTATTATTAGGGGTCTCTCAGGGGAGGGGGGGTTGAGGCTATTATTAGGGGTCTCTCAGGGGAGGGGGGGGGTTGAGGCTATTATTAGGGGTCTCTCAGGGGAGGGGGGGGTTGAGGCTATTGATGCAGGGGTTGAGGCTATTATCAGGGGGATTGACACTATTGCTGGGGGGGTTCTCAGGCCCCGACCCCCCACCCAATCTGCTGGAAATTATAAGGGCAGTGAATCATGACATAGTAGAAATATAAGGGGCGGCCATAGACAGGTGCTCAGGGTCTGATCACTACAATAGGGGGAGGTCAGTATGGAGCACAGCTTCCCTATCAGTGAGGAGACACATTAACCCTCTCATCACCACAGCTCATTCCCCCATTAGCCTTCACACGGCCCCAAACCACAATAATCAACTGAACTGACCAGAAAAACAAAAATAAAAGCCCCCCCGTGCTGTCCCCCGTCTCATTCCTCCACACACATATGGCGTCAGCCCCACCCCCGGCGCCCTCACCTCACACACGAGCGGACAGTTATTATCTCTGACTAAACTGCGTCAGAAATCACCGCCGCGCGCATTTTCCAGCCTCTTCCCGCTCTGTATCGCGACAGCCGCAAAGCTCCTCGCACCTGATTGGCCGAAGAATTCGGCTCTCTGATTGGACAACTATGCCTTACAGTATCCGGAAAGGGGTTATGACGTCACCCCACAGCCGCCTACTCTGATTGGTCGAGTGTTAGACCCGCCCGGAAGCGTGCGCATGCCCTCCGTCGTCCCTGAGGTAAACTGGACGGTGATTGGCTGGTTCTGCTGTGGGGAAAATCCGGGAGAGTCGCCTAGCGACGCCTGGAGCGTGTGAGGACTGCGCTGTGATTGGTTGGAAGCGTTGTCACGTGACTACTCTGTACATATAGAGAGAGAGAGAGAGCCAGGGAAGTGCACACATCTCAGAACTGTGATGTGTTGATGGAGGCGGATCTTCAGAAGACTCTGTCCATGGCTGACCCGAACATGAGAAGCTTCTCAGTGACTGCCCTGACTACACATCACCCTGAGAGGAGATGGCATCTATAGTGTGGTGACTGGCATTGACCTGGGCACCACCTACTCCTGTGAGGGGTCTTCCAGCATGACAAGGTGGAAATCATCACCACCCCCCAAAGCTATGTGACCTCCACCGACACTGAGAGACTGATCATAGACACCGCCAAGGACCCGGTGCCGCTCACCCCCAGAACATGGTGTTTGATGCCAAGAGGCCGATTGGTAAAAGGTTTGATGATCCTGTGGTGCAGGGTGACATGAAACATCGGCCCTTCCAGGTGGTGAATGATGGGTAAAGCCCAAAATAAGTATAATGGAGACCAGAAGACGTTAAGATCGCCTCTATGGTGCTGGAGAAGATGGAGACGGCAGAGGCTTACCGGGTCATCAAGTCACCAACGCCATCATCGCCGCACCAACCTACTTCAACAGCTCCCAGTGCCAGGCCATCAGACACCTGTGTCATCGCTGGGCTCAACGTGCATTGAATCATCAATGAGCGGACAGCAGGCACCATCGCTTATGGCCTGGACAAAGGAACCAGCAGAGTGCACAACGTCCTTGACTTTGACCTGGGCGGTGGTATGTTTGACGTCCCCTTCCTCACCATCGATATGGGCATTTTTGAGGTGAAGGTCACAGCAAGCGACAGTTATCTGGGTCCACTCCTGTCTGATCTGCTGTATTTATTTCTCCTCTTGATTCTCTACAATCTGGTTTCCTTACACTGTACCGAAACCGCCCCTACTAAAGTCTCAAGTGATCACTACTACCTGCTGATTCTCCTGGATCTCTCTGCTGTATTTAGTGCTGTTGATCACCAGCTCCACTTAGCTCCACTGTTTAGCTTTAGGACACCACTCTCTCCTGGTTCTCCTACCTCTCTGACCGCTACTTCACTGTCTCTTTCACCAACTCCACTTACTCTTTCCCCCCCCCCCCCTCACACTTGGGGCTCCTCAGGGTCCAGTCCCCTTATATTCTCTTTATCAGGGCTGGGGAGTCGGTAAGCCACACCTCTGACTTCTCAATTTCCCTGAATCCAACGCCACCAAAATGAACAGAGATTTCACCTGCCCTGGCTGTGAACTCAGTAAGCCAAGCCTCTGACTCTTCAATGTCCCTGAATCCGACTCCACCACAATGGGCCCTAACTTCAACGCCACAGCCATGCTCTCTCTATACACTGCCCCTATTAGAGAAGCCATCAGTAGATATGATTTTTAGTACCGCCTCTATGCTGACGACACACAAGTATACACCTCTCCTAACATCACCCCATCATTATTAAAAAATACCAGAGATTGTCTGCTGTCTCTAACATAATTTCCTCTCTCGACCTTAAACTGAATCTGTCAAAAACTGAACTTTTCGTGTTTCATCTCGCTACTAATCTGAAACTGTTGAGGAGCACCATAGGATCAAATACTTAATTAACCTTAGACATAAGGGCATGGGAGAAACGATCCATAGTGTAAATTTTACATTGCAAAATCTTAATTGTGACTTAAACATGGCTGCCATTTCCTGTTTCATCACACCATGCCATGATGTGCATGATGGAGCCTGGACCTATGACTACATCCTGTTCCTAGAAGAAGCTGGAGTCCAGAGGAAGACTGACCAATCACAGACTGCCACATCACCTGGAGACCCTCGATCAAGATGACACCCCCTGATGACCTCATGGATCTGCCCATGGATTAACCCACTGACCAATGAATACATCTGAGTAGGGCTAGCCGATCCCCTTACTGAGGAAAACCTCATGCCTCTTAAACTAAACCACACTTGGAGCCACACTGGCGGCCGACCAAGGAAGAGTGTACATCTGACTCTGTGTGTCTGGTGTTTTAGGCAACTTGTTAATATTATAAAATATTAATCCATAACAAAACCAATATTGCCACTTCTGAATGTGGTTCTTTCATTGCTCCCCAGCAACACGCCCACTGTCTTGTGGTTATATTTGACTCAGATCTTTCCTTCGTTCACTCGCTCGTGTGACCTACACCTCAATAATGTCTCTAGAATTCAACCTTTTCTTACCATTGACTCGGCAAAAACTCTGTTGCCCTTATTCATTCTCGTATGGATTATTGCAATGCTCTACCAATTCATCTCTCTCTTACTAAACTCTCCCCACTCCAATACATTCTGAATGCAGAAGCCAGGATCATATTCCTGTCCAACTGCTTCACACGCTCGCTCTATCCTGTGCTAGTCATTGCACTGGCTAAAGCATGTGCTACAGAGTACAATGTAAATTTATCACTGTCACCCACAAAGCACTCCACAAGTTCTGCACCACCCTACATCTCCTCCCTCATCTCAGTCTATCGCACTACATGTGTCCTCCGTTACGCAAGTGACCTAAGACTGACATCAGCTGCAATCCGAACCTCCCAATCTTGTCTCCAAGACTTCTCACAAGCTGCACCAATTCTCTGGAACGGACTACCAAGAACAATTCAATTCATTCCCAATACCCAAAGTTTTAAGTAGGCCCTAAAAATGCATTTCTTTAGACTGGCCTATCACTTCACTTATCTAATTATTCACATTCTGCCCTTTTCCAAATCTGGCCTCTTGTATCAGCTGGTTACACCTTCATGCACTTAATAGCCCTCTGTACCTTTACTTTTACAGATACCGGTTGGTGACCGATTCATGCAGCATTATGTGAATCCCCTGTTTATTACATTGATGGCTGGACCACACATGACTGCACTTTTTACCATTTAGCTTTTTTTCCCCTATTTCCTCATAGATTGTAAGCTCTTGTGAGCAGGGCCCTCACTCCTCATGTTATCTGTTGAATTTTGTTACTCTGTATTGTCTCAAATTGTCTGTACACGTCCTCTCTGAATTGTAAGGACTGCAAACTATGTTGGCGCTATATAACATTATCATCATCTGGGTGGAGAGGACTTTGATAACAGAATGGTTAACCACTTTGTTGAAGAATTCAAATGCAAACAGAAAAAGGACATTGCCCAAAACAGAAGGGCGCTAAGGACCTCCTGTAATGGAGCCAAGTGGACCATGTCCTCCAGCACTCAGGCAACCATCGAGATTGACTCTCCTTATGAGAGCATTGATTTTTACACCTCCATCACACGAGCCTGCTTGGAGGAGCTGTTCTGACTTTTTTTGTGATACTTTGGAGTCTGTTGAGACACCAAGTTGGACAAATCCCAGATCCATCAGATAGTTCTTGAGGTATGCACGTGTATTCCCAAGGTGCTGAAGCTTTTGCAGGACGTGCTCACTGGACGAGAGCTGAACAAGAGCATAAATCCAGATGAAGCTGTGGATTATGGGCTTGCTGTCCCGGCCGCCCACAACCAATCAGCGACAGGCACAGTCTGGGCGCGAATTGGTGCGGGATTTGAACCACGCATGCACGGTGATGCTAGCCGCTGATCTCCTGACGGTAGCTGCGGGTCATCTCCTGCCACACGGAGGTCAGCGGCGCCGCAGCTGGGAGATGACCGGCACTAGCCAGTCATCTCCTAGCTGCTCGCAGCGGAAGTACCCTGACCGGTGCTAGCAATCTCGCTCAGTTTGACACACAGCAGCGACCAGGCCCCCGCTGTGAGATCGCTGACCGTGTCAGAATAGCCTGGACCATTTTTTGATCGTTGGGACCCCGCTGGGCAGCAAGCATTGGTGTGTTTGACGAGGGACAATGACCAACGACCTCAATACTACGCCCTAGAGTGACAGAGTCCCAACGACCACCATATCGTTGCTGCATTGCTGGTGAGATCTGACTGTTTGACATCTCACCAGCGACCACGTAGTGACGCTTCAGCGATCCCTACCAGGTCGTATCGTTGTCGGGATCGCTGGAGCGTCGCCAAGTGTGACGGTACCTTACTGATCGCTCACTGCATTATTCTTAAATCTTCATAAATAAACTAGGGCCACCATCTAGTTATATTATACATATATATAATCACGAATACATTGTAATATAGGTGGTGTCTTGGGTGAACCATTTGGCTGTTTGGGTTGTTTTGGGCAGTGTTTATTTGTTTTTTTTCTATTTTAGTTTACTGTTTTGTTTACTCTTTTCAGGTTAAAAAAAATTTTCTTACTAGTTTTTGTTTTGCAGAAATACATAATCTAATTCACCTTTGACATTTGGATTACAGCTGGATCTGGCATCCTCTCCTCGTCTCTGCTCCTTGCTCCTTCTCGTCTCCTGTATCTATGGACTGGGTGGCTGACAGCCGGGTTTTCTGGTATAAGGCAAACAATCCTTCCTCACAGATCTCTGATTTTTTTTCCAGAGGAAGGGGTCAGAGAGCCTTGAATCGCGTTGAGAATAAAAATCACAATCATTAACCTATGTAATTGGTTGGATGGTAGTGCGGTCACATATTCCAATTTTTTTCTCTCCTTTTGCTGACACACCAGGCTCTCAATAGAGATCGTGCATTGACAGTGAGATATCAATCACAGCAGGGGTTGAGTTGGACAGCCGTGTGTATGACATTGTAGTCCTCTAATGATAATCACAGCATAATAAAGCCTTTAGTTTAAGTAAACAATTGCACAGACCCTGAAGAAAGGCACAGTTGCTTTTTCTCATTTACCCCTTGCAGTACGCTGTCCTCAGTTTACATAGCAAAAACCTGCAAACAGATTCCCTTTAAGTCTGCATTTTCACCTATTCTAATGAGTGGGGAAAAATCTGCACCATAAACGCATGCCAAAAATGCTGAAAAAGTGTGTATTTCACGCACCATTTTTCTTGTCGAGATGCAAAAAATTCTGCACCAAATACTAAACGTGTGCACATACCCTAAAAGTCAATAACCCATATGTATGGTGAGGTGCAGTTCCCCTTTTAGTTTAAGTGATAGAATATTTCTAAATTGTTATTCCTATTGGTTTGCCAATGTTATTAGACTGATTTCTAGCTCATGGTACAATATACAGATTGTTAATCTCACCATCATCAGATTTTTATCCCTCTCTGCCTCCCGTAGTTGGTGAGTAAGTTGTTCTTCTCGTACTCGAGCTGCCTCTCCTAATGTAGACATGGTTTCCTGGCTCCGGGTCTTCTCTCGCTGTATCTGGCGCTCGGTCTGTCTCAATGTCACAACTGGAAAGAGAAGCAGGAATTAGGGCCGTGTACATACAGGCACTCTGTTATTACAGAATACTTTCATAGTTTGAACCGTACAATTCTGGCTAATCTGATTGGGTGACGCAGGCGTTAAAGGGTTTTGTTATTAGAATTTTCTAAGCGTAGGAAATGTGATAAAACAATCATTATAGACCTATTTAACCCAGCAACATCCCAGTCCTGGAGCGATGGCGTCACGTTGACATCGCTGATGCAGCCAATCACTGACCTCAGTAGATGAAAGACGTGACATCATAGTGGCCAGAAGGCGGATACCACCAGTGCCGACGTTGGACAGGATTTAATAGGCGAGTAATGATTGTTTTGTTTTATTGATTGATTTTGGTTTATTCTGAAGAAGAGGCTGTTAGACTTCGAAACGCGTAGAAATAAGCCGCATTGCGTCAATCCGATGTGTCCTGTAACCTTTACTGTGGGATCTTCAACGTCAGTGCTGATAAATCCACGCACCTTCTTTCTTATTCATTGATAACTCGCGGATCTACAGCAGCCCTTGCTACCACCAACCCTGCAATTATTGAACATCGTATCATTTCACTAGGTGACCAGGTGCCCCACACTATTTTTCCAGTTAAAAACCTATGCGCTTTTCATTGCTCCCTAGTTACTCTGTAACTCTGGTCTGTTCTGCTCAGCCTTATTCATTACAGGGAATCTGTCATGTTCTTTTTTGTTATTAAACCACCCCCAATGTTAATTAGATCATGTAGTGTTCATTAGTAACCTTTTTATCTTTTAAATCATTGTATTCATCCCAAAAAAAGCATTTTAGATACTTACATATCTTCATTAGCTAGCTGGGCACACAGTGAAGCAGTCATCCGGCTGGTTAACACATATGTTACTGTGACTGAACTTATAGCAATGCCGAATGCTCTGTATAAAGGACCTGTGTGATGTCACTACCATGCGACTCTAATGGGTGGAGCTAAGCAAGCTAAATCACTAAGGTCTGCGTAGACTTAACTCTGTCTATTACATGGTCGTGACATCACACAGGTCCTTTCAACATTTTCTTAATTTTGTCATTGCTACAAGTTCAGTTGACTGAATTGTTAACTATTACTATTTTTATAAACAGATTGTGATTAGTGATGAGCGAGCACTACCATGCTCTGGTGCCCGGTACTTGAAAGTAGCAGGTCGTACGCTCGGATGGGCGCGACTCCAGGACCGAGTATAGTGGAAGTCATTTGTTCTTCTGGATCTCGCATTATTCATAGCAAAGGGTAAAATCCACAACAAAGCCGAGACAGATCGGATAGGTAGCGGATTAAAACCTTAATTTAGCACATTTCTATCTACTTCACAGCCACAAAATCCCACGTGCCATATTCTGTATAATGTGTGAGTCGACACTCAAGAAATAAATCGGCACAGAAGGATTCTCTATATTACTCCTGACCATAATCATCGTCAATCCGCCCTCCACAGATCAGCAGCTTGGACTCACGATAACAAGGTACAGAACATGGGAATGATGGTGCAGATGGTACCCCCCACCACCGCCATATTGTGCTGTGTCTGTGGTGACCTATAGTCACGTTATATCATTACCTACCAGCTAAAGGATACAGTAAAGACCAAGATCAGGATGCTGACCCGGGGGATCGACAACGTCAGACAATGGGATGGGTCACATCCAAATTTTAAAAAATAAGACGGAAGCATCAATATTAAAGGGGCGGCCTAGCGAAAACAAGTCATCACGTATCTGAGGTACAGGTAATCACTTGCTGATCGGAGAAGTATAACCTCTAGGAGCCATATTGATCCTGAGAACAAGGCTCCTCAATAAAACATCTGAGCAGAAGGGGGGGCCATACGAGCGGATCACCTTCATTCATTTTGGAACTACATTAATAAGCCGAGTACTATATTCAGCTGGCCAAGCAGTCCTGTAGAGCATGAATGGAGCGGAGGTGCGCATGACCGGCTCAGACCCATTAAGATGTAGATTTAGGCTACCACCTGCACACACTGAGTATTTGATGAGTTTTTTACCTCAGGATTTGTAGCCAAAACCAGGAATGGAACAATCGGAGGAAAAGTCTAAGGGTATGTGCACATCAGTAGTTTTGTGGGCTGTTTTTGAGCGTTTTCAGTCGGCGGTTTCCGCTGAGTTTTATGTTAATTTATGTTAATCCTAGCCACCGGTTGGATTAACATGCTAGTCAATGGAGTTTAGAAAACGCTGTCTACATTAGAAGGGTTTTGTTCTGGTCGTTTTCAGTTTATTCACCGGTTTTCCACCGGTTTTCAAAAATAGAGCAAGTGACTTCTTTTCAGCATTTTTCCAGCGGTTCCAGCTGAACAAGTGCATCAAAGACCAGTCTGGAACTCGCTAAGAAAAACGCCGGGGAAATCGCCAAGAACACGCTGTCCAAACGCTAAGAACCCGATCGCAAATCGTTAGCAAAACGCTAACAAAACCAGGGACACTAGCGAGTTCAGAAAACTCAGTTCTGCCATTCTCCACCGGTTCCCGGTCGTTCTGCAAAGATGCAGAAACGACTGATGTGCACATACCCTTATAGAAACACGTCACCACTTCTGTATTTATCACCCACTCCTGGTTTTGGCTACAAATCCTGAGGTAAAAAACTCACCAAATACTCAACATGTGCACGTGGTCTCATGCTACATTCTCATGATGAGTATTTGGTGAATTTTTTACCTCAGGATTTGTAGCCAAAACCAGCAGTGGGTGATAAATACAGAAGTGGTGACGTGTTTCTATTATACTTTTCCTCTGATTGTTCCACTCCTGGTTTTGGCTACAAATCCTGAGGTAAAAAACTCACAAAATACTCAACATGTGCACGCTGTCTTAACCAGCATGGGCAGATGAGGGTGTCTAAAGATGAGGACATAAGATCTGCATCGTCAGACCCTTGTAGTCACTACACCTCTGTCGGCCGACTAATGGAAGAGTCAGTAGAAATCTTCTCTTCCTTTTTTTTTTCCCTCTTCAGTAACAAAAATGTCCATGAGTTTTGCAACCAACTTAACCATTTTTTGGAACCAAATGTGAATAGTTTGAAAATTTGCTTACTGAGGTGAGGAAGATAAAAGGTTTTATTTATTTTTTTAATGGACACATACTTCCCTTCAATAAAACATGCAATGGCCTTAAAAGCCATTTTCCAGCCTTACGATATTGATGACCATCCTTAGGCTATGAGACTGGTGAGACCCACTGCAGATGACCAGACCGCCTCCCTCTGCAGATGACCAGACCCGCCTCCCTCTGCAGATGACCAGACCCGCCTCCCTCTGCAGATGACCAGACCCGCCTCCCTCTGCAGATGACCAGACCCGCCTTCCTCTGCAGATGACCAGACCTGCCTCCCTGTGCAGATGACCAGACCCGCCTCCCACTGCAGATGACCAGACCCGCCTCCAACTGCAGATGACCAGACCCGCCTCCCACTGCAGATGACCAGACCCGCCTTCCTCTGCAGATGACCAGACCCGCCTCCCTCTGCAGATGACCAGACCTGCCTCCCACTGCAGATGACCAGACCTGCCTCCCACTGCAGATGACCAGACCCGCCTCCCTGTGCAGATGACCAGGCCCGCCTCCCTGTGCAGATGACCAGACCTGCCTCACACTGCAGATGACCAGACCTGCCTCCCTGTGCAGATGACCAGACCCGCCTCCCTGTGCAGATGACCAGACCCGCCTCCCACTGCAGATGACCAGACCTGCCTCCCTGTGCAGATGACCAGACCCGCCTCCCTGTGCAGATGACCAGACCCGCCTCCACTGCAGATGACCAGACCTGCCTCCCTGTGCAGATGACCAGACCCGCCTCCCACTGCAGATGACCAGACCTGCCTCCCTGTGCAGATGACCAGACCCGCCTCCCACTGCAGATGACCAGACCTGCCTCCCTGTGCAGATGACCAGACCCGCCTCCCACTGCAGATGACCAGGCCCGCCTCCCTCTGCAGATGACCAGACCCACCTCCCTCTGCAGATGACCAGACCCGCCCCCCTCTGCAGATGACCAGACCCGCCTCCCTCTGCAGATGACCAGACCCGCAACCTTCTGCAGATAGCGAGCAGCACCAGCCTGTGAGAGCGAGGATTCTCCATATACAATGTATGGAATAATATATTCACTGGAGTCTCCATACCATGGTGGAGCATTTACCCTCAAATGAGGGGATCAACAGGATCTTATGTGATCCTCTGGGATCCTCCAGCAATACTATGAGAACAGCTCAACCCCAGGGGTCCAGCCTGTGTAGACAATCCACATGGGGGGCTCCTGACACTAGAGGGATTGTCCAGGCTGAGGACAGCAGTGTGCAGGGTGTGTGACTGCACGGGGGGGGGGGGGGGGGGTCAGGGGCGTAACTACAATAGGTGCAGGGGTTGCGATCGCACCCGGGCCCTGCAGCCTAGGGGGGCCCCAAAAGTCCCTTTGGCCTATAGAAAAAGACTAATACTATTAAAGATTTCCAATAATTGGGGGCCCCATTGGAGCTTCCGCACCGGGGCCCCTGGGCCTGAAGTTACGCCACTGGGGGGGGTCCATAGTCCACATCATGTGATGTGTGAGATGACCCAGGGGGTCCACAGTCTGTACACACAATAAACATGGCGCCTGGCACAAGCAAGGCCTGGGTATCCGGGAAACCGTGCAGATGATGATGGTCTGGGGCACTGGAGCATGGAGAGTCCGCCAGCCCCGCCTGTCTGCCCCAGATTCTTCAAATACTGTGCGGTAATGTGACTGCCCGGACACTAGAGGGCGCACTCCCCGCTCAGCGCTGCTCGTACAGGGGGCGCCCGGCACAGCGCTTCCCTGTGGGCGGAGCTCCCGCTCTTCTGTCCCGTCTCCATGGTGATTGCTCTCTTCTCCTGGGCCCTCCGCCTCCTCCCGTCACCGACACCGACATCTCCAGGACCCGGGTGAGCTCCGGCCTAGACATACTGATGTATGGAGCAGCCTCAGCCTCTATGTATGGAGCAGCCTCAGCCTCTATGGTGTACACTGCAGCCCCCATGTAAATACTGCAGCCTCCTATACAGACACACTGCAGTATATATATATATAGGAGGCTGCGGTATACACAAGGGAGGCTGGGGGTACTCATATGTCTATATTGATACATGGCGATTAAACCCTGAGCCCCTGTCTATGGCCGCCACTTCTATTTGAAACCTCCGCTTTTTTATTAATTAATTTTCTCTGCCCTTATAATTTCCAGCAGATCAGTGCTCCTGAGATCCCCAACAATAGCCTCAACCCCTCCGACAGACCCCAACAATAGCCTCAACCCCTCCGACAGACCCCAACAATAGCCTCAACCCCTCCGACAGACCCCAACAATAGCCTCAACCCCTCCGACAGACCCCAACAATAGCCTCAACCCCTCCGACAGACCCCAACAATAGTGTCACCCCCCCTCCCCCCGAAAATCCCCAACAGTAGCCTCAACCCCTCTGACAGACCCCAACAGTAGTGTCACCCCCCTCCCCTGAAAAACCCCAACAATAACCTCAACCCCTCCGACAGACCCCAACAGTAGTGTCAACCCCCCTCCCCCAACAATAGCCTCAACCCCTCCGACAGACCCCAACAATAGTGTCAACCCCCCTCCCCCAACAATAGCCTCAACCCCTCCGACAGACCCCAACAGTAGTGTCAACCCCCCTCCCCCAACAATAGCCTCAACCCCTCCGACAGACCCCAACAATAGTGTCAACCCCCCTCCCCCAACAGTAGCCTCAACCCCTCTGACAGACCCCAACAGTAGTGTCAACCCCCCTCCCCTGAAAGACCCCAATAGCCTCAACCCCTCCGACAGACCCCAACAGTAGTGTCAACCCTCCTCCCCTGAAAGACCCCAGCAATATCCTCAACCCCTCCGACAGACCCCAACAGTAGTGTCAACCCCCCTCCCCTGAAAGACCCCAGCAATATCCTCAACCCCTCCGACAGATCCCAACAGTAGTGTCAACCCCCTGAATTTGACAGTCTTATCTGTGATTATGAGGCTGTGAATCTTCAGTGATGATCCACGAAACATATTACCATCACTTACATTATGAACCGGCCAATCAGGAGCTTGAATGGGAGGGAGCTGCCAATCAGGAACGACACTGTGAAGAGCGGGTGATGGCGAGTGGGCGGCACGTTGGAGATGAGATGTGAGGCGTACAATATAGATGTATGGATATTTTTGGATGTACGGTCCATGTCTTTTTTCTACACTTATGCCATATATGTATGTGTGTACTGCCGTTATTAACCAGACAGGGATGTAAGAGAATATTATGGAAATTTGATTGCATGACAACATGGCACAACTCACTTTCTATTGGTTTTTCAGGCCGCGGAGTCTGTAGACGTGAGGTAGAATCACAACGTCGTCCTTGTCCAGGTATTACATTAAAGGGGAGATAAGGTTTCTTGCATATTTATTTTATTATATTTTATATTTATTTGCATCTGTTTTAGAAATCCATGGATTATACAACAACATATATAAAAACATACATAAACGCACATATAGATATATTATCAGAGCTAGGCATGTGGTGATTAACCCCTTTACAACTATGGATGTATCTATACGTCCTATGTTGTAAGTACATAATACCTAGGACGTAGAGATACGTCATGGAGATTTTGTTGGCACAGCGGCTGTGCCCGCATGATCACCGCTGGGTCTCCAGCTGTTCAACACCAAGTGCCACAACTGATATTGATCGTGGAACTCAGGGGACTGGGATCACGCTCCCTCTCCCCTCCAATCGCTGCCCCCACAGAGTTATTGAAAGGATCCGATCATCGCATGGAGACCTGAGGTCGTCACAACAACTTCTGGGTCACCTTACTATGGCAAGCCTCGGGGATCCTGACCCAGCATGGTCTCTGAGGCTTCTGACAGCTGCATTGTATTACAGTCATTGACCATCGCAACACAGAGCAGCTGCAGTCAGAGCTGTAAAAGGTGATGTCCCATAAAGGGACTAAGTAAAAGAAGTTTGAAACTTTTGTGTAAAAACATTTAAAAAAAAGAAGCAGAAAATAAAGAATAAAAAAAAAAAACAATATTCCAATAAATATATTTATGTAAAAACACTACACATTTAGTATCGCCGCGTCCGTAACTGACCGCTCTATAAAACTCACTAGTTAAAGTGAAAATGTCACCCCTATTGTTCAGCAGCTCCTATGCTGCATTTTACTAAGGTGGCTATAATCCCCTACCCCCCCTCTGTACCTAAATAATAATTTTATCTGCTTTCCCGCCCAGTATGTAAAGTTATACTTACGGGTCAGATGGGTCTTCATTGCCTCATCGCCTCTGTGGCCTTCCTCTGCCTCTTTATTCTTCTCAGCACCTCCTCTCCGGGCACAATCTTCTTTCCGGCGCCTATACAGATTCCTCTCTCTTCGCGCAGGCGCCCTGAGCTCTTCCCTACTGCGGGCAGGATATCTGACTGCATTACGCCTACATGTAGCACAGGCGCCAGATCCCGCCCTGTTCTGTGTTCTGCTTTACGCAGACACCAGGGTGGGAGTCCAGCGCCTGCGCACTAGTAGTAATGCACTGTACAGTAATGCTGTTTGCTCTGCCCACATTAAGGCAGAGCTAGCGCGCAAGAGCCAGATGCCCACCCTAATTTCTGCATAAAGGGGAATTATAGCCACCTACGTAAAATGCAGCATAGGAGCTGCTGAAGGTGGCACTCTTAGTGTAATAAGGGGTGACAGGTTTACTTTAACCCCTTTAGTGTACACAGTTAAAAAAAAATTAATAAAAAACGTAGCAAAAACGATGTACCATATTTTTTCAGACTATAAAATGCAGCCAGGTTTTAGACAAGAAAAATAGGGGAAAAAATTTGAAGCAAAAGATGTGGTCATGATGCACTATTATGGGGGAGGAGTGGGATCTGTTAGCTTGCACATTTCTATTCTGTACCAATGCCCCCCATCTTGGGCCCCTTCCAGGTATATATGTTCCCCATCCTGTTATATATGATCTCTAATCCAAGTATATGGCCCCTATAGTGGAATAAGACCCCCATCACAGCACACAAAAAAAAACAAAAAAACATTATACTCACTGTCCATCGCTCCCCCACAGCAGCGCGACGTCCTGTTCTCATGCCGGCAGCTAAGCAGCATGTAAAAGCAAAGCATATGACGTCACTTTCACGCACCGAGTACCACATGTAGTCAGCTTCCGGCATGAGAAGTAGACGTCGCACTGTGGGGGAGGAATGGACGAGCAACGGTGAGAATAATCATCCGCCTGTTGCCGCATGCTGGGATATTCACCACCCTCACGCACTGGGAGCTCATGTGATAGCCTGTAGCTGCAGCATCATTAGGTGATCACATATACCAGCTGTTTAAGAAAAACAACCCCCTCCCCCCGCCCTTCACATCGACGATTACATGTGAAGCTATGAGAAACGTAATTCAGATAAAATTCCCAACAGAATAGTCACAAATGAGGCAGAGGGAGCCGCTTTGATCTCTCATCTCACCTGTGATCCGGTAGTGTCCATCTTTTTACACGTCTTTTCATGCGTGCGTAAAAGTGCAGTCGACCACAGTTTTGTGAACCTTTAAAAAGAAGGACACCTCTGAATAGAGGCCAAACCAAGTCCAGAGTAACTCTGCTGCCTCATTAGTGAATGGATCTGTGGGGGGTTTCACATGTTTCACATACATTAATGTAAGTGCTCAGCTTAAAGCAAATGTTCTGAAATCAAACTGCCACTAATAGCATTGAAATCAACCCTCTAAACAACAGGTCCCCTCCCATGTCTGTCATCTGTTAACGGAAATATAGGGGGCTTCCACATTACTGGTAGCACAAAGGCTCTGGAAGTGCGCTATGGCACCTCACCCCCCAGGAAGAAAACCAGCAAAACCTGCGCTCCCAAATCCAAATACTCCCCTCCCTTGTGATGCCCACAATGTCTAAACCACAATTAACGTCTATATGTTTGCCACTTTTGTAGTGAGGAAGCCCACTTAAATTACGGACGGGTGTTTCTCCAGAAACAGGAGCTGGGCACAATGTTGACACTGCAATGTATGGGCACTACAATGTACTGGGCACTACAAGGACTTATTTGGAATTTTTAATAATGTTGTTACATTCTCTATGTTTGACTCTATGTGTGTTTTTTAGACATAAAATTGTCACTACACCCATAGGTGAACTCTCAGAAGGGTGTAATTTCCAAAATGTGATCATTTGAGGGGTTGTTTGCTGGACAGTGATTGGCCGCGGCAATCACATGACCATACAACTGAAACAGGATATATGGAAGGTGTCTCAGTCGGGAGATGAAGCGCTGTGGGTGGCAGGAAACCCAGGCAGTGGTAGAAAAGAAATGGCAGGAGAGCAGTAGCAGATTATACATTAGAGGTTAGCTATCTATTGCCAGGGCTGTGGAGTCGGTAAGCTACACCCACGATTCCTCAATATCCCTGAATCCAACTCCACCAAAATGGACACGCTCCGACTCCACAGCCTTTGTGTGCAGTCCAGTAAGACAAACCTCCAACTTTCCCTGAATCCAACTCTGACCCCACCAAAATGGACACAGACTCTCACTCCGACTTCACCTCCCTGTCTATGTCCGTACGTGGGTTGAATTAGCCATTTTCAATAATCACTGCCATAAATTTTTAAGATGGTGGAAAGGACAAAAAAAGATTTTGTTTTCCATGGAAAATAATTTTTCTCAGGCGTTTTATTGGAAGATACAGGTAACCATGTGCGATTGCTTCAGCCATTAAAAATATGTTTCTACCGTGTTAGCCAGTAGATAGAAAAATATTAAAATCTGAGAGTCCTCACAGGGTTGATACCTTTTAATGGCGAACTGAAAAGATGGTAATAAATAGCAGCTTTCCAGACTACTTGGATGTTTTGATGAGCCTGATGAAGAGACCCAAGTAGTATGGAAAGCTTGCTAATTTTTACCATCTTTTCAGGTCGCCATTAAAAGGTATCAAACCCTGAGGACTCTCGGATATTGACACTAAAAACTACACTTAAAGAAAAAACTCCCCTCCTCCCACACCCGAATACTGGCATTAAGCTACTCAGTGTAGTTACAAGTTTGAGGCCCAGACTTGTCTTTACCTGTACAGTAGTATTTTCTTCAATTTACTAATATAGTTCTTTTTTAGTTAGGGACACAGGTGGTAATCTCTGTAATCCTGACATAAGTCAGACAGAACAATTTGTCAGTGATCAGACCTTACCATATCTCTTGTCTGGATAACAGGACCTTTTCCTGATGCAGATGGCGATCATGAACTAGTGCAGATGTTTCTTGCTTTTTGTCTCCTAGCCTGCTCTTGCCAAAGTGTAGTGTGTTGTATGGAGCGAAGATGGATTCTGAGAGAAGGATGAAGTGTCTTCAGGACCGGCAACAATAAACCACTCCTCTACCTTTCTTGCAATCCCCTATATCCCCATGCATTCTGCTGGCCCACAAGCCAACGTCTTGTTCATACTTGGCACTCTCAATACCGCAGCGTTCGTGCTCTTCCTCTTGTACTTGGGTTAACGTCTCTCCATGTCCTGCCCTAGGCTCCCTCGTAGCTCTCCTGTTCGTTTGCTTCCAGTCGTATTAGTGCAACCCATGGCTTTTCTGGTGCACTTACTGGGTCCAGAGTCCTAATTTAGACCCCAGCTTCTGTTGCACTCTCGCCGGCTGCAACCGGCCACGCCCCCACTTGTCCAGCCAATCAGGCGTGCACATGTAAGCGCAAATTCCCTACTGGTGTCATGCCGGGGTAACCAGAAGTACAATGGGGCTGGGCGTAGGGAGTCAGGGGAGCCTACTCTGGCCCTGATACTGGGATCCCTGACTCGCCCTGTACTCGGAGGTACCTCTGAAGATGAGGAGGTCCGAGCCCCCAGCATAAGACCCTAAAGCTCCTAAAAATCTCTAGGCATAAGACCTCCACCCACGGATCACGGGACCCAGCAACCTCCACTGGGAAAAGCCAGCAGCAGCTTCGGATTAACGTGTGCACTCCAAGTTCACAGAACAGAAATGAACTGAATCAGCGACATCAGGTGACTGTGAGCTGACCCATTTATGGCTGAGGGGTGGGGAGCAACCAGCCCAGACATGCCCCTCAGCTCACCTGAGCATGAGTCATATCCACATACAGACATGCGGCAACCTCACCTGCAGAGCTGCACACTGAATGGGGAAAGAAGGCTCAGTTCACCTGCAGAGCCGCACACTGAATAGGAGAAGGCTTTAGTTAACCATAACAACAGCAGCACCCATGAGCATAAGACAGCCCATACGTGACAGTACCCCCCCTCAATGAGAGGCCTCCGGACTCGCATCCAGCAAAGGTCTACATTTCCTGAGCGACGATCTATGGAAGATCGTATGGGTACAGAGCACTGAGGAGATCGCTAGCTGGAACAATACAGGGTTACAAATGGCCGCAATTCTAAACGGGCTGATAACTACAGTAGTAGGAGCTCCAGTCGCACATTTCCCCCGTATGTGCTTTGACAGCACCCACATATAGTCATCCACACTCAGGTCTGGACCTGACCGTTTATTGACATTCACGCAGTCACAGAGAGAAGGTTAAGTCTCAGGGGGGCAAACAGCAGAGATGGTTCCCGGTTTCGTTTTGGGGACCTTCCTCACCAAGGGCTTAGTGGGGGTAACCACCTTCCCCCTAACACGCCTCTCCGGATAACACCTGAGTCCAGCGTCGATCTGAGGTGCTGGCATGGTTTTACTCCTATCCTTCGGCGGATGATTAACCACCACGATGGAGACATAGGAGCAGGCCATGACTAACACGGCAGACACAACAGCACTCCAGCGCTTATTCACATGGGACGTCTGCAGCTGAGAAGCAGGGTTAGCATGGTATGGACAGACCCTAATGAAGTGATCAGGTTGAACGCAAAAGAAACACGACCGCTCCACCTGATGACCTGTAGATGGGTTAGCACAAGACTCCGCAGTCCCCAACTGCTTAGGAACATCAGAACCCACACATGTAACCTCCACAGCAGGGATGATCACCGGGGGCAGGATCGGATCTAGTCTCTCTCTTAGGCGTCTGTCCAACCTTATAGCAAGCGCCATTGCAGCCTCCAGTGTCTCCGGAGCAGCGTACTGAGTCATGGAATCTTGTAGCCAATCTGACAACCCCAGACAGAACTGACTCCTCAAAGCAGGGTCATTCCATTGAGTGTCAGTGGTCCACCTCCTGAACTTAGAGCAATACTCCTCGACTAGTTGTGCTCCCTGCCTGAGCTTACGTAGATTAGACTCAGCAAGGGAAACAGCATCAGGTCGCCATACACCAAAGCAAACGCTGCAAAAAACTTGTCCACCGACCGCATGGATAGAGAGTCGGTCGGCAGAGAGAAGGCCCAGGCCTGGGGATCCCCCTTAAGAAGGGAGAGTATAATCCCCACACGCTGTTCCTCTCTCCCCGAAGAACGAGGACGCAGCCTGAAGTATAAATTGCAGGCTTCTCTAAATACAAAAAATGTATCTATTCCCCTGAAAATCGGTCAGGGAGGGAGATATTGGGTTCTGGTACAGCCAAAGTGTGAACCGCAGCCAGATACCCAACCACTTCTTGAAGCTGATGCACCACCTGGTTCCGCAAGGTAGAAACCTCCTGGGAGAGTTCCTCCACCAAGTGCGCAAAAGTTTGTGTTGACATAGTGGCTTCCGGGATCAAATAGTGGGTCGCTGATTATGTCACGCTGGGTTGGCCGGAGTAACCAGATGTACGATGGGGCAGGGCATAGGGAGTCAGGGGAGCCTACTCTGGCCCTGATACTGGGGTCCCTGACTCGCCATGTACTCGGAGGTACCTCTGAAGGTGAGGAGGTTCGAGTTCCCAGCCTAAGACCCTAAAGCTCCTTAAAAGCCCTAGTCATGAGACCCCTACCTCCACCCACGGAAAAAATACGCAACTGACGCGGTTACCGCATAAAAGCCACACTTGTGGTTCACCTGCGGCAAGCCCCATACAATGTCTATGGGGCTTGCGGCAAGTGCGGTGTAGTTGCAGTTTCTGCACTTGCCGCAGATGCGGCCGCCAAAAAAGCGTGCTCAGCCGCGGTTTTTCAGCTGCCGCAAGTGCCGAAACTGCAACTACACCGTACTTGCCGCAAGCCCCATAGACATTGTATGGGGCTTGCCGCAGGTGAACCGCAAATGCGGCCGTTATGCAGGAACCGCGTCAGTTGCGTTTTTTTCACCGCAACTGCCGCGATCAGCGCTTACCACTGATGTGAAAAGGCCCTTAGTCATGAAAATAAATTCTTGTGTTTTACAGAAGTCAATATCACCGATGTCTGGGTTTTCAAGAAGGAAGTTTGCAAGCAGTTATGTTGCTGAACCAGCAGTGCACCAGCCAACGGGAGAGAGTGAATTAAAGAAAGCGGAGCAATATGACGAAAATTTTAAGATCGCAAATGTTTTCTGTTTGTCTAAAGCTAGCTGGGACGATAACTCATTTGTGGCATCATCTTTCAAGGAGAAAGATTTGGACACTGAAGATCAAAGTGACGACGTGATATTGATAAGTGCATCGGATGAGAAACACAAACCTCTACATTCTCATTCTGAACCTGAAGTTTTGATTATATCTGATTGCGATGATGGGAGAGTGGGGGCATCGCTCTCTGAAAATGTAAGCACAACCACAGATAATGACAAAGACAAAATCTGAATAACATTAATAGTTATTGACTTGACAGAAGATGTTAGTGCATGTAATGAACCTAAACTATCTGTCCCTCCAACAGTTCCTCCTCCAGTGTCCAAAGTTTCAAACACCAAGACAAGATCTATGGCACATCCCAAACCGACAGGTGTAGAAACACTCACCAGTAATACTGATGCACAGAGACAGTCTGATTCTTCAGTCAGTCGCAGTATTGTACCATCTGACACAGAAGAAAATATAGAAAATAAGGCATCCAACAACAACTTCTGTTGTGCTTTCAGCTGGATGGCCAATATTTATAGACGACGACTCCAATGCCCATGTGCTTGCGCAGAAAGTAAGGGTTGGGCAGCACAGTCTTCTACTTCAGTAAAACAAGTTGCTGTAGATATTGATTCTTACAGAGATTATGTCTTAATTAAAGATCTTGATAATAGTAGTACTGTCCAAAAAGAAAGTACATCGCCCCACAACTGAGTACACAAGGTCAACATAAGCTACCTCATGATAAAAGGGAAGCGTCATATGGTAACACTCAGGCGCAAATCCAAAACAAGGAGAAGGGACAAAATTACATTTTGAAGAAACTATCTGGAGTAGGAAGAAGAAACTCACAGACACCTGAGTTATCTGAAGGAGAACAGGAAAGCATTATAAATTCAGCTTCAGCTGGGGAAAGTCGAGCAAAGTTACTTAACAGGCAAGAAACAGCAGCACCATCTCATACAACAAGAAATGTGTTGGATTTTACACAGGGCCAAAATACTCTAGTCGGCCTTAAGAATGACGATAAGAAAAAATCTATTCTGTCTGAACAAATCATATGTGCAAGAAATGATGGAGGAAGGCCTTATTTACATTCAAAATGTACAAATATCAGAGAAACTACCAAGTATGAGAAAAGTGGCTCGTCCAACCATTCCCAGAGTACAGGACCAGAAGCCAACCCTCAACCACACAGACAGAATTTGCCCTTTAATCGAGAACATCTGTCAAATTGGACAGGGCAGGAGTCAGACACATTAACACATTTAGCATTGGACAAGCATGATAGAAATCCAGATTCTTCTTCAGAAGATAATCTGATGGAACAGTTTCATCAGCAATACAAGACTTTTCTCTGCAACTATAGAAGCAGCCATGTGCCTCATAGTACAATACCCTCAGGTGACACGACAACGGCGAAAATACAAAGCAAAGAATATTGTTGTATGTCAGGGTCGTTAGCTCAAGTTTCTGGGGAACAATCAAAATGTTTGTGTTTATTGGCGTCATCAAATACAACTCTTGAAAAAAACAAAATGACTTCTTATATCACTCATCAATCCAGCAAAGACAATTCAACTATGCATGATGAACAAGACGTCTCCAAGAAGAAGAAAAAGAGATTACCCAAAGCACAACTATCTGACAAAATATTAGAAGTGGACAAAAAAAGACTTTGTAGAAGAAATAAATTGAATACAGAGTACATGGATCATCTACAGGTTCTCTCTGGCAGGAAAGATCAACTACAGTCTCCAAAAAGGGCAACAATTTCCACATTGATTCCTAGTGAAGCGACCGAAGCTCCTGCCACATCGGGAGAAAAGTCGCACAATCTTGGACTAGACGAGCAGAATATTTGTTCTGTTAATTGTTCAGAACTATCTAGATCTTCACGGAGCAAACTGAAACAATGTTTATTTTGTGAAGATTGTGAACTAGAAAGTTACCAGAAAGCAAAAAATAAACACAAAGTAAAGACTCCTAAGGAAAGCGGAGATCAAGTAGTAAAATCTTCACTAAAGACACTTTCACACAAAGGAAGTTCCTTCATTTCTCCTAAAAAGACACATTCGAAAAAGTGTAACCCAGATCTACAGGCAAAGCCAGCCTGTCACATTGGTCACTTAGATTCCCAACTGGAGATTGCAAAACATGACGACTCTATCGTTTATTACGGTAATGATGAATTCACTACTTCCATGCAAGAAAATAAATACAGCCATGATTATTAGAATTGTGGGCACAAGTATGGAAACAAAGACAGGATGGGTCATGAAGGTAAAAGAAAATCAAATATTCCTGGATCAGAAACAGGCTCTGAAAAAAGGTGGAAATCTGCACAATCCAAGCAAAACACAACGTCTGCAGACAGGAAACCAATAGAAATCGAACCTTTACCAATCTGTGAAGACTTCAGAGGAGTCATCTAGACCAAAAAGTCAATCGAGTTTTCACAGAAAGATAAACCTCAAACAGTAGGGCCTAAAACTCCACTGGTTGCCTTTGTCTTTAGACGGAAAGTTCCCGTTGGATCATCCAGGAGAAATGAGCTAAAAGTACAAAGTCGAAGGTAGAACTGACAGTGATTAATAACAAAACTAATTTATAAAGAAATGCAGTAGCTTCAGCACCAAAATCCCAACTTGAAATTGCCAAGAGAGTTGACATTTTGAACACTATAATCTTTATTAGTGGAGATAACACGTTTAACCCTGAGTAGATTTAGAGCTTTGCTAGGATAAAGTGTTTAAAGGTTTTTTTCAGGGTCACAATTTTTAGCCTAAAAACATGGTGTGTGAAGATAATAAAATCGTCCTGGCGTCCCTCCTTGCTGCTCCAGCTCTGGCTATTTTCCATTGTCCTGTTTTTTGTTGACACTGCTGCCACGTTAACAAAGACTTGAGCAACAGTGGAGAGACATTACTGGGGGAATGTAAGGGCCCTTTCACATCAGCGTTTTTCATAATTCGCGGCAGATGCGGTGAAAAACCGCATCTGCCGCGTTTGCCGCATAACGGTTCCACTTGCGGCACAGTTGCGGTTTTTTCAATGTAAAGTATAGGCGTACTTGCGGCAGGTGCGGCAAGTGCGGTTTTGCACTTGCGGCAGGTGCGGCCGCGAAAAAAACCGCAGTAAGCCGCGGTTTTTTTCGCTGCCGCACCTGCCGCAAGTGCAAAACCGCACCTGCCGCAAGTACGCCTATACTTTACATTGAAAAAACCGCAACTGTGCCGCAAGTGGAACCGTTATGCGGCAAACGCGGCAGATGCGGTTTTTTCACCGCATCTGCCGCGAATTATGAAAAACGCTGATGTGAAAGGGCCCTTAGGCTAACGGCCTTATTTTTACATAAAGCGTGTAAGTAGGCTTACCATATTTTTCGGGTTATAAAATGCACTTTTGCTTCCCCAAATCTTGGGGGAAAGTGTTGGTGGTGTTAAGGTTGGGGGGGGGTTGGTGTCTTATAATCCGAATCTACTATAGGGGGGGCTGCTCTAGAGTGGTGTCCGGTGGCAGGAGGAGGCTGGAGCATGCCCCCGCTCATTAGGCTAATGTAAATATGCACTGCATCCCCCTGTCCTCCACCTGCAGGGGGGAGCAGTGGATATTACAGTAATCTATTGAGCGGGCCCGTAGGATCAGTGGCTGCAGCAGTGTGCAGTGTAGATAGTCACTGCCTCCCATGCTTTCATTGCGTGGGAGAGGCAGTGACTAGCCCGGCAATATACTCACCTCTCTCCATCACTCCCTGCAGCTGGCTCCATTTCTCCCTCTGTCTGTGCCAGTATCCGGTCATGTGAGTGGCACAGCCAGTGACGTCATCACTGTGGGCTGCTCACATGACTGGATGCTGGCACAGACAGAGGGATGGCGCCAGCTGCAGGGAGTGATTAAGAGAGCTGAGTATGATGGTTTATTATTTTTTAACTGTATGGCAGCCTTGGGAGACTGTACCAACTTGGGGGTATGTGGGGGCTATGTGGCAGCCGTGGGGGCTATGTATCATCATAGTAACATAGTAACATAGTAACATAGTTTTAAGGTTGAAGGAAGACTTTAAGTCCATCTAGTTCAACCATAGCCTAACATGTTGATCCAGAGGGCTATGTGGCAGCCTTGGAGGTTACGTGGCAGCCATTGGTGGCTATGTATCATCAAGGGGGCTATGTGGCAGCCGTGTGGGGCTATGTACCATTATGGGGGCTATGTGGAAACTTTGGAGGGTTATGTGGCAGCCATTGGGGGCTATGTACCATCATGGGGGCTATGTGGCAGCCTTGGGGGCTATGTGGCAGCCATGAGAGGCCATGTATCATCAAGGGGGCAATGTGGCAGCCTTGGGAGTCTATGTGGCAGCCGTGGGGGGCACTATCTGGTGGGGGGCTATGTGTCAACCATGGGGGCTATGAATACCAGGATGGAAGAAATCTATAGAAGCACATTTTAAGGCTTGTGTCACAGCCAGTGCACCTGGAACCCTGGTGATTTTACTGAACTGTGTAACTTTTTAGCTTGCATGTTCCAATTTACACAGACACAGTTTTACTGAACTAACCATGATCTAGATTTTGTTCAGAAGATCCTGGTTTTGCTGCTTCTTATGGTCGTGTGAAACAGACACATGACCAGGTGCTGGATATCTTGTACCAAAAGCATATATGACTCCAAACTGAGATTATCCATGTTTTTTAGTATTTGTTTTAATGCTTAAGACTTTTGCTATTTTAAACTTTGCATTGTTTGTTGCATTTAATTGTTTTCTTTTTCAACTTTTACCTTTGAATCGTACTTTCTGAGCAACTTTGCATACATATATAAGAACTCTTAATCGCCTGTTTGTCAGGATTAAACTCCTCTCTATTAATTTACTATAGTGACATGACTGTAGTGAAGAGGTAGTACGGCTGCAGAGGTGGTAATCTCACATAAATAGTTTCAAGAGTTACTCTTAATCGCCTGTTTGTCAGGATTAAACTCCTCTCTATTAATTTACTATAGTGACATGACTGTAGTGAAGAGGTAGTACGGCTGCAGAGGTGGTAATCTCACATAAATAGTTTCAAGAGTTAAAAAATACGTAGAAAATCAAACTCCTTTCACAGGGGCTGCCCTGAAAGTTTTGGGAGTGGTGAGATCTGGGCGCCACCAGAGAGGATCAATGAATAAATCAATATGATGATTTACTCATTCCAGAGACCTAAAACGCGTTTCAGCATTGGTGCAACTCATCTTCAGGTATGGTCATATCAAACCTGAAGAAGCTGTTCCAACTCTGAAACACATTGATTTACTCCAGAGACATAAAAACTTTCATCATATTACCTGATTCATTGATCCTTTTTGACCTCACCGCTTGCAAAATCTTCATTTAAGACCTTATTTCTTTACACCCATGGGTGTGATTGGAGCGGTCGGAGCAGCAGCCTTCCACATTCTGCTGTCTGAACATGGAGTTGTGCCGGACAGAACTCATTGAGGTGAGCAGTAACAGCCACCATTCCTCTGTTTATTCTGCATTAGTACACAGGGAGCGATTTCCTCTCGTTTCTGCAGTTGATTTCCCCTCAAAACACTGCCATTATCCGGTTTAGAATATAAGCTCCCTACTGTTTCCACCTCAGCATCCCACATCAATGCTGCATGTACCCCCGCCCCTTTCTACTTTTTAACTGTCCAAATGTGTTCCCCACTGCAGTAGGAAGGGACGATGAGGGGTAATAGCCCCTGTGACAAAACAGCAATCGTGACATCAAGTTCGTGACCTCGTTAAAAAAGAAGCATCAACGCCCAACGAGTGATAAAAAGACTCATGAGCACACAGGGTCAAAGGAAGCCGTAGTCTACACTAGTGCGAGTCAGGGCGCCTGAAAAGAAGCTCCTAAAGCCCCGGTCTCACATAACGATGTGTCAGCGATGCCGACAACGATCAGCATCGTTGATGCATCGTTGACACATCGTTATCAGGTCGCTGGTGAGCTGTCACACTGACAGACTTCACCAGCGACCTCTGGGCAGCCAGATCGTTGGTACCCAGCGTCCGCTCGTTCCCTGCATCCTGGGAGCGGACGGACGCTGGTAACCATGGTAACAGCGGGTCTCTCCTGCACTTAGAGACCCGCTTGTTTACCATGGTTACCGGCACCCGCCCGCTTCCGAGTTGCGGGGAGCGAGCGGGTGCCGACCTCTCCTATCCTGTCCCTCACTATTCTCATCTCTCCCTGCTATTTCCCTGTTCCCTACTCTATCCCCTATCCTAAACCCTAATCCTATCCCTCTCCTTGTTCTAAATAAAGAAAATCCCCCCGAGGCTCACCGGCATCACAGGCTCCCATACCGGCATCTGTGTAATGGAGATGTCAGGGGTAAAAGACCTGTGATGAGGTCACAGTCATGTGACCAGCCTATACTGTACAGTATAGGCCGGTCGGCCGGTCACATGACTGTGACCTCATCACAGGTCTTTTACCCCTGACATCTCCATTACACAGATGCCGGTATGGGAGCCTGTGATGCCGGTGAGCCTCGGGGGGGATTTTCTTTATTTAGAACAAGGAGAGGGATAGGATTAGGGTTTAGGATAGGGGATAGAGTAGGGAACAGGGAAATAGCAGGGAGAGATGAGAATAGTGAGGGACAGGATAGGAGAGGTCGGCACCCGCTCGCTCCCCGCAACTCGGAAGCGGGCGGGTGCCGGTAACCATGGTAAACAAGCGGGTCTCTAAGCCCGCTTGTCAGGCTGCATGTCATGTTACAGCGCTGCTGTGCGGCGCTGTGACATGGCGGGGGCTCCTGACAGGTCGCTGATCGCTGCCCCCGCCGGTCACACACACCGATGTGTGGTGACCAGCGGGGGGGCCAACGACCAAAAAATGGTCAGGAGCCCTGTGCAACGATCAGCGACCTCACAGCAGGGGCCTGATCGCTGCTATCTGTCTCACATAACGATATCGGTAAGGATATCGTTCCTACGTCACAAATAGGACGATATCGTTACCAATATCGTTATGTGAGACCTAGGCTTAACCGCAAGGGATGACCTTTCCACTTTGGACATGTCCTGGTAATTTCACACAATTCTCATGTGGATTCCATATCATAATTCTTATTTATTCTATCATAAATTAAACTACAGCACAGAGTTTTCTGCGACTGGGAAAAGAAACACTTGACACAGATTTTGCTCGGAAGCCGCACCTCATAGCATAGGACCTCAGTCATTGAATTGTATTATTATTATTATATTATTATTGTTGGCAGTGCAGAGATTCCAGAGTCTGCTTCTCTGTTCTTGTTAAATCTGAGACTAATTGTGAAAATTTGCACTTTCACATTCAGAACAAGCACGAGCAGTTTATTGTTTTAATGTTTTATGTTCCTGTGATTTTTTTAAATTAATAAATAATTGATGACAAAATAATTCTGTGTCATTTTTCTGGGTGATGATTTGTGATCCTGAAGGATTTAGTTTCTGCAGTGTCTGTAGGGCAGCGCCATATGGGACTATTATCACCAGTGATGAGCGAGTGTAATCATTACTGTTGGCTAATTGCAAGGATAGTACGGTATTCGCGATACTCGTTGAGTAACACTAGTGCTTGTAAGTGATGTGTCCATGCGACACATATTGCCGGCTCCCTACAGTATATAGAGTGAGCTGGCACCTCAGGAAGAGCAGATTGAATGTTAGGATCTCTGAGGAGCACAGCAAGGTGTTATAGGCATTGAAGTCGTAAAAAAGCCCGCCCTCCCGCCCTGTCCCGGATAGACTCGTTTTATAGCCAGAAGTGTGTGGGTGGAGCCTATCAGTAATTGACTAACATTGGACTCGCTATTCAGACCAGTACGCAAGTACTAAAAACTACTCGTTACGAGTATTGCGAGTGTGAATATTTCGCTACTCACTCATCACTAATTACCACTGCAGAGAGGTGACATATCCACAGGATGCACCATTACCGTGTAATATTTGTAGCAAATATTTCCTTTACTGAAGATCATTTCCATATGTATGAAGGTTTCGGCAGCTGCACACGGATTTATAAAAGCTCAGGAAGAAAAATGAAGACAGTTGGTGACATTTTCTGGCAGCAATCTGAATACAGCTTAGTCTTGAGACCCAGAGTTGGGCTCAAATGTTCCTATAATTTATCTTCACTTGGATTTGGCAGACATCTCAGAATTGACACTTCTGCCATTTAGAGCAGGGGTCCCCAAATCCAGGCCTCGAGGGCCGCCAACCGTACATGTTTTCAGGATCTCCTTAGTATTGCACAGGGGTTGGAATCATTATCTGTGCATTTGATCACATAAACACAAATCCAGCACGCAGAGACATCCACGCACGCACATATCCACGCACGCAGAGAAGACATCCAGCACGCAGAGACATCCACACATGCAGACATCCACGCATGCAGACATCCATTCACTTCATTGATACATACATACATACATACTACATTCATACATTCATTCATATCACACTACATACTACATACTTACCTCATCCAGGAGGGAGGAGCCCGGAAGAGGAGGAGTGCCCACACCGGAGTTGGATGGCGGCTGCACCGGCGGACCCGCCGGTGAGAGAGGGATGGGGTGGGGGGGATACGGGTATGGGGTTTTAGCTTCATCAGCCCCCTCCGTGATCGCACGGAGGGGGCTGAGGAAGCTGACAGGCGGCGGCGGTGATATTCATTTACCGAGCAACCGCGGCGGATGACTGTTACCGCCATCAGGGAGGGGGGTAGGAGAGTGATCAGGGGGCCCTGGAGGGAGAGGGGGCTAGGAGGGAGAGGGCACCTGCTATCCGCCCCTCCAGATCTGATTGGAGAGCTCCAATCAGATCTGGAGGGGATTACTCGCTCTGATTGGCAGTCTGAATTTCAACTGCCAATCTTAGGGGCCCTGGGCACGGGGGGGGGTTAATCCACTCCCCGTGGGGTGAATTACAGGTTGTCACTGTGCATTAGCTACAGTGACACCTGAGTCACCCCCCTCACACGGGCCGCAGGAGCCCGATCATTTCATGGCCCACCCCCTGGGCCATGGGTCGGGAACAAACTGATTTCCATGGCCCAAACGGTGGGCCAAAGGTCGGGAAGGGGTTAATGAGCGGACCGGAAGCAGTGTGACAGCCGTGCCGAAACTTAGTAAGTATAATTGTCCTATCTTAATCCCCATTTTTCTTCCTTTTGCAGCCCCCTGACCCTTACGACCACCTTTTTATAGCACTAAAGTTCGGGTCCCCATAGATGTATATGGGGTTCAGGCTCAAGTTCAGGTCAGTCCGGTCCCAAACAGGATTTTTTTCTTTAAGTCTTTACAGATTTGGAAACAATCAAGCATCTGCAAGTTCGCTCATTTCTTGTTACAAACTTTCTTGTCAGAAGGAGCTCACTGACGGATTTCAGTTAACTCATCAATAGCAAAGAGTAACCAGTGCATAACAAAGGCCACATAGGTAACTGATGGAAAATGATAATGAAATCCAATTGAAAAAACATCATTTTTATTATAGCCTAAAACACATGCATTTATGTAAAAATATCCTTTGGTACTGTTGCAATTACTAGTCTGACCCAAATATATAGAAATCCAAGCTATTATTTCAGTTCAGGAGACTCGTGGTCAGGAAGTTCAGCCATAATGAAGATTATTAAATGCAAAAGCCATAAAGTTGTGTGATAGAACTTTATATTGTCGTCTATTACAATAACGAAAAAAGCTACCAGGTTTGGTGTTTTTGGCGATTCGGGTTCTGGTTGCATGCGGCAATATGGTCACATTAGAGCACTGAAATTAATGTGACACTATATTCCGGTCCTCCTGTTGAAAAGAAGTCAGCATCCGATCCCAGTGGTGTACCCAGCCGCCCCACCCAGCATTGTATGTTCAACTGTATTGGCAGAACACACGCCACTGCAGAGAAAAGAGCAGTGGATGGAAGAGGAGAGGTGAGTATTTACTCTTTTAAGTCAATGAGTGTACATTATTGCCTATGGCCATATTGCTATATGGAGGAGGACTATGGGGGTGCATTATGATATATGAAGGACTATGGGTTGCATTATACTATTTAGAGGTCTATAAGGGTGAATTACTTTGGAGGACGATGAGGTGCATTATAGTATATGGAAGACTAGGGGGCATACATAGTACTATATAGGGGACTAGGAGGGTGAAATATAGTATATGGAGTCCTATGGGGGGTGAATAATACTACATGGAGGACTATGGTGTGCATTATAATATAAGAGGGTAAATTATATTATATGGTGGACTATAGGTACATTATACTATTTAGAGGACTATGAGGGTGCATTATAGTATATGGAGGGTTTAAAGGGGTGCATTATACTATTTGAACGACTATGGGGGTGTATTATACTATATGGAAGACTAGGGGTGCATAATATTATATGGATGATATGTGGGGTTGATTATACAATATGGAGGGATGTGTGGGAACCATTATAATATATGGAAGATTTTGTGGAGGCCATTTTACTATTTGGATGTCAATATGTGAAGGGCTAGGATGGAGCTTTCATATTTTCGAAGAGCTATTTAAGGGCCTTTACTCTGTATGAAAGCAATAATAGTGTGAAGATTTGTGTGATTGGATTCAGTGATTGGTTGCAGAGTTCTCACGAGGTTTTGTGCCCGGCTTTCTGGAACTCTTCCTGGCTGAGCTGAACACAGAGAAACTGCTCAATGACTTGCACTGATTTCCCTGACTACACATTATCCTGAGAGGAGATGGCATCTATAGTGTGGTGATTGGCATTGACCTGGGCACCACCTATTCCTGTGTGGGGGTCTTCCAGCATGCAAGGTGGAAATCATCACCACCCCCAGCTATGTGACTTTCACCAACAATGACAGACTGATCAGAGACACCGCCAAGAACCAGGTGTCGCTCAATCTCCAGAACATGGTGTTGGATGCGAAAAGGCTGATTGGTAGAAGGTTTGATGATCCGTGGTGCAGGGTGGCATGAAGCACGGCCCTTCCAGATGGTGAGTGATGGGGAAAAGCCCAAGATGAGAGTGGAGTATAAAGGATAGAAGACATTCTTCCCTCAGGAAATCACCTCTATGGTGCTGCATTGTCTATGGCCTGCATAAAGCAAACCACGATGAGCTCATCTTTGATCTGGGCAGTGGCAATTTTGATGTCTTAATCCTTGCCATTCAAGAAGCCATTTTTGAAGTGACAGCCACTTATCTGGGGCTGGTGAAGACTTTGATAACATAATGGTTAACCGCTTTGTTGAAGAACTCAAATGCAAATGTAATGTGAAAAAGACATTACCCAAAACAAGAGGGCACTGAGGAGACTGAGGACCCCCCTGCGAGAGAGCCAGCACTATCCTCCAGCACTCAGACAACCATCGAGAGTGACTCCCTTTATGAGGCCATTGATTTCTACACCTCCATCACCAGAACCCGCTTGGAGTAGCTGTGTTCTGATATGTAGCGCCAATGCGGTCCGGTCGCCACTATTAGTTTGCGGCACCTGGGATCGTCAAGTCCAGTCACCCACAAACACACCCAACACACCCGGTCCCAGAGAGAGGGGTGACCCCAGGTAGTGGGATGGCTCAGGCAGCTGTGGGACAGCGGGGGGAGACAGGTAGTGGGTGAGAAGTGAGCAGGAAGCAGTTAGGGAAAGGAAGAGAACAAAGAAGACACCACGGGCAGTAGTCAGTCGGAGGAGGACAAGGGACGGGAGACAGCACGGACCCGGAGGACCGAACTACGATGAGGCTTATCCCAGGTCCCGGGGGCTACAAACTGCAGAAAGACAGAGGGAGTCCTAGGGCGCAGGCAGTGAGTGATCCACCCCACGCGCCCGAATCAGTTGTGAAGCAGAAGGACACGCGAGAAACAGGGGCCCAGCCCTGAAGGTAGCGGGAAGATTCTAAGCTCCAACCACAGAACCGGGGGCCATGAGATATCCAAGATCTGTGGCCAACTCCCGACGCAGCGCACAGAAGGCAGGCGTACTAGGGCCAGGGGACCCTGTCAGTCGCCCAAGAAGACCCGTGGCTGCTAGATCGGAGCTTGGTGTGCGGAGGCGCGTGCAGGAAGGAGAATAGGCAGCGCTGAAAAAGGAAGCCCAAGAAACAAAAAGGGAGTGCGCTGGACAAGCCATCCTGGTTGCCAAGGACTACCCGAGCCGCCACCATACCTGAAGTGCCTGTCGAGAGAAGCCAAGTAAATGGGTTAAAGCTCAGCATTGTGTCAGACTGTTCATTTCGCGCCTGAGGAGCGGTAGACAAACACCGCGCAGGCAGCAGGAGCTTGCCTGAGAGTATTCCTGATCTGGCCCAAACTCCCTTCCACTTCGGATGCCCTGGGGACCCACTCTTCCCATGGAGAGCTACACAATCGCAGCTGCAACTCCATCATCCCCAGAGGTCCTGGACCGCAGCAGCGGCCCCTACCGGCCGCCTTCCAAGGTGGCCTCACGACAAACTTTTATTTTACTTTTTTCTTTTCTTTCTACCCCTTTTTCAATTCCTTGTTTTTTTACTGACCGTCCAATAGGGAACCACGGATTGGGTCACGCCACCGTGACATCTCGTAGCCCCCCAGACGCTTGAGGATGTCAAGAGAGGCCCGGCTCAGAGTATCCCACAGCCCCGCTGGACAAGTCACCTTTTTTGTGGTACAATGGAGCCTGTCGAGAAAGCCCTGCGAGATCTCAAGTTGGACATATCCCAGATCCATGAAATTGTCCTCGTGGGGGGAGATCCACATGTATTCCCAAGGTGCAGAAACTGCTGCAGGACATCTTCAATGGACAAGAGCATTAATCTAGATGAAGTTGTGGCCTATGGGGCTGCTGTCCAGGCCACCACCCTGATGAGTGACAAGTCTGAGTTTGTGCAGGATCTCCTTCTAGATGTGGCTCCTCCGTATTTGGGTCTGGAGACGGCTGGAGGGGTTATGACCGTCCTCATCAAATGCAACACAACCATCCCCACCAAGCATATGCAAATGTTAAGCACCTACAAAGACAACCAGCCCGGTGTCCTGATTCAGATGTGAGAAGGGTGAGAGAGCCATGACAAAAGGACAATAACCTACTGTATAAATTTGACCTGAGTGGAATCCGTCCAGCTCACTGAGGTGAACCCTAAAGCGAGATGACTTATGACATAGACGCTAATGGTATTCTCAATGTGCTCAAGCAAACAAAACAGGATTACAATTACTAACGACAAAGGCCGACTAAACAAAGAGGGGATTGAGAAAATGGTACAAGAAGCCAAGAAATACAAAGCCGATGATGATGCCTAGAGAGAGAATTACTGCCAAAAACTCGCTGGAGCCTTATGCCTTCAACATAAAGAGTATGGTGGAAGATGAGAACGCGAAGGGGAAGATCAGAGATGATGAGAAGAGGATCATCTCAAACAAGTGTAAAGAGACTATCACATGCCTGGAGAACAATCAACTTGTAGAGAAATAAGAATATACCTATAAGCAAAAAGAACTGGAGGAATTGTGCCAACCCATCATTACCAAGATGCCCCAGGCAGGGATGCCAGCAGGAATGCCCCGGTCCAGCTGCACTGCACAGGCCAGGCAGGGTAGCAGCTCTGGACCATCTATTGAGGAGGTGGATTAAGAATGGTTATATAAAGGTCCAGATATAAAGCAATAGACACAGTCTTGCTGAGTGGTTGCTTGTTACTTACCAATCTTTAACTCAAGAATTTCAATTCTTGATTTTTGCCAGAATAATAATAGTTTCAGAAACCCATACACTGGTGTAAGGGCCCTTTCACATCAGCGTTTTTTAAATTTGCGGCAGATGCGGTGAAAAAACCGCATCTGCCGCAACTGCCGCATAACGGTTCCACTTGCGGCACGGTTGCGGTTTTTTCCATAGGAAGTATAGGGGCCCTTGCGGCAGATGCGGCAAGTGCGGTATTGCACTTGCGGCAGGTGCGGCAGAGAAAAAAACCGCAGTAAGCCGCGGTTTTTTTCTCTGCCGCACCTGCCGCAAGTGCAATACCGCACTTGCCGCATCTGCCGCAAGTGCCCCTATACTTCCTATGGAAAAAACCGCAACCGTGCCGCAAGTGGAACCGTTATGCGGCAGTTGCGGCAGATGCGTTTTTTCACCGCATCTGCCGCAAATTTAAAAAAACGCTGATGTGAAAGGGCCCTTAGATTACACTGCTGGTTAGTGTGATGATACACATTGTAAGATAAATGAATTGTAAAATTGTATTTTCATAAATGTATTTTTGTTTTCTTATACCTTAGTGTTTTATTTGCACTTTAAAGGGAATCTGTCAGATACTTTATTCTCCCAAACCTATCACTATCTGTCCCTGCAGCTTCCTACTACATCCCTGTGGTCATCACCCCCCGTCGGGTGTATTGGTTGGTCTGGCTGGCTCATGAGCATGCGCAGTGCAGTACACCCAATACAGCCCCACACTGTGCAAAACCGGAAATGACGCTCTGAGGCGTCATGCCAGGGAGGAGGCCCATGGATTTCAATCACGGGACCATGCAATGGAATTAAGTTATCACACCCCCTAGGGCGTGATAACAACAGAGGGAGGGAGAACATGGAGCCTTAGAGAATGTCCACACGTCTAGACGATGGGGGTGGGATGTAATTTACAAAAAGCATTCTTCAACCATTATACTTAACATTTAGGTCAGACAGGGATGGTTAGGGATGTAGTAGGAGGCTGCAGGGATAGGGGACAGATAGTGATAGGTTTGGGGGCATAGAGTAGCTGACAGGTTCCCTTTAATACTGTTCTTAACTGAGTAAATCGTAAAGGTTTAAAAATAATAGGTTTTCCTACTGTAATAATAACATCACAATTATGGGTAAAGATCGGACCAAAAAAAAAAAAAAAACACACACAGATCCTAAAACATAAATAAGGTACCCAGGGGTGCAAATCCTTCTCTGGCCCAAAGTCCATATTGTTGGATATACACCATCCTAAGCTGCACAATAACACCTAATGGGGTATTACCATCTAACAAATGTATGGCTTGTTTAAAGTAGATGCTTTCACTGTCTTGTAAGTACCTGTTCCATTTCCATTACTGCCATCTAACTTATGGAAGATAGTATGCATGAGTCCTTACATAATAGGAGTATGGGATTTTATGCAAGTTTCACTACTTAATTTTATTAGCTTTTTTTATTTCTATAGCACCAATATATGCCACAGCGCTTTACCCTGGTAAAGGTATATACCCGATGAAGGTGCCAGGATAGGTGCCGAAACGCATTGGTGAATAAAGGAGATTATTATTTTGGAACCTTGCCTTCCTTGTGACTTCTTGGAGACATTCATTCCTTGTGATTCCATTGAGGCAGCAGCGCGGACTGTGACACACCATCTTCCCTATATAGGAACCTTGATAACGATGTCATTTACGACTTCGCCTATTGACAACTGAAGGACGTAGGCGACCAAACGACTGCAAGTATCGATCGTTTGTCGCGGAATCGTTGCTGCGTTGTTAAAGATATCCGTACGTGTGACACCTAACTAGCGATCATTGAACATCATTCCAGCGCTGTAGTTCAAGTCAGATTGTTGGTCGGTTCACCGACACATTGAAGCGTGTAACCCTGGCTTAACAGTTCTCACAGGTAACTTGAGACATCTTTGATCCTCCTGGAGCTGATCATTGATTGAACCTTTTCCATTCTGGCTATTCTTCCATCCAGTCGAATGGTCGTCTTTTGTTTTTTTCCACATCTCTGGTTTTCCATTTTAAAGCATTGGAGATCATTTTAGCTGAACAGTCCATCATTGCCTACACTTCTTTGTAAGTTTTACCCTATCCAATCAACTTTTTAATCAACGTACACTGTTCTTCTGAACAATATCTGAAACGACCCATATTTCTCAGGCTTTCAAGAAGAAATGCATGTACAACATGTGCTGGCTTCACCCTTAAATAAGGGCCACCTGATTCACACCTGTTTCTTCATAGAATGATTGACCTCACTAATTGAACTCCACACTGCCATTATTTGGAACACTCCCCCTTTCAATTATTCAAATACTCAGACTCAAAAACATGCAGATCATGAGTGCGGAGTCTGTTGGATTTATAAGAATCTACAACACAGTCTTGCAGTTACAATGCGGTATCATAGGATTTATTACATCCAATGTCACTGCGGATTGTAGCCTAGTCCGCAGACATGTGTCGCATTCATCATGCCATTTTTCACGAAGACTTTGAGGACATTGTACAAAGATAAACCCACCCAACCAATTGCATCAAATTTCTGCACAATTAGGGTGGCCAAACCCGTGATGCGCATCTGCAGAACTCACACTTCACAGCACATTGCTTCCGTTTAAGACTGTACCGCTAGCGCAGGTGGAGCCTGACAGGCAACTGTACCAACAAACAGAACTGGAAGTTACACCAGTCGCTTTTTACCCCACGGTTCTCGGCGGTAAAGAACACAACCCAGACCTTCAAGGCCAAGAATGTTCAACAGGACATTAAGTAATTTCAATATCCTTAAATATTTATTTACATGACTTTACATCCATTATTCACTGTGGCCACTGAAATAAAAGCAAATATTGCCACAAAAGAGTCACAGCAAAAATCAAAACAATTCCACTGTTTCCCTATGGGAAGTGACTTCACTGAGGTCAATTTGGACATCCTATGATTGTAGCATAACTATGTGCTCCCCGATGGCATATAGGTAACACTTCTGTTGCAAGGTGCTACCACAAAATCAAATATATCATAAGTTCACCCCCACACCAATCTATGTGTGGCCGATATATGGGTGTCAGAGGCGGTGTAAGTTTAAGGAGTCCATTTACTCCAGGCTGTGAGTGCCACCTAATGGTTAAAGTCTTCATCATCATCATCATCAGCAAGCACGGTGGCTCCAAGGCTTTGCAGATTGGCGAGCATACAGGATATCGAAGCTAAGGATAGAAATAAAAATATGTATGAAAGCTACAAACAATCTCAAAACATAAACTGACAGACAGACAATCAGCTTTTTCTTGGAGTGAAGACACCAAGGTCCTGACACATGGTCACCGCCTGTGTGCCCTCAGTTTCAGCATTGTGCCCGCCGCCATTGTTCTGGACATCAGTGCACATTACACACCAGGGAACTATGTATCATATGTTCTGATTTTTTTTCCATTCGCTATTGACAAGTGACGGTCCCGATTCAGAGACCCCCCCCACCAATTGCTTTAAATACAAATAGTGTCTTGGGTGAACCTTATTGATGTTTGGGTTGTCATAGGCAGCGGTTTTCCTTTTTTTTCTATTGTAGCCTATTTTTTTTTTTTTTACACTTTTCGGGTTAGGGTTTAATTATTCCCTACTTCTTATCCTGCCAAAATACATAATCTATTTCACCTTTGACATTTGGATTACAGCTGGATCTGGCGTCCTCTCCCCGTCTCTGCTCCTTCTCGTCTCCTGTAGCTATGGACTGGACAGCTGACATCCGAGTTTTCTGGTATGAGGCGAACAATCCTTCCTGACGGAGAGTTGCCTGGATGGATAAATACACAAACTCCATTATTTTAATCTAGTATAACAATGCAGAGTATACGGACAAGAGCTTCCCTCGCCCACACCAGGCTCTCAATAGAGATCGTTCATTGACTGTGAGGTGTCAATCACAGCAGGGGGCATGTCAGACTGCCTTGCATGTGACAATATAGTCCAGTAATGATGATCATCAGGTGATAAAGCCTGTAATTACACAGAACCTGCCAAGAGAAGCACAGTTGCTTTTTGTTTTTTAACCCTTACAGCACGCTGTCCTCAGCCTACATAGCAAAAACCTGCTGACAGATTCCCTTTAAATCTGCAAATTTTAACCATACTAATAAGCGAGGAAAAATCTGCACCAAAAACAAAATATTTTATGCTGTATTTCTTCAAGTCAAGAGATGCAGAAAATTCTGCACCAAATACTAAACTTGTGCATATACCGTACTTTAAAAATCAATAACCCATATGTATGGTGAGGTGGGGTTCCCCTTTTAGTTTAAAGGGACACTGTCACCAGGTTTTTGCCATCCCATCTGACAGCAGCATAATGTAGAGATAGAGACCCTGATTCCAGCAATGTGTCACTTACTGAGCTGCTTGCTGTCACTTTGATAAAATTACTAAATTCCTCTGCTTCAGATTTAGCAGTAAATGACTATGCTAGACTATTTGATTAGCCCTACAATGTTAATCTCCAACTGATTGAACAGCGATTTTATGAAAACTAAACTGAGCAGCCCAGTAAGAGATACATCACTGGAATCAGGATATCCATCTCTACATTAGGGCCACGTCACACACACAGATATTTGTGCAGATATTGTTTGCAGATCTCTGGTTGCAGTAAAATCATGGACACATTGTTCCATTTTGTGGCTGTGTACAAATGTTACAATGTGTCCATGATTTCACTGCAACCAGAGATGTGCAAACAATATCTGCACAGATATCTGTGTGTGTGACGTGCCCTTATTCTGCTGTCAGATGAGATGGCAAAAACCTGGTAACAGTGTCCCTTTAAGTGATAGAATATTCCAAAATTGTTATTCCTATTGGTTTGCCAATATTATTAAACTGATTTCCGGCTCATGGTACAATATACAGATTGTTAATCTCACCATCATCAGATTTTTATCCCTTTCTGCCTCCCGTAGTTGGCGAGTAAGTTGTTCTTCTCGTACTCGAGCTGCCTCTCCTAATGTAGACGTGGTTTCCTGGCTCCGGGTCTTCTCTCGCTGTATCTGGCGCTCGGTCTGTCTCAATGTCACAACTAGAAGGAGAAGCAGGAATTAGGGCCGTGTACATACAGGCACTCTGTTATTACAGAATACTTTCATAGTTTGAACCGTACAATTCTGGCTAATCTGATTGGATGACGCAGGCATTAAAGGGTTTCCCAGGAATTGTTATTAGAATTTTCTAAGCGCAGGAAATATGATAAAACAATCATCACACGCCTATTTAATCCAGCAACATCCCAGTCCTGGAGCGATAGCGTCACGTTCACATCTCTGCTGCAGCCAATCACTGACCTCAGCGGATGTACGACATGTGCCGTCATAATGGCCAGATGGCGGATACCACCAGTGCTGATGTGGCACAGGATTTAACAGGCAAGTAATGATTGCTTTCTTTTATTGGTTGATTTTGGTTTATTCTGAAGAAGAGGCTGTTAGGCTTCAAAACAGGTAGGAATAAACCGCATTGCGTCAATGTATCCTGTAACCTTTACTGTGGGATCTTAAACGTCAATACAGATAAATCCACGCACCTTCCTTCTTATTCATTGATAACTCACAGATCTACAGCAGCCCTTGCTACCACCAACCCTGCAATTATTGAGCATCGTGTCATTTTACCAGGTGAGCAGACACTCCATACTATTCTATGCACTTGTCATTGCTCCCTAGTTTCTATGTTCTGTTCGGCTTAGCCTCATTCATTAATGTATGACGTGGGACAGATTCACCCGCTTTAGTGTGCTCTCTTCTGGCCTCGTGTAGATGCTTCTCCATCTGCGACAGCTGCTGTGTTGTGTTCTCCTCTACAGCTCTCACTTTGTCCTGAAGCTCTTTAAACAAATATATATATCACATCATGTACATAACTTTACCCCTGTACCCAGCATCGCCAGTGCCAACGCTGCCCTCATCTTGCCCTCTACCTTTCTCATACTCCTCCTTCTGATGCCGCAGTTGCTCTTGCAGTCCTGCCGTGGTCTCACAAGCTTCCTGAAGTCTCCTCTCGAGCTCCTCAACTTGCCCTCTCAGGCCGCGCTCCCTCTCTTCCGTCTCGTGGAGACCGGAGCGTAGAAGGGACGCAGCGTGGCGAGCGACCTCTATTTCCCCTTCCACTGCGCGAAGAAACACAAAGGCAAGGTCATCTTTTAGGGAATATACAATCATGGACGGAAGCGTTGGCACCCTTGAAATTGTTCCAGAAAATGAAATATTTTTCCCACACAATGATTGAAAATCTTTATGTTTTGTTATACACAGGTTTATCGGAAAACACAAAAAAATTAGAGATAAAAAAGGCAAATTGGACATAATTACACAAAAAAACTCAAAAATGGTCCCAACAAAATTGTTTGCAACTTTTTGTATGTAAATTACTTTGTTTCCAGCATGTGATGCTCGTCCACACTCACCTGTGGTAAGTAACAGGTGTGGGCAATATGGAATTCACACCTGAAACCAGATATAAAGGGGAGAAGTTGACTCAATCTTTGCATTTGCAAGTCTGTGCCACACTAAGCATGGAGAACAGAAAGAGGAGAAGAGAACTGTCTGAGGGCTTGAGAACAAATATTGTTGAAAAATATCAACAATCTCTAGAGATCTTCAAGTTCCTTTGTCCAGGGTGTGCAGTTACATAGGGGGAGGTCAGAGAAAAGAGCACAGGATCTACAGTCACATATGGGGGAGGTCAGAGAAAAGAGCACAGGACCTACAGTCACATATAGGGAGGTCAGAGAAAACAGCACAGGACCTACAGTCACATATGGGGGAGGACAGAGAAAAGAGCACAGGACCTACAGTTACATATGGGGGAGGACAGAGAAAAGAGCACAGGACCTACAGTCACATATGGGGGAGGTCAGAGAAAAGAGCACAGGACCTACAGTCACATATGGGGGAGCTCCGAGAAAAGAGCACAGGACCTACAGTCACATATGGGGGAGGTCAGAGAGGTTTTACTGCCTTTGTTTCCATCCAGAAATGGAGGAAACAGCGCTGGAGAGATCTGAAGTGGCAGTAATGAGTCTGGATCTAAATCCCATTGATCACCTGTGGAGAGATCTGAAAATTGGGAGAAGAAGGCTATGTGCACATATGCCGGCGGGTTGGTTGGCGGCGGCTGGGCGGACCCGCCAGGAAGCTCCGGAGCCGTCCACCGGCATCCTGGCGGGTATGTGCGGCGGGTGCCGGGCGGGTGGCCAGCGGGTTAGCGCCGGCGGAGTTGCGGCGGCTGGAAGCAGTACATGATGCTGCTTGCAGCCGCTGCAGAACCGGCCGGATTATAGAACATGCTCATTCGTTGCTAACCCGCTGGGAGCCCAGCGGGTTAGCAACGGATGAGCATGTGTAAACCGCCGGTGTGTGGACACCGGGTGTCGGTTTACATAGGTTTTAATGTTAATCCAAACGCCGGTTTGGATTAAGATAAATTTACATGAAATTTATGTAAACCGACCGGCGGTTTACACACCTAAACCGACCCTAACCCGGTCAGTGTGCACATACCCGAAGAGAGACCGGGAGCAGATTATAAAGAAGAGGAGAAACTCCAGGAGAAGAAGAAGCTTGTGGAGGGTATAGGAGGCGACTGACTGCAGGATGTATTCCAAAGGGGGAAATCAAATATTAAGCTGAGAGTGATAACAGTTTTGTCCACCCAATTTTTGGAGTTTTGTGAAATTTTGGCCAGTTTGCCTATTTTCCCTGCTTTTACCAATACACACAAAGAAAATAAACAGGTATATACCAAAACATGGGGTATTGCAATACTTTCCTTGGAAAAATACTTTGGTTTTTTTTTTTAAACAATTTCAAGGGTTCCAACACGTTCAGCCATGACTAGCTATCTGGCAGTAATCTAATACATCTAAAAGAAGAACGACAAAAATCCACTGGTCTTCCATGTGCTGTGATAAAGGGATGTAAAGCAGGGGTTGTATGCCACTGTCCTACTTACATTTCTCTCTTGGTCTCCGTCACTCTTCCCTCTATGGTTAGAGCGCTGCGCTTCAGTTCTGCACTCAGACGGTCTCGTTCCTCATTTAGGAGGCTCACTTCAGCCTCTAAATCCTCATATGATGGACGACATCTGCAGGAGGTATATCCAAATTAACAAAAGAGGGCAAAGACTGCAGTAACCCCAGCAATCATTACGGGGGGGGTTACAGGTCCCGATGGTGACTCGTCCCATTGGGCCTGGAATAAAAAGCCATAAAGGCTGACCGCATTGTATAGAAAATCTGCTTTATGAGGTGTTTTAGTCTGTGCTTGTGGGGGTCCTAGTGTACAAGTCACTACAGCCAGTATTGATGGTACATGTGATTGCTGTGCCATCAATGATTACAGTAGGAATGCCCTCTTTAATCTATGGAGGATGTGGCCATTTGCATCATACATTATAGCTGCTGACTCCATTCTTCTATATGGTCCCATCACTTACATGTCGTCATCTGTCACCGCGTTACTGGGCTTTTCTTCTGGTCTCAGCTTCACTAGTGCGAGTCTCTGGGCCACCAAACCTGACGAGGGGGTAACATGCAAAACTAAGTCACAATGAGTTGTTGAACTCTTTTTCCTGCTGAAATTTCCCAGAATTCAGCTCTAGTATAGGAGTATACGCCGCGCTTCCAAAGCTTATTATATAGCACTTTAGCCTAATTACCATAACTGGGAATCCCAACTATTAAATAACGCTGGAGGACAGGAACAGAATCAAGAGAAGCATCAGCTCTTTGGTTCAATCCCGCCATTGGCTTCTAATACAAAAAATAAAGCCCTTCTTACCCTGTATTGTGTCTACTCTTTTGGTAGCAAACACGACCCTCTGTCCCAGGGTCACCAGTCGCTGCAGTGCGCCGCGGAAGGAGTTTTCCTGGGTGTAGAAAACCTGCACAAAACTGATAAAAAGCCAACATTAATTATAAGCCACATCCAAGTAATGGCCTTATAGATGATGGCACATTGCAGAAAATAAAGTGAAATCTACAGCAAATGCAGGAGTTCCTATATGACAACGTGAATAGGACATGCCGTGAGTTTGTGATTGGTAAAGGTCAAACCTCTGGGATCCTTAACGACCCTGAGAATGAAAAGGCTGCAGAGCTGTGCTCCACTGCCGGCGGCAGTCTGCCAACCTGGGTATCCTGGGAACTACATTATGAATGGCGCCATCTCTCTACTGTGCATGAAAGTCTGTACAATGGCAGCTCCTTCATTCTCAGGATGAGTGGGTACACCAGAGGTTAGATCCCCACTTACCAGAAAATTATAGCAATTCATCGCGATAGGCCATAGCATGCAGGCAGCACATTGGCTCAGTGGTTAGCATTGTATGGTGGCTCAGTGGTTAGCACTGTATATGGTGGCTCAGTGGTTAGCACTGTATATGGTGGCTCAGTAGTTAGCACTGTATGGTGGCCCAGTGGTTAGCACTGTATATGGTGGCTCAGTGGTTAGCACTGTATATGGTGGCTCAGTGGTTAGCACTGTATATGGTGGCTCAGTGGTTAGCACTGTATTCGGTGGCTCAGTTGTTAGCACTGTATATGGTGGCTCAGTGGTTAGCACTGTATATGGTGGCTCAGTGGTTAGCACTGTATATGGTGGCTCAGTGGTTAGCACTGTATATGGTGGCTCAATGGTTAGCACTGTATATGGTGGCTCAATGGTTAGCACTGTATATGGTGGCTCAGTGGTTAGCACTGTATATGATGGCTCAGTGGTTAGCACTGTATATGGTGGCTCAATGGTTAGCACTGTATATGGTGGCTCAGTAGTTAGCACTGTATATGGCGGCTCAATGGTTAGCACTGCAGCCTTGCAGTACTGAGGTCCTGGGTTCAACTCCCACCAAGGACAACATCTGCAAGGAGTTTGTAAGATCTCAATCCTCCCACGCTCTTAAGACATACTGGTAGAGACCTTAGATTGTGAGCCCCAATGGGGACAGCAATGCTGAAAGCTATAAAGTGCTGTGTAATTAATGGCGCTATATACAGGCGCATCTCAATGAATTAAAAAAATCATTAGTTAATTTTTTGAGATAATGACATTTGGGTTTTCATTGGCTGTAAACCCTAATTATCAACATTAACAGAAATAACCACTTGAAACAGATCACTTTGATTGTAATGACTCTATATAATATATGTGTTTTTGTATTGAATTACTGAAATGAATTAACTTTTTGATTATCTAATTCATTGAGACGCTCCTGTAAGTGCAGAGAAAACATAAAACAAATGGAAATCTCTCTTTAAGAACAGGTTATACCCTTGTTTGCATGACTTCTAGGTTACCTGTCTATCATTTGCTTTAGTTGTAGCGCGGTCTGTTCAGCCTTCTCAGCTCGGTCAGATAGAGAAGCGGATGTAGCTTGTGCGGTCACTAACTTGTCCTGTAAACACTAGAAAAAGTAGACATTATCACAGCCACCATATATGAATAAATAATAAAAAAAAAAATGTACAAACCTGTTACATTTTTGTAATTTTTACAAAGCTAATAAAAAAATTAAATTTTAATTTCACCCATTTTTAATAAAATTTGGCATCTGAAATCCATACAGGATTTTTTCATGTTCTGGCACTATAAGAGGTTGTCCCATGATGATAATCAGCAGCGCACCACCTCCCTGCCTCCCAGGTAACCACAGTCTGGAGTGGCGGCAGGATTGTGCTTCTTGTACTATCCAATGCTGCAATCTATAGTAGGAGCGCAGGGGCACTGATGCTGCACCGGATTCAGCCAGCCTCAGTGCAGCGCTTACAAGATCTATAGCAAAAAGTTTGTAAGTGCTGCACTTCTGTTGGCTAGGACACCAGTCACTGCTGATAAAATTGCAGCGGTGGCCGGTAACCAAGACAACAAGAAGGAGACAATAAAATGAAATTAGTACATTTCAAAGTCACTTATTTTTCCAACACTTTTACCTAGATTATGAGACAACTCCTTCACTGTTTATGGGAAGAAAGACTGTGTCACGTGTTGACTACTGCAGTCTATGTGCTCGCTGTAGTTTTAATGGAATTTCCTTTGGCACATTTGGAGTTAATGTGTAAATGTGGCTGTGTTGCAGTCTATGGGTGAGCTGCTGTTGCTGGGTGTGTCAGCTGACTTATTTGTTCACTCCCCCAGCCTTTAAATAGTTCCACTTCTTTTCACTAGGTGTCGCTAATAGAGTTTCAGTCTCTTCAAGTCTCCAAGCCGAGAAAGACGCATGTGCACTTAGTGCTGAGGCTTCCTTGCTGCTGTTCCTAATTACTGGGAGCTGCAGTGTATCCCAGTCCGTGGGTGCAGGCGAGGGGGGTATTAGCACAGGTCTGGTGGAGAAGCAGGGAAAGGATGGTGGCCCAGACCTCCTCACCAGCAGAGGTACCTCTGGGTACAGGGTCAGCTAGGGACCCTAATCTAGAGTAAGGCTAGCTACCCAGTTTACCTTGCCCATTTTCTTTGCTATCCTGCTTCCCATTCTCTCACTTTTCCACTTGCGTGACAGACGGAAATAAATCATCAGTATCCAGAGTATTCAACAAGAACTCTGAATTGTTTAGTATTGCGCTACATAGACTGTAAAGTAACATTTTTAACCTCATTTTCCAAATGGGGAAAGGGAAAAAGTTTCAGCTGATTCTGGCGGCCACTTATTCATCACCAGAGTTGAACCCCACCACTCAAAAAAATACACCAATGATAAAACCTAACATGCCCAATCCTTATAATCCCTGCCATGATGATTGTACCCATTGTAGCTCTTCTTACTTTGTTCCGCACTCTCTCCATCTCCACCTCCGCTGTGCGGTCTTGCATGGCGTGAGAGTAGAGCGCCAGCTGCTGATTGCTTTCTTGTAGAGAATTTTTCAGAGAGTTGATCTGAAAAGACAAACAATGCGATTGAGAACGAAAGGACTTACACCACATACCACGTCAGCTTTATGTGCCCGCCATGCTCACCTGATCCTTCACCTTCCGATCATCATTCTCCTTGTTGATATCTTCTGACTTTAGCTGAACCATCAAACTGAAGACCTTCTCCCTCCAGAGCCTCAGCAGCTGCTGCGTCTTCTGTCCATCCAAGTGTTTATCCTTAAAAAAAAAAATCATGTAGATTAAAAGTGCGGAAATGATCGAGGATGAATAAAGCAAGGATCACTTCCCTTAATGCACATTTAAAGGGGTTTTCCTGCTTAAACGTAGGCATGTATAACCTGCTGATAACTCCTCCTGACTGCTATCTTGCCAGAGTGGGTTTTCTTGAGAAGAACTTGTTCTTCCATGAGAGCAAGATCCCATTCAGTAGTTCAATGATACATCAGATCACACATGTCTAAGTTGTTAAAGGTGAACTATCCCTGTAAGCAAGGAGACATCTTAGTCTCCCATACTGAAGCATAGCAGTGAACAGTACAAGAGATTTATTACTCACATGTCCAAGTTCCCTGCAGAGTTTATAAGGTAAAAAAAAAAGAGAATTTTGTTTACGTACCGTAAATTCTTTTTTCTTGAATCATCAATGGGAGACCCAGACAATGGGGTTTAGGGCGCTGCCCTCCGGAGGTCACACTAGGTACTACAAGTTTGTAGCACCGCCTCCTCCGCTTATAAACCCCCACCGTAGGAGACATCCTCAGTTTAGTCCATAAGCTGCGAGGAGAAATAAACCACACCCGAAACATCGGGAAGAATGCCGTGCACAGACGGTGTAACAACCCGGAAACACTGTCTCAACAGAGAACAGATCAAATGCAAACATGCAACGGAACAACTGGGTGGGTGCTGGGTCTCCCATTGATGATTCAAGAAAAAAGAATTTACGGTACGTAAACAAAATTCTCTTTTTTCTGATCATCATAATGGGAGACCCAGACAATGGGGATGTCCTAAAGCAATACCCCAGGGCGGGAAGAGTTCCTCAACAAGACGGATAACACCTGGTTCCCTTTTAAAGGTGGGCAACCGCCGCCTGGAGAACCCGCCTGCCCAAACTCGCATCCGCAGAGGCATGGGCATGCACCATATAGTGCTTAGAGAAAGTGTGCAGGCTGGACCAAGTGGCCGCTTGACACACCTGTAGAGCAGAAGCTCGATGTCGCAAGGCCCAAGAGGCACCTACAGCTCTAGTAGAGTGTGCCTTCAAACCCACCGGGAGAGGCAAACCAGAAGACCGGTAAGCCTCCTGAATGGGAGTCTTGATCCATCTGGCCAAGGTCGACTTTGAAGCCGCGGACCCCTTACAGCGACCCATCGTGAGGACAAATAAGGAATCCGAACTCCTAAAGGAGGCGGTCCTGGACACATAAATGCGTACAGCTCTCACGAGATCCAGAGTATGGAGGTCGCGCTCAACCTGATGAACGGGAGCGGGGCAAAATGATGGGAGAACAATCTCCTGGTTCAAGTGGAATGTTGAAACCACCTTCGGCAAAAATTCAGGCCGTGGGCGCAACACCACCTTGTCCTGGTGAACCACCAGAAAGGGTGACTTGCACGAAAGTGCAGCCAATTCTGAGACCCTTCTCAGAGACGTAATCGCCACCAGAAAGACCACTTTCTGGGACAGACGAGAGAGAGAGACGTCTCTCAGTGGCTCAAACGGCGGTTTCTGCAGTGTCGTCAGGACCATGTTTAGGTCCCAAGGGTCCAGAGGTCGTCTATAGGGCGGGACCACCCGAGACACCCCCTGCAGAAATTGACGTACCTTCGGGAGGAGCGCCAAGCGCCTGTCAAACAACACTGAAAGTGCTGATACTTGACCTTTCAGAGAGCCAAGGGATAATCCCAACTCCAACCCCGACTGTAGGAAGGCCAGCAATGTCTGGATAGACAAAGGCCACGGTGAGCGGCCACCAGAGGCACACCAGGTAAAAAAGATTTTCCACGTTCTGTGGTATATCTTCCTGGAAACAGGTTTCCTTGCCCGATTCATAGTGGCAACCACTGTAGGAGAGAAACCTCTGGATGTCAGCAGCCAGGCCTCAAGAGCCATGCAGTCAATCTGAGGGCCCTGGAATTGAGGTGGAAGAATGGCCCTTGCGCGAGTAGATCTGCGCGTTCTGGAAGAGCCCACCTGTGTCCGCCTGACAGTTGCCACAGGTCCGGGTACCAAGACCTCCTGGGCCAATCTGGAGCCACTAGAATGGCCACTCTGCATTCTGTCCTGATCTTCCACAGGACCCTGGGAATCAGAGCCAGAGGCGGAAACACATATGGCAGCTGGAATCTGGACCAGCTCAGAATCAGGGCGTCCGCCCCCAGAGACTGGGGATCCCAAGATCTTGCCATGTATTGGGGCACCTGATGATTCAGCCGTGAGGCCATCAGATCCACGTCCGGAGTGCCCCACCTGCCGCAGATGTCCCGGAAGACGTCTGGATGTAGAGACCACTCTCCGGCGTCCATCCCCTGTCTGCTCAGATAGTCGGCCTCCCAGTTCTCGACCCCTGGGATGTGAACTGCGGAGATCAGGCAGCCGTTTTCCTCCACCCAGAGTAGAATGCGGTGGACTTCGGCGAGGGCCTGAGCACTTCTGGTCCCTCCCTGATGATTTATGTAGGCGACGGCCGTCGCATTGTCGGACTGTACCCGAATGGGCTGTCCTGACAGGAATTTCTGAAACGCCAGTAGCGCCAGATAGACCGCCTTGATCTCCAGCACGTTGATCTGCAACGCCGACTCCGACTGAGTCCAGAGGCCTTGAGCCCTGTGGTGCAAGAACACCGCCCCCCAGCCCTTCAGACTGGCGTCGGTGGTCACCACTAACCATGACGGTTTTAGGAAGGACCGGCCCCGTGACAGGTGAAGTGGCTGGAGCCACCACTGTAGAGAGTCCCTGGTTGGTTGTGACAGTGTCACCAGCCGATTCAGAGAGATCGTCCTCTTGTCCCATCTGCGAAGAATCTCCAGCTGGAGAGGACGGAGGCGAAACTGTGCGAACGGCACCGCCTCTATCGCCGCTACCATGCGACCCACCAGTCTCATCAATACCCGTAGGGATGACTGTGGAGACAGGAGGACATTCTGCACTCCTGATTGGATCGCAAGCTGCTTGGCTTGAGGTAGGGACACCAGGGCCGAGTCCGTGTGGAAGTCCATGCCCAGATATGTCAATGACTGGGTCGGAACCAGGGTCGACTTCTGAATGTTGATAAGCCACCCGAACCGTTCCAGGGACTTCATGGTCACCTCCAGGCTTACCCGACAAAGGTCTTCCGATGGCGCCCTGACCAACAGGTCGTCCAAATAGGGTATGACGGCGTGTCCCTGCGCATGCAGGAGAGCCATCATGGAGGCCATCACCTTTGTGAACACCCGTGGTGCTGAGGCTAGCCCGAATGGCAGTGCCACAAATTGGAAATGCTCTTCCCCCACTGCGAATCTCAACCAGCGCTGATGAGCTGGTGCAATGGGGACGTGAAGGTAAGCGTCCCTGATATCGATGGACGCTAGGAAGTCTCCCTGTGACACAGCCGCGATCACTGAGCGCAGGGATTCCATGCGGAACTTCCGAACCAACACGTGACGGTTGAACAACTTGAGGTCCAAAACCGGGCGAAAAGAGCCGTCCTTCTTTGGGACAATAAAGAGGTTGGAGTAAAAACCCCTGAACCTCTCTTCCGTGGGCACAGGGACCACCACTCCGTCTCTGCGGAGTCCCTCCAACACCAGGTAAAAAGCCTGAGCCTTTTCTGGAGAAGGAACCGACCGATGGAATCGGTGTATTGGTTGTGACGTCAGCTCTATCCTGTAACCTCTTGAGACTACGTCTCGAACCCACTGATCTTGAATGTGAAGAAGCCACTTGTCCTGAAAACGGGACAGGCGGCCCCCCACCTGTGGGGAGGCAGGATGAGATAGCGAGTCATGTCGAGGCGGGCTTGGGGGTGGCAGCCGCTGCCCCCGCCGGCTTCTTCTGACGACTCTTGGAACGCCACTGAGTAGCAGGCTTGCCCCCTCGGTCTGAGCGAGTGGACGCCGTTGATGACTGTGAACCGGAGCGAAAGGACCACTGCTTAGGGTTCCTTTTCACGGTGTACCGTGGCTTAGGCTTATTCTGCGGTATCTTAGACTCAGCAGAATCCTTTATCAATTTGTCCAGTTCGGTGCCAAAAAGCCTGTCACCAGCGAACGGAAGATTTTGTAAAATCTTCTTAGATGTGGCATCTGAGTCCCAGAGACGCAGCCACAATAGCCTGCGGATCGCAATTGCATTGGCCGAGGCCACAGCAGAGCGAGTGGCGGTTTCCAAAGATGCCGTCCTGGCATAGTCCGCATAGGCCCTTGCTCTCTCAGTGAGAGCCAGGACCTCTGGACTGGACCTAGCTAGATCAGTGATACCATCCAAACAGATAGTGATCGCTTGTAGGGTCCAGACTGCGGCAAAATTAGGGGCAAACGAAGACCCCACAGCCTCATAGGAAGACTTGGCGAGTTGCTCGACCTGTCTATCAGTAGCATCCTTCAATGAGGAGCTATCAGAGGCAGAAAACAAGGAGCGCGCAGCAATCCTAGTCATGGAAGCATCCACCTTGGGAGACTGCGACCATTCCTGGAGCGCCTCCTGGGGAAAGGGAAAGCGATTGTCCTTAGTTTTACGGACATAACGCCGCCCAGGATGCAACCTGGGAGCTTTAATCACCCTTCCGAAATTAGTGTGGTCCATGAAGGAGCCACTTGGTCTAGCCTCTGGCCGCAGCCATTGATAGATCTCCTTGGGGTGTACAGTCACCTCCTCAGGAGGAGTGACAAGACGCAATGTCTCATTGATGGAGGACACCAGATCCTCCACCCCATCTGGAGGTTCAGACATAGACCCAAGAGTAGAACCCCCATCATCTTCCTCACCATCAGAGGAACGCTCCTCCTCAGAGAGAGTCTGGAGCTCAGGAGAAGCCTCACGGGCTCGCTTAGGGGGTCTTACAGCAGAAGTAAGAGACACCCGGGGGTAACTAGGAGGAGTAGCTGGGTTCTCCAGTCTCCTATGCAGTGCCTCCAGGGTTTGCGACATGGAGGACATCTGGGACAGCAGAGATTCATTGATCTTATTCTGCGTTTCCCATGGCCCTGGGATCACCTGAACCTCAGGGTATAATCCCGGATTTGCAGACTCAATAGTAGCAGATCGGGCCTCTGGGCGTCCGCAGTTATTGCAGGACCCCTCCACCAGTGTCCCGTTGCATGTAGTACAGACAATGGTGGCCACCGCCGCCTTAGCAGCATGCTTCCCAGCTGAGGACATCTCCACAGTGGGGGGAATATAAGCCAAAGTTCACAAACAAACCGGGAATCCCGGTGGCTTACCGACCGCAGTAAAGCGGTAGGAGGAAGCGGTGTGTGTGTGTGACCTCCGCGAGTTCCGGTCTCCCTTGCAAGTGCAGACACGCGCTGTAGTTCAGATCCCAGCCGGGAAGTGAGGGAGAAGATGGCCGCCGACAGTGAAGATGTGGGCAGAGCCAGGAACACGCGGGAAGAACACACAACACGCCCAGCGGTGATGTCACCATAAGGGCTGCCTCCTCCTCCTCCAGACTGCCTCAGCAATGGAGGTGCCGGAGCCCGCAGCGCGGGAAACGAGAGTGAATATCACCACACACACTCTCAGACTGCATGTACACATAAAACACCCGCAGTCTACAGCCTCAGCCCCTGTGAAACACAGGGCGGTCAGCCAGGGAGACCCCAGCACAGGGCCACCGCCAGAACCGCGGACCCGAGGGTAACCGCGCGGTCTGAGTGTCATGACACCACAGTGACAGACACTACCCCCAGGCACACAGGAGACACACCAGGTGCCTCAGTGCCGGTCCGGTCTGTAAGCACCTTTAGGGAGGCCTCGGACGGGGGTACAGCACCAGTCCGGAGTGTAAGCACCATTTAGGGAGGCCTCGGACTGGGCTGGCTCCGTCCGGTCTGTAAGCACCATTTAGGGAGGCCTCGGACGGAGCGGAGCTGTGCAAGGCTCCAGGCTCCCCCTATCCAGAGCCTCCATGGAGGGATGGAAAGGACAGGAGCACGACAGCGTACCGGGAGAACACTAAAGTGTCCAGGCTAAAAGCCCTCCGGTACCTCCACCAGCGTGTTCCACAAGGGTGAGCGGGGAGGCTGTCGAGGGTCCCGAATGGGACCATTTTACCTTGTCTTCATACGCCATCACGTAAGTTGTGAGAATGCAGTGAAGTGCAAGCAAAGCGTGATCCTCCGAGCACACTAAGTTTAAAACTGAGGATGTCTCCTACGGTGGGGGTTTATAAGCGGAGGAGGCGGTGCTGCAAACTTGTAGTACCTAGTGTGACCTCCGGAGGGCAGCGCCCTAAACCCCATTGTCTGGGTCTCCCATTATGATGATCAGAAAAAAAGTTTTTAAAAGAATATATATGCATTTTTCAGACTATAAGAACACTTTCTTTCCCCCAAAATATTTGGAGAATACTGGGGTTTGCATCTTATAGTCCAGATGTAAATGATTGTGGAGGGCTGGAGGAGCGGGACACAGGATTTGGTGTGCACGTTTGCCCAATGTTAAAGAAATTGAATATTCACTGGTCCTCAAGTACTGAAGCTGTCACTGAGAGGTGGCTGAGATTATGAGCCTGTGGAACAGTAAATATTAATTCTCTTTAATAGCGGACACACATGATCGCCTAGCTGCTGCAGTAACCTGGCACTGGGGCCATCATGTGTGTCCGCTATTAAAGAGAATGAATATTCACTGTTCCACAGGCTCATAATCCCAGCCACCTCTCGGTGACAGCTTCAGTACTGAGAGGTGGATAGGATTATGGGCATGAGGACCAGTGAATATTCAACTTCTTTAATAGCGGACACACTGTTGGCTGCAGTGCTAGCTTACTTCAACAGCTAGGCAACCAAGTTTGTCAGCGATTAAAGAGAATCAATATTCACTGCCCCCCACGCCTATAATCCCGGGCATGGGAAACACTGTATATTTCGACAATTGATGGTGTAATTGGGAGAACATGGCAGTGAGGTCATGCGCTGCCCGTCGCTTACACGCTGAAGACAGTTGTTGGCATCAGGAGAGGACGCCCCACGGCGATGATACATTGTACTTACTGCTTTTCTGCAGAGATCACTTTCCTGCAGGGATACAATGTGTGTAAGTGATGACAGCCGGGTCTGCAGGAGCGACATAGAAGTCTGCAGAGCATCTCTCTCTTTCTCCAGAACCTGAGAAGATCCATGAAGAGCAGATGTAACAAGAGCTGCGCGGTCGGACATACACCCAGCAATCACACGACTGTCACCTGTATAGTATTCTTCAGTTCTGTCTTCTCCCTCTTTTCCTCCTCAGCCTGTCGATTGTCCGGTACGAGCTCCCCGATGTACGTCCTCAGCTGCAGCACTAAGGCGTTCTGTGACTCCAGCTCTAGATGGGACTGACTATAAACGACAGGACAACGGCACTAATGACAGATGTGGCGCACTGCTGCACTGTATAACATGTACCAATCTCAACACTGAATTCCCAATACTCGCTTCAATGCTGATCAGTTGGTGCGAATAAATGCAGAGACCACAGATCATTATCATGTTCGAGGGTAAGCGATGGGCGAGTAAATGTGCACCGACACGGATGCTGAGTGTATAGGTGAAAATGCTCTTTAAAAGGGGATTTTCTGGGATTTTGATATTATGACTTATCCTTAGAAAAGATCATTAGTATCAATCACATTTTACCAGGTCATGTAGAATCTGGAAAAAAACACAGTGCATTGTGCAGTAACACTACAACCCTGAAAACGATTCCTGTGCACTAGTGAATAAGGAGCTGAGCAGCAGTACTTGAGAACGGCCACTACACAATGAATGGCGCTGTGTTTCTTTAAATTGAGGTACCATTGTCGGTCACCTAAGTCATGGAAAACCTCTTTAGGTATACGGTAATTATGATATTATAGCAAACTTGCTGTGTGATAGGCATCAGAGTTACATCTTTAGGAGTCTAAGGGTGCAGACCCAAACACAGAACACTGACTGCAGATCAGTGGCGGACCTTCAGCCCGGTGGGCCCTGGTGCAGCTGTAGGTGAGGAGGGAGGGGGGGGGGTGCTAGCAGCTCAAGGGGTGTTTGCGTGCAGCTCCTGCCTGAGCCGAGCATTGCAGGTCTGGGAGCTGCAGAGGAGAGGAGGGGCAGGCACAGCCAAGGGAAGCAGGAGGCTTCCCTCAGTTAACCTCCTCTCCTCTGACACAGGGTCACGGGGGGTCCCCCAACAGGTGCTTGAGGGGCCCCCTACTCGGTCGGGGCCCTGGTGCAGCTGAACCACGGTAGGTCCGCCCCTGCTGCAGATCTCCGAGGTAGTTTTGATAACAATGTTGAAAAGTTCAGGCGATAGGAGTATGGGTGTGTGCTCATGATAAGTGAATGCAGCGGTTTGGATGCATCGTCTTACCACTGCGACCAAAACGCTAAGTTGTACAGTAGCAGCATAGTGGATGAGATTTACAGAAATCCATTCCTCACTTTCCTCACTATGCTTCTCCCATCCGCAGCGTTATTTTAGCTGTGGTGTGGGTTGCCAGCAGTCCGCTCCTCCTCCGCATGTTCATTTCATGCTGCGGAGTCTGAAGCTGCTGCCATTGACTAAACGCAGGGAGAAGCCGCCCTGCACCCGCCACAGATGGTGAGTACAGGGAGGCTGCGGTCTCCGAGGCCCCTAATTTTACCCCCAAAAACAGGTAAAACTTATTGACTCGAGTATAGGCCTAGGGTGGGAAGTGCCTTAGGTCCCCATCCTGGTATATCTGTTCCCATCTTAGTAAATAGCCCCCCCCAATCATGGTACATAGCCCCCATCACTGTTTATAGCCTCTCATCCTGGTATATAGCCCCCGGTTACGGTATATAGCCCCCATTCTGTTATATTGTCACTGTATATAGCCTATCATCCCTGTATATGGGCCCCATCAGAGTATATAGCCCCTCATCATTGTATATAGCCACTTCATCATGGTACATGCCCCCCCATCATTGTATATAGGCCCCCATGCTGGCACATGACCCCCATCAACGTATATAGCCCCCCCATGCTGGCACATGCACCCAACCTTTGGGTATAACCTCCCATGCCCCCCATTATTATTATATATAGCACCTCATGCACCCCATCATTATATATAGCCCCCCATTCTGGCATATGCCCCCCTTCAATGTATATAGCCCCCACCATGCTGGCACATGCCCCCCACCTTTGGGCATAACCCCCCATCCTGGCACATTCCCCCCTTCAATGTATATAGCTGCCTCAAGGCCCCCAACATTGTATATAGCCCCCACATCATAGTATCTGGCCCCCATGCTGTGGCACACATTAAAACAACAAACCATGTATACACTAGCTTTCTGGCGAATCCCTGCAGGCACCACCGCGTCTTCCTGCTTATTCCGGCATCACGTGACCGGCGCAGAAGTGACATCATCGCTGCATCGGTCACATGATGCCGGCATAAGCAGGAAGATCGAAGGACGTGGCGGTGCCTGCAGGGATTCACCAGAAAGGGGATGTATAAAATGGTTTGTTGTTTTAATGTGTGCCCCAGCATGGGGGCCAGATACTATGATGGGGGAGGGCTGAACGAATACACTTGGTGTAGTGCAATATGCACCGCTTTCCCTGCCCCTGAAAGGGGGATGCAGTGCATAATCATTACACTAATGAGCGGCCCCATGTGACCAAGGAGGTGTGGGGCGGGTGAGTAAGCTTGCATCCCTGCACGGGGAGCTCAGTGCGACAGTGTGCACAGGCCTTTACATTTCATCTTACGATGGCACCATGCTTTCTAATGATTGACCCTCACCACCCAACTAACGCCATTGAAGCACCGGTCCAGCCTCTAAAGACGCTGTACGCAGATACATGGTGTCAATACAGATGCCAAATCTGCTTCTGTAGAGACATGGCATCAGTTTGGGCAGCGGTTTCGCTGAGTTTTGTGCAGGACGTCTGCCTTATACATCACACGTTTTATAAAACTGGAGTTTTGTGCGTGAATCATCAGTCAATGAACTCGTGTGCTGTAATCTGATACCTCAGTCACCTCTCATGGACCATTACCAGATGTGGCAGGTTGTGTGTTGTACCTCAGCTCGGCCTCCGCAGCCGCTCTCTTCTCATTGACCACACGAAGTTCTTCTCTCAGACGCGTCACTTCCGTTATTTTCCCTTCCTGTTCTTCTTTGACCTGCGATTCCAGGGCGGACACTTGGAGCGTCAGCTTGTCAGACTCCATCTTGTAACTCTCTGCCATCGCCTGCAGCTGAGAATGGGAGATCACATACACATTGCACTTTAGGCTGCTTCACAGTACAAATGTGGTTTTCAGCTGGAGGGATTTATGGGAAAAATAAAAGATGGGTTTAGAAAAACAAATCTCATCTTTCATCCTTTACTGCTACAGTGTGGTCCTGCGTCAATCACTCACCCGCTGCAGCTAATCATTGGCCGCATGTGCAAGACATGACCACTGAGGCTGGCGATTGGCAATACATTACTCATGATCGCAAGATGTTACAGAATACCATTAAGTGGAGATCTGTGGAACATGATGTGTGTATATTAAATTACATATATGTATATAATAATTTAATTTCCTCCATTTCATGCTTTTGGTTTAAATTCTGGAAAACGACATGATAGTCGCCTGCACTTAGTAAAAGTGGCATAAGGCCTCATTTATGCAGCCAAATTTTAGCAGAAGCCTTGGCCCAGCGGCAGCTCTTATAATCTGCGACAAGGATTCCGTCCTCATCACTTGCCTCCAGCATCTTCTGCATTTCTGCCTCTTTCTCCTTCTGCCTTTTCCTCTCCTCTTCTTGTCTCAATTTCCCTTCCGCCTGCTCAGCTTCTCTACAGGCCAGCTTCAAAGCCTCCATCTTTTGTGCCATCCTCAGCATTTCCTCCTCTTTTTCTTGAGCAATGGCCACCTCCTTCTCTAGCTTCTTGATTTCTTTCATCTGATGAGCAATAATTTCCAAAGCCTTGGACTCGGACGGCGGAGAATCAGACCGGTGACGATCCAGAGACCTGTGGGGGAAGGAAGTGGTTGTAAGAGGGGAAACCCACTGACGTAAAGGCTTTATTTGTTCAGACATAGGGATGGGGAGGGAGGGTGTAGCTTCGGCAGGGCCAGGACAACCTATAATTATAATATATATATATATATATCCCTGGCCCCGCCAAGGCTAATGACCTCTGACTGGCGGACAGGCTGGGTATCAGATCCACATCGATCTCTTCAGAATAACCTTGTGTGTGTCTGTGTGTCTCCTGTATGCTCAGAAGTAGCAACACAGTGCATATTATGTACCAATACAGATCAGTGTAGCTGTGAATTCAAATCTGAGAGAAGATAAAATACTTACTAAAAAGCAGCAGCACAATCTGTTTGCTTCTCCACCCTCCTCCCCTCTCCATAGACTTCAATAGGCAGCTGTAATCTGATCTCTCAGTGAGCTGGCTGCTTGTCTTGCTTTGACAAACACAGATTTGAGCTGTGGTATTTTTTTTTATGTTCATCCACACAATCATGCAAAATTGAAGTCTCAACGTTTTATGAACAATTGGTCACGCAAGAGCTTCATCCAAAATGTTATTTTCTCTGACTGTCCCTGGGACTTAAACTGACAACCTCTCACATTGCAGGCAGCAGCTAAAACACTGAGCCACAGGCTCTGGTTGTGGTCTGTTTTTTTAATGGAGGCAGATAAGGGAAGAAGTGTCTCATGAGTGGAGTAAGAAGGATGTTTCTTTAAGAAGATACATCACAAAGTTTTATTTTTCTGTACTATTGATTTATGCAGTTTGTTGAAACCACAATGATCTTTAATGGATTACGAGATAGACAAAGACAAAAGAAAAAAAAAAAGAAAAAAAAAAAAAAAAGACCTCAGCACCTCCACTCCAAGGATCATCATTAAAAAAGGACTTTAATTCAAAATCATGATAAAAACCCAAAAAGTCCTCTCTGTATTCTCACGAAAAAAAGAGGGGGGGGGGGGGGGACAAGAGGCGCAATAGTGCCCTTATCACTAGACACTAATTTGTGCAATGGTGAGAAAGAGTAATCCACTCACCTATTCCAGTTGTGAGACCCACAACTGGTTTGTAGACCTGTTTGGATAAATATCCTGATGGCTGCTGCTGGACCTCCACCGGTCTCACACGCGTGGAGACGAAATCAGATGCTTAGGGAAGAAAGGTGTGCCACAGTCCGCGCTGCCAGAGTAACTCACATCAAAGAAAACGAGTAGACGATGTCCAATTCAATCCTTTTTTATTCTCCTATGCGTTTCGGTGCTCTCCTGGCACCTTCATCAGATCCCTGATGAAGGTGCCAGGAGGGCACCGGAACGCGTAGGAGAATAAAGAAGGATTGAATTGGACATGGTCTACTCGTTTTCTTTGATGTGAGTTACTCTGGCAGCGCGGACTGTGGCACACCTTTCTTCCCTAAGTCTCTGTATTCTCATGCACACCCCACGTGTACAGAGACTACTGCATCACATCTATAAGGCTTGATGTATTGGTGCATTAGTAGATTATGGTCTGTTTTTATGATGCGATTGGCAAAATGTTAACTGGTAACTAACAGTGGGCCGCTGCAGGGTCCTTCATAGGTCCAGACTGACTGAACCTGAACCCCCCCAAGTCCCCAATGGTGTAACCAGGAAACCAGACACAGAGCGATGAGGGTGAGATTAATTCACAATGCGAAAAAATAACCCCAACAACTCTGGGCTGTAAAATTTGGCTACTATACACCCCCCACACTTGTTCTTTTAGGCCCTGTGCCAATGCTGCGTATTTGGTGCAGAAAAATCTGATTGTATACCCTGAGGCCAGCAAAGTCTATGAGAGTTCAGAAGTCTGTGCCAACACTGTGTATTTGGTGCAGATTCTGGATGTAGAAAAATCTACTGCATGTCAATTATTGATCCATTTACAGCGGTTTTGAGTCCTACAGTCATTGACTTCTTCATGGAGAAAAAAAAAGCACCTAATACTCAAGAGTTTTGTGTGGGTTCTTTTCTGAAAGAAGATGCAAACATTTCTGAAACCAAATTGCAGATTTTTCTGCAGCGTGGGCAGAAGGCCTTATGGTGTCTAGTTATTAGCGTACCTGGCCCTTGCCGGGTCTCCTTTTTCTTGCTTCCTTTTCAGCAGCTCATTTTCCTGCTTCAGCTTTTTCAGCTCATTTGTGAGTTCTGCCAACACCTCGGGTTCGGCAGATGGCGGTGGAGGAGCAGGCGCAGAGGCTGGAGGAGCAGACTGCTGGCGAGGGGTTTCGAAGTGAGAAGGTGGGATCAGTCCGGTGACACCTGTGCAGGAGAAGAGGATAAAAGAGACAGTGCACTAGTGAATACTGACAGATGGTGAATGGCGGAGACAATTCCTGCGCATGCACCAATGTGTCTAGTTACTGTTCAGAAGTGAAGGCAGCCAGGGACTGCTAGGAAAGCAGTGATAAAACCTGATCACACATCGTATGGATTCAGAGAATGCCTGCCTATGGAGCTGGAGCACCCAGTAAGCTCGTCCACAACACAGACATCCTGTTCATTTCAAGAAAAGCTTTACGTAATGCTTCATTCCTCCAACAGTGGCGCTACAGGGAAAGTGAACACTTCTTACCGGACTACCACCCAGCTGATTGCTCCCATCCGAGCACTTCATCTAGCAAGGGACTGTTCAAAGCAGCACTCCAGGGTTTTTATATTGCACTAGTGGAGTGCCGCTTTAAATCTATGTCCCCTGTCCAGAGTCTGATACTCACCTGCCGCCATCTTCATCTGTTTCCAGCATCGCTCCGGTCAATCCCCTGTGATTTGTGACCGGCAGGCAGATCCAGTGTTCACTGAGCGAACCGGAGATCACAACTCAATACAAGTCATAGATTGTAGCTTGCAAGCAGGGATCTCACTCCTCATGGTTTTTTATTATTTTTTTTTATGTATTGTTTCAAATTGTCCACATATGTCCCCTCTGAATTGTAAAGTGCTGCGGAATAGGTTGATGCTATATACATAAAATTATTAATTTATTATTATGTCTGGGAGAGCCTCGTTCTGGCTCTCAGAGACTTGCATTGACAGCTTGTGACATAACTTCTAGCTTTATCCAGTCAGAGGTTACAGACACAAGATGGAGCTGCAGGACTAGCGCAAGGCTGAAAAAAGGTGAAGACACCAGAAGGTGAATATATGAGAGGGGCTTAGATGTAAAGCAAAATGCTGGTATGGTGCATTAAAGGGGTAATCCGGCTGAGCTCACTGCCATATTGGGCAGTGAGGGAGGCCTGAAACAATACATATCATAGATATCAGCCAGGTGCACGATACTGTCTACAAGCTCATGCACATTCCAGTAAATGTGGACATGACACCACCCGTCCTGCTCATCTCTGGATATATAACTGAGCAAACCAGGATTATCCCCTGCAATACCTGCACCTTCCTCCTCCGGTACGGTAAAATTACAACATGGGAACAAGCGTGGGGTGTACAGGATTCTAGATTCGTTACACTTGGCCACCACATTTCATGTGTCTCCACTTCTGCTAGAAATCTCGGGGGCGAGATTTTTCCAATCTGGATCCGGGACTCTCCAGGCCCCGTTACATGATGCATGTCTCAGCTATCCCACAATGATCGGGATCGTGGACATCGCTATCTGATCGCTGGGTGAGCTGTCACACAGGCAGACTCATTAACGATCAGGGCAGCAAGAACACTGGTAACCAGGGTAAACAGCGGGCCTTTAATCAGGGTCAGACATGAGACAAAGACTCTGATGAATCTTACTGGTCCCCTGGGTGTCAGGAATGCAGATGGTGGATTTAGGCTTCTCTTCTCCATCACGATCCAGGACACTGCAGGACTGAAGAACACAAGTGTTACCTCTGTGGCCAGCTTCACACTGCGGAACGATCCGGTCCGGGCTGTCCGGGAGGACCCTGACAGCCACGGACCGGATCAGCACACAGGACTGGGGGGCTATTATGCCCTTGATCCGCTGTGCAGCCGCACGCAGTTCCCACTGCTGATAAGTCAGGACCGCGGGCGCCACGGTCCTGACCTGTCAGCGGCTGCAGCTGCGTGCGCTGCACACTGGACAGAGGGCATAATAGCCCCCCCAGTCCTGTGTGCTGATCCGGTCCGTGGCTGTCAGGGTCCTCCCGGACAGCCCCGGACCGGATCGTACCGCAGTGTGAAGCCGGCCTGTGTACACACATCTGCATCACAACCACCATACACTAAGCCACACATCATGGTCGATGCCCCCATCCATCGTACCTACAGCCCCCACACCTAATGTGCTCCATCCATCGTACCTACAGCCCCCACACCTAATGTGCTCCCATCCACCTTTACTACATCCCTTCAGTCCCTATCCCCCTATTGTACACTTTGTGTATTTAGTCCTGACAATAAAGCTGCTTTGAATTTGACAATTTATGAAACAGGACAATCCCTTTAAGCATTTCAATGCCCGGTTATACAGTGACAGGGGATAACTACCACAGGTGCAGGAGTTGCAATCGCACCAGGGCCCTGCAGCCCAGGGGGCCCCAAAAGTCCCTCTGCCCTATAGAAAAAGACTAATACTATACTATTAAAGATTTGCAATAATGGGGGCCCCATTGGAGCCGGCACATCGGGGCCCCTGAGCGCCACGTTACGTCACTGTCCAGTGGTAGAACCTGAAGCTTATGGGCCCCCAATTATTGTAAATCTTTAATAGCATTAGTCTTTTTCTATAGGACAAGGGGACATTTGGGGCCCCCCAGGCTCCAGGGCCGGGTGTGACTGCAGCCCCTGCACCTGTGGTAGTCACATCCTTCAGATTAGGCTAAGAAGTGTCCATTGCACCTCCCAGTCCCCCAATATTGCACTGAGGCATGCTGGGAGTTGTAGTTCCCCAGCAGCTGGGCTCTCGTCATTACCTGCTCCACTCTTATCCCCTCTCACTCCCTCCAGGCGGGCTGTGGACCCGGGCAAACCACAACTGAATCAGCCGCCATGACTTTCTCGTAGTTTTCCCCTCCCCTTAGCAACCAAACTGCCCGCATAGCAACGACACAAGCTATTTGTCAGCCAACGTGTTCATTAAGCAATAAAGTTTATTCAAAAGAACGAGTCAGCAGTCATATAGAAAGAGTGGGCGGGGTTAAAATGCGTCAGCCAATGAGGATGCCAGATGAAAGGCGTGAATGATAGGACCAATCACTAAAGAGGTGGGCGCGGTTTTCTGAGCGAGGCAGAAAGCGTTCAGCCAATGGGTGTCGAGGGGCGTGACACACGCTGGAAAAACGCGCCAGATTTCAAAGGCGCGCTTCCTTCCTCCGACTTTCCCGCGTTTATTCCCGGCGCTGGTGAGCAGCGGCGGCGGGGACGGTTCTCCGTGAGCTCCGTGACGTCACAGCCTGGGCTTCCCCCTCCCCCGCTGCTGGGCACAATCTGAGGAGCTGGACTCCTGGACAGGCAGGTTATAGGTAGAGCAGTGACGTCAGCACAGGTGGAAGCCACGCCCATTCTTTATTTTTTTGGGGGGTCCTTTTAAAGGGACAGTGCAGTTTTAAAGGGTTGGTTATGATCTTGGGGGTGTCAGGTTAAAGGTCATCGCTATAGACAGTTAGCCGGTGTCCTCCGCCATGGTGGGGTCAGATGTGTCGCTGGTGCAGCCGTGTTTCCAGCTGCTTCGTATGGGCTCTGACCATGGAGCGGCCCCGTCCTCCCAGGACCTGTACACCTTCCTGCCGGACTCGTCCCGCTGCATCTACCGGCTCGGGGCCCGGCCGGACCTGTGCGACGTCCCTCTGCCCGGGAGGCCCTGCGTCCACGCGGAGATCCACGCCGAGCGCGAAGCAGAGCGGAGACTGGCGGGTGAAGCTGGAGAGCAGCTCCCACTGCGGTGATTATCTGTGTCCGTCTGTCCTCTCCTCTTCTCTTTTAGGATTTGTCTGTGGTGATGGAGCCGAGCTCACGCGTTTCGAGACGAACGATCCTCAACCATTGGGAGACACCTGACACCGAGATCCCCCCACCACCCCCACCATCAGGTCCTGCTGGAGCCTCAGGACACCCGGTCTGCCATAGATATGGCCGCTTGTGGTAAACCATATGTGCCGTGGGGTGGAGATGGGACAATCGATCCTCCTGGACGGGAACTGTCTCGGCCTCCTGTCATTGGTCGGCTCTTCTTTCAAGTAGGCATCACATGCACATCACTCCGCAACGATGATGTCATAGCAATCCAGCCAATAGGAGGAGCCACCAATGCCAGGAAGTAGGGGTTGGGTTTCAGGATCCCACAGATCACTGACCTGGGCCCTGTGCAGGATTTGTACTGTATTTCATGGTCCCTGTACAGACTACAGATCTCCTGACCTGAATGTACACATATATATGAGGCTCAGGTGATGAGACCCACAGTCTGGGCACTGAGGTCTGGATACGGGTCATGAAATACGTCCCTCCAAACCCGGCCCATGGTATATACGGGATGGGAAGGCTGCAGGTCTGAACATGAAATCTCATCAGGTTCAATTGGAATGTGGCTCTACAGAACCTATATCCCGCCAGATCCGGGTTTTTAGACTGAGCATGCCCAGAACCCAATTGTAAATGACACATCGCCTACTGGATCCAGCTAAAACAGTTACACAACCTGATCCAACCGGTATATCGCTGATCCATGAGACCGATCAGTAATAATACTGGTGCAGGTGCAACCAGTTGAATCGTGATACACAATGTCTGTAGCGCTCCTGTATATGAACAGCCCTTTACAGGGTTCTTCCCCTCTTCCGAGATGAATATTATCTGATAGTTCTTGTAAATACAACAAATTTTGCAATTCACTGTTTATTAAGATTTTCATCTGTTCTTGAGATATTAACACCTTTATTTTGTTTGCAGCTCATTACTCAGGAGACCGACCACCGCTGCTAGACCTTAGAACACACATTGTGCTTACAAGCTCTTTTCTGTTGAGCTTGTAAGTACTGCGTTGAAGCCAGCAGTGGTCGGTTTCCTAAGTGACAAACTATAAACAAAAGAAAAACTGTTAATATCTAGTGATGATTGAGTACTACAATGCTTGGGTGCTTGGTACTTGTAACGAGCAGTTGATGCTTGGATGGGCGCGACTTGAGTACCTGAGTATAATGAGAGTCAACAGCGAACTAGAGCATTTTCCGGAAGGTTTCCATAAAAATGTTCAAGTTGCCCATTGACTTCCATTATATTCAGGTACTTGAGTTGCGTCCAACCTGCTTGTTACGAGCACCTGAACATGGTGGTGGTCAATCATTATTGATATCTCAAAGTTGTAATAACTGGTAAAATCTCTATTTGATTATATCCATCCATGAAGATGGGAATAATTATTTTAAAGGGTGGAAGAAAACAAACACTTCATATCACCCTGAAAACACCATCCCCACCGTCACTCATGGTGGTGGCAGCATCATGCTGTGGGGAGGCTTTTCTTCAGCAGGGGCAGGGAAGCTGGTCAGAGGGGATGGGAAGAAGGAAGAACAGTTGCGTTCCCTATAGATGTTTAGAAGCTCTGATATCCAAAGGAGTCCCGAGTTATGGTTTCCCAGCCCTGCACAGGCCAGACGTTGTATATTGATGTCGGCTTTTCTATTTTCATCCCAGGTATTTACATCAATGAGGTTCAGCTCCAGTGTCGTCAGAGGATCGAGCTGTCAGACGGTGACCTTCTCCGCTTCCAAGAGGGTCCACCTTCGCCGTCATCTCCTTCTGCATCCCCTGACACGTACTTCTTGTTCCAGCGGGTTCGCGTGCGTCCTTTGGACTTCTGCGCCATCACATCCCCACGTGCCCCAGCCACCACTTCCACTGGCTTTACCCCAGTACTGGGAACACGCCGGCTCGGAGGGGAACGCGGTGCCACTCCTCACTACACGACCGGAGCCACAGTCATCCTCAACTCCATTGGTAGCATCAGCAAAATGAAGCGGGAGAGGATGCACAATGGCGGACGAATCGGAGGGACAGTAGAACTGGCCAAGCCGCCGGCCCCAGATTTACCGCTGCCGTCTCGTACGGGTCTGGAGAGGAGGAGCAGTCGCAGGAAAGCGCAGCACAAGGTCCTCTGTGAACTGGAAGAAGAGGAGGAGGAACAGCAGGAGGAAGATGAAGATGAAAAGAGGAAAAAAAAAAGAGGGAGGTGGGAGGAAGACGAGAGAATGACAGCACAACAGGCAGAAATGGGAAGGTAAGGAGACTGGTTTTAAGGTAAAGTTCATTCTTTCTCCATGGTAAAAAGGTTTCATGGATGTAGTTTAAAAGCTCACCCTCCCCACGTCTGGTGATAAGTTTCCATTGTTGCTCTCAGTGTCTGTTGATGTCTGCAGCGTTGACGTCACGTCAACAGCCACTGAAGCCAATCTGTGAGTTCAGCGGCTCCACTCAAGTTCAAAGCACAAGCTGCACAAAGCCGCTGAGCTCACAGATTGTCTGCAGTGCTGTGGATGTGACTTCACCGCTGAAGAAGATAATGGGCAAAGTTCATAGTGTTTTGCATTTAGCCCAGAAAGGTCTACTTTGGTTTCGTCTGACCAAATCACTGTCTTCCACATGGCACATAGTGGACACAGCGAGCAGTGGAAGAAGGTTCTCTGGTCAGATGGGACCAAATTGAAATTTTTGGGACAAAATACTGGAAAACTAAAGGTGCCGTTACACCTTGCGACACCGCCGGAGATGTTGGCGGTGACGGGTGGGAGCGCGCACGTTTTTGGCGCCCCGCCACTGTCTCCGCCCCCGGTTTACACGGGGAGACACCTCCTGCGATGCCACGGCGAGCTGAGTTCCTCTTAGCTAAGGGTTTATAGCTTGTCATAAAAATTCCTGACTGGGGGAAGCAAAGCGGAGATCTATGTGTCTCCTTTGCGAATGAACAAGGGGTGGAGAAGTAAGCCATCTCTGGCTGTCTTTTCAAACATTTTAAAACAATAACAAGAATTCATGTTTTCCTGACAGTATGTATGACATACTTACCTTGTCCCGTTCGTCATCAATGTCCACTGTCTGGGTATCCTGCTATCCTCTGATAGGCCAGAACAAGTTCCGGTAGCCATATTTGCACACCCAAGTGATGAGTGTATAAATATGGCATCCACTGGCAGTATGGGACCACTAGCGCTACTGCCGACAGCGACGCCACCCTGAACCTCCCCACCACCTTCAAGAACCCTGTGGCAGCTATCTGCCCTCACCCACTGCTAGCTGACCTACAGGACCTGTGATGATGTCATGGGCGGAGTCAGGTGCACGTAACAGATCAGATGACTGTGACATCACGAGTCCTTTAACCTACACAGAAGGCGGCCCTCAGCTGACATGGAGTGGGGGTGCACAGAGAGTCGTTCCCCGGTCTCTGCATGCTGCCCTCGGCTCCCCCGGTCTCTGCACGCCGCAATCACAGCACTTCCTGCCCGGCGTGTGCGGCAGGGGGCACTGTGCTGAGAGGCTGCGGACATGACTGTATACACAGGGCTGCCGGGGGCCCAGCTCTCAGCTCTATGCTGCTCACATGCTGTGGTTGATTTCTAAGTAACCTGTGATCCTCCCTGCTGCTGTACTGTATGTGCGAGACACAGCACTGACAGGGAGGCTTCCTGCAGCGTAATGCGGCCAATGATCTCTTTGAATTCAAGTCTGCTGTTCTGTGAGCGCGGACAAGGGGGAGAGAGACAGTCGCCCCCAGCGCCACAGAGCCCGCCCTCATTGTGTGGTCACCCCCTCCCAAATGCTATAGCATCAGGCTCCCATCTAGTATCACAAAAAATACATTTAAGTTTGGATGCAATATTATTATTATTTATTTATAGAGCACCATTAAATGCATAGTGCTGTACATGAGAAAGGGCCACATACAAACAAGTTAAAAATACAATGAACAAACTAACAGCAACAGACTGATACAGAGAAGAGAGAGGACCCTGCCCTTGTGGGCTTACATGCTACAGGGCAATGGGGAGAGACAATAGGTTGGGCCGGGTCCAGTGGCGGTGGAGCCCCGGGTCCGATAGCGGTGGAGCGCGCGGGTCCAGTGGTGGTGAGGTGGCACCCTGGTCATTGTAGACAGTACGCTGTTCTGAAGAGATGGGTTTTCAGGTTCTGCTTGAAGGTTCTGGGTGTAGGGGACAGTCGGACGTAACGGGGTGCAGAATTCCAGAGAATGGGGGAGGCTCAGGTGAAGTCTTGCAGGCGGTTAGATGAGGAACGCACAAGTGTGGAGGAAAGAAGGAGGTCTTGCGAAGATCGAAGATTATGAGTTAGATGATATTGGGAGATTACTTCAGAGATATATGTGGGGACAGATTGTGGACGGCTTTGTAAGTCAATGTTAGTAGTTTGAATTGGATACGCTGGTGAATTGGGAGCCAGTGGAGGAATTTGCAAAGGGAAGAAGTGGAGGAATAGTGAGGAGAGAGGTGGATTAGTCGGGCAGCAGAGTTAAGGACAGATTGAAGTGGTGCAAGAGTGTTATCAGGGAGGCCACAGAGGAGGAGGTTACAGTAGTCAGGACGGGAGATGATGAGGTCATGCACTAGTAGTTTAGTAGATTGAGGGTTGAGGAAGGGACGGATTCTGGAAATATTTTTGAGTTGGAGGTGGCAGGAGGTGGTAAGGGCTTGAATGTGTGGTCTGAAGGGCAAGGCAGAGTCAAGGATTACTCTGAGGCAGCGGACTTCAGGTACAGGGCAAAGTGTGATATCATTTATTTTGATAGATGGATAGATCAGGTAAGGGAGGTGTGCGAGATGGAGGAAAGATGATGAGTTCAGTTTTGTCTATGAAAAAAATGTGGATAAGTTTACAGGGTATGAATACATTTCAAAGGCACAGTACAGTGTTTGTAATCTCCAACCACGGAGACACATGACTGCATAAGAGTTTCATGGATAAAACGGTATAACATATATTGTAGTATAAATTCTAGTTCTTGCAATGTTTCTTAATCATGCGTGTCGCCTTTAGCCCATCTCCCTGCAAAGCTGTATTGGTAGATATATGTCCACACCGCTGTAGTCCGTCACTGTCCCTCAGTCTTGTTTTTGAGGTCTTTCTTGATTCCATTTTGCAGGAAGCCTCGTGGTCGTCCAAGAAAGAACCCGGCTCCCCCGACGGTGGTGTCCCAGACGGTCTCCAGTGCTGAACCTTGCGCCTGGCGATCGTGCCGCCTCCCTCAGGAAGACACAGTGAGCTGGGTGCAGTGCGACCGCTGCGACTCCTGGTACCACGTCTTGTGCATCGGCCGCAGCCTGACCTCCCTGCAAGACACAGACTTCCACTGTGGCTGCACGTGACCTGTCAACACTTTTTTTTCCTCCTTTTATCTCTCCTTTTAACCATCTATCCATTCTTTTACCACTTTTTTTATGTATCCCAAGAGCTGCGGCCCCTTCTCCTCTTTCCCCCTCCCTCGGCTGTAGCAGATTGCACACTACACCTGGTTTTGTGCATCGTTCAAGGCATTATTTTATCAGATCTGTATAATAGAGACCGTATTGTACCCCACTCCCTTCATTATTTAACCCGTATTCCTGGTCTGAATCCAGGCTTTTATTTTATTTTTTAGCTACAAATGACCATAATGAACCAACAAAGCTTCTGATGGCGGACAGATCTGAAACAGAGACTTGTTAGAGATGATTTCCTGCTTTGCTAAACTATCCCAGATTGAGACGGGCAGAAAGAAAAAAATATTATATATTTTACCATTCATTTAAAGGGGTTGTCTGGGCTTTTTGCAGATTGCTGACAGTTTGTAATTTACACCCTGTTAACATTTTGCCTTGTTACCTAGATATCACTGTTTTGCATCTGGAGAAGACCAACCAGGGGGCATGTTTGTTTTGGAGCTTGTGTATCAATGCAAGATTGGTCGTTTACGGCGAGCCTCCTACAAACGCACCTCTGACTCCTACAGCCCCCCCAGCCTCAGCGTACCTGGCCACCCCCAAACTCATACAAGCCCTCCCCAGTCCCAAGCATAGCCACCACCCCCCTCCCCAGTCCAAGCATGACCACCCACGCCCATTGCACACAGCAATCCACAGTTGTGTGAAGGAGATGACCGCTGAGTGCTCTGAGCTGTGGTTTTGGTACACTGTATCAGATGAGGAGATAAGCTGTGTATGCAGTGCGGTGTGCGCTCACCTCCTCCACTGTGGCCGTGCTGTCAGTGGAGCGTCTTCCTCCATGCTGTAGCCGCCCGCTCTGAGCCAGTGGAGCGATCCTCCTCCTCTCTGTATCTCCTGAAACGCAGAGCGGGCGGCTGCGGGAGAGAGGAGGATCGACTCCACTGCCAGCGCAGCCACAGGGGAGAAGGTGAGCGCACACCGCATTGCATATAGTGCTCATCTCCTCTAATACAGTGTGCCGAATCCGCAGCTTGGTGCACTCAGCGGTCATCTCCTTCACACAGTTGCTGACTTAGTACACTGTGCCAGAGGAGGAGGTGACCGCTGGGTGAAATGGGGGTGGGTGGTCATATAGGGGACTGGGGGGGCAGCCATGCTTAGGACAGGGAGGGCCTGTAGGACTCTGAGGGAGGCTGGGCATGCTGAGACTGGGGGAGGGGGGTATGTAGAAGTTGGTGTAGATTACTAACTGTCAACATTTTGCAGCATGCATACACATATAAATTATACAAAAAGCCCGGACAACCCCTTTAAGAGATGTCTAATGTTAAAAGGAGTTTGGGCTTTGGAAAATCCCTGTGTAAAAGAATAAAAGTGCTTAATTCACCTTCCCCCCATCCCCCAGGTCCGGCACTGAGCCTCTGCTGCTGCTTATGCTGTCTATTATTGTCTGCAGCGCTCAGAGGCTCTGCTTGAGTCGACAGCTGTCAACATGATGTCAGCACTGCCATAATTCACAGACCTCAGGAGCAATGGTGGAGGGTCTGGACTGGACCTGGTGATGAGGAGTAAGGTGAAGCTTCTTTTCTTTTTTTCTGTTCTCCCAGCTGTAGCTGGGGGACAGGGGCTTTCTACATCCCGAAACTTTTGATACCCCTGTGCAATGGTTTGTACAGGACTGGACACAAGGGGGCGCTGAATATAACAGTAGGCAGAGGTAAAATGACTGTCCTCTGCCCGCCCACAGACCTCAATCCATTCACGTGAAAGCTTTAATCAGGGTCTTATCCATGAGCGTGGTGGAGTAGGACGTTAAATTTATCGAATATGTGCGCTCAGTCTTTTAGCTTAGTTTTCAGAGCAGAAAAGTTTTTGAGAAAGTTTTGTCAAGTTTCCTCCTGAAAACCTCTGAGTGCACCTTGTCCTCCGCCCCTCGTCCCCCTCCCTGCACCCTGTAATATGGACTTGAATTAAAGACTCGTTGCATCAGAACTGGTGAAATTTCTTCTTGCTAAAATAGGGAATTGTTTTTCCACTACAATTGACCCCAAAGGTGACCCTGCCCTAAAAGTGGCATAAAAGCTGCAAAATTTGTACAAATGAGACACGTGCCCAAATTTGCCACTTCCAAGAGTTGTACATTTTAATTATTAGATCTTAGAATAAAAATTATATCTCTACCTCTTCAATGGGGACACAGGATACCTTGGTCCCCCAATGAAGGCTCAGAAAAAGAGATTTTACGGTGAGTACACACAAATCCTCTTTGCCACAATTGGATGAGTTAAAAAAATAATGTTCCTGTGCTGAGATATTCTTATAAATGTGCCCCTGTGTAATAGATGTGTCCGACCATGCAGGAACAGGTGGGATCTAGCACAGCACCTAGGCAGGGGTGAGGATACAGACATTGGCCGGTGTTCTCTAAGATGCAGGGCATAGAGACCTGCCGATCGTCCACGTGCAAGTTAGTCACCGGTCCTTTAATGGCCTGTTTAGATAATGCCATCTTTTCATGGACATGGAATATCATTGTTCTCGGCAGCACATATTCTCTTTTCATAGGACGATGTTCTGCCGGCTCAAAATCATCGCACCCGACGAACAAGCATTTTGCTCATTGGTTGGAGTGATCGACAGCCTGGTGGTCCGGGAACGAGCATCACTAGGAATGCTCATTCCCTTATGCATAGGCATTTTTAATCTAGTACTATATTTTAAAAGGAGGGGGCTGATGTATACAAGGCAATGGCATAGATGAAAAGGTGGATAGCCTGGAACACTCAAACAAAAAATGGCCTAAAAAGTGTGTTACATAGGATATGGGGAAAAGGTCTACAAGAGCCGAGGAACGAGCGGATGGTGTGCTCTAACGGTAGCCATTGCTTTTTGTGGGATCCCGGGACGTGTCCAGTCCTGAACCATGTATAAAGTTCTAAATAACTGATGTTATTTTTTTAGCTTTTTATTTTAATTGCCCCTCCCCTAAGTAAGTTTTTAATGTGAAATACTTAAAATTCCCAATATAGTAATTTATCCTCTAGCCTTGGGTCCCCCAGCGTCCTGAACGGAGCAGCAATATAGAAGAAACTGCCGCATTCACTGATAGTGTGATCTTCAGTTTAATTTCAAGTTCAATGCTTCATCAAACAGGTAGGGACAGTAGGGTCACCAGTGAGGGGAGGGTGAGGACGGCAGGGCGCCGAGGGGACGGATGACTATCGTTTTGTTCAAATGAACTTAAACGCGTGCACTGGACGTCACGATTGTCGTCTGTCCCCGCGGCGCCCTGCCGTCCTCACCCTCCCTTAGTGGTGACCCTACTGTCCCTACCTGTTTGAAGCACTTTACTTGAATTAACCTGAAGATGTCACTGTCTGTAAATGTTGCCCTTTCTTCTATATTGCTGATCCGTACTGCCAGTCTGCTGGGATTTTGGATTGTTCTCCTGTGACGGCTTCAGTTCAGCTTCATGGGTTACTAGCGGTGGACGTGCTGCGTAACTCAGCGAGGTTTGTGCCAAATTCTGTTGTCCTTCCCCTAGTATTTGTGCTGAGCAGCAGAGGTGCCTGTGCTCAACCCTTCTCCTCCATTCATTGTCTATGGGACGGTCTGAGGACGCAGGGTACAGTTTTGCTTCTTCTGGCAGTCCCATAGTCAGTGAATGGAGTGGAGGTAAAGTGTGTGCTTCTGCTCCATGCAAGATGGGGTTGAACCAGGCTGGGCTCCGGAGCTCTTTTCTTGGGATAGCAAGAGGTTAGGAGGTCCCAGCAGTCAGATGTTCTTCCTGGAGCCCAGTACCTTATGCCCCATTCTTGGGACTAACCCTTTAATTGACACTGATCAGAAATTAAAGGGGTATTCCCATGTCTAAATTCCAAAATGATGAATCCCACCAGGCCGGCATCCACAATGGACATTCCCTACCATAGAGCTCACTAATAAAACTCTGACCTCCGCTAGGGTGATCTCACTCCTAAGGCGAAACAGTCAGGTGAATAAGCCCCTTGTCAGAGATTAGGGTCAGAATCTACCCCCTTCATAATGATATACTGCTAAAGTCCTTCAAGAGTTTTTGGCACATTCACGATGAATGATGATGATCCCTGACGGTTATATTTTAGACTATAATTGTGAACTTTTCTCCTTCGCCTCATTGGGGGACACAGGACCGTGGGTGTTATGCTGCTGTCCACTAGGAGGCGACACTAAGTAGAATCTGCAAAAGAGTTAAAGTGGCTCCTCCTCTGTAGCATACACCCCTGGGGCAGACACTGCCTCACCAGTTTTGCTTAGTGTCGCTCAGGAGGCAGACCTCTTTTATTGTTTTCCTTTTTAAGATAGATTTTTTTTTAGAGTTTTTTCTTTTTCTCCTTTTTTTCTACAACTCTGAAGAAAAAGAAGAGTTCTTCTCAGCTCCCCACATGGGCTCTGAGTTTAAGGAACCTTATTTTTTCCCAGCTTCGTCTTAGAACCCGGGCCGAGGTTCAGACGGGATCCTACCCCTCCCAGGCCTCGCAGCTGAGCCCTGGGTGGAGGAACGGAGGTCTAGTCTCTGTCTCCAGGATCCCATTATGGCAGCTTGCAGGCCGGTCACTCCTCTCTGGGTAGAGACACAAGACGGACGCTTGCCCTCCCCATTCTCCCCTGACGGGGACTCCGGGTAGAGGAGCCAACGACAGGTAGTCTGATTTCCCTCCCTTCCACCTCCAAGGACCCGGACACTGCGTTGCCATCAGCGGCCGCATGTCTCCGGTCTCCAGACCGACAGGACCCGGACACTGACAGTTCTCTGCGCCCGGGGACTCTCCCCGCCCCGCAGCAGCAATCTGACATTAATTTTGTCCCGGTCCGGCGGGTCCTCCGCGCCGGCCCCCCCTTCTTTTCCGGGGCCGCGTCCTAATCCAAGCCCCGGCTTTGGCCTAGCCGCGATGGTCCCCGCCTCCCTCCGCGCCTTACGTGACGCGAAACAGGCGGAGCCCGCCCAGGCCGCGTCAGAAGGGGGCGGAACGGCCTTCTCTTCGCGCTTCTCGCGCATCGCGAGAGTTTCCAGCGCGCCCCATCTTCTGGCCCGCCCCTTCCCTCCAGGTCAGGGGTCGCCATTTCCGCCCGGAATACATCATGGGCGCCGCGGCATACCGGACCCTGGAAGGGCAACAGCTGGTGGTGAGCTGCCGCCGCTACATACCCGGCCCTCGGTGGAGCACGTCTGGTGGCTAGCTGGCGCCGCTGCTTACCCGGTCCCCGGTGGAGCACTTCTTGTGGCGAGCAGGGTAAGTGCTTTTCCGCTTGCACAGCCCTGCTTGCCATGTCTATAGCAGTCTGTCATAGCGGCAGATATAGCTTAGGGGGCAGCTGTGGTTCAATATCAGTAGCCCCTAATGGCCCCAAAAGATCAGAGCCAGCCTGGCGTTTCTAGCTGGGTGCTCGGACACCTCCTCCAAGGGCCACAGGTCTCAGGGAAGCGTCATGTATAGGGATATCAAGCCTTCTCATTTAGACTGATCCCCTTCTTCCCTGTACTTCACAAGGTAGAGACAATGCAGGATATTATTCATTATGAAGATCTTTTCTGCCCCGGCAGGTTCTAGCCTCACTGCAGGTTCTAGCCTCACTGCCAGAATCGTACTCCTACCAGTACAAGATTACCATTTCTCCCCCCTCCTACTGGGCAGTTTGGGTCCATTCTACATCACAGTACAGAGACAAGACCTCTGGTCCTACAGGGTCGCCCAATGCGCGACTCACACCAGGTCCGAATCGCAACGTGGGGAACCACGGAACAGACAGCGCACCTCCTCAGGCGTCTCTACTATCGGCCTGCAGCGGAATGCAGATGTTACGACAGCTGTCTGTGGATGGATACCTGGTCTTGGTATTCCCTTGTCATACCTCTAAGCTTCTAAAAAAGGGCTAAATATTAACTAACGGGCCACTGAACATGGTGGTTATGGTGTTCTCCACAGGAGCTACCCCTTGGCTGGGTCCTTCCCTGGAGGGATATCTGGCTAGTCCTGTGTTTGAGACTCCTAACCGAGACTCCACAGACTCTATTTGCATATTAGGACAAGGGACGCAGGAAAAGCCGACTGGCTTAGACATTGCCCGTCAATTCTACATAGACTAGGGCCCCGATTTTTTTTTTTTTTCCACACTCGCCCTGCTGGACGTGTCGCACATTTGGCAGTGGTTGTTACCCTAGTCAGGCGGTGAAGAAGAAAAAGAAAAGAAAACTATTTGTACCTGATCCTCCTTGTTCAGTCCCATGTCTCACAGACTCATTCACAGAAAGAAGACGGGCATACTAAAGTTTGACAAGTCATCGCGCAATACAGGCGGTCCGTCAGATATACATGTCCCATTCACACCGAATTCCTCCCAGAGCCGACTGAAGTCCACCTTCGGGAGATAAAGGGCGACGGTACCTATGCGTACCGATTTCCCAAAACCAACAACAGGCGGGAACGCGGAGTGTTACCTCCACGTACCCCCTCCTGCTCCGAGGGACATCATTATGACGACGGTTTCTCAGCGTTCCGATCCTCAACTAAGACCTGTTTTAAAGGCTGATTCAGACAATCATCTGATACTTTCCCTCCTCTGCAGGAGAGAGTCTTCGCGAGGACGCATCACACCGTCAGTTAAGCATACAATGCAGATGACAACCGATGGAGCAGCCGTAGTGGCTTCAAGCGTCTTTAAGACTAGACAAGCAATCTAGCCACGTGTGGAACGCGTACTGCAAGATGGAGGGCGACGGTACCTGTGTGTACCGATCTCCCAACACCAACAGGCGGCAACGCGGGGTGTTACCTCCACGTTCCCCCTCCTGATTTGAGAAACATCATTTATGGCGACGGTTCCTAAGTGTTCCGATCTCCAATACAGAACTGCTTGGCCCGCAGATCCGGACAATCGTCCCCCAAGGTTCCTCTTCAATACAGAACAGCTTGATACGTGGATCCGGACAATCATCCTCCCCAGTTCCCACTGTTGGAGCTGGGTTTGCAGTACATGGCGCTATGATTTAGTAGCTCTCAGTCTCCCCATTAGCCTTCCTCAGGGCACTTGGGTTGTAGCACTTTTATATTACCGTCTTCAATATCAGACTCCTTATCACGCGGATCTGAATATCCTCTCCAGCTCCCACAGCTGGGTGTCTGCTTTGCAATGGATGGCACCACTATTTGGTACTCCTTAGTCTCCCCATCCGTCTCTTCTGGACATTGGGTTGCAGCACGTGCACGGTACCGTCTCCAATATGGGACCGTTTTACAAGCAACTTCGGATAATCGTCTTCCTCAGCTCCCACAACTGGATGCAGAGTTGCAACAACGCCTTTCCTTAGTAATCCTCAGGCTTCCATCCGTTTCCTCATGGCATTGAGGTCGCAGCTAAAGCGGATGAATATCTTCACTGATTGTCATCAGGTCCTCCTGTAGTCCCCAAACAGGGAAACGATATGCGACCTCCCTGAACTTCTTTCATCCATGGAAGTACAAAGATTCCTGGCCTTCATGAATGTCGACACATTTGTCTACATATTCCCGGGTGCTCCATGGTTTGTTCTCTCTACCTAGCCCTTCGGTGGCTCCGTGTGATACCAGCGATCATATCCATTTCTCAATCACGAGGACAAGTTGTCCTCCCTTACCTAGAGGGTCTCCTTATCAAGGCTCTTTCACTTGGAGGCTGCGCAGATGCGTTTGCACACTACAGTGGACCTCCCAGCTCATTTAACCTTGTTGCTCAACAAGGATACTCTCATCAAGACGCCTTCTTTTGGGTCTGCGCAGCGGTGTTTACACTACAGTGAACTCCCTAAGTCCTCTTACCTAGTTATTCCATACCGAGAAATTTTTCTCCAGTTCCAAGCCGGGTGACATCGTCACAGATGCAGACCCTCTTCAGTCCATCACTTCTCTCTCCGAGAAGTTAGGGCATACGGGTTGGTTACCTCTTGACCAACCATTCCTCTGGACTCTCCACACGATTCTCCTCAAGTTCCGGGACAGGTTCCTATTTTTCTAGTCAGGTTATTCAGTCTGACTCAGTTTTTCAACCGTTTCTCCTTCAGTGGTGACCGCACCTGTCCTTCCTCTCACAAGCCGTACTGACGCACACCTATATGAAGGATAGTGACGTCCTGTTCTCACATGGCTCGGGGCAGCGGACGACCCTCGGGTCGCCCCTGCCTATCATTCTCCTAGGGATTTGTATCTCATCATTGGTACCTCGCAGGTGTAATCCGCACCACTCATGTAATGTCCATATTAGGACCCAGTATACAGCGAGTCAGATCACTCCGGCTTTCTTCTTCTTCAGCTCTGTTGCTAATACACAGCAGGTTCCTGTGTTCGGGCTGTAGCTCACAATTCACAACTTATGAGAGCGGATATCCCTCTGCCTCTCTTTCTTAGTCTGAGGCGAGGATTTAATCTCACGGCCTTGCAATCATCCAAATGACCATGGCAAGGTTCAGGTCCAATGGCATTACAGTCCTCTAGAGGACCCCGCTTTGGTCCAGGTGCACTTAGTATGCCGGCCTATTTTCACTCTCCACTGGTTTTCCCTGGCTTCCTCCAGTCTGCACAGGCCCTCTTTCCAGGGTCCTTTCTCACAAGATCGGAAACTCTAATCTTCTTAGTGTGGCCCTGACACCTGGTTGTAGCTCTGATACCTAGTCCTCCTTTCGCGAACAGGCGCTACAACCTTGACTCGGGGTACACACCTGTTTCCGTTCACATCGATTCTCTCCCTCTCTCTCTCTCGAGTGCCTCAGAGGGCACATCCCCATGCTACCTTCTCGATTCCGCCTCCATTGCGAGGCTGTAGGCTCAGGTTAGCACCTTCCATCCGGGACATTTTCACGCATTGTCCCCTTCTTCCCTACAACAACTACTGGTAACATGGGGCTTCATTCCGGTCTACTATGTGCTGCAGGATTCTTCCTTCAGACCTTCACAAAAAAAAAAAAAAAAAAAAAAAAAAAAAAAAAAAAAAAAAAAAAAAAAATTTTCTTTCACCCTTGTTACCAGAGGAAAGAGGACTTTACCTCTATCCGTTGAGTCTCTCACCCTAGCGCTCTCCTCGAAGCCCCCCTTTTTTCGGTGGTCGCCAAGATAGGTGGGATGCGACCTGTACCATCTTTCTTCATAAGATAGCAGGGTCATTCCATCTAAACAAAGACCACACCGTTCCGGCTCCTTTTTCAGTCGTTCAGCACTGATGCACCATATCAACATGGCTCAGCACACGTTAGATTCGCCTGAACTCTACGTGTCTATGAGGCTAGTACGGCAGCTTCCAGAAATTCCTTCCGTCCTTCGAAGAAACTCTGACAGCTTGTTCTTCATCCTCTCGGTGGGCCGCTGACTGCGCATGCCGACATCCTCAGCCAAACTGGTTACACGAACAGACTTCCTATTTCAGGAAGTTTAGCAGTTGCAGATATTACCGTTTATAATCGGGTATAAGGTCGCGCATGCACTCGTACAACTGAGGCCATCCTACCTCCTTTGGGCCCAGGCCTCTCCGCTGTAGGTGGCCGAGGCTGTCACCTGGTTCAGATTTTACACTGTTGTGGTACAACACAGTGTTTGTACGCTTACGCTGTTGTGCAACATCACAGTGTTCATTTTCTTACCTTAGTAGATGCAGATCTAGTTGATGCGTCTCCCTGGTGACAGCAGCTCACCGGTAGGGTGCAGTTTGTATAAGAGTCTCTAATGTATTCTTTTCCCGCCCAGGGACTGCTTTGGGACGTCCCACGGTCCTGTGTCCCCAATGAGGCGAAGGAGAAAAGGAGAATTTTGTGTACTCACCGTAAATTCCTTTTCTCTTAGCCTCTAATTGGGGGACACAGCACCCACCCTGTTGCCCGTTCGGGCCTTCTTACTGGTTTTTCAAGTTTCTGGTCTCTCAGTGGCTTCTGAGATATTACATACGTGCCTGTTTTTTACAGGCCCGGTTATTTTAATATTCTGTTACTTGTTCTATAGGTGCCTGGTTTTTTACAGGCCTTATTATATCGTTAATCTGTTACTTGCTCCTACTGCTTTAGCACAAAACTGGTGAGGCAGTGTCTGCCCCAGGGGTGTATGCTACAGAGGAGGAGCCACTTTAACTCTTTTGCAGATTCTACTTAGTGTCGCCTCCTAGTGGACAGCAGCATAACACCCACGGTCCTGTGTCCCCCAATTAGAGGCTAAGAGAAAAGGAATTTACGGTGAGTACACAAAATTCTCCTTTTTTTTTACCACTGTTCGGTAGTCTAGAATTCTTTTATAATCTTTCCCTATTGGCACTGGATTAAAGGAATTTTATTGTAGTTTTAAAGAAAAAAATTTACCTGGAAAGGAACCACAACTTGATAATCTCTGCAAGTGTCAGGAAGAAGCGTGTCAGGAGACAGTATGGGGCAGCAGGAGAAGCGTGTCAGGAGACAGTATGGGGCAGCCGGAGAAGCGTGTCAGGAGACCGTATGGGGCAGCAGGAGAAGTGTCAGGAGACAGTATGGGGCAGCCGGAGAAGCGTGTGAGGAGACAGTATGGGGCAGCAGGAGAAGTGTGTCAGGAGACAGTATGGGGCAGCAGGAGAAGTGTGTCAGGAGACAGTATGGGGCAGCAGGAGAAGCGTGTCAGGAGACAGTATGGGGCAGCAGGAGAAGCGTGTCAGGAGACAGTATGGGGCAGCAGGAGAAGTGTGTCAGGAGACAGTATGGGGCAGCCGGAGAAGGTGTGTCAGGAGACAGTATGGGGCAGCCGGAGAAGCGTGTCAGGAGACCGTATGGGGCAGCCGGAGAAGCGTGTCAGGAGACGGTATGGGGCAGCCGGAGAAGCGTGTCAGGAGACAGTATGGGGCAGCAGGAGAAGTGTGTCAGGAGACAGTATGGGGCAGCAGGAGAAGCGTGTCAGGAGACAGTATGGGGCAGCAGGAGAAGCGTGTCGGGAGACGGTATGGGGCAGCCGGAGAAGCGTGTCAGGAGACTGTATGGGGCAGCAGGAGAAGCGTGTCAGGAGACCGTATGGGGCAACAGGAGAAGCGTGTCAGGAGACAGTATGGGGCAGCCGGAGAAGCGTGTCAGGAGACAGTATGGGGTAGCCGGAGAAGCGTGTCAGGAGACAGTATGGGGCAGCAGGAGAAGCGTGTCAGGAGACAGTATGGGGCAGCAGGAGAAGCGTGTCAGGAGACAGTATGGGGCAGCAGGAGAAGCGTGTCAGGAGACCGTATGGGGCAACAGGAGAAGCGTGTCAGGAGACAGTATGGGGCAGCGGAGAAGCGTGTCAGGAGACAGTATGGGGCAGCAGGAGAAGCGTGTCAGGAGACAGTATGGGGCAGCAGGAGAAGCGTGTCAGGAGACAGTATGGGGCAGCAGGAGAAGTGTGTCAGGAGACAGTATGGGGCAGCAGGAGAAGCGTGTCAGGAGACGTATGGGGCAGCAGGAGAAGCGTGTCAGGAGACAGTATGGGGCAGCAGGAGAAGCGTGTCAGGAGACAGTATGGGGCAGCCGGAGAAGCGTGTCAGGAGACAGTATGGGGCAGCCGGAGAAGCGTGTCAGGAGACAGTATGGGGCAGCCGGAGAAGCGTGTCAGGAGACAGTATGGGGCAGCAGGAGTAAGCGCGTCAGGAGACAGTATGGGGCAGCGAGGAAGAAGCGGGTGTCAGGAGACAGTATGGGGCAGCAGGAGAAGCGTGTCAGGAGACAGTATGGGGCAGCAGGAGAAGCGTGTCAGGAGACAGTATGGGGCAGCAGGAGAAGCGTGTCAGGAGACAGTATGGGGCAGCAGAAGAAGCGTGTCAGGAGACAGTATGGGGCAGTTGGGTTCCTCTACTCATTTGCACTTTTCTTACTGATTTTTTTGTGTAATTATACATAATACGAAATTATGGTTTTTCAGCACAAAATAACTGTTCAAACCAAGCACTGTTTACTGCACTTTCCCACCTACTTTTTCCCCATCTATCTCCACTCTTCTCTGTTTCTTGTAAAGTCAGAGCTGTCTATAAGGAAAGTAGGGAGCAGAGATAGATAGGAAAGCGTCCTGTACGTTTTGGCCAGGAGGGCACCAAGTGCCTGTGCTTGGTTTTACCAGTCATATACAGGGGCTTCTCAATGAATTAGAATATCATCAAAAAGTTCATTTATATCAGTAATTCAATACATAAAGTGACCACATCTATTATATAGAGTCATTACACACAGAGGGATCTATTTCATGTGTTTATTTCTGTTAATGTTGATGATTAATGAAAACCCAAAGGTCATGAATTCAGAAAATTAAAGTAGGGAGGATGAAGGGTCTGAGAGAGAAAATATTACCTAAATAGGTATCAGAGGCTTCACCTTGTGTGGTTGTGAGAGTCACAACCACTATAAAAGCAGATCACGGCTGCTGCAGTCCCCAGGGTGGTGCATATAGAGTAGGGAGGGTGAAGGGTTAAACACTGCGCTGCCGTATTACACCAGACATCAAAGGGTGAATATAATAGATTTATTAGTCAACGCTTTTCAGGCCTCACTGAAAAATGGCAATATGATATTGATTTGTCCTTAGGAAGAGGCCAGGGAGACCTGAAACGCGTTGACTAATAAATCAATATTATATTCACCCTTTGATGTCTGGTGGAATACGGCAGCGCGGTGTTTAACCCTTCATCCTCCCTACTCTATATGCACCACGCTGGGGACTGCAGCAGCCGTGATCTGCTTTTATAGTGGTTGTGACTCTCACAACCACACAAGGTAAAGCCTCTGATACCTATTTAGGTCATATTTTATCTCTCAGACCCTTCATCCTCCCTACTTTAATTTTCTGAGATAATAATGACCTTTGGGGTTTCATTAATCATCAACATTAACAGAAATAAACACATGAAATAGATCCCTCTGTGTGTAATGACTCTATATAATATATGGGTGTCACTTTATGTATTTCAGTAATTCAATACATAATCTTTTTGATGATATTCTACCTCATTGAGATGCTCCTGTGGTGCTGACAGATTCTCTTTATAGGTTAGTATGTCCGTGAACTGTCATTTTTTTCTAACTTTTAATAACAATTATTTTTTGCCCCACATCAATGTATTAAGTATTAATAAATATGTAAATATATATACGGTATATATATTGTCCCCAAAAGGTTAACAACTTTTTTCTTTCTTTCTAAAGGGAATCTGTCAGCTGGTTTCTGTTACCCCATCTGAGAACAGCATGTTGTAGACAGAGAACCTGAATCCAACAATATATAACTTAGATTACTGAGTGCAGCGGTAACGACACAATTATTGGTTTAACCGGGCGGAGAAAGCTGCCCCGGCCCTAACCAGACTGTGTATACAAAGTCTACAGACCGTGAGCTGCTAATCATCGAAGGGGGCAAGCTGAACTAAGTGACCTAGTCCGGCAATGATAATGTCCTCAAGCTAAAACGATCAGTGCAGGTAAACATCATGGGGCTTGCTAAAATAGGCATCACTGGAATCTGTGTTAACCCCTACAGCATGCTGTCTTCAGATTACATAGCAAAAACCTGCTGACAGATTCCCTTTTAAAGGTGTGTTCTTAAGTGTGGAAGTATGAAATTCCATGATGGTTGTGGATGATCCTGTGCACTGCTGCTCATTCCCGGCAATCAGACACCCAGGGTTCAGGAAGTCCGCGTCCTCCAATGGATGGAGGATAACTTTCAGACTTGAGAATACCCTATATATGGGCTGTCCACAATTCTATAAACATGGCTGCTTTCTTTCAAAAACAGTGCCACCCCTGTCAGTAGGTTGTGTGAGATATTGCAGCTCAGCTCCACTTAAGTGAATGCAACCACTGAGGACTCTCAGATTGCAATATATTTTTGAGTCTGTACTGTAATACCACATGCAACCTGAAGGACAGGGGTGGTGCTGTTTTTGAAAAAAAGCAGTAAAGTTTTAGCAATCTTGGACATCCCCTTTAAGGAGAGTGCACCAGCACAGCTGAAAGTGAAGGTGTTCAGTGTGGAGCAAAGACTGTACAGAACAGAAGACGTTTCTTCATATTGAGCATTTCATGTACCCCGCTTCCCTGACCTCCCTCTCCCTCTTGTGTCGATCATTAAATGTTTGTAACGCCCTCTCAAATTAATATATGCTCCTTATTTTGGATGAGTTATTCTCTTTCCATGAATTGCAATAAAATGAAAGCACTATTTACTAAAGCATGCTTGTTTTTTATTTCACGTGTTCCCTGCATATATCCTCACTTAAAGGGGATATCCAGGATTAGTAAAACATTGCTGCATTCTTTCAGAAACAGCGCCACCCCTGGCTACAGGTTGCATGTGGTATTACAGCATAGGCACATTCACTTAAAGGGAACCTGTCAGGTCATTCTACCCTCCTAACCCATCACTACCTGTCCCTGCACCTTGGTAGCTGTTCCCTACCCGTCCGTCTCTGACCTAAATGTGCCCTATAAAGATTTTTGACGTGGTACAGGCTGGCTTCATTATGTGCAGTGCGCATGCGCCGGAGCCGGGCCATATCACATGATTAGCCCCCATAATGCACCGGGCCGCATATGATGTGCCGACTCAGCATATCATTCAGCAGAGAAGGTGGGGTATTCGAAAGGGGATGTAAAAACAGACTGATGGCACCCAGCATGGTGTCCCGAGAGCCAGCGAGGAGGAGGCAATGGCGCTCTGGAGCCCGCCCTTCCAGTCTCCGGATGGAGACTGCTTGTAAGTTATAAAGCATTTTTCTAAATCTTTATAGGGCACGTTTAGGTCAGACAGGGATGGTTAGGGAACAGGTAGTGATAGCATAGGAGGGTAGAACGAGCTGACTGGTTCCCTTTAAATGGAGCTGAGATGCAATGTCACACACAACCTGTAGACAGAGGGGGTGCTGTTTGCAAAGGAAATCAGCCATACTTGTAGAATTCTAGACAACCCCTTTAACATGATGATACTGAGGTACATCAGTGAGCAAAATCTTGTACACTTAAAGAAACGCTCCGATCAAAATGTAAAAAATATATCAATTTAAAGTATCACTCTAGCGTTGCTTCTTTTTACAGCGCTGTAGGGGTGCTTTAAATATAAGTTCTCTGCTCCTAGTATTATACTCGACTGAAGCTGTCCTCCCTTTTTTCTACGGTCCCTCAGCGCTATCTTCTGCTCGTAATTTTTGACTGAGATGTAACATCACAAGCTCTCGATAAGTCTATGAGAGCCAAAATGTGCCTCTCATAGTTACATTAGTTTGCGACCTCCGGCGTGCACCATGAAACACCAGAGGTGCCAGCAGGTCACAGATCACCGGAGACTGACCAGAGCGACACTAGAAAATGATCAAGACAGCATCAGGTGAGTATAAGACGGGGCATGGGACTTGCATTTAAAGCACCACTCAACGGTGCATCAAAAGGAAAAAAAAATGCTGGAGTTGTGCTTTAAAAGATATTGCATGGTCCAGCGCCTTAGAGAGTAGAACACACTTAGGTTTAGGTGGAACATTGGTGAGCCTGTCCTTTGAGGTACTTTATATAGTGCTGACTAGCCCGCCCTACCTGGCGTCTCTAATAGGCTCTTGTTCAGACACTATATATCCTCATATAGTGCTGACTAGCCCGCCCTACCTGGCGTCTCTAATAGGCTCTTGTTCAGACACTGTATATCCTCATATAGTGATGACTAGCCCGCCCTACCTGGCGTCTCTAATAGGCTCTTGTTCAGACACTGTATATCCTCATATAGTGATGATGACTAGCCCACCCTACCTGGCGTCTCTAATAGGCTCTTGTTCAGACACTGTATATCCTCATATAGTGATGATGACTAGCCCGCCCTACCTGGCGTCTCTAATAGGCTCTTGTTCAGACACTGTATATTCTCATATAGTGATGATGACTAGCCCGCCCTACCTGGCGTCTCTAATATGCTCTTGTTCAGACACTGTATACCCTCATATAGTGATGACTAGCCCGCCCTACCTGGCATCTCTAATATGCTCTTGTTCAGACATTGCATACCCTCATATAGTGATGACTAGCCCGCCCTACCTGGCATCTCTAATATGCTCTTGTTCAGACATTGCATACCCTCATATAGTGATGACTAGCCCGCCCTACCTGGCATCTCTAATATGCTCTTGTTCAGACACTGTATACCCTCATATAGTGATGACTAGTCTGCCCTACCTGGCATCTCTAATATGCTCTTGTTCAGACACTGTATACCCTCATATAGTGATGACTAGTCTGCCCTACCTGGCATCTCTAATATGCTCTTGTTCAGACACTGTATACCCTCATATAGTGATGACTAGCCCGCCCTACCTGGCATCTCTAATATGCTCTTGTTCAGACACTGTATACCCTCATATAGTGATGACTAGCCCGCCCTACCTGGCGTCTCTAATAGGCTCTTGTTCAGACACTGTATACCCTCATATAGTGATGACTAGTCTGCCCTACCTGGCATCTCTAATAGGCTCTTGTTCAGACACTGTGTATCTCACTCCTCTATGTGACAGGCTCCCTATTATTAGTGTGCATCTTATGCTAGCAGCCGCCCCTCCATCTTGGAAGGTTGTGAGTGTCCGTGTCAGCATCATGCACCTGTGCTGCTCCCATCTTTATAATGGAGGCTCCATGCATCCTGTTTGTGCATGCAGTTGTGTACAGCCGGATCCAGGTGTCATCAGTATTTGGCCAAAAACGCAAAGTGTTAGGATTTTGTTGCCCGTTTGAAACCTGGAAGCGCCGGATCCATTGCTATGTGACGGTCATTGAAATGGAGCTCTATGGAACCCGGATCTGTTTTTTTTGACTGAGCATGCCCAGAAGCCAGTTTCATATGACACACCCACTGGGGAGCGTGTCACTTTTCACCGGATCCATCAAATAAATGTACACAACCTGATGCAACTGTATGCTACCGCCCCAATATTACGCCGGATCCATCACCTGGATGAGTAATAACTCCGGTGCAGGAGCATCCAGTTGCATCAGGTTTTACGATAGTGGGGGGGATGCGGATTGCTCCATGTTCCCACTGGACTCAAAAACCGGTGGTGTGAAATCAGCCATAGCTTCTCGTACTAGAGCCTGTGTAAGGCCGGGGGTTCCACTTACGAGAGGGATGCGAGAGACTCGCTCGTGTCTTACATAGCATCACCCAGCATGGCCGCGGCTCTCTGGATGGACAGGAGTGTGTCAGTTGCTTGTATATCTATGTCTGGAAAGCAGGAGGCTGAACCGGGTGATGCGATATAAGACACACATGAGGCTCTCGCATCACTTTCGCATCTGAAACCCCAGCCTAAGGCAATAATTAGGTGTGGTAAACCCATTCCATGTAATGTATTAGGTCAGTGGCTTAATAAGTTTGGAGAGTGACACCTTGCTATTCTTAAAGGAATTTTTTTGGATCATCAAAAATGAACCTCAAGTGCACAAAATGTCCAAAAAATACCAAGAAAACCAATACTATCCTGGTAACTTCCCTAAAAAGATCTATGTTTGCTACACATGTGACCGCTGCGGGCGAGGTCTTTTGACACATTGTATTGGCGGAATATTGCTTCTTTTTATATTTTATGCCCCTTCTTCAATTTTTGATGATTCCAAAAAATGGGCTCAGACGGGGTGGTTTGACGTAGACCACAATAGGAAAAATTCATGAGTAAGACTGCTCCTCATGAGTCATGAGTAAGACTGCTTAATGTAGTGGAAACGCGTCGACTGGGTCATGTCAACCATGTCATTTTTTTTTCTTTTATATGCACTATTTTATTGAAAAATAAAAAATAAAATCCATTCCTGTTGAGCCGGATTCCAATTAACCTCGATGAAAGGCCAAGACGAGGTCGGTGTCTGAGCCCCAAGGTGGATGAGCAAAGAGCAGCAGGGTGAGCTGGAACTAATCTCTTAGACCACAATACCTGGACTGACCTGGGGTCTCCCATACATGCCTATGAGAGATGTGATTTATCCGATACCGAGTATCCACTCTGAAACGCTCAGATAAAATCACATTCCCAGGACCCTGCGTTCATCTTTCGTCTTTTAACCCTTTCTATTCTATTGCATGCCTGTGAGTTTGTACATTCAGGTACATTCGGGTCAATTCGGGCACTGTGGTATGTATACAGGTAGTCCCATACACTGGTGCCTTCGGGTCACCATTCCCCCTCCCCCATTCCTGTTTGCAGCTTAGCAGGGACCGACACTAAATCCTATAGGAAACCTTTTGATTGTACCTTCATAAATACTCAATTTCTGATGCTGGCCGCTCCTTACGTCTCCTCAGAATAAGGTCATTAGAGAAGATTTTGATTGAAAGTATATTTTGCCAATTCAAGCAGTGACTGAGGAGAAGCTGTTGTAACGATCAGGGCCGGGAGGGTAATGGAAATGACTACATGTCCACTACAATGAGAGTTTAATGCACATAATTAGGGAACACTTGCTGATGCACTTAATAAATGTCGCCTGTAAGATATATGACGTCCGTGTTTCACGCTCACTGCTTGGTCCGCGATGGGTCAAACAGAGGATTGTGGACTTCCATCTCTCCTGTCTGTAGAGATATAAGGGACATGTTTGATTAGTACTTTATGTAGAGAACGGTTTATTAGAAGGGGATGTTCATGGCGTTACGCACCGGGGCAAGTCCGGGACACTCGTAAATGTGAAATTCCTCCGCCTCTCCCTCCGAGTCGGTGGACAGTTGCTGGCAGGGCTTCTTTTCTGAGCTTCTGGGGGTAATGGAGATTGTTAGATTGGAAGGCAATTTTTGGGTAGGAGACGAGGAACTACAAGGTGGACACCATCCTGGTGACTGATCCTTGTTTTACTCTCTTCTCCTCACCTCTCTTGTGCTTGGAAGTGCTTTTTCTGAGCGCTATAATGTTGCTTGTAATGAGACATCTGATCTGCCGACTGAAGGGAAGGAAAAAAAATGATAGGACTTTTAACTTCTTGTATATAGCAAATCAAGTCTTGTAAAGGTTCACATCAAATCAAGAAGGACTTACAATAGATCTAGAATAGTGATGAGCGCGCACTTCAATGCTCTCAACTGGAAACGAGTATGTTGGTTGTTGGAACTGGCTCGACTCCTCTATCGAGTATAATGGAAGTCAACTGAGCATTTTTTCCAGAAGACTCTTCCATAAAATACTTGAGTTTCCCATTGACTTCCATTTTTCTCAGTAGACGAGTCGAACTTGTTCTGTTGAGGGTGAGAAACCAAGGACTTCAACTATTTGCTCAAATTAACTTAATCAAGTGCATGCACAAAGTAATGATATCAGACACAGGGTGGGATACAAAACTTCTCTTGATGGGAAGGCGCACAGAAGTGCTTTATTTCGACAATGCAAGCTCCGATATACAGCACAAAGCAAAGTGTCGACGAGGCGTAGCTCTATAGCAATCATAGTAGCGTCCGAGTCCTCGCATAGATAAGATCTTGATTATTTCTCTCTTTATGTGGTTCTGACTTGCTTTTCGGACAATCTCCTTGCATACCAGAGTGTTGTTCCAGATGCAGGCATCTCCTTGCTACTCTACATGGCTGATTAAAATTGGTTTATGTAGGATATGAAGCAGAATATAGGTATAGATATCTGACACAATAAATATATCAAGATTTCATAATATGTTTTTCAGCAGATTTTAGAATCTTATCATTAACAGTTCGAGCATCCAACCTACTTGTTTCCAATACCGAGCACTTGAGCAGTGAAGTGCGTGCTCATCACAAAGTTAGAATTAACTTTTAAATAGCAAAAATTAGCCGACACATTCTATGTAATCTGAGAGCATCATGATGTCGGGACAGAGACACTGATTGCAGCGATGTGTCACTTAGTTTACTGAATTCAGCAATTGATATAAATAGTTTTCTATGCTGCAGATTCAGCAGAACTCAGAATGCTGAGCTGTGTATTACCCTGCCCACACCACTGGCTGCTTTCTGTGTACAATGTATATTGACAAATCTGATAATCACTGCTGAGGATGTGGTTGGACTAGGAGGCATGAGACATCTAGTCCTCTTTCAATAGTTTACTGCTGATAAAACACTGTATTGGAACTGTAAAACACAGCCCAGTAAATGACACATTGCTGGAATCAGGGCCTCTTCCCCTACATCATGATGCTCTCTGATTACATAGAAAAAACCTAGTTGGTGTAACATTTGGAGGAAACTTGGGACGGACATACAAACTATGGTGGCGTAGAGCTGATGAAGGTTGTATCCAAGGCATCAGTATTGCCAACCACTTTGTTAGCAATTCCCAGTGTGTGTACTTGGGTTATGGCCATTCTTGGGTCCTTTTACTGTTCCTCCAATGCATATGGCGGCATAGAGAGGCTTCTGAACAGAGTCTGTGCATGGGGCTTAAACCTTAATTCTCAGACCTTTAGAAGAAAATAAAATCCTGCAGATTTTTGGGCACTAAGTCACACTTTTTTATTGTTGGTAATTGCTAACTTTTTTTTAAAAAGGCATACGGGGGTTAAAGTTTGGGCAAAATTTAAAAACTGGATTTAGTGTTTAATTTTAGACTTTTTGCAACTTCTCAGCTGTTGCTCTGTTAAAAATATGTGTAAAAACGTATAATTACCCCGAGGAAGGGGGGGGGACGAATGAAGTAAATTTTCACCAAACTTTGTCAACTTTTCAAAAAGTTGTTCTTGATGAATCAGTGAAACCCAGCCCCAATGATGGACCGTGCCTTACCCTTGGGCACGGCTGCTGCCTGCCGCCCTTACAGGCTGTATATGCCATCTCTTGGGCCAGCCTGACTTCTTTTTGTAACCTGGATAAACATGGAGAATATAAATTATTAGGTGAAATGTAGCTGTACTGAGGAATAATGTGTATAAATCCACATTACATGACTATGAGATAACTGCTGAACGATCAGCCCTGATGCTTCCCCCTATGACCTAGGACACATGAGATGCATAATTGGATAATGTTATTAGTCCGGGTCACTGGGCTCATTGTTGGGTTGTGATTTATTGCCACTTTCTGGATGTTAAAATGCATCATGAGCCCTAAGGCTGCCACTAGTCTGGTTGTGCCGCTTATCTACAAGGAAGTTGGCAATTACATGTAATAAAGGGTGAACTTCCTTGTAGATAAGCGGCACAATCTAATTACATAATCATGAAGTGGCGTCTGTCGTCCACTTCCATCCATTTCTCCCCTTATCATGCGCTGGCAGCAGCCGTATTTGCACAACTAAGTGATGGGTGTGCAAACATGGCACCCGCTAGCACAGGCACAGTTACTCAGACCATTACTGGACATCCGGGTGTCCAAAGATGGCGGCCACAATAACTGTGCCTGCACCCAGACATCACCACTATAGGAGCGCCTCCAGAGGTCATATAGAACACCTGCACCCAGACATCACCACTACAGGAGCGCCTCCAGAGGTCATATACAACACCTGCACCCAGACATCACCACTACAGGAGAGCCCCCAGAAGTCATATACAACACCTGCACCCAGACATCACCACTACAGGAGAGCCCCCAGAGGTCATATACAACACCTGCACCCAGACATCACCACTATAGGAGCGCCCCCAGAGGTCATATACAACACCTGCACCCAGACATCACCACTACAGGAGAGCCCCCAGAAGTCATATACAACACCTGCACCCAGACATCACCACTACAGGAGCGCCCCCAGAGGTCATATACAACACCTGCACCCAGACATCACCACTACAGGAGCACCCCGAGGTGTCATACAACACCTGCACCCAGACATCACCACTATAGGAGCGCCCCCAGAGGTCATATACAATACCTGCACCCAGACATCACCACTATAGGAGCGCCCCCAGAGGTCATATACAACACCTGCACCCAGACATCACCACTATAGGAGCGCCCCCAGAGGTTATAAACAACACTTGCACCCAGACATCACCACTATAGGAGCGCCCCCAGAGGTCATATACAACACCTGCACCCAGACATCACCACTACAGGAGCGCCCCCAGAGGTCATATACAACACCTGCACCCAGACATCACCACTATAGGAGCGCCCCCAGAGGTTATAAACAACACTTGCACCCAGACATCACCACTATAGGAGCGCCCCCAGAGGTCATATACAACACCTGCACCCAGACATCACCACTATAGGAGCGCCCCCAGAGGTTATAAACAACACTTGCACCCAGACATCACCACTATAGGAGCGCCCCAGAGGTCATATACAACACCTGCACCCAGACATCACCACTACAGGAGCACCCCGAGGTGTCATACAACACCTGCACCCAGACATCACCACTATAGGAGCGCCCCCAGAGGTCATATACAATACCTGCACCCAGACATCACCACTATAGGAGCGCCCCAGAGGTCATATACAACACCTGCACCCAGACATCACCACTATAGGAGCGCCCCCAGAGGTTATAAACAACACTTGCACCCAGACATCACCACTATAGGAGCGCCCCCAGAGGTCATATACAACACCTGCACCCAGACATCACCACTACAGGAGCGCCCCCAGAGGTCATATACAACACCTGCACCCAGACATCACCACTATAGGAGCGCCCCCAGAGGTTATAAACAACACTTGCACCCAGACATCACCACTATAGGAGCGCCCCCAGAGGTCATATACAACACCTGCACCCAGACATCACCACTACAGGAGCACCCCGAGGTGTCATACAACACCTGCACCCAGACATCACCACTACAGGAGCGCGCCCCCAGAGGTCATATACAACACCTGCACCCAGACATCACCACTACAGGAGCGCGCCCCCAGAGGTCATATACAACACCTGCACCCAGACATCACCGCTACAGGAGCACCCCTGGCGGTCATATAGAACACCTGCACCCAGACATCATCACTACAGGAGCGCCCCCGGGGGAAGAGGGGAGTCATGTACCACGTCTATAAGTGCAACCTCCTGCTTTAACAATTGTGGACACGAGGGAAGTGTCTGTGGATCCAGTAACCCATTTCAGCTACTGTAACATTATCATCTGCTGCCAGTAGGACTACATATCCCAGCTGGCCCTCTGCAGCATCTGGCGCCTCTCCATGGCTCAGCACATATATAATTATTTATTTTTTACAAGGTATTGGTACTATTTTAACATCAGCCTTTTTTAGCATTATGTACCTGTACCAACACATCGCCACAACAAGTATTCCAGATACAGCGGTCAGACTGCAGATGACGATCAGAGCTGAAAACAACACACAATATATAAAAACGTTGTGATCGAAGTATGACGCAAGATGAGATGCTGAAATGAAATAAGTAATACTCCAGAGCTGAACTCTCTATTCTGCTGGTGCAGTCACTGTGTACATACATTACATTACTGATCCTGAGTTACCTCCTGTATATACTCCAGAGCTGCACTCACTATTCTGCTGGTGCAGTCACTGTGTACATACATTACATTACTGATCCTGAGTTACCTTCTGTATTATACTCCAGAGCTGAACTCTCTATTCTGCTGGTGCAGTCACTGTGTACATACATTACATTACTGATCCTGAGTTACCTCCTGTATTATATTCCAGAGCTGCACTCACTATTCTGCTGGTGCAGTCACTGTGTACATACATTACATTACTGAACCTGAGTTACCTCCTGTATTATACTCCAGAGCTGAACTCTCTATTCTGCTGGTGCAGTCACTGTGTACATACATTACATTACTGATCCTGAGTTACCTCCTGTATTATACTCCAGAGCTGAACTCTATTCTGCTGGTGCAGTCACTGTGTACATACATTACATTACTGATCCTGAGTTACCTCCTGTATTATATTCCAGAGCTGCACTCACTATTCTGCTGGTGCAGTCACTGTGTACATACATTACATTACTGATCCTGAGTTACCTCCTGTATTATACTCCAGAGCTGCACTCACTATTCTGCTGGTGCAGTCACTGTGTACATACATTACATTACTGATCCTGAGTTACCTCCTGTATTATACTCCACAGCTGCACTCACTATTCTGCTGGTGCAGTCACTGTGTACATACATTACATTACTGATCCTGAGTTACCTCCTATATTATACTCCAGAGCTGCACTCACTATTCTGGCAGTCACCCCTGTACTGATCTCCTGTTACATCTTGAATACTATTTGATGGAATGTTTAATATCTGTACAGAACAGAACTTACTCAGCGACATTGTCTGGTTCATCTCGCTCTTCCTCCTCCGGCCCACTTTCCCATCTTTCATCTGGGGTGGGAGCGTTGAGGTGAGCAGTGATGGCACTCGAGTGTCGGAGCTGCTTTTGAGAAATTTGGGTTTATCTCCAGTAGATGTAAGATGTGCGGAAGCAACGGTGGTGGAGACTACAAGAGAAAGGGGTTAGGGCTGAAACAACAGGACAACACCAGACTGAAGGTGAAGGAGATGGCGCTCTGGGTTTAATAAATCCAAAGGTCGGTCTCTGATTTCTGCCATGGATTCCAGAGCCGTTAACACCATCCCTAGTGTGGCCATATGTCAGGTCACTTAGCGTGCATTGCAATGATAGATCCACTTTAATATAACTCCTTTACACTGACCTGTCTCGGTCGGGTTTATTCTATGTCCCTTGCTGAACCTGAATTCTTGGATGATGTCGATCATTGCATCGGGCCCCTTAAACTTCAGTCTCCTGCTCGCTGAAAGAAGCAAATTCAGAAATATTCAGCCATTGTTGATGTCGTCCCTAACTATGTCCCTCTCCTTAACGGTCTTCTTTCCAAATTAATAATAAGAGGTGTCCGCGAACAATAACCGCACTTGACTCTGGTGCAAGTATGGGAGAATTCTAAGTACAGTTAGGGCCAGAAATATTTGGACAGTGACACAAGTTTTGTTATTTTAGCTGTTTACAAAAACATGTTCAGAAATACAATTATATATATAATATGGGCTGAAAGTGCACACTCCCAGCTGCAATATGAGAGTTTCCACATCCAAATCGGAGAAAGTGTTTAGGAATCATAGCTCTGTAATGCATAGCCTCCTCTTTTTCAAGGGACCAAAAGTAATTGGACAATGGACTCTAAGGGTTGCAATTAACTCTGAAGGCGTCTCCCTCGTTAACCTGTAATCAATGAAGTAGTTAAAAGGTCAGGGGTGGATTCCAGGTGTGTGGTTTTGCATTTGGAAGCTGTTGCTGTGACCAGACAACATGCGGTCAAAGGAACTCTCAATTGAGGTGAAGCAGAACATCCTGAGGCTCAAAAAAAAGAAAAAATCCATCAGAGAGATAGCAGACATGCTTGGAGTAGCAAAATCAACAGTTGGGTACATTCTGAGAAAAAAGGAATTGACTGGTGAGCTTGGGAACTCTAAAAGGCCTGGGCGTCCACGGATGACAACAGTGGTGGATGATCGCCGCATACTTTATTTGGTGAAGAAGAACCCGTTCACAACATCAACTGAAGTCCAGAACACTCTCAGTGAAGTAGGTGTATCTGTCTCTAAGTCAACAGTAAAGAGAAGACTCCATGACAGTAAATACAAAGGGTTCACATCTAGATGCAAACCATTCATCAATTCCAAAAATAGACAGGCCAGAGTTAAATTTGCTGAAAAACACCTCAAGAAGCCAGCTCAGTTCTGGAAAAGTATTCTATGGACAGATGAGACAAAGATCAACCTGTACCAGAATGATGGGAAGAGGAAAGTTTGGAGAAGAAAGGGAACGGCACATGATCCAAGGCACACCACATCCTCTGTAAAACATGGTGGAGGCAACGTGATGGCATGGGCATGCATGGCTTTCAATGGCACTGGGTCACTTGTGTTTATTGATGACATAACAGCAGACAAGAGTAGCCGGATGAATTCTGAAGTGTACCGGGATATACTTTCAGCCCAGATTCAGCCAAATGCTGCAAAGTTGATTGGACGGCGCTTCATAGTACAGATGGACAATGACCCCAAGCATACAGCCAAAGCTACCCAGGAGTTCATGAGTGCAAAAAAGTGGAACATTCTGCAATGGCCAAGTCAATCACCAGATCTTAACCCAATTGAGCATGCATTTCACTTGCTCAAATCCAGACTTAAGACGGAAAGACCCACAAACAAGCAAGACCTGAAGGCTGCGGCTGTAAAGGCCTGGCAAAGCCTTAAGAAGGAGGAAACCCAGCGTTTGGTGATGTCCATGGGTTCCAGACTTAAGGCAGTGATTGCCTCCAAAGGATTCGCAACAAAATATTGAAAATAAAAATATTTTGTTTGGGTTATGTTTATTTGTCCAATTACTTTTGACCTCCTAAAATGTGGAGTGTTTGTAAAGAAATGTGTACAATTCCTACATTTTCTATCAGATATTTTTGTTCAACCCTTCAAATTAAACGTTACAATCTGCACTTGAATTCTGTTGTAGAGGTTTCATTTCAAATCCAATGTGGTGGCATGCAGAGCCCAACTCGCGAAAATTGTGTCACTGTCCAAATATTTCTGGCCCTAACTGTATATTAGGAAGCGCATACATTTATACTGGGTTTAGGCCACAGGATAGGATCATTAATTGGTTACAGAATATTAAATATAACTAATCATTGGTCACCAATAGCTGAGAGCTGATTGGATTGTGCAAATCTATTCTAAAAACGTATGTATCCTTGTACCTTTTCCATAATTTGGTGTTATAGACATTATTGTCCCATCACATTCCTTCATTATCTGGTGTTGTTGGAACATCTTCCCTTGTTACCAAAACATGCTAGACATTGACAACACTCCCAGACCCTGTAGCCTTCACCGTTCCTCGAAACAGTCTATGACTTACAGTACAATACTTGATATGAAAAACAAGTACAAGGCAAGTACTTAAAGGGATACATATATGCTAGATATGCAGTACAATACAGGATACAAGCACATTGGTAAATCTTTGGATATTTTCATGTACCGTATTTATTTCCATAACACAGCGACCTGGTTTAATTTATAGCTCAAGGGTATTATAACTTCATCGGATGGGATCTTAACCATTGCTCTATCAAAATCTGGCTGAGAAAAGTTCTAAGGTTGCAAGTGACTCCTACAGATCAGAATAAAACTCAGGGCTGTGGAGTGGGTAAGTTAAACATCTGACTCCGACTTCACCCCAAGATGGACACTGACTTCACAGCCCTGATAACACTGAGGCAACAGTCCCCCTTATGGACAAGAACATGTCAATTAATATTACCTTTTAATTCACATTTTCCAAATTTTGATTCCTCAAAGTTGGACATGCAGGGGCCACACATCTGGCTGCCTGGAGGGCACAATTCTCTGTTCTTCAACACACAGTCCAAGTTCGAAAGACAGCGACTGTGCCCTGTAAGTAAACGCACTATAATATAGTGAAAAAATAACCAAGAGAAAAAAGACAGCTCACCTTTTGCTCAGCACTAGGGTGGAAATGGAGTCCTTGTACGGAGCTGCCCTGGTACGCGTCAAAGCCAATAGCTCAAGCAATGAGAAGGTCAATATAAAATTTCATTTGAACGAAAGTTCATTGTCCACTCTGATTCTGGAAAGAGTTGGGTTATTCAGGTGTTCCCGCGGTGATCGCACAGCTACTTAGCTGGGCAGTTTTTCCAAAAGTCTGCCAGTTCTAGCATTCTGTTCAGTGGTGCTTGTTGGCCTGTATTCCTGTGCTCTGATTTTTTTGTTTCTATTGCTGCCTGATCTGGAACCTCATTTTGACCATCCGTTTGTTTACCACCTTTGCTCTTATCTGCTACCCTCCAGGTATTTGCCTCCATGTGAGCTGACTACACCCTTTTACCCTAGAGCTGTAAGTACGACCTCATGTTAATTACTCCTAGACCATGTGCTGTCAAAGGTTAAACCTGACAAACTCAACGAATCTGCTTACATTTTATGAAAACGTAACTAATATAACATATATATATATTATCTATGTCTGCACTTTGGTGTATATATTATGAAAACCTTGATATACACATTATATGGTGTCTGTACTCTGTGTTACTTCATATCCTGTGTGAACCAGATAGAGCTGGGTATATCACAAAGAAACATCTTTTGGAAAAGCTCTGGAATTTAAGAAGAAGGAAGACAACCAAATATGGACAGGACTCTTATCTATACCTGGACTCTGGACATTGCAATGATTGGCTGAATTCTATAGAGGCTACGCCTTGATACCTCCCTCCTTTGTGCTGTGTAAAGCTGATGTTCATAATAATAAAGCACTTCTGCGCCATTTCTCTTCATGAGAAGTTCTAAATATCTGACTGTCTGATATTATAACTTCAAGCATGCACTTGACTTAAGTTAATTTTGCATGGGATAAGCAAAGAGATGGGGGACCTTAGAATCCCAGCCTAGACAGCGGCACAATAGGCTATTGTGATAGGTAAATTCAACTGTGACTCCACCCAAAATAAACTCTGATTCCGACTCCACAGCCCTTCTAACAACTTGGAATTTTTTTCACTGTTTTTCAGTGAACTAAAAAAATGTAAATAGTTTCATTCAAAACTATAACTTGTCTTGCAAAAAAAAAAACAACAAAAACGTCCTTGTTTGGCCTATGGCTCTTGGAAGAAGAAGAGGAAAAAAAATGAAAGGTAGTAAAAAATAGTCTGGTCCCTAAGTGGTTATATAGGATTTTTTCTCCCAAATAGTTTGATATATGGCATCGAAACTCAAGATTTCTGCTGTGGATGTGCAACAAGATCCTGATGAAAATTAGCCTATATTGAAAGGGTTGGTCTACAGTCTTTGGCTGGTTTTACATTACCAGTTATCTGTGTGAATCCAGCTGAAACTGGATGCACCTGCACCCGTTTTGCAGTTCTTTACGGTTCCCCCCTGATCCGGGTGTCCACAGTTTTTGCACTAGCCCAAAAACACATTTTGTAGTGATTATGGTGTCCGTGTCAAATCTGTGAACACCTATTCAGGGCAATTAAAATACAATGGGGTCTATTGAACTACAGATCTGGTGGAATCTGGATACTGGATTGGGTTTTTTAACGGAGCATGCCCAGAACCCAGTTTTAAATGACACACCCGCTAGGAGGTTGTCATTTTCCGCCGAATCCAGCTAGAAAAGGTGCACAGCCTGATGCAACGTGATGCTCATCTGTGAGACGGATCAGTGATAATACCGGTGTGGGTGCATCCAGTTGCATCGTATAAACAATTGCGGGGGTTATCCGGGTTGGGTGGAAGGTTTTACCGCATTCCCCCGGATTCAAAAATAACGTCAGTGTGAACCCAGCCTTAGACCATGAAGAAGAAAAAAAACAAAAAATGCTAGTTTTTCAATTGGTTAACAATTAAACTGACCCAGGATTATGCAACAATGGGGATAAATATGGCATGTGGGGTTTCTAAGGCTTGCTTCACATTCGGGTCTTATCTGATCCGTGGCTGTAGGGTGAACATGACAGCCCCGGACCGGATCAGCACGCAGAACGGAGGGCTAATATGCCCTCCGGTCCGGGGTGCTGCCGCACGCAGCTGCTGCTGCTGATGAATCAGGACTGCGGCTTGCACAGAGCTAGCCGCGGTCCTGAAACAACAACGGCGTGCAGTCGCAGGTCGCAGTCGAAGGATCCGAGAGTAGGCAATTAGAGGAGATATTCTCCTCTCCGACACAAAAACAAATTCTGAATTCTCCCGGTTTGTCCCGGAGAGATGGAACCTGGATGGCAGAGAGCTGCAATCCGGCTCCATCTGGCCCCGTAGGACACTATGGGGCCAAAATCCAGGCCGGGGCTGTCAGGTTCACCCTGACAGCCACGGATCGGACCAGACCCGCTATGTGAAGCCGGCCTTAGCACTTCTGGTTGCATTTTAAGAGATGTAGTTCATCAAGCTCTAGGACTCTAGGTTGCAGACCACAGCTTCAGTTTCCATGGTGCTTTTCCCGGACACACAGCCTTAGTGTCGCCTCTAACATGACTTCTTTCATCTGAATACTGTCACTCTGCACGCACTAAACAGACGATAATGCACTTTACTCATTAGATTCTGCCTTCGGATGACGTTTTTTGCGTTTCCTTGGCAACAGCATCACATTCTAAATACAGGAAATGGTTAGTGAGGTCAGACGTGGAGGGGGGAAGAGGGAAAAGAAGATAGCGAACAGGTAATAAAAAAAAAAAATCACCCTGCAGGGCGAATATAATCTGCAGGCTTACCTGAGACAACGACCAGGAGCAGAAAAACATGAAGTCCTGCGATCACCATCCTGTCCTTAGACTAATACATGAAGATGACCCCCTCGACGATATAGCAGCGGTCGCGTCAATGCACAATGCAATGCTGCATAAAGTGCCCCCCTTACACTAGGTGACTGGCCATACACTTACATGCATATAGGAAATCTATACGTGAGTGCAACCGGTGGCCAGTGATTGCCTGCAAAGCTACAAGACGGCACGCGATGTGCTCCAGCGGATACGTTTGCATGCACGATAAGGGTTGATATGCAAAATATTTGCATAAAGCGAGATATTTGCAGGAGGTATTCCAGATGTTGGCCGATATGCAATATTACACTAGTTCTATGTGACAGGTGCGTTGTGGCGCTGCTACCTGTGTGTCTCTACCATGACATACTCTTGAGTTGTCTAGTGTTCTCCCCCCTTTGCCATGCTCTCCCTTTGCTCTGTCTTTCTGCGGAGTCCTGGTGAGGAGTGTTTATCCCTGCGCACTGATATTTCTTTATGAATGGAGCGGTGCGTGGGAGGGGGGCCGTGTGTCTGTGTGCACAGCCTTGTGTCATCCCTGAGACAGGCCAATGGGAGATGGGATACAGCAGAATGGATACAGACCTGCGGCTGCTTGGCTTCTTCGCTTTTCCAAAATGATTCCACTTCTCGTAGGGAGTCGTCTGCTTTTACTGTAGTGTTTACACTCAGTTTTTGTTTTTCCATTACATGGATTTTGGAGCAGATCCAATTTAAAATCTCATTAAACTAATTTGTTTCAAATTACACATTAAAAAAATATACTGCAGATATTCTTTCATGTGGACTTTGCAAAAAGATCCTCTTCAAAATCCACATTAAAAAGATCTCTTTGAAATAATAGTCGGCAGCACTCACCGTTCTGTTGCATCGGGATTTCTTTCTTCAAACGGCACCCGAGTGACATGCCGGCGGGGTGGTGGATGCGGGACTAAGCACGCTTCACTCATGTGAGCTTCAATGGGTCCACTCTTTGGACCTGTTGAAGCTCACCTGAGCGCAACCCGTAGTCCCTGGACGCACCCGGCATCCACCACCCTGCGTATGTCAACCGGGTGCCGTTTGAAAGAAAGAATCCTGATGCAACAGAACGGTGAGTGCTGCCAACTATTATTTCAAATGAACTTTGGGACTGTGCAAACAAAGGCACGGCACGGCACCACGATTCAGTAGCGGGACAGGTCCTGTGTTACCTTCATAGCTAGTTGTGGCTTAACCAGAGCTCCACGACCATAGGCAGTAGTGCGGGTCATTCTTATAATCTATAAAAAAAAAATAATCTGTGTCAGCCCAAGATCCAGTTTAATTAATCTGTTTTTCCTTTTTCAAGCTTGTCAAGCTGAGGTTTATAGCTAAGGATCAGACTTTGCTCTGGTGGGTTATCTTTATTATCTTCTTTTCGGGACCCCTCTACGACCCTATGATCAAAACCCCTCTCTGTCATTACTGCCGCCCTTTCTCACAGTGACATCTCCTCTATCGGTCTACTCTATAGGGAATTGTGTCGGCTTCTGCTTCACAGAAACTAATTCCCTTACAATTCAGAAAGGATTAATATGGTCCCTGCACGGATACACAAAAATGTATGAACAGTTTGTCTTCCTTCCACGGTTACCACAGGGTTCAGGTCATTATCATCCGATGCATCCAGACCTTCCTCAGTCTTCCTCCTCAAGGGGCGTGTGTGACCGCAGGACCCTCCATTTTCAGCACAATGTGAGAGTCCTCAGGTCCCTCACAAGACTCCCCTTATACCCAGCCCAGGTCGCCTGGAGTTTGATTTGCCTCTGGACTAGACAGCGTCGCTCTCAGTCTCCTTGGGTCCAGGTATCCCAGTACATCCGACCCTGTACCTTCCTCCTGTTTTCACTTTCAGACTTGTTGCTAAGTTTAGTTACCCTCAACTCCAACCTTTTGGTCGCTTGCCTCTTCTCCTTGGGTAGAATTGTTACCTCTCTGTCAACAGGGATCAACCTGCCTCAGTCGGGTCATGGCAGAGATGCTGTCCCATGGTTTAATCAATACCAGCAGGTACCCCAGCAATTCATGTTCCCGAAGGAGTTTCAAGATTTCATACCCACCTGGCAATAAGATAGGATCAGGGGCGGAACTACCTGGTGCAGCTGGTTCATCTGCACCAGGGCCCTGACCGGCTAGGGGGCCCCTTCAAGCCTGAATGGGGCTCCCAGCTGACCCTGTAACCCAACGTCAGAGGAGAGGAGGGTCAGGCAAGGGAAGCAGAAAGCTTTCTGCTTCCCTTGCCTGATCCCACCCCTCCTCTCCCCCTCCGGCTCCCAGGAACGCCGTGGCTCAGCAGGTAGGAGAGCCGCCGGCACCCTCCACAACCCCCAACAGCAGACCGCGCTGCCACCACCCCCGCTCCTCAGCAGACCGCGCCGCCAGTAAACCCCCCCCAACATGGATGCACCAGGGTCCCGTGGGGATAGGACGTTATTTAGTCTAAGGGTACTTGACTATATCAGTGCAGTGGGCAGCCTCTTCCTCTGCCCTTGGGGCCTAAAAGGTCCTTCAGGTCTCTTTAGTCACTTCCTTTGACCCAGATACGCTCAGGCTATTACTATGCTATCCTTTTCTCTTCTTCCCCTTCCATTTTCATATTCTGGAAGTATTATTGGGCGGCACGGTGACTCGGTGTTAGCACTGCAATCTTACAGTGCTGGGGTCCTGGGTTCAATTCCCACCAAGAACATCAAGGAGTTTGTATGTTCTCCCCATGTTTTCGTGGGTTTCCTCTGGGTGCTCCAGTTTCCTCCCACATTTGAAAGATATACTGATAGATTGTGAGCCCCAATGGGGACAGTGTTGCAAATGTATGTAAAATGCTAAGGAATTAATATCACTATATAAATATTATTATTATATCTTTAGATTCCACAGGGGAAACATTTTGCCTCGCGGAGTTATTCTTCTCTGCTCAATGTCTGAGGGACACCTACATAATCAGCTTTTCCTTCTAATTTTACCCTGCCCTGAGAACGTTCATTCTCTCCAATTGGTTCTTTGTCCCTGACCATGCCAAGGTACTTTCCCTCCCCTATTCAGTTCTCTGAAGAAAGTCTTCAGCACCTCAAGCCTTAACTTGGATTTTCTGTATTATCCTCTTCTGTGTCTAGGGCAGAGGTCCCCAAATCCAGGCCTCAAGGGCCGCCAACAGTGCAGGTTTTCAGGATTTCCTTAGTATTGCACAGGAGTTGGAATCATTACCTGTGCAGATGATCACATTAGCACCTGTGCAATACTAAGGAAATCCTGAAAACCTGCACTGTTGGCGGCCCTTGAGGCCTGGAGTTGGGGACCTCTGGTCTAGGGTCTACTTCATCCTTTGAGTCCTCAAGTCCCTCGTCAGCATCTTCCTAGCTGCAGCCTTGATGTCTTCAGTTATACTGTTTCAGGTGATACTGGGTCCTCGCTTACCCTTTTTAGCTATTCCTTCGGCCTCAGACATACACAAGTCTGCAATCTTCAGCGCCACCTCTGCTCTGAAGATTCGGCCTCTGCCTTTCTAGTCCTGTCTTTCCCACGCTTCGGGACTGCTTTAGGACGTTGCATGGTCTCCTGTGTCCCCCAAAGAAGCAATAGCGATTTTTGTGTACTCACCGTAAAATCTCTTTCTCAGAGTCTTCATTGGGAGACACGCCACCGCCCTTCTTATATGTTTCTGTTGGGCCAATCTGTAGTTATCCTGATTGCTTCTCCTACTGCTTTGACACTAATGGATCAGTTTTCTCGGGACAGTTGGTGTATACTGCTGCGGAAGAGCTATTTTATTTAGTGTCACCTCTTCGTGGCAGCAGCATACACCCATGCAAAAATCTTATACTTTTCGTCTGACTGTTTCACTCTTAGCTTTAAAATACTGAGGTAAAAAAACTCATATACTACACGTCCACGTGGCCTTATAGTTTTGCAGTACTTGGATAACCACACAGCATGACATTGAGAGGTTTGAATTACATATACTATATAAAAAGACACATTCATGTTTTTCTCACTATCTGACATGAAATCAGAATAAACCTTTCCTGTTTTAGGTCAATTTGGATTAACATGATTATTCATATTTGTTAAATGCCAGAATGAGAATGTGAAGGCCTTTTTAGTACTTTCTGCAAAGTCACAAGTGTAAATACATTTCATTAGTATTTGGTACCATTGCCCTTAAACTGTATGACTTGTCAAACGTTTTGGATCCTTCCACAAGCTTCTCACAATAGTTGGTAGGAATTTGGGCCCATTCCTCCTGACTGAACTGGTGTAACTGAGCCATGTCTGTAGGCCGTCGCTCACAGTCTTTTCAGCTTTGCCCATAAATGTTCAATAGGAGTGAGATCAGGGCTTTGTGATGGCCGCTCCAAAACATTGACTTTATTATCCTTAAGCCACTTTGTAACCAGTTTGGCAGTAGCTTCGGGTCATTGTCCATTTGGAAGATCCATTTCCGCTGAAGCTTTATCTTCCTGGCTGATATCTTGAGATGTTGCTTCAGTTTTGCCATATAATCTTCTTTTCTCATGATTCCACCTATTTTGTAAAGTGCACCAGTCCCTCCTGCAGCAAAACAACCCACAACATGATGCTGCCACCACTGTGTTTCACAGTTGGGATGGTGTTTTTAGGCGTCCAAGCTTCTTCCTTTTTCCTCCAAACAGAACGATGGTCATTATGACCAAACAGTTCAATTTTAGTTTCATTAGACCATAGGACATATCTTCAAAAATGAAGATCTTTGTTAATGTGTGCATTTGCAAAAATTAATGTCTTTTTTCGGTTTCTCTTGGCAGAGTGACCTTCCTTCACAGGTTTATACAGTACTCGTTTCACTGTGGATAATGACACAATCTTACCAGCTTCCACCATCATCTTCACAAGGTCTTTTGTTTTTGTTCTTGGGTTGATATGCACGTCGGACCAAAGCACGTTAATCTCTGGGACACAGAACCCGTTTCCTTCCTGAGCAGTATGATGGCTGGACATTCCATCTAATTTGTACTTAAAGGGATCCTGTCACCCCCAAAACACCTCTAAACCTATTAAAAGCTGTCCCTAGAGCATATTAACACTTTCCCTACACTCCATTTACCTCCTAAATGCAGCAAGTGACATTGAAGAAAAACGTTTTTATAGTACCTCATTAGTGATGATAATGAGTGACTATGCTATTCATAGTCACTCATCCAGGCTGCCCCTCTTCTTCATATCACGCCTGAATAGGCGTGATGTACATGCCAGATTCAAATTCGCGCCTCCCGCTGTGCCCTGTGTCGTCCGAGGCTGCAGTGTGGCTGGGTGACGCGATCCGCGTCATTCTCGGCGCCGGGTGACATATTTACACCGGCGCCGCGCTGTCAGCTTCAAAATGCGCACTGCGCATGCGCAGTGCGCATTTTGAAGCTGACAGCGCGGCGCCGGTGTAAAAACGTCACCCGGCGCCGAGAATGACGCGGATCGCGTCACCCAGCCACACTGCAGCCCGGACGCTATGGAGAGAGGGGAGGCGCGCAGGGAGGCGGCAATTTGAATCTGGAATGTACATCACGCCTATTCAGGCGTGATATGAAGAAGAGGGGCAGCCTGGATGAGTGACTATGAATAGCATAGTCACTCATTATCATCCATAATGAGGTACTATAAAAACGTTTTTCTTCAATGTCACTTGCTGCATTTAGGAGGTAAAAGGAATGTAGGGAAAGTGTTAATATGCTCTAGGGACACCTTTTAATAGGTTTAGAGGTGTTTTGGGGGTGACAGGATCCCTTTAAGTATAATTGTCTGTACAGATGAACGAGGCACCTTCAGGTATCTAGAAATCGCACCGAAGGATGAACCAGACTTGAGAAAGTCCACAATTTTCTTTCTGATATCTTGGCTGACTTCTTCAAACTACACGATGAAGCAGTGTGTTTCAGGTGTGCATTAAAATACATCCACATGTGTCTCTAACTCAGATGTTGCCAATAAACCTATCAGAAACTTCCAAACACATGATATCAACATATGGGCTGTCCCAAATTGTAGAAAGGCATAGCAATCTTAGACTTCAGTAAGGAAGTGGAATAACTCCAGCGCCACGTTTAAGCAACTCCTCAAAGTCATAGTCATATTTAAAAGCTTGTTGGAAAGCGATTAAGGGATTTGTGCCTGATCAGAACCCCAAACTACAGACGCTGCATTTCTGGCTTCTGCCCCTCATCAGTGTAGTGTGTGGGATATTCTGATCTGGCTGTGTGAGTGGGCTAAGACAAGGTCTGGGAACTTGCTATCTACCTTATGGAGACGGGTAAGTAGGTGAGGAGATTGTAGCCACATCCCTCCTCTAGGAAATATGCAAATTTGCACTTCAGTAAGGAAGTGGAATAACTCAGTGCCACCTTTAAGCAGCTCCTCAAAGTCTGTAGTTTGGGGTTCTGATCTGGCACAAATCCCTTAGTCATACTGAAAAGCTTGTTGGAAAGCGATGACTTTGAGGAGCTGCTTAAATGTGGCACTGGAGTTTTTCCACTTCCTTACTGAAGTGCAAATTTGCATATTTCCTAGAGGAGGAATGTGGCTACAATCTCCTCACCTACTTAGCTGTCTCCATAAAGGTAGATAGCAAGTTCCCAGACCTTAGCAATCTTAGTTTATGTAAACTTTTGACTTTGCAGAAAGTAATAAAAACACCTTAAATCATTCTCTCTCTCTACCTCATTATTCTAGCATTTGGCAAATATTAATAATTATGGTAATCCTAATTGACCTTAAACAGAAAAACTGTTTGCTTACTGTCGCCTCCTAGGGATAAGCAGCATAACCCATGGTCCTGTGTCCCCCAATGAGGCGAAAGAGAAAACATGCAGATATGTCTTTCTATATAGTGAATGGAAACTTCTGCTTTGAACTGCAGGTTGGGGGGGTACAATAATTTTATGTGCACGGATTTTACTAAAGTCAATCATTGCATTGACTGGATTACAGATGATGAACCATAAAAGTTTATGAACATAAAACAAACGAAAAAAGACTGAAGACAAATAAAAAATAGCAAGTGTTTATTATGTACAGGAATGCTGCGCACTATATACAGGCAGAGAGTTTGCAGTGTGTCAGGGATTCCTGGTCTTGACACAAAGATATCTACAAATCACAGAAATCTACAAATGTCGATCATGCAGAGCGTCGTCTCCAGGACTATGTGACGGGGACAGGGATTCGCTTCTGTAGTGTCGGCTTTCACTTTACAAGCGGAATTTCTAGACCTTGCAAAATGATGGAGATTAGTAACAACAGCTCAATATCTAAAGTTAGTGAACGTCTTCGGCCTGCCAGTGTGAACAAGGCCAATGTTATCAGCTGTACCTATACCTTATTACAGACCTAGCATTAGATTTGCTTTGGATTCAGAGTAATCGTCTTTTACACTTTCTTCTTCCTATAAACCAACAGTATCTGAGAAAACAAGAAACTTGGTAAAATCTCAGAGGAATCTGTTGCTTTCTCTTCCTGGACTGATTGTTCATGCTTAAAATTATCAATACTCAAGTAAAATCTGCATTCAGTATATACAAACAGATGAGAGTCACTGCTTATAATGGTCTATGGAGAACTGTAAGGCCATGTTCACACACTGGTTTTGCTGCAGCAAAGCCTGATGTTTTGATTGTAAACAGCAGATTTCTTGGCAGTAGAAAACCTTAGTTTTTTGCTGTTTTCTTTGCCTATAGAACTCTGCAAAAATGCAGGAAAGAACCGACATGCTCATTGTCTTCAAAACGCAGCAAAACCTACGCAGGTAAATAAAACCATTGTGTGTCTGAATCACATGGGTTTTCTGGGACTCAAAAACGCAGGTTCAGGCTAGTTTCACACTAGTGTTTGGTACGCCCTACGGATAGGTCCACAGACACAAACACAGTGCCGAACACATCGTTAATTCTGTCAATGCAGCATTAACAGAATTATTCTTCATAGGAATATATTGCTGGCCATAGGAACCCATTACACAGTGGGAGAGGGAGGGAACGAGCGAGGGAGGGGAGAGGAAGGGCGAGGGAGGGGAGAGGACGAGCGAGGGAGGGGAGAGGACGAGCGAGGGAGGGGAGAGGACGAGCGAGGGAGGGGAGAGGACGAGCGAGGGAGGGTAGAGGACGAGCGAGGGAGGGTAGAGGACGAGCGAGGGAGGGGAGAGGACGAGCGAAGGAGGGGAGAGGACGAGCGAAGGAGGGGAGAGGACGAGCGAAGGAGGGGGAGGACGAGACGAGGGAGGGAGAGAACGAGCGAGGGAGGGAGAGAACGAGCGAGGGAGGGAAAGAACGAGGACAGAAATTGTGCTTGGTAGAGGAGAGAAAGAAAATAAAAACACAAAAAACTCTGCATTTGGCAGCGGTGACCTCCGGATAGCAATGCAGCTCCATTGTGCTGTATGCGTTCTTTGTGCTCTTGAGGACGCTCGCATATGAAGCAAGCATCCTCAGACACACAAACAGTGCAACATGTTGTTTGGACAGTGTGTACAAAAAATGCATCCAAACGCATACGTATGTGAATGCAGTCAAGCGCAGGTACCATGCATCTCCATGTTAAACATAGGGACGCAATATGCATGCGTTTGGCTGTGTTCGCATATGCTACGTCGTGAACGCAAATGTGAATTTGCATAAAACCAAGGTAGAAACACCGTGTGTGAACATAGCCCAATTGAATGGTGGCTGCAGTTCATCCGCTCTTCATAGAATTTTACAAGCACCAACTGTTATCTCCTATCTCTGTAGTAGGAAAATCTGTATTCACCCAATGATTCGGCTATTTTCACACACACTGTTTTGGGGTCAGGTTTTACCTTGGTTTTATGCTAATCTAAACCTGCATTAAACCCATGTTATTCAGGGAAAAGCTGTGCACACACACTGCAGCTTCTGCAAAGAAATAAATCCAAACACCACAGGTTTTCTGCATTATTGATAGAACGAGCATCAATTGGTTTCTGCCTTTTTGCAGTCTTCTATGGCAAAAAAACACAGCATATCTTCTTCCCAGAAATCAGGCGTTACTAGATATGCCTAAGGTTTTGCTGCAGCAAACACCATCGTGTCCGGACGTAGCCTTAGGCCATGTTCAGACTGTGCATTTTTGATCCGTTGTGTCTTTCAGCAGCAAAAATGGATCAGTTTGATGCAAAACTGGATCAACAGCGCACAGTGTGAACATAGCCTTATAGTCCGGGAGGCGAAAGCAGTAGATTTCTGGCATAATATACATTACAAAGTTGCTTATTTTAACATACATGATTGGTTACTCTTTATTAAACACTGCACTGCAATATCGGATGCAGGTGGCCAATTCACTGACAACTGTGGAATTGACTGATGTCCCAATCTGCTGCAGTAATAAGTCCGGGAAGGATTTGCTATATAGATTTTAAGGCAATAGTTACCTTCACCATGAGGCTAAACAACAAGCAACTTTGCATTACGACGTAATTAAAAACGTTATGATGGTTTTAGTTTCTACAGACCATTGTGTCTCCATGATAAATCCTGTACAGTTGCATTCTGCATTTATATTTCTCACTATCAAATGGAAGAGGATAGAACTATAGGATCAGTCTACAACAGATCTGCAATAAGGGCATAAAAACAAATCAATAGGTCATTTTTAGTAATAATTTATACATTTTTAATATCAGAGGTATTGGGGTTAAAAAAAAAAAAAATGCAGGAACAAACAAATGATGTGCGATAAAGGAACAGAAAACACAAAGAGAACGATCGTGCGATGCCAAATCCTCAGTATACAGATGAACAGATCAGAAGGACCTATTACTTTCTAATCTTGTCATGTGCATCTGGAAGAAAGCACTTTTTACATATTAGTATTCACTTGTGGAAACAGAAGTGGTGCTTGGCGATCCACTGTGAACCCTGAACGTGAACCCGTCACCAGACTTGGGTGTGTGAAACTAAAAACGCCTCCTCCAGCAGCGCCTGTGCTGCGTCTTAAGAAGGAGAGTATTATGTCCCGACTCCCCCCTGGACACCTAATAAACAAGTTTTAAAAACTTCCCACCCTGCATTATAATTATCTGTTTCCAGTCCAATGGACATGACTGTATTTAGGTCCGTCTCGCCCTCTCCTCGATGTCCGACAGCCTCGTCTTCTGAGTAGACATGCAAATCGCACGCCTGTGCGGAAGCTTTTCAGGATCACGCCTGTGCGGAGACTTCTCGGGATCACCCTACTGCAGGCAGAGCCTAAAACTATTCAGCGCATGCGCGAGCAGCTAAGATCTCTGCACAAGTCCAGCTGCGCAAGGCGGAAAGGCCTCTGCGCGGGCGCGCAATGTGGATGTCACTCATAAGAGAAGCAGGAGAGAGGTTGGACGGACCGGACACAGGCAATTATAATACAGAGTGGGAAGTTTTTAAAACTTATTAAGTGCATAGTGGGTGTCACCTTCTTAAGACGCACCATAGGTGCTGCTGAAGGGGGCGTTTTTAGTTGCACACACCCAATTTTGATAACAGGTTCACTTTAAGCCTTCATCCTAGAAATTGATTGTGACCCCTCCCCCCTCCCGCTACCTCCCCCCCATCCCCAGTACAGCTGCTCCATTTCCAATGCAAATCCTGGAAAAAAAAAATATTCACAATGAGGATAATACTATGCAATAAACAGTGCAAAGTCTATTTCCTATTCAGCGCCTCCGCTTGGCTGGGGTGGGCCCGGTGTCCGGGGGGTTCAGCAGGTACGCTGTTGGGTTTACTTCCTGACGTAATATTCCACTGAGGATAAACTCCGCTGACGTAATGGGAACAGACGCTGGGACTGACTTGCAACGAGCAGCGTCTTCCGGACAGGACACGACAATGCATTTCTCCTAAAAAGAGTTCAAAGTGCAATACAAAATAATATTGTGGTACCGTGTTAGCCAGAGGAAATCAAAGTAGATACTTAAGTCCCCCAAAAAATAGTTGAGAAAAGTATTCTTTACCTTGAATGACCGAGGCAATTTAGGGAGGAAGGTGGCTCCGCTGCAGCGGATGATGTCTTTCATGTGGTCGGGTTCCGGTTTGACATTCGCAGTTACGTGAATTTCGTAGCCCTATAATAACAAAGATTATTTTTTGCAAACAAGCAGCTGCAATTTGGTAACACTTCCCAATATTAACTTCACAAATAGCTAAACCGCCCGCCTGGCACACAACCACATTTGATGATAACACTGAGTAGTGTGCAAAGGAGGCTGATATTCACCCAATAAGACAAATATATGTTAATGCCAAAGGATAAGTTGACCAATGATGATGTTTGTCCAAGAAAATGCCTGTATCAGGTTAAGGCAATGATGTAATAAACACAAAGAACATTGGGACAAAGAGCTGCTGCTTCTGATGCATTTCTGTCTCAGGGGGCTTACATGTCCCATGCTAAATGGAGACAACTCTCCTTACTGTATAGCACATGTGCAGACTTATTAAATGGACGTGGCTGACGGATGAACTCTCACAACCTAAATTAAATCAAATTCTATTGTTCAGATCACAAATAGCAGCCGGAATACAAAAAGAAAACTACGGCAGTAAAACTACAGCTGCAAGATGTCTCTCAAACATATAAAACATGGTCTTCCCCACTGATTTCCATGGGAATTATATACCATTTACCTTGTGATTATGCAAGTTAATTTTTCCCTTGCTGCTGAGTTTTGCAACAGCTCCCAGCGGGACGCCCTGTGATCAGCTTTTCTTATGGGGACACCTTAAAGAATAACTACATTTTGGGAGGTTTTTTTTATGTTTTAGGCCCATTAATTTTGAGCAGAATAATTGGAGTGCAGGTCCAAGGACACAGGAGTATGGCTGCAGTAAAAAGTCAATATATCTTGTATCCGTACTCAATTATGTGCAAGCTCCTGTGAGGTCGTTTGAGCATTCAGTGGGGTCTGAAAATCCCTTAAAGGGCCTAGAACATTTAAGAAACATCTACCCAAAGTGTAGCTATGGTTTAACCCATATTAAGACTGCCAGAATTGCCTTAATGATCATACTTTGAAAGACATTGTGTAGCCTAGACATATCAGAACCCATTGAGTTTATTATGCTTTAAAAGGGAATCTGTCAGGTCAAAAATCCATATGTAACAGATATCATTTTGTAATATCTGTCTGTTCTCTGGTCCTGTGTCCCCCAATGAGGTGATTGGGAAACAAGTGTTCAAATAAACACATAGAATCTCTCACAGACAGCGCAGGCTTCTGCTCAGAGCAACAGTAGAGGAGATTGCCTTACCTAGATGAGCTATCAGATATATTCCTGCCATCTCTCCCTCCCTCCCTCCCCATCAGATGCACCTTGCAAGACAGGAAAATGAAAGCACAGGGGGGAGGAGAATGCCAGCCTGGGAAGGAGTTAACAAATGAACATTTACATAGTGATGACTATTCAGAAGTGAAAGCAATGAGCCAGATTAGTGAAGCAGCTGCCTGCTGGGTGTGAAGGTGCTTATAGCAAGAGAACTACAAATGGTACAGTAATGATTTTAACATATTCTGAAAGGGCTGCCCATGCACTATTCAAGGGTATTAAGAGTATCATACTGAAAAATGACCTGACAGAGTCCCTTTAAATATGGAGACATACATATGACCAGCAACCCGCTGAAAAATAAAGTTGGGTACCTCTAAAAGCGGCTGCTTCTTTGCTTTCTGCAAAGACTTTGACAACATAAAGTTGAAGGCTTTCTCCTGTTCTTTATCATTAACAAGAAATCCACTTGGAGACAAGAAGCATTTGCTCTTCTTACACTGCAAAGATAATTCATGATGAATGAGGTTATCCACTGCTTCTATGCTGAAGAAAATAAAAGAGCAGAACGTGGCAGCAACCACAAAACTGCCCGATGCTGTGGTGTCGTGGGTTACACCTGGCCACCACTGGAGCTGATAACGGCTGATCATTGGGGTTGCCGGACCCCCACTAATCTGACACTGATGGCTTATACTAAGGCGAAAACTAACACATTTGCACCTTATCTATCCAGTCCAGCGTGACGATGGGAATACCCCTCGCGAGGGCACACAGGAACTTCACCGTTCTTCTGACCCGGTCAGTCACTAGGTGGGTACATTCAAACACAGATTCCGCGATCTCTCCACCTAAAGAGCGGATCGCCTCCTCCCCGTCTGTATCCACCACACCTGTGAACAGAATCTGAAGGAGGAATATAAAAACATCAGTTGCAAAAATTAAACAAAATGAATGTGTAATCAATTAAATAGAAAAGTGTGAACATAGGAAGATAGGAATCTATAAACAATAATCATAATGGCTACAGGTTAGGACAAACCTTAGGAGCAGATCCAACAAACGGACTGGTAGCGGTGGCTAAAGTGGATGGTTTGTTGGTGCGTCGGGGAGTCCTGGCCTCTGGTGTGTTACTTAATGCAGACGTTTGGCGCGTGCTTCGAGATGGGGATGGATCAGGTCGGGAGATTTCCTGCAAGGCAAGAGATATATTGCATCAGAAGATACGCTGCACTCTAAAATGGTCATCTAAGGTACGTAGCACCAATAGAAAGCAACAATCGCCCATATAACTTTCATTAGGGTTGTTCTTATCTTTCCTTTAGGAGTGCACCACTTTCCATGGGGTGGTTTGATGCTGAAGATTGAATGTCTGAACTGAGTGCACTCTATGCTGTTGGCAGAGGCAGCCATGCCTGTGCAGCATGCAAGAAGAGCAGGGAGACATAGTCCGGTCGTATTACTAATCTGCCTAGCTGCAAAGCGGTGTACACAGGCCTGTAAGGGGCACATAGTGTTTCTGGAAACGGCAGGTTCCTTACAAAGGGGGAAAATAGGTTTCTTCAGTCTACCGATTCGATCTAGGTTAAAATAATCCCCCTTTGCTGCTCCAAAGCATCTTCCCTCTGCCTCTCTGGTCTTTGTTTTGCAGCAGTGCTCACATCTATAACACATATCACCACTGCGGACGATCACTCGGCTCAGACACTCTGCAAATGTGGATGGCACTGAGCTTACTAGTCAATTCTGCTGAAGATGTGACCCCACTGCTGCAGTTTGCAAACAAAGACTGAAGTACCAGCGGGTTAAAGCTTTTTTTTTTAAATTATTTTGAAGGGAACCGGTCACCTAGAATTAGCCCCCCCAGCCTATCAATACCTGTCCCTGCATCTTATTATTAGTATTCTAGCTATCCCTCTCTGTCCTAAATCAGTCTGGGAAAAGTGTAATAATTTGTTTTTTTGCATTTACTATAATGAGGCTACGGCTCCCCTCAGTAGCCGCACTGGGCGTCCTCTCTGGGTCATTTTCAACGCCTACCCCGCCCCAATGGGTGTGAAACCGCATTTTGATGAGCCAGCCTTGGAGCCATGGGAAGACTTGCCGGTATGACGCAAATCGCGTTGTTTCCGGCATTGCTGACATCGATACACCCTTGAGGTCTGTTGATGTCAGCAATGCCGGAAATGACGCGATTTGCGTCATACCGGCAAGTCTTCCATGGCTCCAAGGCTGGCTCATCAAAATGCGGTTTCACGCCCATCTGGGCGTAAAAAAGAGCGGGGGTGGGGGGGGGGGGGGGGGGTTTGTGGAGGTGGCGAAAATGACCCAGAGAGGACGCCTCATTATAGTAAGTGCAATAAAACAAATTATTACACTTTCCCCAGACTGATTTAGGACAGAGAGGGATAACTAGAATACTAATAGGAAGATGCAGGGACAGGTATTGATAGGCTGGGGGGGGGGGGGCTAATTCTAGGTGACAGGTTCCCTTTAACCTATCGCAAGCTGTACCCAGGAACCCCCTTTATCCCAGTTTTTGCCCCGTTATTGGCCTTTTCAGTTAATAAACTCCATCTCATCTTACCTTTACAGTCGGTGAATTTTCCGATTCTGGAATAAGTTTTCTTGGCCTTCCTTTTCGACTTTTTGGCGTTTCTACAATTTCTACCTCTTCTTCTTCTTCTTCTCCATTGTCAGATTTCTTCCTCTTCACCTCTTCTGCCTTTGTTGCTTGTCCTCGTTTTCTTGAAGACGCTGGAGTAGAGACCTGAGGTATGTCTTCCTTCTTAGCCGCTCGCCTGCCTCTCCCCACTGCAGGCTGTGACTTCTCCTCCTGCGGGGACAGTTTACCGCTCTCCTCTGGGACCTTATTCACATCTACTTCTTCATGTGACTCTTGGCTTTCATTAGACGTCTTGGCTCGTGTCCTTGTCGATCTCTCCGTCTTGGAGGTGTCCTCAGTCTGCTTTGACTCTTTTTCGTCATCTTTGAGATTCTTCCTAGTTTTTCGTGTGGTCTTTTTCTCTGCCGTTTCCTCTTTGTCTTCTTCACAAACACTTTCTTCAATCTTTGCCTCTTCCTTTGAGTCCTTTCTAGTCCTCTTAGGCCTTTTAGCTTGATCGTCTTGCAAGGTCACCACCTCTTCTTCCTTTGAGTGTCTCCTTGTTCTTCTGGAGGAGGTGGAGGATTCCTTGACTTCTTCCGCCACCACAGTGACTTCTCCTCTTCTAGTTCTTCTGGATATTTGAGAATGGCTGCCGGATGTTTCCAGGGCTTCAGTATTTTCTTCAGCTTTCTGTTCTTCCTTCGGATTCTGTGTTCTTCTTGATTTTCTCGCTGCCTCGGGTTCTTCAGTTTTAACATCTTCTGGTTTTGTGGTGTCTTCCTTTGATCTATTTCTGGTTGTTTTTGGCGTTTTACTACTTGCTGCCGTGTCCTCCTGGTTCTCTTTATTTTTTGGCTCAGCATTTTTTACATTTGCACCCCTCCTGGTTTTCCTCTCGCCCTCTTGGATGTGCTCAGGTTCTTCTTTAGTTTCCTCCGTTAGACTCCTCCGTGTTATTCTTGATTTGTCATTCCCAGGAGGAGGACATTGTTCTTCCACCTTCTTGCTTTCTTCTAACATACTTGCTGTAGTGTCCTCATCTTTGTCCGATTCTTGAGGCTTAACGCGAGATTTCCGAGTTGCTTTTCTTCCTCGACTTTCTTCTTGTGTTTTCTCCGACTGTTTTCCCTCATTCTTCTCTTTATTTTCATCTTGCTCTTTCTCTGCATTATCAATAGACTGTGCTTCATTCTTTAGCCTCGCGGCCACTTGCCTTTTGTTTCTTGCAGTCGTCACTATCGCGATACCTTTCTTATCTTCTATCTCCTCTGGAGGATTTACTGGTAGGGTTTCTGTGGCAAGACTCTCCTTAGCTTCCTCAATTTTGGAAGTAGACGGCTCAGGTTCCTCTTCATTAGTTACTTGTTTTGCACTCTTTCTAGAAACTTGCTTCCTACTCCGCTGCTCATTATTTCCGGAGGCTGATGGTTCACCCGCCGAGGAATTGTTACGAGTTCCCCTTCGAGAAGTCGTTGGGACAGGAACATCTTCCTTTGCTGAAGCTTCAACATGTGATTCTGCAGTTCTCCTCCCTCCAGTACTTCTTGCTCCTTTCCCGCTTGCAGCTTTTTGATCTTGGGTTCAGGTGGTTTGTGGTTCACCTGTAACATCTTCCTTTGCTGAAGTTTCGACAGGTGATTCTACAGTTCTCCTCCCTCCCGTTCTTCTCGCTCCTTTCACCTCTTTTATCTCAGGTTCAGATGATTGTGGTTCACCTGCAACTTCTTCCTTAGCTGAAGCTTCAACCTGCGATTCTGCAGTTCTCCTCCCTCCCGTTCGTCTCGCTCCTTTCACCTCTTTTATCTCAGGTTCAGATGGTTGTGTTTCTCCTGCAACTTCTTCCTTTGCTGAAGCTTCAACATGTGATTCTGCAGTTCTCCTCCCTCCCGTTCTTCTCGCTCCTTTCACCTCTTTTATCTCAGGTTCAGATGGTGGCGTTTCTTTGCAATTTCTTCCTTTGCTGAAGTTTCGACAGGTGATTCTGCAGTTCTCCTCCCTCCTGTACTTCTTGCTCCTTTCTCTGCTTGCAGCTTTTTGATCTTGGGTTCAGGTGGTTGTGGTTCACCTGCAACTTCTTCCTTTGCTGAGGTTTCGACAGGCGATTCTGCAGTTCTCTTCCCTCCTGCTCTTCTCGCTCCTTTCTCTACTTGCACCTCTTCTGCCTCAGGTTCAGATGGTTGTGTCTCACCTGTAACTTCTTCCTTAGGTGAGGTTTCGACAGGCGATTCTGCAGTTCTCCTCCCTCCTGTTCTTCTCGCTCCTTTCACCTCTTCTATCTCAGGCTCAGATGGTTGTGTCTCACCTGTAACCTCTTCCTTCGCTGAAGTTTCAACCTTCAAATCTGCAGTTCTCTTCCCTCCTGCTCTTCTTGTTCCTTGCACCTCTTCTACCTCAGGTTCAGATGGTTGTGTCTCACCTGTAACTTCTTCCTTAGGTGAGGTTTCGACCTGTGATTCTGCAGTTTTCTTCCCTCCTGCTCTTCTCGCTCCTTTCACCTCTTCTACCTCAGGCTCAGATGGTTGTGTCTCACCTGCATTCTCTTCATCTGATTTCTCTCTTTGGGAATCAGCACCTACAGAAGACTTGTCAGGTTGCTCTTCTTTTTCTGGTGGAATCTGCTGAACAAAGACAGACGATGTAAATGACGAGTGCTACGTGTCGTTCATTTTACATAACATGGACAGAAATCCAAAATACAAATGGGAGGCTTGTAAGTGAGATACAATATTAGACTGTCCTTATGTGAATCTGGGAGACTCTCTCAATTGTATGTTATCCATAGAGTATACAAAACACCAGAGTTACTACATAAAGCTGAACTGAGAGTGAATTCAAGATGTCCACGATGCCAAACCGAGCAGGCAGGGATGTTACACGTGTTGTGGTCCTGTGTGGTGGACAGAGGCCCTATGATTTGTATACTTGGGTACATTGAGGAAATTAAATAGATAATGTATACAAGATAGCAATTGCTAGATTATTGTATGTGGCCCGTAAATTGATAGCGAGACATTGGATTGAAGAAGAAACCCTGACGAGATGTGAACTTATAAAGCAGACTGCACCTATTATACACTTAGAGAGAGGAGCATATATGAAGAGAAGGAAAGACAAAATGTTCGACAAGTTGTGGTCTCCATGCATGGGAATGTGTTGGGCTACAGAACTGTAAAGATGTGGAAAGAATTGTTAATTGCCTTAATATGGGGGGTGGAGGTTGGGAATGGTGGATTAAGTACTTTAATTTCAATTGTATATGGTACATGTTTTTTATAATAATAATCTCTAATTATATAGCGCCAACATATTCTGCAGCGCTTCACAAATCAGAGGTTTATATAAAAAGAATCATGAGTAACAGTTATCAGAAAATACAATATTTAAAGCCAAATAATGACAGACCTGCCCATCAGAGCTTACAATCTAACAATGAGGTGGGGGCGACACCAAGTACAGAGGCTTATTTACAATGATGGTGTAGTCAACTTGAGGAAATGAAAAATAGATAAGAGCAGCATAAGTGGCCACCAACCATTATTTGTGATCCACTTGAGACTGGGGGAGCGGATAGGCTATGTCTAGATGACTGACTAGGAATCATGATAGGTCGCCTTAAAAAGATGGGTTATTAGGGAGCGACAAACTATGCAAGTTGTGGATGCACCAAATTTCTTGGGGTAGAGCATTCCAGAGAATTGATGCAGCGCGGGAGAAGTCTTTGTGGCTGGAGTGGGAGGTTCAGATTAGTGCAGATGTTAGGCTGCTTTCACATCATGATTTTTGTGGATATGTGGCTATCCGTTGTAAAACAAATAGCCACGGATCCAATTTGGTCCCCATGTATTCCTATGGGCATGGATTGGTCCTGTATGGCCATCCGATTGTGTCCAAATTGTAACATATCCGATTGTGTCCAATATTTTGCTGTACCCAGAATTGGACACTGCTCCGATTTTGGGCAAAGCAGCAAAAATTGGAAACAATTGAATCCGGTATGGTCCGCGGCAATTAACATGGGGGCCTATGGAGCGCAAGTCCGGGAAAAAGCAGAATCGTTTCACGGACCCTGAGCATGCTCAGTACACTAAAACTGCTCTTCACCGTGTAATTTTACTTACGCATACATTGTGGAAGTGTTAAAAATAAAGAAAAAATCCTCACCTCTCCAGCGAGTGTCCTGCGATGTGTGGCATCTAGCTCCGAGGGCTTAAGGACCTAGATCAGCTGACCGGGCAGGGTGGGGCAACCAAACAACTGATCGGTCACATGACCGCATCAACGTGGTTGAAATCTCGCTCGCAATTTAAATTATGCTGTTGTGGTCATGTGACCGATCAGCTGTTTGGATTGCCCCACCCTGCCCGGTCAGCTGATCTAGGTCCTTAAGCCCTCGGAGCTTGATGCCGCACATCTCAAGACTCTCGCCGGAGAGGTGAGGATTTTTTTTTTTATTTTTAACAATTGCTTTGTTTCATTTCACTTCTGCAATGTTTGTATATACATTGTGAAAGTGAAAGTGCCCCGCTTGCCTGTGCTTTGCAGGCTCGGGCTCCTCCCAGCTCTTTGTGTCTAGATCCGTGAAAAATCACAGACCCGGACACAGAAATGGCATCCGGAGGCACACATCCGATCCTGTCCTTTCCTGTCCGTGGGGTCCTGCAAAAAAAACGGATCCCCACGGACAGGAAAAAAAGGCGATGTGAAAGTAGCCTTAGTCTAAAGTCTCTTCCAGAGTGAAGAGAATGGGTGGAGTGATAGACAGAGATGAGGGTAGAGAGGTAGGGAGGTGCTGCGCTGTGAAGAAAATGGGTGGAGTGATAGAGGTGAGGGAGATGTAGAGAGGTGCTGTGCTGTGAAGAGCTTTGTGGGTAAGAACAAACAGTTTGAATTGGATCCTATAGTGTATGGGCAGCCAGTGCAATAACTGGCACAGAGCGGATCCTATAATATATGGTCAGCCAGCGCAATGACTGGCACAGAGCGGATCTTATAGTGTATAGGCAGCCAGCGCAATGACTGGCACAGAGCGGATCTTATAGTGTATAGGCAGCCAGTGCAATGACTGGCACAGAGTGGATCCTATAGTGTATGGGCAGCCAGTGCAATGACTGGCACAGAGCGGATCCTATAGTGTATGGGCAGCCAGTGCAATGACTGGCACAGAGCGGATCCTATAATATATGGGCAGCCAGTGCAATGACTGGCACAGAGCGGATCCTATAGTGTATAGGCAGCCAGTGCAATGACTGGCACAGAGCGGATCCTATAATATATGGGCAGCCTGTGCAATGACTGGCACAGAGCGGAGGTGTCTGAGTAGCGGTTAGCTAGATAGGTGATCCTGGCTGCCACATTATGGATCGTCTAGAGAGAGGAGAGCCTAGTGAGGGGGAGACCAGTTAATAGAGAATTACAATAATCAAGGCGGGTTTTTGCTTCCATGTTGAGAAAGGGGCGGACTCTAGAGATGTTCTTCAGGTGCAAGCGGCAAGAGCGGGCGAGAGATTGTATATATGGGGCGAAGGAAAGATCAGAGCCAAACATAACCCCCAGACAGCGAGCCTGCTGCCTAGGCGTTATTGTGTAATGCATAGACGTTCTTATCTGTAATTTGAATCTTTGAATTATAATAAAAACGTACCTGGTTTAAAAACAAATGTGAGGCTTGTGTGAATAGATGGCACTGAGCAGCGATATAAAGTGCAACTCTATTTTACATGCAAAACTGGACAGAAGTGAGGAAACCCAGGGGAACGGTCACCAAACCCCAGTTTGCATGAATTAGGATTTACTCACTTGAGCGTTCTTTTCGGATGCTTTTCTCTTACTTCTGCTTAGACCTGCGACACATAAAACATTATACAACAAACGTTAGAAATACAATGGCTCTGCTTCTTCTTCATGTGCTGAACGTGCACTTATACAAGAATATGTACTGAAAAAAAAATAAAGAGGTTTTAAAAGGGGATATATTTTTTTTTCCCTCCCATGCAGCCTTGGGAAGAACCATGATAATGTTGACACGACATGTTCCTTTTAAGCTGAATGTATTATAAAGTATTAAACATAGCATAAAACCCATTCATTTGCACAGCAGTCCACACCTAAACGGCCCAACGCCCACCAGTGCGGTCACCCCTCCCATATGATGAAATAATTACATATTACAATTCATTCATTTTAAGGGTCATTAAAGGGACCGGCCATGTCCTTTTTGTTGTAAACCACTCCCATGTTATTTAGATCACGCACTGGGCAGCATTAACCTGGTTTTGAAAAAAAGAAGAAAAAAAAAACATGTATTTATCTTTCAAAAAAGCACTTTAGATGCTGAGGGTTTGCATTATCTACCTGCAGTCAGTCATCAGGGTGGAGTCTTCAGTTGCTATCAGTCACGTTGATCCACTACGGTCATGCAGTTTTTAAACATAGTAAACCCCCCTGCAGTGTAATATATTGACATCGATCACTGAAGGTCCTGCTGGTGGGGAAGGACGTGCGGTGACCATGTGACTAATGGGCGGAGCTAAAGAGGCCTGAAGTAAGACCCTTTGGGCTTAGTTCCACCCATTATGGTCACATGGTTGTGACATCACCACAGTCCTGAAAATGATGTCAATCAATTACAATGCAGGGGGCGTGACCAAGGTAAAAAAATACAATGAATGAACTTGAGTGACAATGAACAACAGCACCTCCCCTATGACTGAAGCCAGGTGTGTGTGCAGTCACCTCAGTGTATAAAGCCTCCCCTATGACTGAAGCCAGGTATGTGTGCAGTCACCTCAGTATATAAAGCCTCCCCTATGACTGAAGCCAGGTATGTGTGCAGTCACCTCAGCATATAAAGCCTCCCCTATGACTGAAGCCAGGTATGTGTGTGCAGTCACCTCAGTATATAAAGCCTCCTCTATGACTGAAGCCAGGTATGTGTGCAGTCACCTCAGCATATAAAGCATCCCCTATGACTGAAGCCAGGTATGTGTGTGCAGTCACCTCAGTATATAAAGCCCCCCTATGACTGAAGCCAGGTATGTGTGTGCAGTCACCTCTACTATGACTGAAGCCAGGTATGTGTGTGCAGTCACCTCATCATATAAAGCCTCCCCTATGACTGAAGCCAGGCATGTGAGTGCAGTCACCTCAGCATATAAAGCCTCCCCTATGACTGAAGCCAGGTGTGTGTGCAGTCACCTCAGCATATAAAGCCTCCCCTATGACTGAAGCCAGGTGTGTGTGTGCAGTCACCTCAGTATATAAAGCCTCCCCTATGACTGAAGCCAGGTGTGTGTGCAGTCACCTCAGTATATAAAGCCTTCCCTATGACTGAAGCCAGGTATGTGTGTGTGCAGTCACCTCAGTATATAAAGCCTCCCTATGACTGAAGCCAGGTATGTGTGTGTGCAGTCACCTCAGCATATAAAGCCTCCCCTATGACTGAAGCCAGGTATGTGTGTGCAGTCACCTCAGTATATAAAGCCTCCCCTATGACTGAAGCCAGGTGTGTGTGCAGTCACCTCAGTATATAAAGCCTCCCCTATGACTGAAGCCAGGTATGCGAGTGCAGTCACATCATCATATAAAGCCTCCCCTATGACTGAAGCCAGGTATGTGTGTGTGCAGTCACCTCAGTATATAAAGCCTCCCCTATGACTGAAGCCAGGTATGTGTGTGCAGTCACCTCAGCATATAAAGCCTCCCCTATGACTGAAGCCAGGTATGTGTGTGTGCAGTCACCTCAGTATATAAAGCCTCCCCTATGACTGAAGCCAGGTGTGTGTGTGCAGTCACTTCAGTATATAAAGCCTCCCCTATGACTGAAGCCAGGTATGTGTGCAGTCACTTCAGTATATAAAGCCTCCCCTATGACTGAAGCCAGGTATGTGTGCAGTCACCTCAGTATATAAAGCCTCCCCTATGACTGAAGCCAGGTATGTGTGCAGTCACCTTAGTACATAAAGTCTGAGATAAACACATGGGATTTTGTTTTTAGAAAACCCTATAGTGATATACACTGCATCGTCTAGAACACATTGGGGGCGTTTTAAGATCACAAAATGACATGACAAATTTCCTTTAAAGAGGACATGACACTTTTATGGGTAATTGAAGCATAACCCAGTGAAAACAACTCTTGGATGTTAGAAGCAGTACAGAAGCTCGGCCCTTTGTGCTATGAACGTCTCCATCCTAAATGAGATGGGAGATTATATGAATGTCTGCCATGTTACAGTGGTCAGTGTCAAGGTTTCTACCTTTATTACTAAATGAATCTGAGGCTGCTGTAATCACAGATCTGTACAAAATACCGAGAGCTTGTAAATGATGGCTTGTGTAAGGCTGGATACACACTGCACATGTGCACTTGGCCTACAGAATACATCGGGAGTGTTTCCAGATGTATAAAGTAACGTTGCACAAGACGGAAGCCAAAATCCTGTTCTTTTAGCCTTTTTGCATTTTTTACAGCAGAGACCTATGGTGGACACATGCCTCGGCATCCATTATGCCTGCAGCCACTGTAAGGCTTATAGGTTCCAGACGATGGACACAAATATAGTGCGGACCCATCCTAAGGAAGGTAGTCCAAGTTCTTATAGTTATATCGTGACATCAGCTGTATTCACATCTAATATTGACATGTGAATGAAGCTACATCGGGCACTACAATGTACAAACTGCATTGAATGAATGTGTGTAAGGCCGGGTTCATACCACGGCATGATCCGATCCGGGGGTTGTCCGGTGTGAATACTATGGGGCCGGATGGCAGCTATCTGTACACTTGGATCCTCCTAGTCCAGTACAATCTGGTGCCCCCTAACATGGGGGTCTATGGTGCCGGATCGCACCGAAGCCGCACCCGGGAGCCGGACGCCGGGTGCTGAAGCTCAGCGCAGGCTGGCGCTGAACTTCAGCACCATGGAGTTGGCCCCTGTTGACCGTTCATGACCGCGGCTCGCTCCCCGGGGAGCTAGCCGCGTTCTTGAATTATCAGCAGCTGCGGCTGCTATAAGAATCCAGCTGGACCTCAACCTTCAGCTAAGATTAGAGTTAACGGTAGGTTGTCGCCAACTGTGGAGTTACGCAGGGGGACTAGACAGGGTTGCCCGCTCTCGCCTCTTCTTTTTGCCCTGGCAGTTGAGCCATTAGCGGCCACTATCCGGCAAGACAAGGAAGTTCAGGGATTTCGGTATGGGGCTTTGGAAGAAAAAATCGCACTCTATGCGGATGACATTTTATTGTTTTTAAGGGACCCGGGGCCCTCATTAGACCGTGCCATGTGCATAATTGATAGATTTGGGAGACTCTCTGGTCTTTCTATTAACTGGACAAAATCAAATCTATTTGGGGTAGATGAAGGGGTGAATTGGTCAGACAGTGGAGAGGGGGCCAGTCGGCTGAGCGTTGTGAGCCAGTTTAGATACCTGGGCATACAGGTGTCCCTCCCAATAACGGAGTATCTTAAACTTAATTTAACGCCACTATTGAAACAACTAAAATCTAAAGTAACGGCTTGGAATAAGCTGCGCCTTTCGGTGGTGGGCAGGATCAATCTTATTAAAATGGTGCTGATGCCGAAGGTGCTCTATGTGGTTCACAACGCACCAGTATGGATCCCCCAGGGTCATTTTAAAGGGGTTAACTCCTTATTCAGAGACTTGATATGGGGGAAAAAACAACCGAGACTTAGACTGGAGATCTTACAGAGACCAAAGGACGACGGTGGACTAGCATTACCAAATCCGGGCATATATTTCTTGGCGGCACAGAGCCAACACTTGCGGGGCTGGGTGGATCAGGACATGGTGGCTCCGATTCAGAGAGTAATGGGGTACATATTGAATAGGTCTCCTTTGGTGCTGGGGTTGGAGGATGGTTCATTCCGCCGATTGGGGAGGTTATATCCCACCCTGGATCTTGTACATAGGGTTTGGACTAAGATTAAACAGATGAGAGGAGTTACAAAGATGACTAAATTTACACCAATATGGGAGAATAGTAACATGCCAGAGATCGAAAAAATAGGTACATTAGTGGAAAGGGTACGAAAAGGTATCATATATATGTCTCAGATCCTTACTCGACGGGAACTGAAGCCCTTCACACAGTTAAGAGAAGAGTTTGGATTGTCTCCCTCTGAGTGGTACCACTACGGACAACTGAAACACGCCATTTTGGCGCAAAACGCGAAGGAAAGCCTGTCGTTGCAGACAGATTTAGTTCTAGATTACGTCTGTGGTGGTGGCCTCTCGAAGGGGGTCATCTCCAGCACCTACAAGGATCTACTGCACTCCTTCTTACTCAAACACCCGATTAGAACTAAGTCTAAGTGGGAAAGAGAAGTGGGGCACATCACTGATGAGGTTTGGGAAAGCGTGTTGGAGGGAGTGCCTCAGCTGTCTGTGAGCGAACCGGCCAGGTTGTCTCACCTGTATGTGATACATAGGGTGTATAGATCCCCGATACTGCTATTCAAGATGGGTCTGCGACCTGACTCTGCGTGTCCACGATGCATGGGAGACGAGGCGGGTATTTTTCACATGATGTGGTCCTGCCCCAGACTATCAGCCTTTTGGATCACAGTTCTTAACAGGATAGAAGGCGCTTATAGATGTGTCATACCCAGGGAACCACTGGTTTGCTTATTGGGATACGTAGAGGAAGTGGTGATCGATAATACATTTAAAACTGCTTTGGCTAAATTATTATATGTGGCGCGTAAATTGATCGCCAGACGCTGGATACAGCAAGATCCACCAACTAGAGGGGAGTATATATCTTGTGTTAACCAAATGATCGGACTGGAAAGAGGAGTCTATAATAAGAGAGGGAGAACTCAATTTTTTGAGAAGATATGGTCACCATGGTTGCAGTATGGCTAAATTGAATAGTTATAAAGGGAATGACGTTGATTCTCTCCGCCTATAGTGGTATGTTGGTTAAAGATGTTCTTAAATGCACATATGTAATTATGCGCTTAATGCTATAAAGGGGTGGGAATGTACGCTGTTTGGGAGGGGGTGGGACTGCGGGTTATAAACTGATGGAAATACCTTATATTGTGAATATGCTGATTGTGGTGTATATAATATTTTCATTTTGAATTTTGAATAAAAATTTATCTGATTAAAAAAAAAAAAGAATCCAGCTGGACACCTTGGCCCTCCGGTTCTGTGTCCAGATCAGGTCTGGGGCTGTCCAATTCACATCGGACAGCCCCGGACCTGATGCTGCTGTGATGTGAAACCGGCCTAAGCTCCACACTTCAGAATGGTGGCTGTTCAGTATTATGAGCTCTGAATGCCAAGTCATACGCTGTGCCTATCTGTATGCCACAAGCCATGCATGTGTCATGACAATCAGACGTTTTATTGATATATTCACATGTATGGAAAAACTTGCAAATGTTCATGGTTCTTTGTTAACTTCAATCTGATCGTGAACACTAACCTCTCCTTGAAGACGGCTTATTGTGGCTTTCAGTAGACGTCTCTGGGGCTTCTTCCTCCTCCGCAGCTGTAACAATTGTTTTTGCCGGCTGCGCGTGTTCGTCTTCTGTTGCGACTTCATGTATGTTGGCAGGGAGAGTAGCACCATCTCCTATAGCTTTTTCTGGTGCGGTACCAGTACCCGAATCTGGGATATCGAGAGTGTACGGCTGAGTGGCATCGTCATCTGTGGCCTGTGTATCATCATCATCTCGCGAAGCGTCAGGTTCTTTATTATCGGCAGCTGTAGGTTCCTTATTATCGGCAGCTGTTGGGACAGGCGTCCGTACCGCTGGACCTTCTTCAACATACGACTGAGTGGCTTCAAGTTCCAGTTTCAGTGACGGCTCCTCAGGTCGGGTTGAAGTCTCGGCTTCGTCGCCTCCTTCCACACCTGCAGAGTCGCCGGTTATCCAGACTGAAGCTGGTCTTTCGGACAAGAACTGGGAGACGGGTTGTGTAGCATCCAGGGACATGGTTTCATGAGACAATTGTTGGACGTCCGGTCCGGATTCTTCCTCGCCATTTGAAGACTGGATGGTTTCATTCACGTTTTTTTCTACAGGTGTCGGAGTTTCTTGGACACTTGGTCTTACGGATTCTTCTTCAGTATAAAAAGGCTGAGTTTCAGCTATTGCATACTCGTCTAACTCCTCATCATCAGATGTATTCACTGACAAAGATAATAAAAGTCAACGTCAAACTTAATCAGTATAATGATACATATCCAGGAAATTAAGTCAAGGTAGGACATGGCACAGTTATACCCCGAGCATGATCAGGAGTTTTAAATTCCTCATTGCGCATTATCCTATAGGATTTACTACATTTTTATCCATATTCCCTCGTTCTTATCTTTGTGCCATGTCATTTTTAGCACAGCATCAACAAAAGTACTGTCTTATGTGCTAGTTCTGCCTTTGCCATCCACACTACGACGGTCTGTATTTCCACAGGTGACCAGCAGAGGGCGCCCACTGCTGACATTCAGCTGTCAAATCCTTTTGTTGCCTTTTACAATCCACAGGGTCTGCTGTAGGCCATGAATATGCAGTGGGCAATCTAGTGCAACATCTTATCCCTGCACCAGGCCCGTCTGCAAGACATCATTCACTATGCAACTATAAATAGCAAACATATAACCCACATACATATACAATAAATAATATATGTACATATCTCTGTTGCATTGGTACGTGGCGGTATTCCTGTGTATGATATTCCCTCCTACTGAATGTATATGCCACATCTTTATCTCTCTTGCATTGCCTTATCTTCCCATTCTTCTGCTTTGAAGCAGTCCAAATGTTCCTTGTAACTTCAATCTGCTATTTCTCCTTCGCCTCATTGGGGGACACAGACCGTGTGACCGTGGGTGTCCCTGCTGTGTGGTGTCTCACACCGGGACTCATTTTTGGCCATTTCAATGATATAAATGTAGAGAGACAGGTCTGAAGGACCTTGGTCTGAAGTGATTTCTGTACTGATATCTTTTAAAGTGTACAGCTGAAATATTCCAGAATTTGGACAGAAGTTGAGATTCTACTTTCTTTGAATTATACCCGTCTTCCTTTTCTCATCCCGTTCTCACTATGTTCACATTTTCCCCTAACAGTTCTTGCTCCTCTTATCCTCACTCTCCTTCACTACCCCCAAACCCCTGCACCCTCTAACCAGATAGCCATCTCCCCCTCTCTCTTAACCCCCCACCTCACCTCATGCACAGACCTACTCCTTAACCCGCAGACCTCTCCTACTGACGAATAAAACACGCCGGCCACTCTCCTTCTCTCACCTGATTTTCCTTTCTCTACTACTTCTCACTGCTGGTGACATATCTCCAAATCCTGGCCCCACTCACCCCATACGTCCCACCTATCCTCACCTGATAATAATAATAATATAATATAATAATCCCCACATAACCATAATCCATGCACCATCTCTGTTTTCGGACTGTTACATTTCGGACACTGTTGCTTTCTGTCCGGGGTCTGAGCTGTTGGGGGGGGGGGTGAAGAGTGAAACCAAATATCGCCTTATGTAGGATTCTAAATTGGACATCCCTCCATTTCTCGTTTTTAATATTTATCCGCATTACTTCCCAACCCCACACAATTTTTTCAGGGAGGTCTTCCTGCTGTATGTACTTGAGCCGGCTCCTGAATATCTTGTCCTCCCCCAGGGCTAGTATTACATCTCTCAATTTCCCATAAAGATAAGAAATATTAATACCATTGGGATGTACTGATAACCATTCATCCCAAACGCTTGCCCTACATTCTTTAGAAACATCTTGAAGATGCCGCATACCATGGAAATGTAATTGTTGGTATTGTAGTAAGTGAGTTGTCCCCGGATGGTGTTTCTCTAGTACCTCTTTGGCATTCAACCAGCGTCGGTCCTGTGTGTGAAATAGGTCGCCCATTTTTTTAAATCCACTCCCGAAATAAAGAGTTCTCCCTTCCCAATTTAAACCCTACCTATGCCCATGGATTCAGGTATTTTGATGTCTTCCATGCTAAATTCAATTTCTTCCGTACTGCCTTCGAACACATAGCCGTGTCTTTATAGAACGTCACGTCAGACCATGAGGCATGCAATAGGCTAACTGGAACCCAAGGTTTACAAAACTCTACCTCGTCTGTGCAATCAGAATGTCCGCTAGATCCTCTAAGCCAGTCCACCACATATCTGAGAATACACGCCAGGTTATAACCCCTGATGTCTGGGAGGTTCAGCCCTCCCCTGTCTTTTGGAGGCATCAGTATATGGCAGTTGATCCGTGCCCGCTTTCCTTTCTAAAGAAATTTGGAGAAGGCTGTACTGTATTCAGCCTCTTAATATCCGCTCGACGTAACAAGAGGGGTATCGTTTGAAGTGGGTATAAAAGTCTACCAAAACTAACCATTTTTATTAAATGAGCTCTCCCCATCAGGGACAAAGGTAGGCCTCTCCATCTATCTTATTTATTAATGGGTTATAATTTAGAGAATAAACTAGTTTTGTGGTTTCTCCCAGAAATATACCCAGATGCATGCTTATTAATAGGACTCTGTCAGGTCATTTTTCAGTATGTTAGTAATAGTATCCTTGAATACTGCTTAGGCAGACCTTTAAGAATATGTAAAAGTCATTAATATACCCTTTGTATTTCTCTTACTATAAGCATCTTCACACCCAGTAGGCAGCTGTAAAATTAATTAACCTGACCATAAAGTCACAGTAGGTAAATGTTCTTTAAATACCCGCGACTATCTAAGGGCCCTTTCACATCAGCGTTTTTTTCAAATTGCGGCAGATGCGGTGAAAAAAACGCATCTGCCGCGATTACCGCATACCGGCTGCACTTGCGGCACGGTTGCGGTAAACGCCATACAAGATATAAACGGACTTGTGGCAGGTGCGGCAAGTGCTGTTTTGGCACTTGCGGCAGGTGCGGCCGCGAAAAAAACCGCGGCTGACATTTTTTTTCGCGGCCGCACCTGCCGAAACCGCACTTGCCGCACCCTTACCGCAAGCCCCATAGACATTGCATGGGGCTTGCCGCAAGTGTTCCGCAAGCGTCGCGGTTATGCGTTAAACGCGGCAGATGCGTTTTTTTCACCGCATCTGCCGCAAATTTCAAAAAACGCTGATGTGAAAGGGCCCTAAGCTGGTGTTCTGTCCCTCCCCTCTGTGCTGAGGTTACACTGTATCTCAGGCTTCTGCAGGCTGCTGAGGAGGGGGTGAAGAGGGGGGAGGTATTTTGTGCTACAACTCTTGTAGTGACATCACTAGCCTGTGCTGCCTCAGAGATTTCTGTTCAAAAGAACATTGGTTTACTTGCAAACATGTAATGTGTATCTGCTGAGCAAATGTTCATATGAACACAAAGAAATATCTCAGAGCACACACTACAAATATGCCTCAGATACACACAATGAAGATCTCAGAGCTGCATCTGATAAGAGAACACACCTCCTCCTCCCCCCTCCTTTCTCCTCTGTCTGCAGTGAGTCCCTGCGCCTATAGAGCAGCACACACAGCATACAGACCAGAGGAGGGCAGGGCAGTGATGAACGAATATTCATTCCCAAGGAGTGGCCAGCAGAGAACCAAGTGATCACTCACAGTGATTGACAGATGGGATGAGTCTTTTATTTTGCAGTTTACACAGGATAGGAGGGAAGTATAAATAATAGAAATACATGACTAGAGAAAGCTTAGAGAGGAATTAGAAAATGATATCAGTTACATATGGATTTTGACCTGCCAGATTCCCTTTAAAGCGCTGTGCCATATCTATAATCCCTGACTTATAGTCACTCTATGCACTAGTATACATAAACAGATCTTTAGAAATAGTATTTTAAGATCTGATTATGAGATGCTAATTAGGGCTTTGAGTAGTGGAGGGGTGTTAGTTCCCCAACTAGTCGGCCCACTTAGCATGTTATCAGGCCCCTGTGGGTGTATGTGTCCCGGTTCAGAGAGGCTCACAGCCCATGATTGGAAGTTGTCCACACTTCTGGTCACGCGAACTATTCTGACGCTGGGTGTATGTGTACCAGCTTCAGAGAGGCACCGTGCGCATAACCGGAAGTGTGGCCAACTTCCAATCATGGGCTGTGAGCCTCTCTGAAGCCTGGACACATACACCCAGCATCAGAATAGTGCGCATGACCAGAAGTGTGGCCAACTTCCAATCATGGGCTGTGAGCCTCTCTGAAGCCTGGACACATACACCCAGCATCAGAATAGTGCGCGTGACCAGAAGTGCAGTGATTTCCAATCATGATTTTAACATGAAATTCATCACTGTGAATGCAAGATTTTTTTTGTGCCATATGAGCAGACTATAAGCCTTTTTTAATGCATCTCCATGGCGGACACCCACTAAAAATGCTGATGCAATTTTTGTCACCTGCGGGTTTCAACATCTGTCTATGTGGAAACACAAAATTCAGCGAAATTTACATGTTGTGAACTTCAAACAGGTGAGATTATAATGCTTAAACAAAAAAAACTGTGGGTAAGACATTTATATAGATCCCATTCACTTTGCTGGAACAGTAAGATGCTGCGTTTCTTGCGCAGCATCAAAAACGTATCATGGATACTTAACCTAAAACAGAGAGATTAAGCCAATGGGATTGTTTTAGTGCAGCAAGGAGAAATGTGAATGCAGCCAGATCGTACCTACCGGTCACTGATGAGATCTGAAGTACCCCTATCGGATCAGCTGGACCTGCACATATACAAAGTAACATGAATGAATCATTGCTAATCACCAGGCGATACATTCTCTGGGCATGGTGGTCATTTGGATAATTAATGGGGTCAATTGTGTGTAGCAGGAGGATAAGCAGAACACGGACAAGGCCGGCTTATTGCAAGACACTTACGTTTAAATGGATCAGGCTCTGCCCACGTGGAACTGAATATAAATGCCTGCGTCTCCTCCTCCTCTTCTTCCTCAGAAGCTGCAGATTACAAGAGAATGGAGACATTCATCGCACCATGTAAAGGCAATATCCACATCCGTAAGCAAATTTCTATTGCATCCAAAGAAAAAAATGCCATTTTGTATCTACAGCGCCTATGCAGATCAATGGCAACAGACTACAAACGAGCCCTGTACCTGATACAACATATGGGATAGATCTAAGCAAGTAACATGAGGGAGGATCACACTACACTGTCTGTAGTCATAAACTGCAGAGAAATGTACCTCAGCATGGTAGTGTTAAAACAAAATTGTTATAGGATGTATATATTATTTGGAATTACATGCAAATGTGCCTTGCTTTAGATGCATTGAAGCATCAAAAAAAGTTGGATGCAATGGAGGACAAAAGAGGATTTTTTTGTACTCACCGTAAAATCTTTTTCTCTGAGCCTTCATAGGGGGACACACAATACAGTATCCTGCATCCCCCAATGAAGCGATAGAGAAAGCCTATGTTATACAGACACGGTACCTTGCAAGTCTGACTCTTCTTGCGGCTCCTGGTAGCATTGTGTGGGCATCAATTCTAAGTCAACACCTGTTATTACAGAAAAGAAAACAGAAGCAAAGATTTTAGACAGGAGAAACAAAGCAAACCTGTCATGTTGTTGTGTGATCTTTAACTGTCCCCAATTGTTTTAAATAATGCAATATGCATAACTAAGGCCCCTATCACATCAGCTTTTTGCTGATTTGCAACAGATCTGGCAGATTTACCGCATCTGTCACATAACGACTGAACTTGCAGCAAGCCCCATTCATTCTCTATGGGACTGGCGACAGGTGCAGCATATGCGGTTTTTGCAGCAATCGAATTGGCAGAAAAAAAAAAACGCTGTTAGCTGTGCTTCATTGACCCGCCACAAGTGTCCGGATAGCGGCAAAAAAACGCATTTGCCGCACCTGCCGCTAGTCCCATAGAGAATGAATGGGGCTTGCTGCAAGTTCAGTCTTACGTGGCAGATGCGAAAATCTGCCGGATCTGTCGCAAATCAGCAAAACGCTGATGTGATACGGGCCTAATCTTCTCCCCCCCCTTACCTCCAGACAGTGCAGATCTAAAACTATCTGGCAGTTTTGCATACTCAGTTATAACTCTAGTGAAGGGACAAAGAGATTCTAATACAAAATGTACATCATTATATAACTTGAGAAGGCTTTATACTAAGCCAGAGGTGACACTCATATAAAGCCTCCCCTAGACTGAAGCCAGGTGTGTGTGTGCAGTCACCTCAGCATATAAAGCCTCCCCTATGACTGAAGCCAGGTATGTGTGTGCAGTCACCTCAGTATATAAAGCCTCCCCTATGACTGAAGCCAGGTTGTGTGTGCAGTCACCTCAGTATATAAAGCCTCCCCTATGACTGAAGCCAGGTATGTGTAGCAGTCACCTCAGTATATAAAGCCTCCCCTATGACTGAAGCCAGGTATGTGTGTGCAGTCACCTCCAGTATTAAAGCCTCCCCTATGACTGAAGCCAGGTATGTGTGCAGTCACCTCAGATATAAAGCCTCCCCTATGACTGAAGCCAGGTTGTTGTGCAGTCACCTCAGTATATAAAGCCTCCCCTATGACTGAAGCCAGGTAGTGTGTACAGTCACCTCAGTATATAAAGCCTCCCCTATGACTGAAGCCAGGTATGTGTACAGTCACCTCAGATATAAAGCCTCCCAATGACTGAAGCCAGGTGTGTGTGTGCAGTCACCTCAGTATATAAAGCCTCCCCTATGACTGAAGCCAGGTATGTGTGCAGTCACCTCAGTATATAAAGCCTCCCCTATGACTGAAGCCAGGTATGTATGTGCAGTCAACTCAGCATATAAAGCCTCCCCTATGACTGAAGCCAGGTATGTGTGCAGTCACCTCAGTATATAAAGCCTCCCCTATGACTGAAGCAGGTATGTGTGCAGTCACCTCAGCATATAAAGCCTCCCCTATGACTGAAGCCAGGTATGTGTGTCAGTCACCTCAGATATAAAGCCTCCCCTATGACTGAAGCCAGGTATGTGTGCAGTCACCTCAGTATATAAAGCCTCCCCTATGACTGAAGCCAGGTTGTGTGCAGTCACCTCAGTATATAAAGCCTCCCCTATGACTGAAGCCAGTAGTTGTGCATCAACTCAGCATATAAAGCCTCCCCTATGACTGAAGCCAGGTATTGTGTGCAGTCACCTCAGCATATAAAGCCTCCCTATGACTGAAGCAGGTATGTGTGCAGTCACCTCAGTATATAAAGCCTCCCTATGACTGAGCCAGATGATGTGTGTGCAGTCACCTCAGTTATAAAGCCTCCCCTATGACTGAAGCCAGGATGTGTGTGTGCAGTCACCTCAGTTATAAACTCTCCCCTATGACTGATGCCAGGTGTGTGTGTGTGCAGTCACTTCAGATATAAAGCCTCCCCTATGACTGATGCCAGGTATGTGTGTGCAGTCACTTCAGCATATAAACCTTTTTCTAAGATAAATACATGGAATTTTGTATTTAGAAAGCCATGTTAGTGATACACAAGTGGCAAAACTTAAAGCTCATGGGCACCGATGCGAAAGCTAAAAAGCGGCCCCCAATTATTGCATATCTTTAATAGAATAGTCTTTTTCTATAGGTCAAAGGGACTTTTGGTGCTCCATGGCTCCAGGGCCCGGGTGTGGTTATGCCCCGGATGCACACTGCATCATTTAACACACATAGAGGGTGGCTTAATATCACAACATGACATGACAGGTCCCTTTAAAAGAGCAAAGAAAGAATAAAAAAGGACAGGGAAGATGGACCAGAGCTCAGAGCTAAATTGTGATCTATCCTGAAACGCGTGGTCAGTTTTACATTGACTTATAAAAAGCCTTTTTACTGTCACAAAATGGGAAAGAATACAAGGAACACACGCAGGTGATTAAATACGCCATCAATAACCAAGGAGTCAGTAATGTTTCCTGTATATAAAATTCACAAAAGATTAGATTTACAGGACATGAAGTGTTAAACTAGTGGACTCTATGCACCACGTGCAGGGGGCTATGCAGAGATAAACTAGTGGACTATGCACCACGTGCAGGGGGCTATGCAGAGATAAACTAGTGGACTCTATGCACCACAGTGAGGGGGCTAATGCAGAGATAATACTAGGTCACTTTTAGTGCAACCAGTAGGCAGGGGGCTATGGCAGAGATAAACTATGTGACTCTATGCACCACGTGCAGTTCTGCTATGCAGAATAAATAGTGGACATATGCACACGTGCAGGGAGCTAAAACAAGATATAACTAGTGGACTCTATGCACCACGTGCAGGGGGTTTGCAGAGATTAAACTAGTGGGCACTATGCACCACGTCCAGGGGGCTATACAGTGATACAATTAGCTGGATGGCAGTAAGTTTGGATGTCAGGGAAGCCCTTTCCGCCTAAATCTCTCTATGAATCAGTATTGCTGTGATCTCCATCAGCGGAGCCAAGAGCCTCAGACAATGAATCAGCCGTCTAGACTGTGAGCCCTCGCGGACAGGATCCCTGGCCCTATTGTACCCATACGATTGTTTTGTCGATTTGTCGTCGTTTTTCGACCACTTGTCTTTGTCTACCCTCTAACTTGTACAGCGCCATGAATCCTAATGGCCCTATATAAATACCTAATAATAATAATAATAGCCGTCTGGCAGAGACAGGTTCCCTCCCCAGAATCCCAAATCTGGATGTCAGCCTATCGCACCCATCACCAGTTTACCGGCATGATTACAAACTTACTTTCAGATTCGGACTTCTGAGTCTCGTCATCCTCTGTGTTGATTTTGGCAGGAACGCTCTGCATTTTTCCGGTAGACGTTACACATACTGCAGCGTCTGATGGTACAATGGCTTCCTCCTGAACATCACCGCTGTTCACCTGGTCCTCTTTGGTCGGAGCGTTTTGCTGTCTGGAAACAGATGATCCGTCACCCTCTTCCACATCCGTGTCGCTATCTAGGTGTGCTTCAGTGGCCTCCTTAGTAGTTTCTGTATCTTTCTTATTGCTGTCAGTGTCGTTGATACTTCCAGGTACTACTTTCGCCATCACTGGTGCAACCGCTAATTCATCATCATCGGTGTCACTGTCCACATGGAGAGCAGCAGCCGTCACTACGTCACTTACAGCAGTCTTGGTCTCTGGTTCATCAGTAGAGGCGATTTCCAGGGTAGCACTTGACCGTTCAGGTATTGGGTCATCTTCATCAACATCGGTGTCGCTATCCATACCCGATGCCTTTTCCACCTTTGGGCCTCCTGTAGTGGAGGGATGTGGCCCCTTTGTTGCGTCCGTACTGGGGACATCGACCTCTTCATCCACGTCTGTGTCACTGTCTAGATTTGCTTCATTTTTAGGGGATTTAGGCGAAGCTTCCTTCACGTTTGCAGTGGGCACATCTTCCTCTTCATCGGTGTCACTGTCCATGTGAAAACCTTCCTTCTCACCTTCCTTATCAGTCTTGCTCTCAGTTGGCTTGGGTAGGTCATCATCATCATCATCATCATCATCAGTGGTGTCACTGTCCATGTGAAAACCTTCCTTCTTCTCACCTTCCTGATCAGTCTTGCTCTTAGTTGGCTTGGGTAGGTCATCATCATCAGTGGTGTCACTGTCCAGGGGAAAACCTTCCTTCTTCTCGTCTTGCTGGTTCGTCTTGCTCTCAGCTGCCTTGGGTAGGTCATCATCATCATCGGTGTCACTGTCCAGGTGGAGATCTTCCTTGTTCTCATCTTGCTGGTCAGTCTTGCTCTCAGTTGGCTTGGGTAGGTCATCATCATCATCATCATTGGTGTCACTGTCCATGTGAAAACCTTCCTTCTTCTCACCTTCCTGATCAGTCTTGCTCTCAGTTGGCTTGGGTAGGTCATCATCATCATCGGTGTCACTGTCCATGTGGAAACCTTCCTTCTTCTCACCTTCCTGATCAGTCTTGCTCTCAGTTGGCTTGGATAGGTCATCATTATCATCATTGGTGTCACTGTCCAGGTGAAAACCTTCCTTCTTCTCGTCTTGCCGGTTAGTCTTGCTCTCAGCTGCCTTGGGTAGGTCATCATCATCATCATCGGTGTCACTGTCCAGGTGGAGATCTTCCTTCTTCTCGTCTTGCTGGTTAGTCTTGCTCTCAGCTGCCTTGGGTAGGTTGTCATCAGTGTCACTGTCAACACCAAGAACAGCGGTTTCTTCAGGTTTAGCCATTGGTTTTTCCACATCATTATTACTCTTGGCCTCCATTACATTCTGATCCCCCTCCACATCAGTATCGCTGTCGGAGTCGTCTTTGGTCAACTGTACGCTTGCATTATCAGATTTCTTAATATCTACGACTTGAGGCGGGTTGGTTTTCTCCAAATCAGATCCTGCAGTTGTGGGTTCATCGTCGTCGTCTGTGTCACTGTCCATGTGGAGAGCGGCTTCGCCTGGCCTCGAGGATACACCGTTGCCGTCCTCTGTTACATTAGTTTTGATTTCAGAGGTCTCAGCTGTATTCACATCTTTCCCAGACGTGGCTGTGTTACTTTCTTTATTCTTTGCTTCACTGTCTAAGCCAACATTATCTTCTTTCTGCTTTACATCTGTACCTAAAAGTTTCTGCTGGACGATGGCCTCCATTTCAGGGTTCCTTTTCCTTGGATCCTCCTGAACAGTCTCACTTCTTGAGGATGTGACGTTATCTTCTTGAAAACATAGATTACGGACTGGCTCACTTTCAGAGGATGATGACTTAATTGCATCATCTTGCACCATCCTCGCCGGTTCCTGCTCATCATCATTTACCGTCTCTACACAAGGCTCAGGCGTGCCTCCACCACAAGAGCGCTCCACTTCTTGCTTTTCTTTACCTTCGTTTGTATCGTCTGCCGCCGTTCTCAATTCTATTCGGGCATCTGTCAGTTTCTTGGATTCCGTTTCTTCTTTGTCTACTGTTGTCAATGTCTTTCCTTCATGTTTGGACTGTTCTTTGGGAACAGAGGGTGTGGAGATATTCTGTGAAGAGGGTACGAAAGAGCTTCTCCTCGACGTGTCCGTATCACTATCGCCTTCTAGATTTAGTGAAGGAAGATGCGACGCTGATGTGGATGTATCGTTTTCCTCGTCGCTAAGAGAAAAAAATTAAAATGAATGAATGTAGATTTATTATCATTATAGCTTACAATCACTAACAAGAAAAAAAGATTTATTGGTGATGGCTTTGACTACAGAAGAAAGAATACTGTGTGCTGGAAAAGCGTAGTCATGTGCCAGATTTCACTGTAAATAGTAAGGTTGTGTAAGCTTAACGGCATTAATTAAGTCCATGGGGCAAAGCTGGGCAGGGAAAAATAAAAGACAATTGGTGCATGGGAAGAATCATCTCCAAAAGGCTGGAAACACACTGTCCCGAGTGACATCCGAGACTCAGGCAAGTAACTCGAATCATTCACCTGGTATGGAGCTACAAAGAAAAACACACCACTGGCAGTATCCCGTCCAGAGAGGTGGGGAAGGGGTGGGGGGGGGTGGGGTAAAGGTTCCGTTACACAGTACGAGATCATCAACGATATTGCTCAAATGTCACGGGTTTGGAGTCGTTCAAATGACATCGTTAGGACGTCGTTGCGTGTGACACCGAGATCTGATTATGATAAATGGTTGGTTCGCTGATCGCAGATTTGAGAAAATGTTCTCAAATCAAACGATCCTTGATCAGTCAACCTGCTGCATCGTTGTGTGTGACACCACGATAACGATGTCGTTAACAACTTCGCCCATTCACATCAGTGAACAGGAATCATTCGCTGGGTTGTATGAACGATAGCTGCTCGCTACATCGTTGGTGCGTCGTCCAGGATATCTACATGTGTGACAGCTCACCAACGATGTCAAAAAGGTGTCCTAACGACCGCGCGCCCATGAGATCGTTAGTGATATCTTAACGACATTGAAGCATGTAACAGTACCTTAACTCGGACAGTGTGTTTCCAGCCTAAAAGTTGCATTATGATAGGTGTCATGCTATGGGAAAGACCTTTAAAATCAACTGAAACCGCCGGGGGGAAGGGGGGATGGGGGAGAGGGGACTCGTCTTATTTCTGGCTATGCTCCCTGTCTGGTTCTTTAAAGGGAACTTGTCATATCCTTTTCTGTTTTTAAATGCCCCCAGTGTTATTTAAATCATGGTCTGTGCATCACTAACCTGGTTTAAAACAACAATAAAAAAATCCTGCCTGTGGGGATGTCACGACCTTGTAACCGTGTGATCGTAACATCACCACAAGTGTACTGTATTTCTGCAATTAAATGATGTGAATATACTACAATGCAGGGGGCTATTGTGACTATGTTTTAATAACTGCAAGAATTGATGTAAAAAAAAATATATATTAGAATCTGAGAGTCCGCAGTGGTTTGATTGGATTGATGTGACCGATACCAGCTGGAAAAACCACCCCGTGACTGTTTTGTGAAGGTACATCTAAGGTAGCTTTTTTTGTTATGACAAATACATGGTTATTTTTCTTTTATACCAGCTTAGGGCGCTTTCACATCTGCATTTTTGCAAATCCAGCAAAATTCCTCCTTTGGATGCGGGCACACTTGCATTCTTTCTAATGCATTTTGTATTGGAGTTACGGACATGTGCGGCACTTGCGTTTTCATCGCAATCTGGCACTTCCGGCTTGTCTTAAAACCACAGTTAGCGGCGTTTTTTGTCCGGTGCCAGATTTGCCAGATCGCAGTGAAAACACAAGTGCCGCACATGTCCGTAACTCCAATACAAAATGCATTAGACAGAACGCAATCTTGCCGCATACGGTTTATGCAAAAAAAAAAAAGGAGACATTTTGCTGGATTTGATAAGATGCAGATCAGGCACACCTGAAGTAAAAAAGCTGGAACTGTATTATATGAAGGAGCGTATTATGCCCCGACTCCCCCCGTACACCCAAGATATACCTTTTGAAAATCTCACGCTCTGTAGGTAAGTTTGGCTGGTCCGGTGTAATGAGTGTACTTGCCAATTGCCGTCCTCTTGGCATGATTGACGTGGCTGATGCTTGTGCGTCACCCACATAGTCAGTGGGAAATCTCGCACCTGTCCAGAGCCCAAAACACAAGTGTGCATAAGTGAACCGGCGAGGTATCTGTGCAGGCACAAGACTTTGCCCGGGTATGTGACACAGGAGACGTCATCCACACAACCATAGGGGAAATCTCGTACTTGCACAGAGACCACGTCATGCAGGCCCACATTGTACATGCGCACGTGTTTTAGGCTCTGCCTGTAGTAGAGCAGGGCAAACTGCTGAGGCTCCTGTGCAGGTGCGAGATTTCTCCCCGCTATGTGGATGACGTTTCCCACATTATCCACATACCCGACTAAATCTTGTGGCTGTGCAGAAACAAAGAGAATTTTGTATACTTACCGTAAATTCTTTTTCTTCTAGCTCCTAATTGGGAGACCCAGACATTGGGTGTATAGCTTCCGCCTCCGGAGGACACACAAAGTATTACACTTAAAAACAAGAAGTGTAACTCCTCCCCTACTGCCTATACACCCCCTCTAGGAGGAATCCCATCAGTTCGGTGCACAAGCAGGAAGGAGGATAAAACCCACATTAAGACCAAAAGGTCCGGTTAAACATTGTCGGCCAACAGGGCCAAAAGAGCGACATGTACAACACCAGTCACTCACATAAAAGAACAACGCCCAAAGGCCAACAGGGTGGGTGCTGGGTCTCCCAATTAGGAGCTAGAAGAAAAAGAATTTACGGTAAGTATACAAAATTCTCTTTTTCTTTTTCGCTCCATTGGGAGACCCAGACATTGGGATGTCCAAAAGCTATCCCTGGGTGGGAAGAGACCCAAGCAAGACAGTAACTTTAAATGTGAGCAACCGCCGCCTGAAGGATCCGTCTACCCACATTAGCTTCAGCCGAAGCATATGCATGAACCTGATAGTGTTTCGTAAAGGTGTGCAGGCTAGACCAAGTGGCCGCCTGACACACCTGTTGCGCCGTGGCCTGATGACGTAGGGCCCACGAGGCACCCACAGCTCTTGTGGAATGTGCCTTAATCCCAGCTGGCACAGGTGTACCAGAGAGAATGTAGGCTTCCTGAATGGGAGCCTTGATCCACCGAGCCAAGGAGGACTTGGAAGCCTGCGTTCCTTTCTTCTTGCCCGTCGTGAGAACGAACAGGGCATCCGAGCGGCGAAAGGCAGCCGTGCGGGAGATATAAATCCTGACCGCTCTGACCAGGTCCAGAGTATGGAGGGACTTCTCATACTGGTGAACCGGATTAGGACAAAAAGATGGCAGGACGATGTCTTGATTCAGGTGGAACGGGGACAGCACCTTCGGTAGAAACTCCGCCACAGGACGGAGTACCACTTTGTCCTGGTGAACTACCAGGAAAGGAGATTTGCAGGACAGAGCTGCCAGCTCTGAAACTCTGCGCAAAGATGTAATAGCCACCAGAAAGGCCACTTTCTGAGAAAGTCTCAAGAGAGACACCTCCCTCAAGGGTTCGAAAGGCGGCTTCTGCAAAGCCGCGAGAACCATATTAAGGTCCCATGGGTCCAGAGGACGTCTGTAGGGGGGCACGATGTGATTTGCCCCTTGCACAAACGTCTTGACCTGAGGCAGATTAGCCAGACGCTTGTTGAAAAGCACAGACAGAGCGGAGATCTGGCCCTTTAGGGAACTGAGAGCCAACCCCTTGGTCAACCCGGACTGAAGAAAAGCAAGCAGGGTTGTAAGAGAGAAAGGCCAGGGGGACTTTCTGTGGAGACGACACCAAGAGAAGAAAATCTTCCAGACTCTACGGTAAATTTTTGCCGAGGCAGGTTTCCTGGCTTGTCTCATGGTTGCGGCGACTTCCGAAGAAAAGCCACAGGATGTCAGCAACCAGTCTTCAAGTGCCACAAAGTCAGGCTGAGGGCCGCTGAATTGTGGTGGAAGAACGGCCCTTGAGACAGAAGGTCTGGCCGGAGAGGGAGCCTCCACGGAATCCCCGTCGAGAGCTGTAGAAGATCCGGATACCAGGCCCTCCTGGGCCAGTCTGGGGCGATGAGCAGGGCTTGATGACATTCCATCCTGAGTTTCCGAAGAACCCTGGGTAATAGAGGGATTGGGGGAAACACGTACGGAAGGCGAAACCTGGACCAATCCTGGACCAGAGCGTCCGCCGCCACCGCCCTGCTGTCCCGCGAGCGAGACATGAACCGCGGGACCTGGTGGTTCAACCGAGAGGCCATGAGGTCCACGTCTGGAGTGCCCCATCTGTCGCAGATGTGGCGAAAGACATCTGGGTGAAGAGCCCATTCTCCTGGGTCCATACCTTGCCGACTTAGATAGTCGGCCTCCCAATTGTCCACTCCCGGAATATGTACTGCCGAGATGGACGAGCTGTTGTCCTCGACCCACTGCAGGATACGGTGGACTTCTGCAAGCGCCTGAGGACTGCGAGTGCCTCCCTGGTGGTTGATGTAAGCGACCGCGGTGGCGTTGTCGGATTGTATCCGAATCGGATTCCCCGCCAGGAATCTCTGAAAGGCCAGAAGAGCCAAATAAATGGCCCGAATCTCCAGAACGTTGATCTGAAGGGAGGATTCCCGCCTTGTCCAGGTGCCCTGTGCCCGGTGGTGAAGGAAAACGGCGCCCCAGCCTAGAAGACTGGCGTCCGTGGTCACCACTAACCAAGAGGGGGGCAGAAAGGATCTGCCCCAGGAGAGGGAGGAGGGAAGCAGCCACCAACGAAGAGACTCCTTCGTGTCCGACAACAGAGGAATGTGTTGGTCGAGGGAGGAGGACTTCTTGTTCCATCCGCGCAAGATCTGCAATTGCAGCGGACGGAGATGGAATTGCGCAAATGGCACTGCTTCCATGGTCGCCACCATCTTCCCTAGAACGTGCATCAGACGCCTGATGGACACTGAGTCTGACCGCATGAGAGACTGGACCTCCTCCTGGATCGAGATCTGTTTGTCGACCGGAAGGACGATCAGAGCCGGGGCAGTATGAAACTCCATGCCCAGATAAGTTATGGACTGAGCAGGCAGAAGAACAGACTTGGGTACGTTGATCAACCACCCGAAGTGCTGCAGCGTGTCTAGAGTAAGTGAGAGACTCTGCTGACACTGCTCCGCAGAGGGGGCCCTGACTAGGAGGTCGTCCAGGTACGGGGTCACTGCATGGCCCTGAGAATGCAGAACCGCCACCATCGCCGCCATCACCTTGGTGAAGACCCTTGGTGCGGAAGCCAGGCCGAAGGGCAGAGCCACGAAGTGAAAGTGCTCCTCTCCTACCGCGAACCTCAGCCATCGCTGATGTGCCGGAGCGATGGGGACATGAAGATAGGCGTCCTTGACATCTACTGAGGCTAGGAAGTCCCCCTGAGAAAGAGACGCTATCACAGACCGCAGAGATTCCATGCGGAATGACCTGACCTTCACGTGCCGGTTGAAAAGTTTGAGGTCCAAAACCGGACGTACCGAGCCGTCCTTTTTGGGAACCGTGAAGAGGTTCGAGTAGAACCCCCGGAATCGTTCCCCGGAGGGAACCTGGGTCACCACCCCGTCTCGTCTCAAAGCGTCCAGCGCCTGACAAAAAGCCAAGGCCCTTGTTGGCGGGGGCGAAGAGAGACAGAAACGAGTCGGAGGGCGTGAGGTCAGTTCTATTCTGTAGCCGTGGGTGACGACGTCGACTACCCATTGGTCTTGGATCTGGCAGCGCCAGATGTCTCCAAAGTGGGAGAGCCTGCCACCGACCAAGGATGTTGCTGGGAGAGGCGGCGAGTCAAGAAGAGGCCGCCTTGGCAGCTGTAGCGCTGGCTGGCTTCCTTTGTTGATTTTTGGACTTCCACGGCCGGCCTGACTTCTGATCCCTGTCCGTACGGGAGGAGGAGGAGGAGGACGACGTCTTTGAGGAGGGACGAAAGGCACGAAACTTGGCGTGCATCGGACGCTGACCAGACTTCTGTACCTTGGTTTGAGGTAAAGAAGTTGACTTTCCACCCGTGGATTCCTTGATGATGTCGTCCAATTGTTCGCCAAAGAGCCTGTTTCCCGCGAACGGGAGGCCTTGTAGAAATTTCTTGGACGTGGCATCAGCCTTCCAGTCACGCAGCCACAGTATCCTGCGGGTTGCAAGAGAGTTAGCCGAGGCCACTGCGGTACGGCTGGCGGATTCCATGACGGCCGATCTGGCGTAGTCAGTAAAGGCAGACGCTTGAGCAGTAAGGGTAGTCACCTCAGGAAGATCCTGAGCTACCGCATTCAGTTCTGTCAAGCAGGCAGAAACAGCCTGCAGAGCCCAGACTGCAGCGAAAGCCGGGGCAAACGAGGCTCCTGTAGCCTCATAGATTGACTTCTGCAGAAGTTCAATCTGTCGGTCAGTGGGGTCCTTAAGAGAGGAGCCATCTGCAACAGACATGACAGTATTGGCCGACAACCTGGAGACCGGAGGGTCTACCTTAGGAGAGGCTGACCAACCCTTCACAACGTCAGAGGGAAAAGGATACCGAGTATCCTTCTGTTTCTTGGAAAAGCGCTTGTCAGGACAAGCTCTGGGGGTCTGAACCGTTGATCTAAAGTTCGAATGATCAAAGAAAGATCCCCGGGTTCTGGATGGAGGAAGGAACTGATACAGTTCCTCTGAGAGCGAGGTGTCCACCGCAGGAGGGGGAGCCGTGAGGTCCAATACCGTATTAATGGAGGACACCAAGTCATCCACGAAGGAATCCTCCTCGGAGGCCTCATCCGAGGGCCTCACGGACTCCTGACCATCAGCCCCCTCAATCTGAGAACCCTCAGTCTGCTCCGTGCGAAGCGAGGAGGCCGGAGAGAGTGCTCTACGTGGGCGTTTAGGAGGCCGAGGAGAGGGATCTGCGTCCGAGACCCCTGTATTGTCTCCAGGATCCACACCCTCAGCAGGGGACGACTCGCTGTGGTGCCTGCGGCGTGAGGCAGAGGGACCGGGGTCACTTTCCCGATGACCAGCCTGCAAAGATTCCTGCAAGACCCTGGTCAGAGCCGTCATGGACTGGGCAAAAGACTCTGAAAAGGTCCTAGTAAAAGCTACAGTCCAAGGAGGGACATCCTGGTCCCCCTGACTCGGGGAAGGCTCTGATGTAGCAGAGCTTGGGGGGGCCCCCTGAGCCGCTACAGAGTCATGTAAGGCGCAGACAGTGCAATGAGGGTCGATAGACCCAGCAGGCAGGGCAATCTTGCAGACAGTGCAAGAAGAGTAAAATGCCTTCACCCTAGGGGCTTTGCTCCTGGTGGAAGACATGTCGCCCTTAGAATTAATCCTCCCAGAGGGAAACAAGCCAGAGGGGGGAATAGGAGAGGGAAAAGGCACCAACAGGAGACCTGTGGTGACTTACCAGACCGACCAGGGAGTGTGTGTGCCCTCCGGATGCTCCGCTCTTTGCTGGCAGCTGCAGAGTGCAGGGAGAGACGCTGGGAGTATGGATCAGCAGTCTCCAGCCCCTACATAAGATGGCCGCCGGAGCCGAGCGAGGGGGCGTGGCCTAGCAGCCCGGGAATCCGGAGGGCTACTCCCCTCCCTCCCAGCCAGGCTATGATGCAAGCCATGGCTGGGAGCGGCCGAGCTCCAAGACCGCCCCCAAAGGCGGCCGGGCCCGCCTCCTGTGGAGCCCGGGCTCATGGAGGAAAAACAAGGCCTCAATGAAGCCGGGGCCTAAATTTATAACGCCGGCCCGCGCTCGGGAGCTCCCGAGCGCGGTAGTACCAGCGACCCCCGGGAAACCCGCGGCGCTGCAGTGGCAGGCTGCTAGGGACCGGGAAAAAACACCACCAGGGGCCCCCTAAAGTGTGAGCAGCAGCAAACACATTAAAGAGCCCATGAAGAGGGCATGAGAGCCTGGAGGGAGCACACACAGAGGGACAATGTCTCCAGAGTCCACATACTCCCTCCCAGGTGGATGGACCGGGCTGCAGCAGGGCAGGCAGGGCAAGCATAACTCCCAGAGTACCTTAATGAGGTGCAGGGGACCGAGCCCTGTGGTCCACGACACCAGCCGACAGGATCCCTAGGGGCTGTGGATGGAGTCAGAGCTCCAGAAGTTCTGGGAGCCCGTAACGATCCCACTTCTCCAGAGCCCGAGGGGATGGAGAAGGAAAACGCAGCATGAGGGCTCCAGCCCGTCGTACCCCAAGGGTACCTCAACCGCCTCTGCCCGAGGGTGAGGAAGGAGACATGCTGGGGGTCCCTAAGGATCCTCTTTGCTTCCATCCGACACTCTCCAAGGAGAGTGAGTAAGACTAAGTGAGAGTGCATGAGTGCAGGTGTGCCTCCTTCAACACAAAGCTAAGAACTGATGGGATTCCTCCTAGAGGGGGTGTATAGGCAGTAGGGGAGGAGTTACACTTCTTGTTTTTAAGTGTAATACTTTGTGTGTCCTCCGGAGGCGGAAGCTATACACCCAATGTCTGGGTCTCCCAATGGAGCGAAAAAGAAATCGCTGGTTTGCACGTGTGCACTTGTGCTTTAGGCTCTACCTGTAGTAGTGCAGGGCAATGTGTGCTGCATAAAGTGGTCTCTGCACAAGTGCAAGACTCCCCCCTACCTCAGTAATGTGGTTGGCACAGAAGCATTATCCATATCAATGGTGCCAAGATGACAGCAATTAGCACGGAGAGGAGGGACGGATGGCGCAGCAAGCACAACCATCAGACCAGACAGAATTATATACAGAGTGCAAGATTTTCAGTATGCATTTCTGGGGTGTACAGGGGGGAGTCACGGCATAATGCGCACCTTCAAAGAATGCAGCAGAGGCTCTGATGAAGATGGTGGTTTAGGTTTATAAGACCCCTTTCACACTGGCGTTTATTTGAAAACACGGCAGATCCGTCAGAATTACCGCATCTGCCGCATCTTCCCCCGCTGACCGCGGGTTTTTTTTCGCGGCCGCAACCGGCAAAGCCGTACTTGCCACAAACCCCATAGACAATGCACGGGGCTTGCTGCAAGTGTGGTCGTTAGGGGGAAGATGCGGCAGATGCAGTAATTCTGCCGCATTTTTTAAAAAATGCCAGTGTGAATGGACCTAAATGAGCAATGTTCGATTTTATTATTAAAATTGCAGTGAAAGAGAGCACTTTAAATAAACAGGGGTTACATGTGGTTACTCTGCAATTATGGACATTATTCTTCACATATTAAGCAAGAAAATAAAACCATTATGTCCAAAGGCGTCTATGACAAAATAACAGACTTCCTTTGGTAAATCTGCTTGTCTGAGAATAGTGGAGTACTACATATGGAAGTGACAAAAGGACGATAAAGAAACAAGACAGAAGAATCAACACCGTCAAAATGTGGAGCTGGAGAAGGACGATATCAATACCATGGATGAAGAAACACATCAATACTGGAACAAATCAAGCCACTGGAATCACAGATCACCAAACAACGACTTGTCTACACAATATCTAAAGAGAGAAATCACTGGAGAAGGACATCATGGTGGGAAGAATAGAAGGAACAAGGTGAAGAGGAAGACCAGCAACCCGATGACTTAATACAATCAAGATAATGGCAGAGAAGGCCCTGGTGGAGCCTTCAAGGCTAAGGGGAGCCCCTGGTGGAGCCATCGAGGCTAAGGGCAGCCCCTGGTGGAGCCATCGAGGCTAAGGGCAGCCCCTGGTGGAGCCATCGAGGCTAAGGGCAGCCCCTGGTGGAGCCATCGAGGCTAAGGTGAGCCCCTGGTGGAGCCATCGAGGCTAAGGGGAGCCCCTGGTGGAGCCATCGAGGCTAAGGTGAGCCCCTGGTGGAGCCATCGAGGCTAAGGGCAGCCCCTGGTGGAGCCATCGAGGCTAAGGGCAGCCCCTGGTGGAGCCATCGAGGCTAAGGGCAGCCCCTGGTGGAGCCATCGAGGCTAAGGGCAGCCCCTGGTGGAGCCATCGAGGCTAAGGGCAGCCCCTGGTGGAGCCATCGAGGCTAAGGGCAGCCCCTGGTGGAGCCATCGAGGCTAAGGGCAGCCCCTGGTGGAGCCATCGAGGCTAAGGGCAGCCCCTGGTGGAGCCATCGAGGCTAAGGGCAGCCCCTGGTGGAGCCATCGAGGCTAAGGGCAGCCCCTGGTGGAGCCATCGAGGCTAAGGGCAGCCCCTGGTGGAGCCATCGAGGCTAAGGGCAGCCCCTGGTGGAGCCATCGAGGCTAAGGGCAGCCCCTGGTGGAGCCATCGAGGCTAAGGGCAGCCCCTGGTGGAGCCATCGAGGCTAAGGGCAGCCCCTGGTGGAGCCATCGAGGCTAAGGGCAGCCCCTGGTGGAGCCATCGAGGCTAAGGGCAGCCCCTGGTGGAGCCATCGAGGCTAAGGGCAGCCCCTGGTGGAGCCATCGAGGCTAAGGGCAGCCCCTGGTGGAGCCATCGAGGCTAAGGGGAGAACCTGGTGGAGCCATCGAGGCTAAGGGCAGCCCCTGGTGGAGCCATCGAGGCTAAGGGCAGCCCCTGGTGGAGCCATCGAGGCTAAGGGCAGCCCCTGGTGGAGCCATCGAGGCTAAGGGCAGCCCCTGGTGGAGCCATCGAGGCTAAGGGCAGCCCCTGGTGGAGCCATCGAGGCTAAGGGGAGCCCCTGGTGGAGCCATCAAGGCTGCACAAGATTGATCTTCCTACAGAGCGTTCATCTATCAAGTCACCATGGTTCTAGATCAAGCTGAAGGCTGTTAACCTTCGTCAGGCTGCATAAATTTTATATTAAATATCTCGACCCCTTATCTCGGAAGGGGGTGGAGATATTTTATTGAAATTTGGACGATATATTCTGGACCAAAACTGCAGAGATGTCATGAAATTTCAGCCCTCTACGGCTTTTCGAAAAAAAAAGTTATGGCAATTTTAAAACGGAATAGTTACAATTGTACCTACTTAGCCGGACGAAGGTTAAAAAACAAAAAAATAAATGAACAAACCCCACATGTAACCACCAGGTCAGTACAATGTCCATCTGTTCAGTATTTGCAGCAGATTTCTCATTGCAAATCCACAGCAATCTACAATCTAAATTCAAGTCAATTAGAATTTTCAAAAACCCCATAAACACATTGCAGGAAAGAAAAAAAAGCCAGTGAGAGACATCTCCAGATTAAGTTGCAGATTTGTGATCAAATCCATAGCAGACGTTTTTCAAACATGACTATCATTTGGACGACAGATCTTACCTTTCAGGCACAATGGTGTCTGCACCGGGGGTAAGAATGGTTCCTGCACCCGAGGCCGTGTGAAAAAATCCAGGACCTGCATCAACATAAGAGATGGAGATGTGTCACATTGATGTTTATTTAGACTGAAGAGAAGTAAGGGCCACGTCACACACACAGATATTTGTGCAGATATTGTTGGCAGATCTCTGGTTGAAGTGAAATCATGGACATATTGTTCCATTTTGTGGTCGTGTACAAATGGAGCAATCTGTCCAAGATTTCACTGCAACCAGAGATCTGTGAACAATATCTGCACAAATATCTGTGTGTGTTACGTGGCCCTAACACAGACATGTCCACGTTCATGCATTAATGCTTTTTAAAGTGAACCTGTCACCAGATTTGGGTGTGTGAAATTAAAAGCGCCCCCTTCAGCAGCGCCTGTGCTGCATTATAATGAGGCGGCTTTGATGCCCTGATCCCCCTGTACACATGTAATAAGTTACTTTGAAAACTCTCCTAGATTATAATTACCTGTGTCCAGTCTGATGGACTTGATTGCAGCACAGTCTGCCCCGCCTCTCTTGCTAGGGTGAAATCTCGCACATGCGCAGAGACCTAAGCTGTTTGTGCATGAGTTATAGGCTCTGCCCGCAGTAGGCACAGCACAGTGCACCTGCGCAATGCGGAGAAACCTCTGCACAGGCGCGCAATTTCATTATCAAGCAAAAGAAGAGGAGGGACAGACGGAGGGCGAAGAGGGCAAGGAGAGGCGGGAGAGACGGAGGGCGAGGAGGAGGCACAGACCGTGGGAGAGACGGAGGGCGAGGAGGAGAGACGGAGGGCGAGGAGGAGAGGCGGAGAGACGGAGGGCGAGGAGGAGAGGCGGGAGAGACGGAGGGCGAGGAGGAGAGGCGGGAGAGACGGAGGGCGAGGAGGAGAGGCGGGAGAGACGGAGGGCGAGGAGGAGAGGCGGGAGAGACGGAGGGCGAGGAGGAGAGGCGGGAGAGACGGAGGGCGAGGAGGAGAGGCGGGAGAGACGGAGGGCGAGGAGGAGAGGCGGGAGAGACGGAGGGCGAGGAGGAGAGGCGGGAGAGACGGAGGGCGAGGAGGAGAGGCGGGAGAGACGGAGGGCGAGGAGGAGAGGCGGGAGAGACGGAGGGCGAGGAGGAGAGGCGGGAGGAGAGACGGAGGGCGAGGAGGAGAGGCGGGAGAGACGGAGGGCGAGGAGGAGAGGCGGGAGAGACGGAGGGCGAGGAGGAGAGGCGGGAGAGACGGAGGGCGAGGAGGAGAGGCGGGAGAGACGGAGGGCGAGGAGGAGAGGCGGGAGAGACGGAGGGCGAGGAGGAGAGGCGGGAGAGACGGAGGGCGAGGAGGAGAGGCGGGAGAGACGGAGGGCGAGGAGGAGAGGCGAGTGAGACGGAGGGCGAGGAGGAGAGGCGAGTGAGAGACGGAGGGCGAGGAGGAGAGGCGAGTGAGACGGAGGGCGAGGAGGAGAGGCGAGTGAGACGGAGGGCGAGGAGGAGAGGCGAGTGAGACGGAGGGCGAGGAGGAGAGGCGAGTGAGACGGAGGGCGAGGAGGAGAGGCGAGTGAGACGGAGGGCGAGGAGGAGAGGCGAGTGAGACGGAGGGCGAGGAGGAGAGGCGAGGAGACGGAGGGCGAGGAGGAGAGGCGGGAGAGACGGAGGGCGAGGAGGAGAGGCGAGTGAGAACGGAGGGCGAGAGAAGAGACAGACGGAGGGCGAGGAGGAGGAGGAAACATAGACCACAGTGCAATCAAACCCATCAGACCTGACACAGATAATTATAAAACAGGGCAGGAAGTTTTCAAAAGTTATTTATTACATATACAGGGGCAGTCAGGACATAATAGTCGTTTGAAACCCCAAAACCAGCTGACAGTTTCACTTTAACTATTTTTTGGAAACGTGTTTTCTACTCTGATGCCATAAATTGCAAAAAAGACACAAGGTTTGTGTTATTTGTATCGACCTATGCTGAGAATTCAGGTAACAGTAGCACAAAGGTAAGTGATCATTACATCATACTGACCATAGATCTGATCATAGGTCAGTACATAGAGCGCGCAGATCACATCTCCCCCCGCCCTGACACAAAGCTACATCAGCCAGAAAAGCTCCACACTGATAAGACAATCATACTTGTTCCCGGTTATGCAAAGATTCGAGTTTCATAATTGACACAAAGTGTTTAATCCGTCATCCAGCAGAAATCGTTATTGTGGAATGTAACAAACAGGAGCGTAAACAAAGATGACCGGGGACAAGGGGTAACCAAGGATGTGAAGACGTGTCTATTTTAGAAAAAAAAATTGTATCCCCCACAAAAACAACCATTTTGGAGCATCTTTTCACCTTGCATTTTTGCTTTCCTGCTGTTAATATTTCTGGAAGAGTGTGCATCATGTGCAAAATACAGAGCCCAAGGGGCAAACTAAGTCAAGTTCACATGGACAAAGCACACAAGTGTCACAGCCTCAACCTGTACTGCCTGACAGCACCTGCCGGATCACCGGACATTATTACAGGGTCAGCAAGAGAGAAAATGAGGAAAGAAAGGAAGAGCAGAAGAAGGAAAGCTAGGTGTGGAGCAAGAAGGAGAAGAAGAATAAAAGAAACCAAGAAAGGAAAGAAAGATAAAAGGAAATATTGGGAAAGAGAATGAAAGGAAAAAAAAAAAGACCAAAATGAAGAAAAACTAGACGGGGCCGGGTCTATGGCATCAGGCGACTCTAGAACGTGTGCGAATATATATTAATCCAACTACTACCACTGCTAATCGCAATGTCACCGAGGAGAGAAAGGGGGAGCCACTGCTGCAAGGGGTGGCTGTTGCTTGGCAGGCACTGCTACTGCTCGCCATCCCCATTGTGCGCCCTCCCGTCTTCCCCTCCTGTGATGCGCCCTCCCGTCTTACCCGTCCTGTGATGCGCCCTCCCGTCTTCCCCGTCCTGTGATGCGCCCTCCCGTCTTACCCGTCCTGTGATGCGCCCTCCCGTCTTACCCGTCCTGTGATGCGCCCTCCCGTTTACCCGTCCTGTGATGCGCCCTCCCGTCTTACCCGTCCTGTGATGCGCCCTCCCGTCTTACCCGTCCTGTGATGCGCCCTCCCGTCTTACCCGTCCTGTGATGCGCCCTCCCGTCTTACCCGTCCTGTGATGCGCCCTCCCGTCTTACCCGTCCTGTGATGCGCCCTCCCGTCTTACCCGTCCTGTGATGCGCCCTCCCGTCTTACCCGTCCTGTGATGCGCCCTCCCGTCTTACCCGTCCTGTGATGCGCCCTCCCGTCTTACCCGTCCTGTGATGCGCCCTCCCGTCTTACCCGTCCTGTGATGCGCCCTCCCGTCTTACCCGTCCTGTGATGCGCCCTCCCGTCTTACCCGTCCTGTGATGCGCCCTCCCGTCTTACCCGTCCTGTGATGCGCCCTCCCGTCTTACCCGTCCTGTGATGCGCCCTCCCGTCTTACCCGTCCTGTGATGCGCCCTCCCGTCTTACCCGTCCTGTGATGCGCCCTCCCGTCTTACCCGTCCTGTGATGCGCCCTCCCGTCTTACCCGTCCTGTGATGCGCCCTCCCGTCTTACCCGTCCTGTGATGCGCCCTCCCGTCTAACCCGTCCTGTGATGCGCCCTCCCGTCTTACCCGTCCTGTGATGCGCCCTCCCGTCTTACCCGTCCTGTGATGCGCCCTCCCGTCTTACCCGTCCTGTGATGCGCCCTCCCGTCTTACCCGTCCTGTGATGCGCCCTCCCGTCTTACCCGTCCTGTGATGCGCCCTCCCGTCTTACCCGTCCTGTGATGCGCCCTCCCGTCTTACCCGATCCTGTGATGCGCCCTCCCGTCTTACCCGTCCTGTGATGCGCCCTCCCGTCTTACCCGTCCTGTGATGCGCCCTCCCGTCTTACCCGTCCTGTGATGCGCCCTCCCGTCTTACCCGTCCTGTGATGCGCCCTCCCGTCTTACCCGTCCTGTGATGCGCCCTCCCTCTTACCCGTCCTATGATGCGCCCTCCCGTCTACCCGTCCTATGATGCGCCCTCCCGTCTACCCGTCCTATGATGCGCCCTCCAGTCTTCCCGTCCTATGATGCGCCCTCCCGTCTTCCCGTCCTATGATGCGCCTCTCCGTCTTCCCGTCCTATGATGCGCTCTCCCGTCTTCCCCTCCACTGTGCGCTCTCCCGTCTTCCCCTCCACTGTGCGCTCTCCCGTCTTCCCCTCCACTGTGCGCTCTCCCGTCTTCCCGTCCTATGATGCGCTCTCCCGTCTTCCCCTCCACTGTGCGCTCTCCCGTCTTCCCCTCCACTGTGCGCTCTCCCGTCTTCCCCTCCACTGTGCGCTCTCCCGTCTTCCCCTCCACTGTGCGCTCTCCCGTCTTTCCCCTCCACTGTGCGCTCTCCCGTCTTCCCCTCCACTGTGCGCTCTCACGTCTTCCCCTCCACTGTGCGCTCTCACGTCTTCCCTCCACTGTGCGCTCTCACGTCTTTCCTTCCACTGTGCGCTCTCCCGTATTCCCCTCCATTGTGCGCTCTCCCGTATTCCCCTCCATTGTGCGCTCTCCCGTATTCCCCTCCATTGTGCGCTCTCCCGTATTCCCCTCCATTGTGCGCTCTCCCGTATTCCCCTCCATTGTGCGCTGTCTCACTGACCCTTGTACGCAGACTCTTTCCCCCTGTACACTGAGGAGCCGCCGAGGAGCCAGAGTGGAACACAAATGGTAGGACATGCAGCAGCAAGATGGGTCGGCCCCAAGGATACGACGGAGTGGACCCAGTTGATAATGAATGCCTGTGCTGTGGCCAGTATCCCTGAGCAAAGGGCCCCGTCACAGATGTCCTATAGGTGGCGCTGTTTTCTTTGACTGATCTGCCAAACTTATGGGCTTCTTCACATTCCAGTTTAATTGTCATTTTCCAGTAAAAAAAAAAAAACAGACAACAGAGCACACAAATAATTGCTATAATCGTTACCTAAGTCATTCGCTCGTGACTGTCCGTCCTCACGGTCTTCCTCATCTCCGGAGTCTCTCGCCAGTACGCCCCCCCGTGCTATCCTTCGTATAGCAGCCGCTGGAGTTTTTTCGATTGCCAGCGCCTCCTGGGTCCCGGGCACCAGCACAGAGTCATCCTCGCTCTCCGTGACGCCCGTCGTCTCTGCTGCGTTCTCCTCTATCGTGTATCGACAAGCCACGTCGGCAAACAGCAGGAAGTCGCCGCCAGACAGGGCGTAGTGTATGTGCGGTGCGAGGGCCGTCTTGCCGCGCCGCGTCTTGTTTAGGCTATCATTGTCGTATATGGTGTGACAATCCCCTCTCACCTCCAGAATGGCATGTTTCTTTGACACAGACTGTGCCGGCAGGGTGATATCGCAGCTTGCGTGACGGCCAATGAGATTCTGACCACGGTAGATGGAGAAATCTGAAGGTGTGAAGTAATAGACAAATTAGGAAATCAGAAAGCGTTAGAGGGTCAGAGTAAAAGAGAAGCTGCACAAGGGCGTCTCACTCACCCTGGGCCGGTCCATGGATCCCAGCAAACATATGCAGATTGCCTACCGGTCTGTCTCTATTGCTTGACATGTCTTCCTCATTACCGTCACTCGAGTCCAGGCGCTGAGTCGCATCCATCCTGTAACATCCAAAAGAGACAACAAAAAGTCAAAGACGCCCAAAGCCTGAGATCGGAGGCTCAGCCAACAGTCTTATCTGTGTACTTGAGGCACCCCGACTTTCGGACTGACAAACTATTGCTCTCGGTTGGATATACTGCTGTCGGAGAAGTTTCTCATAGAGAACACATTGCGTGTAGGAGCCGGGGAAACAAGTGGCTATCGGTGGCCAATTGTTGTGTATGGGGAGGGCTTAAAAAGTTTAAAGGTAGCACAACGGGAAAGTCATCGCGCATGCGCCAACCCAAGGTGCAAGACAGCCATCGCGCATGCTCCAAGTCAAGTCAAGGTGCAAGATGATCATCGCGCTTGCGCCAAGCCAAGGTGCAAGATGGTCATTATGCTTGCGCCAAGCCAAGGTGCAAGATGGTCATCCTGCTTGCGCCAAGCCAAGGTGCAAGATGGTCATCATGCTTGCGCCAAGCCAAGGTGCAAGATGGTCATCATGCTTGCGCCAAGCCAAGGTGCAAGATGGTCATCATGCTTGCACCAAGCCAAGGTGCAAGACAGTCATTATGCTTGCACAAAGCCAAGGTGCGAGATAGTCATCGCGCTTGCGCCAACTCAAGGTGCAAGATTTCATAGGCACAATGACAAGAGGGAATACAAAAAATGTAGTCTTTTTTTCTGTTTAAAGAGCTCGGCACGAACTTGAAATACGTAGTAGCCAAATACTACCACAGAGTGGAACGACTACTTGTCCAGCAACAGTGCGGTCAACCAGAAACATCCATCTTGTTTTATTCCTCAATAGGAACAATGATGTAAGGGGCAGCAAGCCTGCGGCCATCAGGCCATGCTGAGAGTTGTAATTCTACAACAGCCACACAATATATGACTACAAGTGATGAGCTGTAACCGAATATATTTAACTGTTTCAGTATTGGTATTCGAGTGAGTTCCCCCTTGACTTGCACTGGATTCATTACTCAAAGTATTCAATTAGAGCTATCCGAACCCAAATATCTTACTCCTTGCTAATCCCTGCCCTAATGGATGAAAATAAAAAAAGTCACAGCAGGATTTTGATACTTTCATAAGGAAAACTTTAGGAGATAAGTGGGCACAGTACCCCGATTAAGTAACCAAGCTTAACCAGGGCACAAACCCCAGACAAGGGGTCTCAATCCTCCAGGCCCAACAACAGTGCATGTTCTCAGGATTTTCTTAGCATATGACAGTTGGTAATTTAAATCTCCTACAACTGTCAAACGCTAAGGAAATCCTGAAAACATGCACTGTTGGTGGCCCTCTGGGTCTGGAGTTTGTGACCCCTGCCCCAGACGTTGTGCAGCACACAGTATAGGTCACATACTGCAACCATGAGCGAAATTGAACATGTAGAATCCGACTGCTCCTCTCACATTCCGCACATAGTCTCAGGTTAATGGTTACAGACAAGACACAAAGTCATCACTGTCCAGAGAATCATAAAGTCACCAGAGGAGACATCGACAAAGCCAAAAACCAGGGTCACCCAGGCTTCATATAGGGCACCAGATGTGACCACTATGGTGACGTCACAGTATGACATCACTCTAAAGATCATCCCGTCTTCCTATATGAGTAATGAGGGATTGTACCTTTTATGACAATTTTCAGCCATTCATGACATATTAGGATTTGTGTTTACAGCTCGTTGCCCTGGAGACCGACCACCCCTGCTGTCTGCTCGTAAGCACCGGACCAGGATTAGCAGATGACAGCTCTCCAGTGATCCTGGACAGGTTTAGAAACAAAAAGCATCAATAGAAAACAGCCTGTAAGTGCGGCTCATGTCCTGCTGTCTGGCAGCGGTGGTCGGTCTCCAAGGCAACGAGCTGTAAACAAGACTGTCAACAGATCAACAAGGGCTGAACATTCCAACAAGCAATAAACTTCAAAACAAGAACGACCGTCTAGAGGAGCGGGGAACAAGAACGACCCGTCTAGAGGAGCGGGGGAACAAGAACGACCCGTCTAGAGGAGCGGGGGAACAAGAACGACCCGTCTAGAGGACGGGGAACAAGAACGACCCGTCTAGAGGAGCGGGGGGAACAAGAACGACCCGTCTAGAGGAGCGGGGGAACAAGAACGACCCGTCTAGAGGAGCGGGGGAACAAGAACGCTCCGTCTAGAGGAGCGGGGGGAACAAGAACGCTCCGTCTAGAGGAGCGGGGGAACAAGAACGACCCGTCTAGAGGAGCGGGGGAACAAGAACGACCGTCTAGAGGAGCGGGGGAACAAGAACGACCGTCTAGAGGAGCGGGGGAACAAGAACGACCCGTCTAGAGGAGCGGGGGAACAAGAACGACCCGTCTAGAGGAGCGGGGGAACAAGAACGACCCGTCTAGAGGAGCGGGGGAACAAGAACGACCCGTCTAGAGGAGCGGGGGAACAAGAAGACCGTCTAGAGAGCGGGGAACAAGAACGACCCGTCTAGAGGAGCGGGGGGAACAAGAACGACCCGTCTAGAGGAGCGGGGGAACAAGAACGACCCGTCTAGAGGACGCGGGGGAACAAGAACGACCCGTCTAGAGGAGCGGGGGAACAAGAACGACCCGTCTAGAGGAGCGGGGGAACAAGAACGACCCGTCTAGAGGAGCGGGGGAACAAGAACGACCCGTCTAGAGGAGCGGGGGAACAAGAACGACCCGTCTAGAGGAGCGGGGGAACAAAACGACCCGTCTAGAGGAGCGCGGGGGAACAAGAACGACCCGTCTAGAGGAGCGGGGGGAACAAGAACGACCCGTCTAGAGGAGCGGGGGAACAAGAACGACCCGTCTAGAGGAGCGGGGGAACAAGAACGACCCGTCTAGAGGAGCGGGGGAACAAGAACGACCCGTCTAGAGGAGCGGGGGAACAAGAACGACCCGTCTAGAGGAGCGGGGGAACAAGAACGACCCGTCTAGAGGAGCGGGGGAACAAGAACGACCCGTCTAGAGGAGCGGGGGAACAAGAACGACCCGTCTAGAGGAGCGGGGGAACAAGAACGACCCGTCTAGAGGAGCGGGGGAACAAGAACGACCCGTCTAGAGGAGCGGGGGAACAAGAACGACCCGTCTAGAGGAGCGGGGGAACAAGAACGACCCGTCTAGAGGAGCGGGGGAACAAGAACGACCCGTCTAGAGGAGCGGGGGAACAAGAACGACCCGTCTAGAGGAGCGGGGGAACAAGAACGACCCGTCTAGAGGAGCGGGGGAACAGAACGACCCGTCAGAGGAGCGGGGAACCAGAACGACCCGTCTAGAGGAGCGGGGAACCAGAGCGACCCGTCTAGAGGAGCGGGGAACCAGAGCGACCCGTCTAGAGGAGCGGGGAACAAGAGCGACCCGTCTAGAGGAGCGGGGAACAAGAACGACCCGTCTAGAAGAGCGGGGAACAAGAACGACCCGTCTAGAGAGCGGGGAACAAGAACGACCCGTCTAGAGAGCGGGGAACAAGAACGACCCGTCTAGAGGAGCGGGGAACAAGAACGACCCGTCTAGAGGAGCGGGGGAGGAACAAGAACGACCCGTCTAGAGGGCTGGGATATCCCTTTATGGTTAGGGCTGCCTTCTACCCATCACCTATAGGAGAGGTACAGATACAGTGACCCCCTCCCTTGCAATCTGTCCCATATAAGAGACCCCAGGGCTCCGCTCCCTTCCGAAAAGCCAGTCCTCACCTTTCACATGTCACTTTTGACTCTTTAAAGGGGCGATATGATTGGCTGTTTGGGGGAAAACGTCATCTTTTTTGGCTACTATAGTACATATGACTCCTGTGGATGTGCGCCACCATTTTGTTGTAGACCAACTCTATGGAAAGTTTCAATGAAACTTCTCACCATGTACAGAACAAAGTAAAGTGCCCCAAACCTCCCAGTGAGCGTACACCTGCCACTACAGCCCCAGCCCTGAGCAGAAACCTCACTCTGCAGAGTACCAGCTCGTCCATGCAGCAGAGTGCCCCTCCCCCCGCAGCCTGGCACACTGCTGGGCATCTCCAGGGCAGAGGTCCCGGTGTCACAGGCCGCCCTGCCCCCCCTCACACGCAGTGCACACGGCCCCCCGGGGACTCTACATACACAGATAGGGGCACACACGACGTAAATACACGCAGACATGTCCACACCTCACTTCCTGCCTCTCTCCCGTTGCTCCAATGTACTCCGCGCGCTCGCCACGCCCACTGCTCACACACCGCGCTCGGATTGGGCGGGGCGACTGTCACTCATTCCCGCGCTCGGTTTAGAATGCGTTTAAACAAATGAGTGACGTCACGTCAATGGGCGTAACCTTTTCCCGATGCGCTCCTCCGATTGGCTGGAGAATTGTAAGTTCGCAATCAAAGCGCTGCCGCGCGGCAGAGGAGCAGCGCCGTGTGTGTGAGCGGGGTCCGCGCGCAGGCGCCATTTTGATTGAGGCGAAGCGATAAATCAGCGCGCGCCGTGAAAATGGCCGCCGGCCTGTGTAAATAAAGTTCTCATGAAGTCCTCCCCCCCCATGTGCTTTGTGTTTACACTCACCATCTTTCCATAATATCCCCACACACTGTTAGTGAATAGGAACAAGCTTTAACCCCATCCCTCCTGGGAGAGTTTTTTTACTTTTTATTTGTGCTTCACTTCTTTTTTCCCTTTATATAGCTGGTTTTTGGTTTGTTTGTTTGTTTTTAATTTCCGGCTTCTTCCTTTTTCTTGTTGTAGTTATGAATGACCAGGAAGAAACATTGTGAGGTAAAAGTTGCCCAATAATGGAGCTTCTCAGGGCTGTACAGTCATAAAGATGACAAACCTGTACAGGTGATTATATATCAGGGCTCAGACCTAGGTCTCCTCCTCTTACTGTCGGAGTTCCTCAGGGCTCAGACCTAGGTCTCCTCCTCTTACTGTCGGGGTTCCTCAGGGTTCAGTTCTAGGCCTCCTCCTCTTACTGTCGGGGTTCCTCAGGGTTCAGTCCTGGGCCTCCTCCTCTTACTGTCGGGGTTCCTCCAGGTTCAGTCCTGGGCCTCCTCCTCTTACTGTCAGGGCTCAGACCTAGGTCCTCTCCTCTTACTGTCAGAGTTCCTCAGGGCTCAGTCCTAGGCCCCCTCCTCTTACTGTTGGGGTTCCTCAAGGTTCACTTATGGACCCCCTCCTCTTACTATTAAGGTTTCTCAGTCCCAGGCCCCCTCCTCTTACTGTGAGGGTTCCTCAGGGTTAAGCCCTGTGTCCCCTCCTCTTACTGTCGGAGTTCGTCAGGGATCAGTTTTGCATCTCCTCCTCTTACTGTCAGAGTTCCTCCAGGTTCAGTCCTGGGCCACCTCCTCTTACTGTCGGGGTTCCTCATGGTTCAGTCCCAGGTCCTCTCCTCTTACTGTCAGGGTTCCTCAGGGTTCAGTCCTAGGCCTCCTCCTTTTACTGTCGGAGTTCCTCAGGGTTCAGTCCTAGGCCTCCTCCTTTTACTGTCGGGGTTCCTCAGGGTTCAGTTCTAGGCCTCCTCCTCTTACTGTCAGGGGTTCCTCAGGGTTCAGTCCTAGGTCTCCTCCTCTTACTGCCGGGGTTCCTTAGGGTTCAGTCCTAGGTCTCGTCCTCTTACTATTCAGGTTCCTCAGCGTTCAGTCCCAGGCCCCCTCCTCATACTGTTGGGCTTCCGTAGGGCTCAGTCCTAGGTCCCCTCCTCTTACTGTCAGAATTCCTCCGGGTTCATTCCTAGACCCCCTCCTCTTCCTGCCGGGATTCCTCCGGGTTCAGTCCTAGGCCTCCTCTTTCTGTGGGGGCTCCTTAGGGTTTAGTCCTAGGCTCCCTCCTCTTACTGTCAGGGTTTCTCAGGCTCAGCCCTAGGCACCCTCCTCTTACTCCTCTTACTGTCGGGGTTCCTCAGGGTTCAGTCCTGTGCCCCCTTCTCTGTCGGGATTCCTCAGGGCTCACTCCTAGTTGCCCTTCTCTTACTATCAGGGTTCAGTCGTAGGTCCCTTCCTCTTACTGTCAGGGTTCCTCAGGTCTCAGTCCTAGGCCCCCTCCTCTTACTGTCGGGGTTCCTCAGGATTAAGTCCTGTGCCCTCTCCTCTTACTGTCGGGGGTTCCTCAGGGATCGGTCTTGTGTCCCCTCCTCTTACTGTCAGGGTTCAGCCCTGCACCCCCTTCTCTTACTGTCAATGTTCCTCAGAGTTCAGTTCTTGGTCCCCAATTCTTACTGTCAGGGTTCCTCAGGGTTCAGTCCTGGGCCCCCTCCTCATACTGTTGGGGTTCCTTAGAGTTTAGTCAACAGTGCTACATCGCCCTACATCTCCTCTTCTCTGTCTATCATCTTAACAGTCCTCTCCACAGTGCAGCACCTCTCTATATCTCCAACCTCATCTCTGTCTATCACCTCCCTGTCCTCTTCACAGTGCTGCACCTCCCTACATCTCCTCCTCATTTTCTATCACCTAACCGTGTTCTCCACAGTTCCGCATCCCCCTACATTTCCTTCTCATCTCTCTCTATCACCCATGCCCTCCGTTCTGCTAATGACGTAAGACTGATATCCTTAATAATGCAGTTAATGCAGGATATGTTGGCGCTATAGAAATAAAAAATATTATTTGGGTCATATTCAACATTTTTACTGATTTTGATTGCATTTTTGGGAGTGGAGGGTGAGTGCCTTCACCAAAAAAAAACTAAAGTTCTGGCATTTAAATTTTTTTTATTGAGTTTATTGTACGAATTAAATAGTGTATTATTTTTTGGTAGTTTAGACTTTTATGGATACGACAATATGAAATATGATTTTTTTATGTTGTTATTATTTGAATTGAGTCAAGGGGAATGTTGTCGAAACTTTTTTTTTTTATTAATGTTTAAAAAAATTATTTTTTTTTTTCATCTTTTTAGGGAATTCGAAACCACACTGGAAATGTAAGTCACAGTTCTGGAAAGGCAGTAAGTTTGACAGCAAAACAATGTAGCAATATGTTACAACAATAGGCCTCAGTGGACTTGTACCATACAGCAGTGAAGTCCGGGATTGGCTGCAGCAATCACATGATTAGACAGGATGTCATCGATGTAGCGCAGTTAAGGCGGCCGTCACACGGTGAGATATCTTTAGCGATATTGTAAGCGATCACGTGCACGCGCAATCGCTTACAATATCGCTCACATCGCTGGTGAGATGTCACACAGACAGACTCACCAGCGATGTGGAGCAGCGATCTCGCTCGTTACTATGGTACACATCGGGTAACTAGGCGCCGCGCGTCGCTTAGTTACCCGACGTGTACTATAGTTACCATCTCCCAGCATAGGCGCGGTCGCTGGGAGATGGATCATCGTGGTGTCATACACCACGATGATGCAGATCGTTGCATCGTTCATCGCTAGATCTGAGAACCGGACCTCAGATCAGCGATGTCACGATCAAGCGATTTACCATCGTAAATCGCTTGATTACATGCAACGATATCTTGCCCGATATCGCTTAAGCGATCAAAAAGGAGATCGCTTAAACGATATCGGGCAAGATATCGTTCCGTGTGACGGCCCCCTAACAAGGACATGACAACACCGCACCCGGTAGGTTGTGTCTGCTGCGGCTCGCCTCGGTCATCACTGGTATATCATCTGCACCTTTATTTCTACATTATGTACTGAAAACATCAGGATCAGAAAAAGTTTCTGTATACAGGGCTCTCAGTCCAGGCACCATAGTTATCCCAAGAATATAGCAATTACATGGATGAATACGCCTCATTGTTTCTAAGTCAGAGATGTAAAAAGTGGTCACAGTGCCCTGTGGTTCGCTCACACTGGCGTATAACTTGGACAAGTGAAATACAAGACAATATAAGAAAAAAAGGGATTGCACTTACACCACTTATTCACAAATCTTTAATTTTTTACTCAGCTGTATACAACCTCTGGTTAAAATAGCAAAATAGCTGCGAATGGACATGTAAATCGGACACAACACCTATTCAGGTCTATGGGCGTGAGAAAAAAAAATGGATGCCACATAGGTGATCTATCACGGGGTGGTATAACAGATAGGGAATCTGGAGTCCAGATGGTAAAGTAGGCAAAGGCGTTCAGGGGTGCTATTTTGGGCCGGGACTTGGGGTCCCTGACTAGCCTTGTTCCCAAAGGGACCTCTGAAGGTGATGAGGTTCAGGCTGCCACCCTAAGCTCAGCCCTAGGCTAAGAGCCCTTACCTCCTCCCACGGACTGGGAAAACCTAGCAGCTTCAATAGAAGTCAATGTCAGCAAAAACACAGCTCAGCACAGCACGACTTCACAGCATGGGCTCCAAGTAGAAATGAGCTCTATCTGCGACACCTAGTGGAGGGAACTGAAGCAATTTTAAGGCTGGGGAGTGGAGATTTGAATACTAAGACACACCCCTCCACCTCCACCTAAATGCTATGACTTACCCCTCCACCTGCAGAGTGGCACACAGACTAAGGGGAAAAAAAACTCAAATTTAATCACAGCAGCAGCACTCATGAATTGTGAAGCAGTCAGCACATGACACCATCCCAGTGGCGTCCTTTTATTATGGAAAAATTACCATTCTGCAGCAGAGAACACTGTAAATGGTCCTGTAAACAATTTTACAGTAGAATATTAGCTGATGAAAAGAAAAATGCATTGCTAAGCAAGAAAAAAATTGCATACTCACATGACATACAGACTACCAGATGGATTTCACACATCCCATTTATCTGGATGAGAATGGGACCAATTTTTTAAACGCCCTTATACTTATAGACAGAAGACATGTTGATAGATAGTGTCACGTGTTGACAGTGCTGCAGTCCATGTGTGTTGCTGCTGTGGTTTACATCTGAGTTAATGTCCTCTGGCACATTAAGTGTTAATCTCCAGATGCTACTGTATTGAAGTGCAGCTCTGCAGATTGAGGTAGAGTTGGAGGGGTCTGTCAGAGCATTATGTTCTCCACTCCCTCTGCCTTTAAGTAGTTCCACTTCCTTCCACCGGGTATTGCAGGTAGAGTTCACTCTGCCTTGATCATGGATGTTGTTAGGACGTAATGCAGTGTGTGCTGATGCCTTCTTGCTCATTTTGCCTGGAGTTTACCTTCCTTGGTAAAGTTGCTGTTTCCCGGGTCTGTTGGTGGAGGTAGGGGCTTATCAGGAGCATAGGAACAGGTGGCGACCCAGACCTCCCCAACTTTTGAGGTACCTCTGGGAGCAATGTGAGCCAGGGACCGTCACGCTAAGGGTCAGTGTAGCCTCCCTGAATGCACTTTGCCCATCTTACCAGCCTGCTACCTTATTCCCTTACTGCTGTGCCACCCCTTGACAGATAGAAGAAAATATTTATTAAATAAAAATGATTGAGAAATTGATGAGAGACATTAATCAATACCCGAAAGACGGGTAAAGAGTACAGATGAGCAAATCACTTCAATGGTAGTCGAATTTAAATAGAACTCTAGGGAATTCTCCCTGACCTGGCAAATTTGAACAATTTTACACAGTGGCGGACCCAGCAGCTGTCGGTCGAGGAGCGGCGGGAATTGTGCAAGCTGATGTTGGTGAGGAGCTGGGGGGGGGGTTCGGTGGTAGCCGATGTCGGTGCTAACGGATGTCAGCGAGGGGGGGGGGGGTGCTGTGTGTGCTGCGGCTCTTACCTGCGCCGAGCCACGCATTACAATCCTGGGAGCCGGGGCGGCAGAGGAGAGGAGGGGTGGGATCAGCCAAGGGAATCAGGAAGCTTCCCTCAGTTAACCTCCTCTCCTCTGACACAGGGTCATGGGGGTCGGCTGGGGGCCCCCTGCAGGCTTGAGGGGCCCCCTAGCAAGTCGGGGCCCTGGTGCAGCTTAACCAGCTGCACCACAGTAGGTCCGCCCCTGATTTTACACAAAGCAGAAGATTGCATCAACTTTAAAACTTTGACCTGACCTCAGGCGCGGATGTGCAGGCTTCTCCACAATACCTTTGCAGCTATGACATCACATAGTATACCACAGTCAATCAAGAGTGACTTTCATAGCCAGTATAAAAGCTAATGCAGGGAATGCAGCGGCCGTTTTGTGATAAATCTGGATAGTGAGTGGATGTCACATTTCAGCAATAGAGAAAGATATAGAAACTGAATATATATTGTGTGTGTGATAGCCCGAACTATATAGATAGTGTGTGACAGCCCTAACAGCTACCATCCGTTTACCCATAGCCAAATATGTAAAGTTAGCATTACCATAATGTCTGTATTTCAGCTTTAAGAGTTGGAAAGGAATGGTGACCTGATTCTGTTACATGTGTTCGCGGCAATTGGAGGCTTTGCCGTACTTACTAGTCGCTGTAAATCGACTTTTTTGGGGAGAAATTACACCAAGCTGATGAATATGATATTATTATTATTATATTTTTGCATTTAGATAACAAATTGCACATCTATTATCTACAGTAAAGAAAAGAAAGAGAGAAACAGATACATTTCTTAAAAAATTATTTTAAAAAAGACTATGGAGGAATTTTATTATATACAGTCCAGATTTATGTTTTAGTTATACACCATGTTCCAAGTTATTATGCAAATTAGTTTTAAGTGTCATAGGGTTTTTGTTATTTTTTTCAATGAAACCCATTGATGGTATTGTGTCTCAGGGTTCTTTGGATCATTGAAATCAATCTTAGATATCTGTGATAATTAGTTTGGCAGGTGAGCCCAATAAAAGGAAAACTGGGTGTTCCACAATATTACGCAGACCACAGTTTTCAAGTAACATGGGAAAAAAAGGATCTCTCTGCTGCGAACAAATAGTGCAATGCCTTGGACAAGGGATGAAAATATTAGATATTGCACGAAAACTTAAGCGTGATCATCGTATTGTGAAGAGATTTGTGGCTGATTCTGAGCACAGAAGTGTTCATGCAGATAAAGGCAGAATGAGGAAGGTTTCTGCCAGGCAAGTTCACCAGATTAAGGCTGGTTTCACACTACGATTTTGTGCCTGTCCGTGGGATCCGACTTTGAAGGGGGATCCCACGGACAGGCACGGATCCATACGGATCCCTGCAATCGGATGGCAAATAGCCATCCGATCTGCAGGATCCGTGTGGATCCTGCGGTCCTCTGTCTCTCCCTACTCCTGCCTCCTCCATCTTCTGCCCTCTCCTAATCTATATGCTGTCCCCCCGCTATGCCCCTGCCTCTCTATCCTCATCTATCCCTATCCTGTCACCTGTCCTCTTCCCTGTGTGTAAAAAAATTAAAAAAACTCCTCCGGGAGCATACATTACCTGTCACCGGCTCCAACGCTGCACACGATCAAGACTGAAGGACCTGTGATGATGTCAGAGTCACATGACCCAGTCAGCTAACCGGGGTCTCTTACATCATCACAGGCTCTTCAGAGATGGAGGAGAAGAAGCAGGGAAAGACAGGGGATATGGAGCCGACATCGGATCCAAGGTGAACTCAGATCCGATGTCCATAGGCTCCTATGCTGTGGGCCCTCGGATCAGCCTCGGATCAGCAGTGATCCAAGGCTGTCCGATGTGAGTCACGGACACAAAATTGTAGCAGGCTACGATTTTGTGCCCGTGATTACATCGGATGGGATCGGATGGTGCCAAAATCGGATACCAATAGTGGCACATCCGATCCCATCCGATTCCCATAGGGGAACATGGGGTCCGATTTCGGATCCGATTGTATCCGTTTTGAAACAGATACAATCGGATGACCGAAAATCGTTATGTGAAAGCAGCCTAAGAGAGCAGCTGCTAAAAAGGCCTTACAAACCAGCAAACAGATATGTGAAGCTGCTGCTGCCTCTGGAATCCTTCAAACCTCAAGATGTAGGATCCTTCATAGGCCTGCTGTGGTGCATAAACCTACTATTTGGCCACCCCTAAACAATGCTCATAAGCAGAAACGGTTGCACTGGGCCCAGACATACATGAAGACTAATTTCAAAACAGTCTTGTTTACTGATGAATGCCGAGCAACCCTGGATGGTCCAGATGGATGAAGTAGTGGATGGTTGGTGGATGGCCACCATGTCCCAACAAGGCTGCGACCTCAGCAAAGAGGTGGAGGAGTCATGTTTTGGGCCAGAATCATTGGGAAACAGCTGGTAGGCCCCTTTAAGGTTCCTGATGGTGTGAAAATGACCTCTGCAAAGTATACAGAGTTTCTGAATGAGAACTTTCTTCCATGGTACAAAAATCAAAAACGTACCTTCAGGAGCAAAATTATTTTCATGCATGACAATGCGCCATCTCATGCTGCAAAGAATACCTCTGTGTCATGGGCTGCTATGGGCATAAAAGGAGATAAACTCATGGTGTGGCCACCATCTTCCCCTTACCTCAACCCTATAGAGAACCTTTGGAGTATAATCAAGCAAAAAATCTATGAGGGTGGGAGGCAGTTCACATCAAAACAGCAGCTCTGGGAGGCTATTCTGACATCATGCAAAGAAATACAAGCAGAAACTCTCCAGAAACTCACAATATCAATGGATGCTAGAATTGTGAAGGTGATATCAAAGTAGGGTTCCTATGTTACCATGTAACTTGGCGTGTCAGGATGTTTTGGAGTTAAATAGCTTTTTATGTCAGTGAATGTGACCTCCTAATGCTGCAAATTCAACAAATGAGCATTTTCAGTTCTTACAAACATATCAAATGTTTACAAACTCTACTGTGCCTAATAATTTGGAACAGTGCATTTAGAGTTTTTTTTAATTGTGAAGATTATACTGTTATCATTGGGAGATTTCTTCAATAAAATTCGATGTATACTCAAACAGGTGATGACTTTTATTACACTGACTGTCATCTGCACCGACCATTTAGGAAAATCAGAGAAAAAGAACATTTGCAAAATTATTTGGAACATGGTGTATATTGTTCCAACAAAGAGTTGATAGCTTATAGAAAAAAATTGGCTGCTGATGGTAAACTTATAGAAAATGAACAATTAAATTTGATTTTCAAAAGAAGGGAATAAATAAATAGGAAGTGAAGATAGACACAATACACAGACAACCTGGATACATTTACACTAATACAAATCTGTAGCAGAAACCCGATGCAGACACCTGATTTTTTGCATTGTAACATGCTATGGATCGACACGTGTTGTGACACTCTCTTTTTCTGCAGCAGAATAAATTGACGCCGTATGAACAAGTGTGGATTGCAATTACAATTAATGGAAGGTGTCACATGCGCCTTGTGCTCTGCCTAGTCTAGACGATCTCACCTAGATGTGCTGCCCTCTCTTACTGGTCTACACATTTCTCTCTGTAATCTTCATAAACTCTTGTGTGGCTTCAGTCATCTATCGGGGTACACAATAAAAACGACCAAAGCTGAAGCCATCCCCCTAAATTATTATTATTATTATTATTATTATTATTATTAACAGGCCTTCAGCTCTATCTGGAGCCATGGCGACTTGATGTATCAACACTCTATAAAAAGATCAATCTTGTGGAGCCTAGAAAGGTCCATCAGGGTCTTCTCCAGGCCTAGATAGGTCCATAAGGGCCTATTTCAAGCCTTGATAGGTTCACGAGGGTTTTCTCTAAGCCAAGAGAGATGCACCAGGGTCTTCTCCAAGCCTAGATAGGTCCACCAGGGTCTTCCCAAAGCTTAGATAGCTTCACCGGGGTATACTCCAAGCCTAGATAGGTCTACCAGGGTCTTCTGAAAGCCTAGATAGCTCCACCAGGGTCTTCTCCAGTCCTAGATAGGTCCACCAGGGTCTTCTCCAAGCCTAGATAGGTCCACCAGGGTCTTCTCCAAGCCTAGATAGGTCCACCAGGGTCTTATCCAAGCCTAGATAGGTAGACCAGTAACTTCTCCAAGCCTAGATAGATCCACAAGGGTCTTCTCCAAGTCTAAATAAATCCACCAGGGTCTTCTCCAACCCTAAATAGGTCCACCAGGATCTTTTCTAAGCCAAGATAGATTCACCAGGGTCTTCTCCAAGCCTAGATAGGTCTGATGGACCTATCTAGACTTGGAGAGAACCCTGGTGGACCTATCTAGGCATACAGAAGACCCTGGTGGACCTATTTAGATTTGGAGAAGACCCTGGTGGACCTGCCTAGACTGCACAAAATCAATACTCCTACAGAACGATCATCCATCAAGTCGCCAAGACTTGAGATCGAGCTGAAGGCCAGTAAATAATAGCATATAAACTGAGTGAATTACGCAAGGTGAAGAGGAAGAAAAGCAACTTGATGACTTGATAGTATCATGATAACAGTGGAGAAGACCCTGGTTGTACCTACCTAGGCTTGGAGAAGACCCTGATGGACCTATCTAGGCTTGGAGAAGATCCTGACAGGGTCTTCTCCAAGCCTAGATAGGTCCAGCAGGGTCTTCTCCAAGCCAATATAGTTCGACCAGGGTCTTCCCCAAGCCTAGATAGCTCCACCAGGCTCTTCTCCACTGTTATCTTGATACTATCAAGTAATCGAGTTGCTGTACTTCCTCTTCACTTTGCTTCTTCTGTTCTTCCTACCATGGTGTCCTTCTCCAGTGATTGGTCTCTTTATATGATGTGTAGACAAGTCGTATCTTGGTGATCTTTGCTTCCACTGACATGTCTGGCTTGATTCTTGATCTTCTTGCCATCCATGGTATTGATATCATCCTTCTCCAGCTCCACATTTTGAAGGAGTTGATTCTTCTTCTGTCTTGTTCCTTTATCCTCCAGGTGTCACATCCATATGTTACTTCAGTATAGACCAGACTATGTACGAGCCGTGTCTTCATCACCAGTGAAATGTTCCTTCATGTGAAGACCTTGTCCAGTGACTGATTTGCCCATAGCTTTTCTTCTATTGACTTCCTGTGTCGTCGCTATATTTTGAGTGATCATTTAACCGAGTAGGTTGAACCTTTACCACTTCTAGTTCATCAACATCCATCTCACATGTGTCCGGTCGTACCTGGCATTAGTCTATATCTTTGTCTTCTTTGTGTTGAGTAGCAGTCCCATGTTCGAGTTTTTCATCTGGACACTCTGTATAAGTCCTTTATTCCATCTACACTTGCTGTTATTAGTCTTGTGTCATCTGCGTATGTTATATTTAATTATATTAATTAAGAATTAATTACCGCTAATTAAAAGAAGCTTTCAAAATCAATGACACGATTGTTCGCTCACATACACATAGGTGGTAATTGAACCAGCGCCTTAATTTCTATATATGCAAAAATATGACATTTCAACTATAAACAGTTTATGCAGACTAATGATCACCATTAAATGGCTGTCCGCCAATGGTTTAGCTGGCAGCCATCTTTTCCATACATGGGAGTACTCTTTCGGCCAAACATTCCTCTATTCTAGGTGAGAAAGCAACCCAAAAACATCTATGTTGACCTTCTATCTCTTAGACAAAAAAGCAGTCCAAAATCAGACATGCCCGGTCAACATTTCCCCCAACAATCTGTAGGCCAACGCCCACTTATAAGAAGTCGTCCGAAATCGTGGATATCAGGAAATGCAACTGACATTACTCTGTTGGAAATGTGACTCCGATGGAGGTTCAATCTTTCATATCTATTTGGACTGTTCCTTAAGGCTCATTCAGTTGAGCGTATTATACTGCATGCACCCATTATAGCTAATGGCGCCAGTGCAAATGGCCAGTGTCAAAATGCTGTGCATGAACGTAAATAGCAGCGTTCACAACTTTTCTCCAACTTATAGACCATTTAAATAGCAGTCAGCTCCTGCACTCGTCCGATACGCAAACATGGAGGCAGTCCTTTTTACAATTTGTGGACATGGACTGGGCCAAGTTTTAGTATGAACTCGGTATTGGTAAGAACTTCAGCCTTTTGAATAGAGGTAAATACCCTTATTCATTAACTCCTATCAATAATTCTCCCGCTGGATCCTTAATCCTATGATTCCCAGGGGCATAGCAATTGTGGTCGCAGAGGTGACGACAAGGGGTGAAGGGGGTCCGCCAAGCCCAATACCTTCTACCTTGACATGTATACCCGGATGGGGGGCATATTCACCAGGATGAGCCCAGGAACGAAACATATCTACTAGGATGGGGACATATATACCAGGATGGGGGGACATATTCACCAGGATAGAGACATATCTATCTGGATGGGCCCAGGATGACAACATATATCAGAATGGGCCCACAATGAGGACATATATACCATGATGGAGACATATATACAGGATGAACTGAGGATGGGGACATATATACCAGGATAGGAGACATATATACCAGAATGGAGATATAGCTATCAGGATGGGCCCAGAAGGTGGGACATGTATACCAGGATGGGGACACATATACCAGAATGGGGACATATTTACCAGGATGGGGAACATTACTACATAATGGGGGAGAGGGCAACATGTATGTCTTTTTATGTTTAAAAATACTACAAAGGCTCATACATGGGACCAACATGCGGAGGGGACACAAAATTTTGTATCGGGGCTATTGAACTCTAGTTACACCACTGATAATTCCTATGGTTGTTGAGAAGGAGGCACCAGATTATCGTTACCCATTTTAACATATCACATTGCTAATTGCCTAATTGCTTCCCAATAGAAACAGATTTCTTCCCCATCTGTCATCATCATTTATACTAGACTTAATGACATCAGTAACCTAGAATACCACGCTGCCTTTTGTGATAATATGAGAGAGGTTTAATAATAAATGTGATCTCTGGCACAGCAACCGGGCGGCTCATGACATATCAAGATTACACCTCTTTATTCCCCCTCCTGCCGTCTCTTTCCTCTGTTCTTTTGTCCTTTATTGCCAATATTTGTTTTACTCTTGTAGTTACCGTAATTGTATTTTGTTATACGCCTTCTCCCAGTTTGATAAGAGACTTTATATGTATAAAGCTTCAGTGGTTTAATGTTCTTTGTTGCTGTGGCTTTACTTTGTTCTTCATTCTGGTGGATATCCACTGTACGATTATTTCCTAATACTGATGTGGCAAGATCATTGTACAAACTTGTTAACTCCATTACGATGTACATCTATTACTTTATAAAATCAGAAAATGGTTAATAGAAATACAATGGGAAAAAAAATAAAGAATTAAAAGGGAATCCGTCAGCAGTCTTTTGCTATGTAATGAGAGCAGAATGATTTAGGGGTAGAGGCCCTGATTTTCATGATGTATCACTTACTTGGCCACTTGGTGCAGTTATGATAAAATCCCTGTTTTCCCTGCTGCAGATCTAGCAATTCTCTGAATCCTGAGCAGAAGGATTACATGTCACGAGACAACTAGTCCTATAGTGATAATCTCTTGCTGAGAAAACATTGATTTTATTAAAACAACAAATAGCAGCCTAGAAAATGACACATGACTGGAATTGGGGACTCAGCTCCTACATTATGCTGTTCTCAGATTAAATAGCAAAGACCTGCTGACAGATTAATTTTAAGCCCTTCATGACCTTTACTGTACTTTTACATCAAAGGTCATTTTCCCTCCTTTGATGCGGGCTTCCATTCCAAGCCCACATATTTCCCAGCAGATGATGGCTGAGTTAATCATGCATCATGTGCCTTTATCAGCCATGGTGGTGCAGAGCTGTTAACCTGTCAAATTAAGGTGTCATTATCTGACAGCGGCATCTTACACACGCCGCCAGTGGGGGCACATCATTTCACGTGATTGGGGGGGTGTCGATGGGTTGCCATGACAATTGGTGGTCTACTGAAAACCACTGTGCCTGTCATTACAACTCTTCTGTGAAATCCAGTGTTTAGCTAGCATTCATAAGAGACTGTGATTTTAGCTGTACATAGCAGTGCTGATGCATTGCTATGCATAGCACAAGCGATCAGACGATCACAGCTTCAAGTCCCCTAAGGAGACTAGTAAATACAATAGAAAAAATATTTTAAAATATAGGAATAAAAAAGACAAAAGTTCAAAACATCTCCTTTTTGCCCCAGTAAAAATAAAACAATTACTTTTAAAAAATACAGATAGTTGGTATCGCTGCATTTGGAAAAGTCAGATCAAAGTATAAAATAAATTAATCCGATCAGTAAAAGAGTAACGAGAAAAGAATCAAAATATCAGAACTATGTTTTTTTTTGTGCAATAAAATAATTACAGGTGATAAAAATGGTATCAGTAAAAACGTCAGCTCATGGCGTAAAAAATAAGCTGTCACACAGCCCCAGATCCCAAAATATTGCAAGCGTTGTGGGTCTCGGAAAATGGCTATACAAGCCAAAAATTATTATTATTTTTTTTTTTTTTACAAATATCCCAATTTTTTTTCACCACTTAAATATAATAATAATAATAATAATAATAATAATAATAATAATACAAATATATATGTACATATTTGGTATCTGTGTACTTGCACTGACCTGAAGAATCGTACTCTCAGGTCGTAGGGAACATGGTAAATAAAAAATAGAAAATGCGGAATTGCACGTTTTTTGCGATTTCTGACTTCTCACGTTAAACCCTTAAATGCAGCTGTCAATATCTGACAGCGGCATTTCAGGCACACAATCCCGACATCTTAATTCGAGTCAGCCATCTTTTTCCCCTTTAAAATAAAGCCAATAAACAAAACATATTTGGTTTCACTACGTCCATAAATCTATAAGCATCTGAGCTATCAAAATATAAAATGATTTACCGTAACTCGTGCAGTAAACTAAAAAAGGACACAAACCAATTTATATATTTTGTAGATTGTAAGCTCTTGCGAGCAGGGTCATCATTATTTTTTGCTTTCTAATTACCGTATTCTTTTCCAAAACTGTTTCTTGTGACTGTTTGTTTGAATTTGATTTGTTAAGCGCTACGGAATATGTTGGCGGTATATAATTAAGAATATATATATATATATATATTTATAATTAATAATTATAATAATACTTATTAATAATAATGAATAATATAGTTTAGAATAATATCTATAAATATATTCCTGAGCACGTTAAAAAACTTTGGTATCACCGTATTTGTACTGACTTAGGCCCCTTCCAGACTGGCGGATCCGGACAAAAAAGACGCATCTGGCGAGGGTCCCGCCTAACGGCCGCACTTACGGCACACTTGCAGCAAGCTCCATACATTGTCTATGGGGCTTATGGTAAGGTGCGGCAAGTGCGGTTGCGAAAATAAAACGCGGTCAGCAGTGTTTCTTTTTGGCAGCCGCACCTGCCAGAACCGCACTTGCCACACCTGCCACACATTTACCGCAAGCCCCATACACAATGCATGTGGCTTGCTGCAAGTGCGGCCGTTAGGCGGCAGATGCGATAAATCTGCCGCATTTTGGCGAAAACGCCAATGTGAAGGGGCCCATAGAGGATCATGTCACTTGCTCATTTTTATTGCAAAATTAATACCAACAAAAAACAATGGTGGAATTTTTTTTGCAAATTTTTTGTGGATTTTTTAACCTATTTTTCTGTACATCATATGGTAAAGTGAATTTGAAACTAGAAATCGTCCCGCTAAAAAAGGAAAACCCCATACAAGTAAATGATGGAGAAAGGGGAGGAAAAAACGAGAACGCCAAATCAAAATATAGGCACGTCAGGAAGGGGTTAAGGATTGACAGATGGGGAGGAATACATCCCGAATATCTTTGTATCGTTTATCGGAGTGCAAGCTCTTTTGAACACTGTATTCTTTACACAAGGCCGCTCCTGCTCCAAGTCGTAATGAAATGTGCAGATTTTTTTGTTTTGTTCTTTTACACATAGGAGACCTTGAATTCCGGCAAACAGCCCGCACCCTGGAGATGTAGCAGGTGTCACAGCCTCCGTGATGATTTCCAGCCTGGTTTGCACTATTGAGTGCATTGTATATAGCGCCCCGGAGGATCAGCCTTAAAGCTGCAGTGCTCATTTTCACACAATATGATAAGTAGCAAAGAGGAAAAATACATTTCTGTTGCTTGCATACAGGTTGCATACAATCAAGAAAGTGTCACTTCCCCCCCTCCACCCATAGATAACATGGTAATTGTGGCCTTGGAAACCGCCGCCTGTTACCATGGTATTTGTCTGGTGGGGGAAGTGCTGAAAATGTGGAGTTTATTTTTTTCCATAAAATAATCTTTGCATGAAACCTGTTACAAAGCTGCTACTTTATGTATATCCTTCACCAGCTGCCCCCCCATTGCCACGGATTCTGGGTGATTGTACGTGGAAATCCTGTGAAAGGGGCCTCATAGTGGTTGGGGTCAGCATCATGTGACTGCGTCTGGCTGCAGAGACAATATGGATCATGTGCGAGATCCCTTATCATATATGTGTTCGTAACAGGTGTACGGAGAAGAGGGAGTCATACCACGCTGCCGTAATAAAGTCCAAAAATGAAGTAATCCTGGATCGGGATTTATTACGTCAATACGTTTCAGAGAATGGACAATTCCTTCATCAGGACAAAATCACATTACAGGGGTCACAACCATAACCGGGCCTGGAGGGTACAGGGGCCCACCAACCCCAGCGCTTGCTTCGGCTAGATGTGCATCTAAGGACGCATGTCCGGCTGAAGTGTATCGCAACTCAGAGACCCATCTGTTAGGTCCATGCACTGCGATACAAGTTGCCAGCGAAATAGTGGCTGGCTGACATTGACAGTATGGCGCCAGCACCAGGCATACCCGGGCAGATGCTGGGGCACTGAAGCAGTGAGAGGGCCCACAGCTGTCTGTTAGGGGAAGCAGTGAGGAGGTCTGCTCACACACAGCTGCACTTTCTCTCTTCTTTCCTGCTCTGCACTGATCTATGTGATCAGTACACAGTAGGAGAAAAATCGGGAGCTGAACGGAGGATGAAGGACCTGCCAGTTCCAGTCATGTGACTGATCACATGGCTGAAATTAAGGTCCTAGAAAAAACTGCTTCTGCTTAACTTCTGCAGCATCTGTGCAGCTCCCAGCAGCTCCTCTCCTGCTCTGCACAGATCAAGATAATCTGATTGTGGTAATATATGTGTGTGTGTGTCTGATTATGTATGTGTGTGTGTCTGTGTTTGTCTGTTTATCTATATCTGTATGTGTGTGTCTCTGTGTGTATCTATATCTGTGTGTGTGTGTCTCTGTGTGTATCTATATCTGTGTGTGTGTTTGTATGTGTGTGTATTTGTGTATATGTATGTGCATGTAGCAGAGCTGTGTGTGTTTGTATGTGTATGCATTGTACATGTAGCAGAGCTGGGTATGTAGTGTCCATGTAGCAGAGCCATATGTGTATGTGTAGTGTGCATGTAGCAGAGCTGCTTGTGTCTGTATGTGCATGAATTAGGCATGTACCAGTGCTGTGGGTGGATCTGTATGTTCATGTAGTAGAGGTGTGTATTATGTGTAGTGTGCATGTAGCAGAGCTGTGTGTTTACATGTGCGTGTAGCATAGCCATACATGTCTATGTGTAGAGTGCATGTAGCAGAGCTGTGTGTCTACATGTGCGTGTAGCAGAGCCATCTATGTCTATGGACATGTATGTATATGTGTAGTGTGCATGTAGCAGAGCTGCATGCATCTGTATATGCATGAATTGGGCATGTACCAGTGCTGTGTGTGTTGTATCTGTACGTTCATGTGGTAGAGCTGTGTGTGTATCTGTATGTTCATGTAGTAGAGCTGTGTGTGTACTATCTGTAGTGTGCATGTAGCAAACCTGTGTGTCTACATGTGCGTGTAGCAGAGCCATTTATGTCTATGGGCATGTAACAGAGCTGTGTGTGTCATATATAGTTTGAAGGGGCGGAGGTGGAATGTAAAAGGGGCCCATTAAGACTCTTTCGCCCGGGGCCCACAAACATCTGGAGCCGGCCCTGATGTGGCAGTCTCCAATGTCAGCTGCCGGGCCGACCACTGTACACTGGCTACAGAGGACACCCAGCGACAGTGGGAGCGGAGGGAAGGTGAGTAGAAAGTTAGAGATGGGAGGGGACATATATACTAATATGAGGACCATATATACCAGGATGGGCATCATATATACCAGGATAAGGGACATTACTACATAATGAAGGGAGAGGAGGGTGCAATTTGTCTGTCTTCATAGGATTTAGAACGCTACGAGGGCCTTTACATCTGACCAACATGAGCGAGGTGGGGCAGGTCCAATTTTTGCATCAGGGTCCATCGGACTCTAGTTACGCCACTACTGGTGACAGTTTCTCTTTAAGCAAGTTTCACATGCCCAACATTCATGGTCTGAGTATGAACCGGCCATGGGTGACTTATACCTATGAGGTTATTGACAGAGGGCCAGAAGCCCTGAAGTCCATACTCAGACCATGAATTGTAGACGTGTTAAGCTCCCATCACACAAAACGACGCACCAGCGATCCCGACAACGATACGAACTGTAGGGATCGCTGGTACGTCACTTTGGGATCGCTAGTGAGATGTCAAACAGTCAGATCTCACCAGCGACTTCAGCAACGATCCGGAATGATACAGAGGTCGTTGGGAATTGTCACTCTCGGGTTTAGTATTGAGATCGCTGGTCGTTGTCCCTTTCAAACACAGCGATGCAGCGTTCCCAGTGGGAGACCAACAACCTAAAAATGACCCAGAGCACTTTGTAACGATCAGCGATCTCACAGCAGGGGCCTGATCGCTGCTGTCACACATAACGAGATCATTAGCTAGATCGCTGTTACGTCACAAAACCTGTGACGTTACAATGATCTCGCTAATGATCTCGTTATGTGTGACAGGGCTTTATCCAAGGGCTTGTATACGCTTGGAGCTGATCCTAGTGATAAACAAGAAAGTCTTCAGGCTTTTTATTAATCACTTTGCAGTTCTGATGAATGGTGTAATTTTACCTGTTCCTGTAGTATTTAGATGACAGATTACCAGAATTGTTTGCACTATGAGCACTGAAAACTGCAAATGTTGAATGTTGATGTATTTGGGGCCTTCCAAGTCCCCCATCTTCTGGGGAGAGAAGAGCCTGACAGTGGATTACTACCCTCTCCCCATTAAAATCATAAACCAAGCATCGCCTGGATATGGGAGAGATGGAGAAAGAAAGTCATTGTCTGAATGAGCATCTACTGTATAGCCAGATTAAGTCCAGAATTGCATCAATCAGGAGTTTGCTTTTATCCTACAGATCATTTTGTCTTAAGTTAACTGGCGCTGGTTGACTTCTGTTTTTTGGATTGCAAAACCTCCATGAAGAAACCCCAATATGTTCTCTCTGCCTATGATTTTGCAGTTTTTTGCTCAGTGTAGGATTGTGTATATATTATTTTCTGATGCTCCAAAAAAGTCTAACCATCTATATATTCATTTAATCGTGTTCCCCCCACTAACAGTCTGATCCAGCGGGTGCAAGCATTTGGCTGGCATACTCTCATTTTTAGCATTTGGCCATTTAGGGAAGTGAAAGGATGAAGCTAGTTCTTAAGATCCGCTTTTTCCCACCGAGCAGAGTGTCAAAGAGGAATTCTTAAAGGTACAGTACATTCTGTTGATAAATAAAATGCAAAGACTTCAAGCGGGAACCAAAAGAAGTGGGACGGAAAAGTGGATGGCAACCAATTACACTGAAGGGTAGAAAATGAAATCAGTAATTAAATTGACTACTTAGGGCAACAATCTTTGACTGTATACGGCTGGTTATCCGTGCTGAAACTGGATACACCAATAACCGTTTTCGGCCCCATCGACTTTCAATGGGGCCGCAGGAATTGCAGGTGCATCCAGTTCTTTAAAGTTCCCACTGATCCGGGGGTCCACATTTTTGCACTGCATTTTGGGGCTTTGGTCTCCATGACAAAACTGTGAACACCCGGATTTGGGGCAATGTGGGTTAAATTATAACGGGGCTCTATTGAACCCAGATCTGGCGTAATGCAGATCCTGCCAGATCCGGGGTTTTGGTCTGAACATGCCCAGAACCCTAGGGGGTGTATCATTTTCCACCATATCTAGCAAAAAAAAAAAAGATACAATCCAGATGCAACTGTCAACTCCCGCTCCTCTGTGAGACGGATCAATGAAAATACCGGTGTGGGTGCATCCAGTTTGATTGCAGGGGACTCCGGGGGGATGCATGTTTTACCTGCATCCCCCTGGATTCCAAAAAATGGTAGTGTGGAACCAGCCTAAGGCCCAAATTGTCTAAATTCGGTATGGATTTCTTTTGTTAGTCTTTAACTCTTTATAGAGTGCAATAATAAACCTTAAAAGTAGTGGCCGACATTTTTATCAATATTTTGTATTGATCATTTAAATAGCCCTGACCTGCAGTACCAGATACAGCCTAGGATTTTTGTAGAGGCGCTGTTGCATAATATAAAAAAATAAAATAAAGCACGCTAATCTATAATCTATCTTATTACTAAGCAGTTGACTCCAAGTTGTTGTTACCTGTTATCAGCCACATCAGGCCGCTCTGGTTCTCTTCCATTATGTGGTCAGTATATGCTAAGCTACGGTTCTTTTTTAGCCGCCATCCACCTCTTGAGTAATGATCTTCATCAGTGTGAGAAGCCCCGTCCTTATGGGCAAATAACGACATCATAACACAACAGACAAAACTTAAAAAAAAAAGGTTTTATTCTTTTTTTTTTTGTTTTTTTATTTGTTTTTTTTTTTTTCGGTCACAGGCTTGTCATCTTTTCAATATGAAAAAGCAACAGTAAAATAAAAAATAATTATGGCATGGGCATCCAAGAGAAAAAGAGAGAGGACAAGAATGACGAGAAGAACGAAGATAAAAGTTACAGGAAAAAAAAAATTAAAATAAAACATCCACTTTTCACTTTGAAAAAAACTTCTTCCCCACAATTCCTTCTCTGTGCTAGCGAGCGAGATACTCATTTTTGTCTAGATACAATCGTTTCCTTATTACCCGCAGGCTGTCCCACGTATGACCACCCCGAGATAAAGAGATTTCAGGCCCGAGAACTTAAAAAGTATGGCCGAAACCTTCAAAAATATTCAATACTGTTCTACGTGAAGGGCAGTAAATGCATTTGTTAGCTTTTTTTTTTTTTCAGATATTTTTGAAGACCTGGACCAGATGGGGGGCTGTATTAATGACTACCGCCTGTCTAGGGAAATGGCAGTGAATAATAGGTAATAGGTTAAGGAAACAGGTCAAAGAGGAAAATGCTAGTTGAGGGTCAAAAATAATCGCCATTGAAATGGGACCCAGAAGAGTATCTCAATGCCGGGAGGCTTTTCAATCTCTCCTAATAAAGCCCGGAGGCATCACAAAACCCATTTGTGGCTGAAGAGACCAGCACTCGGCCGCAAAAAAGGTTGAGAATTTTGTGGAAGCTGTCGGACATGTTCAATGGAGCTCGGGATGGTGGTCAAGTTCTACCTACAATTCAAGGAGCCTTCAAAGACCTACCAACCGTCTGCCAATCTCTCAGAAAACCCAAACCCAAGTCGGTATCCACTTTAAAGCTATAGGCCTGCCCTTTGACCATCAACATGACTGAAGCAACAAATATAAAGAAGGGATAGAGGAGCAGAAGAGTAGAAACACCGAAAAATGGAAAAAGAAAAAGATGGAGGAAAACAAATGCTAAACTTCGGTGAGGACTTATTTTTTTTTCTCAGCCTGAGAATGAAGGAGGAGGAAAGATGAGGAAGAAGGGAGGAATAGTGGTGGTGTTACTGGTGGAGAGAATTTAAGCCTCCTCTTCAGCTTCTTCATTGAAATCTTCCTCTTCTTCTGCTGTAGCATCTTGGTATTGTTGGTATTCGGAGACAAGGTCGTTCATGTTGCTTTCTGCTTCTGTGAACTCCATTTCGTCCATGCCCTCTCCTGTGTACCAGTGGAGGAAAGCCTTGCGACGGAACATGGCAGTGAACTGCTCTGAGATACGTTTGAACAGCTCCTGGATGGCGGTACTGTTGCCAATGAAGGTGACTGCCATCTTAAGGCCGCGTGGTGGGATGTCGCACACAGCGGTCTTCACGTTGTTGGGGATCCATTCTACGAAGTAACTGCTATTCTTGTTCTGGACGTTGAGCATCTGCTCATCCACTTCCTTCATGGACATGCGGCCACGGAAAACTGCTGCCACTGTCAGGTACCTGCCGTGTCGTGGATCACAAGCAGCCATCATGTTCTTGGCATCGAATACCTGCTGTGTGAGCTCTGGAACGGTCAGTGCCCGGTATTGCTGACTGCCTCGGCTGGTTAGTGGGGCAAAACCTGGCATGAAGAAGTGGAGACGTGGGAATGGAACCATGTTGACTGCCAATTTGCGGAGATCGGCATTGAGTTGACCTGGGAAACGTAGGCAGGTGGTTACTCCGCTCATCGTGGCGCTGACCAAGTGATTGAGATCCCCATAGGTTGGGGTTGTCAACTTCAGAGTGCGGAAGCAGATGTCGTAGAGGGCCTCGTTGTCTATACAGTAGGTCTCATCTGTGTTCTCAACCAGTTGATGCACAGAGAGTGTGGCGTTGTATGGTTCCACAACTGTATCAGATACCTTGGGAGATGGCACAACACTGAAGGTGTTCATGATACGGTCAGGATACTCCTCTCGGATTTTGCTGATGAGGAGTGTGCCCATACCAGAACCAGTACCACCACCCAAGGAATGTGTGAGTTGGAAGCCCTGAAGGCAGTCGCAGCTCTCGGCCTCCTTCCTCACTACATCTAACACAGAGTCTACCAGCTCAGCTCCTTCCGTGTAGTGGCCCTTAGCCCAGTTGTTCCCAGCACCACTTTGTCCTGAGGAAGGAAAAAAATGGCAAATTAACATTTGTGAAGAATCTTGAAAGTGTTCACAAGTAAAAGGTCAACTTCATTGTGAAAGTATAATGGTTATATTGTATTGTTCCTCCATTTTATAGTTAGATTCATGGTTTTTTAAGGTTGAAGGTAGACTTAAGTCCATTGAGTTCAACCTATAGCCTAACATGATCATCCAGAGGAAGGCAAGAAGACTTTATATGTCATCTCCTTTAAATCTTTAACTAATTGAAACCCCTAGACAAGTTTCTAAATCAGCGAACCTCATAAGATTCTGTGGGTCTAGGAAGACCAACTTACCGAAAACAAAGTTGTCGGGCCTGAATATCTGTCCGAAGGGCCCGGATCGGACAGAGTCCATTGTTCCTGGCTCCAGATCGACAAGGATGGCTCTGGGGACATATTTGCCACCTAAAGACAAAGCAAGGACAGGGGGTTAAAAATGTATCAAAATTATGTACATATCAACATTTAACTCTATTATCACAAATTGTATCAAAAATTGGTTTTCTAGATCGGTGGCATAATACATAGTGAGACAAAAGATGTGTTTCAAATTGGGTCTGAGTAAGGGCGCAGTATTTTGGAGGGATTTTTCTATGTACAATGTAGTATAATCTATGTTTTTAGGGGGCAGAATAATGTGAGGATGCCTTCTTAGTACCTGTTGCCTCATTGTAGTAGACGCTGATCCTGTCCAACTGCAGGTCGCTGTCACCATGGTATGTTCCTGTTGGGTCGATTCCATGCTCGTCGCTAATCACCTCCCAAAACTAGAAGACAAAAATGAATTAACATTATTGTAAGGCTATATGTATAAGATGGTGTCTGCTAACAGATCGGAGATCTAGTGACTGTAGTAAACAGGAAGCAGGAACCACATCCCCTTTTAACTATTCTGTTGACCTAGATGCAAGTCCTTCAACAACGTTTCAACGTGAATGCAAAATATCGGCATTCATGGAGCCTTCAGGCAGCCGAACATCACATGCTTCTCTGAAGGAGTCTTGTGCATTCTCCATCTCCATGAGCTTACAATAGTTTCCGTTCTCTGCAAAAAAGCCAGACCTCCCCCACCCTTCCCACTCGCCTCTTCACTTGCACTGACCTGCTTCCCTTCCCCCCCTCTATCCACATCGGCAGAGGAAACCGGAGAACAATACACCCTTAGAAATGGGCGAATAGATGAAGAGTGGGGGACAGGACCTAGCTATCTACCCCAAAGTATGTCATGGAAGATGGCGGCATCAATTACTGATTTGTATTAATAATGGACCATTCTGGAAATATCAGAATCCATAATAATCGGTGTACAATTATAAGTGCACTAATAGTATCTATTAAATAACATTTATCTCCCTTATATTCAGCATCTAATAGTCAAATATGTTATATTGATCCATCTATTTTCCATGTATTCCATTACCTTATATCTCTATCTATCTATCTATCTATCTATCTATCTATCTATCTATCTATCTATCTATCTATCTATCTCATAGCAATTACCTATTTAAATTATCTAGCGATGTAATACCTATCCATTATCTGTCTATCTGTAGGACTCATATCAAACATATATTTTTAATATCTACTTATATATGATATCTAATATCTATCCATCACAAAAATAGATCTATCCATCCATCTCTATATTGCATATCTTGTCTCAGATCCAAAGTATCTACTTTTCTTAATATCTACTTGTACAACTCTTATCTATCCACCACAGAAAAAAGACCTATCAAGATCTTCCTCGTATCTATATTTGTCATATTTAAGATCTTCTTCCTATCATCCTTACATTTATTTATTATTATCATATTTATTATCTATGTAGAATAATAAATAGAAAGCAGCCCTCCAAAGAATAGTGAAAAGGTAATTTTTTTCTTATTATGTTTCTATTCTTTCTATTTTATCTATTCTTTCTATTTTATCTATCATCTATCTCTTCAATCTTTTTCTTCCTTTATCTATCTATCTATCTATCTATCTATCTATCTATCTATCTATCTATCTATCTATCTCATCCTACCTAACTATCCATCCTTATGTTCCATAGTAATATTCTAAAAGAATACAAATGTTGCAACCTGTTTCATTTACAAAAAATGATAGAATGTGCTCCTGATGGCAGTGATCCAATGTGCCCCCAGCTGTCTATGGTGTGGAGGTGCTGGCGTTTTTTCACCCCAGGGTGTGGCACTGCAGCTGTACCAAGCTGTCATCAGCAGCCAACTCACAATGAATGCATAACGCACATCCGCTATGTGAGCCATCATCAGCCATGTTTGCAGCCCGTTATAATAGGGAGTTCCCAATCCTATTTATAGCCCCCTGGAATTGTTGGGAGACGTGGACTGTAGTAAAATGGATGCAAACATCTGAGTTTGTGAAAATCACAAATTGTTAAAATTGAAAAGGTATCGAAAATAATATTTTTTAAACATTTCATTTTTTTTTAAATGTATAGTAATAGTAAAAATGTCTAGTTTGTGTAATGTAATGATCATAATGTAATGTACATGGTAGGTGGATGTGATTCTCGGTGCCTGCAGATGGCTGTGGATACACACCCTGCCCCTAATCCCACCAGTAATAGCATTACTGCCCAGCTCTGCTGCACTGCAGATACAACCTACGTCACAGGGTGGTTTTTTTTTCCCCCTTTCTTCCAGGGAGAATTGGGGTAACTATTGATGATAATGGGTGCGACCGCTCCTGCGAAAGGAGATCATACCTCTTCCAGTGGGTTTTTTAGGGATTTTGCAGTCCCACAAATACGATTTTAAGGAAACTCCCTCCCTATTATACAGGCTATCTGAGAACAAAGAGTGGAGGAGCAGGGAGGGAGGAGGAGGAGGAAGAGTTGGCGCCATAGAAGCTGATCCTCTCAAGCAAGAATGAGAAAAGGATTCTGAAAGATCATCAATCCAATGGGTCAGATCAGAATCCTGCACTATTACCCAAAGCATCTGACAGTCTAGATTGATTGCACAAATACAATTCAATGTAACGGGAAAAAAAATCATCCCAATTAAAAGAATAAATACACATTTTAAACCATCAGATTTTAAATATACAATTTTACATTTGTATTCTACACACATACGGTATATATTTGCTTGTCGTTTGCTATTTTAATATTTTTATATTATTTTATTATCTATTTTGGTTATATTTTTTGTTATTTTAATATTATTTTACTATTATTTTTTTCTCTTGTTATTTTTTTTTATATTATTCTATTATCCACTTAGGATTTATATCTTGTTATTTTATTTTTTATTTTATTTTTTTTATCTATTTAGTTTTTTGTCTTGTTACTTTCATATTTTTAAGATTTTATTCTGTTTTAAGGTTATTCTTTTTCTTGTTATTTTAATATATTATTTAGATGATTTTACTATTTATTTAGAGTACCGTATTTTTTTTATCTTGTTATGTTAATGTGTTTTATATTATTTTATTATCTATTTAGTTTTTTCTTGTTACTTTAATATTTTTTTAATTATTTTATTATCTATTTAGTTTTTTTATTCGTTACCTTAATATTTTTTAATTATTTTATTACCTATTTTGTTTTTTTTCTTGTTACTTTAATATTTTTTTATTATTTTATTATCAGTTTAGGATATTTGTTATCTTATTTTATTTTTTATATTATTTTAGCATTTATTTAGGTTATTTTGTTCTGCTACTTTAATAGTTTCATATTATTATTTATTATCTATTTAGGTACATTTTTCCTAATTTTTTTATATTTTAAATGAATCAATTAAATGTTATAATTAATTGCATTTTTTTATCTCTGCAAGCATTTCAAAATTAAAAATGAAATACAATATTTGTTTCCTTTTATTTATTTAAATTTTATTTCTTCATTTTCACAATGGAAAACAATTGTAGCAAAGAGAAACGCTGCAAAATAATGTCAGAATTCAGATGCAGGATTCCTATTTTTCTTTTAACATTCTAAAACGAATTATATTTTAAAGAAAAAGTATTAAATATTTATTACATGTACGGTTACAAAATAAAATAAAAGAATTATATATATACATATGCATATATATACACGTGCATGTATATATATAACGCCACCAACTGGTGAGAGGGAGCTGGTTGGATCCAACCACATTGGAAGAATGTAACCCTACAGACCTCATCATGCCATTACAACTGAGACGTCTATTACCGCCATTTCGAGCCCCAGACAGGATCCTCCTCGCTAACATTTTTTTTTTACATTTTTTCACTATTTTTTTTATAATAATAATAATTTTTTTTCTTTTTTGTAATTTTTTCTTATAGAATCTTCACCAAATAGAACAGTAACGTGATACAGAGACATTTAAATCTTCAAAATAAATTAATTAGTCTCATTATAATAATAATAATCTTCTTTATATAGTGCCAACATATTCCGCAGCGCTTTACAATTCAGTGGTTCATATACAAAATTCATTATTTTCTACCGTACGATCATCATCTATTCCAATACAATACGATCCGTTAGATATTACTGTGAATAAAGTTAATAGGGCACTGATCTCACCTTAGCGCCGATCTGGTTGCCGCACTGGCCGGCCTGGATGTGCACGATCTCCCTCATGGCTGTAGATTGTTGGGTGGTCGGAGATGGAACGTTGGAGGCTGCGACGTTCTAGAATGGAACGTCCGAGACAATGGCGAGGACAGCAAGGCAGGCAGCCGGGGAGTAGAGGAAATGGGTGGGGCCATGACAGGGGAGGGAGGGACCTGGCTGGGGGGGCTCTAGGGGGGATGCGGCTGTCGTCTCTGCCTCACCAGTCATTTCTCACACTGTACAATAGAAATCTTTATTTCATTGAGCAGCTGCAGAAAAAAAAAATAAGAAAAAAAATGTTAAAACAATGCACTTAATTTTGTATTAAAATGATTGATTATATAATGTTTACTAATTATTAATACAAAAATAAAAATCGCCACACATTCCCTTTAAAGAATGAGATCTGTTTATTATTCATCTAGTTTCTAAACATGCCACATTTATTGCATCAGTAAAATCCTTTGAATATAACTAGATATTTGGTTGAATAGATAGATAGATTAGATAGATAGATAGATAGATAGATAGATAGATAGATAGATAGATAGATAGATAGATAGATGATAGGTGGCTGTCACACACTACGATTTTGTGTGGGAACTCAATAACGATGTCAGGGGTGCGGCTCGTGGACACATCATTAGTGAGGTGTCACATGTATAGATAACGATGTCAGGGGTGCGACTCATGGACACATCGTTAGTGAGGTGTCACATGTATAGATAACGATGTCAGGGGTGCGGCTCGTGGACACATCATTAGTGAGGTGTCACATGTATAGATAACGATGTCAGGGGTGCGGCTCGTGGACACATCATTAGTGAGGTGTCACATGTATAGATAACGATGTCAGGGGTGCGGCTCGTGTACACATGGTTAGTGAGGTGTCACATGTATAGATAACGATGTCAGGGGTGCAGCTCGTGGACACATCATTAGTGAGGTGTCACATGTATAGATAACGATGTCAGGGGTGCGACTCATGGACACATCGTTAGTGAGGTGTCACATGTATAGATAACAATGTCAGGGGTGCGGCTCGTGGACACATCATTAGTGAGGTGTCACATGTATAGATAATGATGTCAGGGGTGCGGCTCGTGGACACATGGTTAGTGAGGTGTCACATGTATAGATAACGATGTCAGGGGTGCGGCTCGTGGACACATCATTAGTGAGGTGTCACATGTATAGATAACGATGTCAGGGGTGCGGCTCGTGGACACATCATTAGTGAGGTGTCACATGTATAGATAACTTCAGGACACAGCAGCGATGTTACGTGCAGGGATCGCTCACACAACCAGCGATTGATGATTGTCAATGATGTGAATAGGAGAAATCGGTCAGGAGATCAGTTATCGCGGTGTCACACAGAACAATGCAGCAGATTGGATGATCGACATCGTGTGATGTGAGGTCCGGTTCCCATATCTGTGATTAACGATCTGACCACTTATCGGTAGTCACATCATGCTGTCACATGCAACGACGTCGTAGGAGTGATGCCAAATCAGGCACTTTCCAGCGATATGTTTGCATATATCATAGCGTGTGACGCCCGCCATATATAGATATATGATAGGTTGATGATAATTGGACAGATAGATGATAGATACAAGGTAGATAATAGCTAGATAGATGATAAATAAATAAAAAGTAGATAGATAGATAGATAATGATAATATGTAAATAGAGGGATAGATATGAAGAATAGATAGATAACAGATAAATATGAAGACTCAGGGTGCTTTCACACTACGTTTTTTGCTTCTCCGATGCTGTCCGATAAAAATCGGACAGCATCGGACTGATTTTGGGACCCCATGCAGCCCTATGGGGATCGGACCGAATCGGATGTGCACTAAATGCCATCCGATTTGGTCCGATCCGATTCTGCCCGATTTTTGCAGATTTTTTTCCTGTGAAAAAAATTGTTGCCTGCAACGATTTTTGCACCGAAAATAAAATCTGACAGGATCGGATCGGACCAAATCGGATGGCATTTAGTGCACATCCGATCTGACCCGATCCCTATAACATGGGGCCCAATGGAGAAGGGTCCGAGGAAGCACAAGGGTTAAAAAAAAAAAAAAAAAAAGTTTATGCTCACCACCCCCCGAGCCCCCGCCGTCTCCAGCCGTCTTCCTAAAGGCATCCGGTGGCTCCCGGAGGCTGCAGAGGTCTTCTTGCATGTGTTCAGGACCTGCGGTGATGTCACAGTCATGTGACCCGCGGGTTACCATGGTGGAACCCGCGGTCATGTGACTGTGACATCACCGCAGGTCCTGAACACATGCAAGAAGACCTCTGCAGCCTGTGGGAGCCACCGGATGCCTTTAGGAAGACGGCGGGGGCTCGGGGAGAGGTGAGCATAAGGTTTTTTTTTTTTTCTTTTTTTCACCCTGGAGGCGCCGATTTTATGCCGGAATCGGGTGCCTATTTGGCACCCGATTCCAGGCATCAGAAGGGAGCCGATGCTGTCGGCTCCCTAAATATCGTAGTGTGAAAGCACCCTAAGTAGATGATAATTAATAGATAAACAGACGGATAGCTAGACATGAAGAATAGATAGATAGCCCTACCCAACATCTCTACAGTCCCTATCCCTATTCCCTTTTGTACACTTGCTTTGCCAAAACTGATGTGTATTTAGTCCTGCCAATAAAGCTTATTTGAATTTGATAGATAGATATGAACATTAGATTAGAAAGATGATAGCTGGATTGATGATGTAGATAAATAGAAAGATATAAAGAATAGATAGATATGAAGCTAAAGGCCCAGTTACACACACAGATAATTGTGCAGAGATTGTTTGCAGATCTCTGGTTGCAGTGAAATCATGGACAAATTGCTCCATTTGTACACGGCCACAAAATGTAACAATGTGTCCATGATTTCACTGCAACCAGAGATCTGCGAACAATCTCTGCACAATTATCTGTGTGTAACTGGGCCTTAAGATAGATAGATAATAATCTTTGTATAGTGCCTACATATTCCACAGCGCTTTACAATTCAGAGGTTCACAGGGGATCACTTATCATGAGGCAACTTTAGTTGTTCACCTCAGGCGGTGCCACCTGCTGCTAAATAAAGAGCGGCATCTGCCGGGGGCTCGGTGATAGTGACACTATCACCGGGCCCCCAGTGGATGAAGCTCGTATAGTTTGAATCTATCCATTCTTCTGGGACCCAGCCGTCGCTATCTGCTCTCTGCAGCTCAGCGTGACGGGGAGCGATGACGTCATCACTGAGCACTCTGCTGTGTTGAGCAGTGCAGAGCGGCAGACACAGACCGCTAAGACCAGGAGCAGAGAGAGGTGAGTATTTACTTTTTTTTTTAATCAGTGATGGGAGACTGTGATGTGCATTATAATGTAAGAGGAATATGGGGGTGCATTATACTATACGGGTGATGCATTATACCGGTAATATATAAAGGACTATGGAAGTGCTTTATATCCTACTATATAATCGCCTTATTGTGTCTGTCTCTCTGTAACGGAAATCCCTCGTCGCTGATTGGTCACCGCTGAGTAACGGCAACCAATCAGCGACAGACGCAGCCCAGCTGTGAATTCGCGCCGGATTTGAACCACGCACGCCACCGCGGGTCATCAGTGATGCAGCCGGGAGATGATTGGCTTTAGCCGGTCATCTCCCGGCTGTTCGCAGAGGAAGTACCCCGACCGACGCTAGCGATCTCGCTCAGTGTGACACGCAGCAGCCACCAGGCCTCCGCTGTGAGATCGCTGATCCTGTCACGAAGGTCTGCAGCGATGCAGCCGGGAGATGACCGGCTTTAGCTGGTCATCTCATGCCCGCAGCGGAAGTACCTCGACCAGCGCTAGCGATCTCGCTCAGTGTGACACGCAGCAGCGACCATGTACTGACGCTCCAACGATCCCTACCAGGTTGCATCGTTTGTCGGGATCGCTGGAGCGTCGCCAAGTGTGACGGTACCTTACTGATTGCTGGTGAGGTGTCACACGTGCAGATATATTGAACAAAGCCGCGTCGCTGATTGGGGAAAATCCTATGTAGTCATTGCATTATTTTTAAATCTTTATAAATAAACTACATATATATTCTAGAATACTCGATGTGTTAGAATCCAGCCACCATCTAGTATATATATATACAGTGCCTACAAGTAGTATTCAACCCCCTGCAGATTTAGCTGGTTTGATAAGATGCCAATAAGTTAGAGCCTTCAAACTGCAAACGAGAGTAGGATTTATTAACAGAAGCATAAATCTTACAAACCAAAAAGTTATGTTGCTCAGTTGAATTTTTATAAATTTTAAACATAAAAGTGTGGGTCAATTATTATTCAACCCCTATGTTTAATATTTTGTGGAATAACCCTTGTTTGCAATTACAGCTAATAATCGTCTTTTATAAGACCTGATCAGGCCGGCACAGGTCTCTGGAGTTATCTTGGCCCACTCCTCCAAGCAGATCTTCTCCAAGTTATTTAGGTTCTTTGGGTGTCTCATGTGGACTTTAATCTTGAGCTCCTTCCACAAGTTTTCAATTGGGTTAAGGTCAGGAGACTGACTAGGCCACTCCATCACCTTGATTTTTTCCCTCTTGAACCAGGCCTTGGTTTTCTTGGCTGTGTGCTTTGGGTCGTTGTCTTGTTGGAAGATGAAATTACGACCCATCTTAAGATCCTTGATGGAGGAGCGGAGGTTCTTGGCCAAAATCTCCAGGTAGGCCGTGCTATCCATCTTCCCATGGATGCGGACCAGATGGCCAGGCCCCTTGGCTGAGAAACAGCCCCACAGCATGATGCTTCCACCACCATGCTTGACTGTAGGGATGGTATTCTTGGGGTCGTATGCAGTGCCATCCAGTCTCCAAACGTCACGTGTGTGGTTGGCACCAAAGATCTCGATCTTGGTCTCATTAGACCGTAGAACCTTGAACCAGTCTGTCTCAGAGTCCTCCAAGTGATCATGAGCAAACTGTAGACGACCCTTGACATGACGCTTTGAAAGTAAAGGTACCTTACGGGCTCGTCTGGAACGGAGACCATTGCGGTGGAGTACGTTACTTATGGTATTGACTGAAACCAATGTCCCCACTGCCATGAGATCTTCCCGGAGCTCCTTCCTTGTTGTCCTTGGGTTAGCCTTGACTCTTCGGACAAGCCTGGCCTCGGCACGGGAGGAAACTTTCAAAGGCTGTCCAGGCCATGGAAGGCTAACAGTAGTTCCATAAGCCTTCCACTTCCGGATGATGCTCCCAACAGTGGAGACAGGTAGGCCCAACTCCTTGGAAAGGGTTTTGTACCTCTTGCCAGCCTTGTGACCCTCCATGATCTTGTCTCTGATGGCCTTGGAATGCTCCTTTGTCTTTCCCATGTTGACCATGTATGAGTGCTGTTCACAAGTTTGGGGAGGGTCTTAAATAGTCAGAAAAGGCTGGCAAAAGAGATAATTAATCCACACATGTGAAGCTCATTGTTATTTGTGCCTGAACTACTTATTAATACTTTAGGGGGCCCAAACCGAATTCTGGTGGTTTGAGGGGTTGAATAATAAATGACCTTCTGAATTAACTTTTAACGCCTTAAAAAAAAAAAAAAATCAAAAAAGAAAAATTTTTTTGTGGCACTGCATTTCCCACTTCCAGGCTGATCTACAGTCCAAATGTCACAATGCCAAGTTAATTCCGCATGTGTCAACCAGCTAAATCTGCAGGGGGTTGAATACTACTTGTAGGCACTGTATATATATATATATATATATATATATATATATATAGGGGAGTGCTTTATAGTATATGGGGTGTGCTTTATAGTATATGCAGGGTTATGGGGTGCCTTATAATATATGGAGGGCTATGGGGGTGCATTACAATATATGGAGGATTATAGGGGGTGCATTTTAATATATGGAGTGATATGGGGGTGCATTATACTATATAGAGGACTATGGGGGTACAATATCCTATATGGAGGACTATGAGAAAGCATTATACTATATGGAGGACTATGAGGAAGCATTATACTATATGGAGGACTATGGGTGCATTATACTATATAGAGGACTTTGGGGGTGCAATACTTTATATGGAGGATTATGCTGGTGCATTATAGTATATGGAGGACTATGGGGTACATTAAAATATATGGAGAACTATGGGGTTAATTATAATATATGGATAATTATGGGGGGGGTGCATATAATATATGGAGGAATATGAGGTGAATTATAATATATGGAGGGCTATGGGGGTACATTATACTATATGGAGAACTATGGGGGTGCATTATAATATATGGGGGGCTATGTGGGTGCATTATAATATATGGAGGATTATGGGGGTGCATTATAATATATGGAGGAATATGGGGTGAATTATAACACATGTGTCACGCAGGGGGGTCGAGGTACCCAGAAGTAGGACAGAGCTGGGCATAGGGAGTCAGGGGAGCCTGCTCTGGCCCTGATACTGGAGGCCCTGACTCGCCCTGTACTCGGAGGTACCTCTGAAGGTGAGGAGGTCCAAGCCGCCAGCCTAAGACCCTAAATCTCCTGAGAAGCCATAGGCTTAGGCCCCTACCTCCACCCACGGACCACGGAACCCAGCAGCTTCCAATGGAGAAAGAAACAGCAGCTTCAGATCAGCGTCTGCTCACAACAGGTCAGAGTCCAGACGTGAAGTGAATCAGCAACATCAGGTGGATGTGAGCTGACCCATTTATGGCCGATGGGTGGGGAGCAACCAGCCTAGGCACGCCCCTCAGCTCACCTAAGCATGAGTCATATTCATCACACACACCTGCACTCTCAGCTCCCGCTCATGAGCTTCCTCCCTCCACACTGAGAGCAGGGAAAAAAAAGGCTTAATTTAAACCACAGCAGCAGCACTTCCATACTGCAAGGCAGTCAGTATGTAACAGTACCCCCCCCTCTTCATGAGAGGCCTCTGGACTCTAAAACGGACATGTCTGGCAATGGTCTGAACCTCCTGAGCGACGACCTATGATAGATATTACGGGTACAAAGCACTGGGGGGATGGCTAGCGGGAACAGCACAGGGTTGCAAACGGCCTCAATTTTAAACGGACCAATCACTCCAGTAGTAGGAGCTCCAGCCGTACACTTCCACCTTACGTGTTTTGACAGCACCCACACAGTCATCCACACTCTGGTCTGGACCTGAACGTTTATTGCCATTCACGCGGTCACAGACCGAAGGTTCACTCATAGGGGGACGTCACACGCTGCGACATCTTTAGCGATATTGTAAGCGATCACGTGCACGCGCAATCGCTTACAATATCGCTCACATCGCTGGTGAGATGTCACACAGACAGACTCACCAGCGATGCGGAGCCGCGATCTCGCTCGTTACTATGGTACACATCGGGTAACTAGGCGCCGCGCGTCGCTTAGTTACCCGACGTGTACCATAGTTACCATCTCCCAGCATAGGCGCGGTCGCTGGGAGATGGATCATCGTGGTGTCATACACCACGATGATGCAGATCGTTGCATCGTTCATCGCTAGATCTGAGAACCGAACCTCAGATCAGCGATGTCACGATCAAGCGATTTCAAATCGTAAATCGCTTGATTACATGCAACGATATCTTGCCCGATATCGCTTAAGCGATCAAAAAGGAGATCGCTTAAACGATATCGGGCAAGATATCGTTCCGTGTGACGGCCCCCTCAGAGGGACAAACGGCAGAGATGGTTCCCGGTTTCGTTTCGGGGACATTTCTCACCAAGGGCTTAGTGGGGGTAAGCACCTTCCCCCTAACACGCTTCTCTGGATAACCCCAGAGTCCAGCATCGACCAGAGGTGCAGACAGGTTTTTTACTCCTATCCTTCGGCGGGTGATTAACCACCACCGGTGGAGACATAGGAGCAGGCCTCACCAACACGGCAGACACAGCAGCACTCCCGCGTTTATCTACATGGGACGTCTGCAGCTGTGAAGCGGGGTTGGCATGGTATGGACAGATCAGGTTGACCACAAAAGAAACAAGACTGCTCAACCGGATGATCTGCAGATGGTTTAGTACAAGACTCCGCTGTCCCCAACTGCTTAGCAACATCAGAACCCACACGTGTAACCTCCACAGCAGGGATGGTCACCGGGGGCAGGGTCGTATCCGGTCTCTCATAGCCGCCATCTCGACAACAGGTGCAGCGGCAACACTGCATCGGGGACCTGCTCCGCCTGCAGGGAGCTAATCCATCAAGCTGCAATACCACCGTCCCCAGCGGACTGACAGCGGCACTTGTGTACATCACCAGAAACTGCAGGTGGCGTCACGAGACATTTATACTTTTTATTCCCTTTCATTTCTCCCCAATTTTCAGTTGACCACCAGGGCTACGGGACCAGGCAGGCCATCAGTAACATCCCCCAACTCCACGCCCGGGTACCGAGTTCCCATAGACCCTGGGTGAATCAACTTCTGCCAAGCCTGCCATTGCCATTAATGATCTATGTTCAGGATTCTTCTGTGTGGTTCTTGTATGTGCGTACGATGGCTCTGAGACAGGCCCGGACTGGTAGGCGGGACTACCGGGACTTCTCCCTAGGGGCCGGTGGTGGGGGTGTGGCCGGGGGCCGGCGCTCCTGCTCCTCCGGCCGTAGGCCGGCTGTAAGTCACTATGCGGTGGCCATCATCATGCACAGATGTAGCCCAGAGTCCCCGGCCCTGTCACTACCTGCCTGCGCGCTCTGCACCCTCTCCTCCCCTCTATTAGACAAACTACGGTAATCTGTCTTTTGGGAGGAAGAGGGAAGGGGTGTGTGCGGGGTCGGGGGCCACACCTCCATACATGTAGACACAGGGAGCTGAATGACCTCGGAAATACCAGCACCTGCATTTCCGGGGTCAGAGGAGCTCTAATCAGCTCCCTGTGTCAGAGAGTCGGTGCAGTGCAGTGACGTCCTCATTCTCAGCAAACTGCAGGTGCAGGACGTCACCACAGTGTGAGGAGGAGGAGACATGGGGGCCAGGAGGAGGACGAGCCTTGAATCAGCAGGATCACACAGGAGGAGGTCAAGCCTGGAGCCTGGAGGATGACATGGGGGCCAGGAGGAGGACGATCCTGGAGCCAGGAGGATGACACAGGAGGAGCAGTAAGTATACACAGCTCATGGACCTGAAGATGGGGGTGGGGGGCAGGAAGGCTAATTTTCTCCCCATTGAGGAATAGCAGGCTCTCCTGCTCCAGCCCTGCACAGCATGCAGTGATCACTCCCCCATACACATCTGATTGCCTTCTACCTATATGTGATTCATTAATTATTAATGCACATAACTGCAGCCAGACCTCAGTGTAAATATGATCCCTGCAGATACACGTCCAGATACAGAGGGCAGTATATACATCCTGGGCTCCATTAACTCTATATGATCATTGTTCTTACAGCTAGGTGAAATATTTCATGGCTGCAGGAATAATTCTGCTTAATAGACCAGTCTAAGGCTGCCTTCACATTAGCGTTTGTGAACGCTGCGTACCGAACGCAGCCAAACGCTTGCGCACTGTGTTCCTATGTTTAACATGGGAAAGCATTTGGCTGTGTTTGGTTGCGTTTGCGTTTGGATGCGCACAATTTGTGCTCCCTCTGAACGCAGCTTGTTGCATTTTTTGTGCGGTCGCTTGTTTTATCCGCAAGCGCCAGCAAGCGCACAAACAATGCATGGATCTCAATGGATCCGCAGGACAGCGCAGGAGAACGCTGTGGATCTCATTAAAATCTGTCCCGGTGAGGTCGGCGCGGGAGATTTGAAGCAGCGATTAGCTGTTTCTTATCTCCTGCATCGATATCACCCTATTCAGTGTCAGCGTGGGAGATTTAAACAGCTGTCAGATCAGCTGTTTCTCCCCGCTGACACCGGCGGGAGATCAGGTGTGGCTCTGCATGATCTTCCGGTGGCCACTGCTGATCAGCGGCGGCCACCGGGAGAGATTTCAGTGAGATCCGCAGCGTTCTCCTGCGCTGTCATGCGGAGGACACTGCGGATCCATTGAGATCCATGCATTGTTTGTGTGCTTGCGGGCGCTTGCGGATAAAACAAGCAACCGCACAAAAAATGCAACAGGCTGCGTTCGGAGGGCGCACAAATTGTGCGCATCCGAACGCAAACGCAGCCATACGCAGGCACATGCGTTCCCATGTTAAACATAGGAACGCAGTGCTCAAGCGTTTGGCTGCGTTCAGTACGGTGCACTTGCAAACGCAAGTGTGAAGGCAGCCTAAGAAAAGAATGGGGAATATAAGTATAACTACAGACCATGACTTACATACCCGAACCTAGGAGGAATAGCACATGAATCACATATGGTACCTTTACACACCACTACTGCAGGTTGGAAACAACCGGGTGTTTCACGTGCACAAGCACGTACCAACGGTTGAAAACGGTACTCGCACCGCCTTTACACACCACTACAAGGTGCTCTACAGAAGGTGTAAGCCATCTCTGGATGCACCGCCAGGTGCCTCAGGTTACCTTCTACAGAGCACCTTCCCTCATTTACACGCCGCTACAACAAGGTCATATGGGCGGACCTGGGGCAGCAGGGACAACACATAGGCGTGCCAGAGTTGTGGATTACGAGATGTTCATACGGTGATTGGACAATGCAATAGTATCATGATTGGCCAGGCAGCGCAGGGAGGCTGCCTAATACATGACGCTATTGCAATTGTGTAGTGTGACTGGTCATCTCCTTAAATATGCCGTCCTGTGCAGGGACAACCAATCATAACGCAGGAGCTTCCACCAATGATCGCTGATGGGGTGCGGTGTCCCGGAGGCTGTGTCACGCCCCAGGTAGATACCTAGGTTTCGCAAAAACTCTCCTGTTCCTTATTTACACGCCGCTACCATCGGATTGAAATCAACCTGTTTTAGAGCACTGCTCTGTAACAGGTGCCGACAGTGACCGGTGGCAACGACCTACTTTACACGCCACTACCTTGGGTTGATTTGACGGTGCAAGATACATTTGTCTCCCAAGCACGGTTGTTTTCAACCTTCTGTAGGGGCGTGTAAAGGGACCAATAAAGTCATATTTTACTCTGTACCAGGAGCTTCAATCTGTCTGTGTGCCTGAGCACAAAAGTTATTATATGTATATAGTGTATAGGATAATACATCTAGTATGGAAAATATGTAATGTAATATGGAGTAAATTACGGTAAATAGCATACACTATATAGTATATAAACAGTATAATGGTACATTTACACACGGCAACAGGAAGATAGAAACTGGCAGGTGTCGGAGACAATTGTACCTTTTACCTTCAAAATACCTTGAAGTGGCTGCGTGTAATTCAGGTATCTGCAAGGTGTTTTGAAGGTAAAAGTTACAATTGTCTCCGACACCTGCCGGTTTCTATCTTCCTGTTGCCGTGTGTAAATGTACCATAAGGGATAGTAGTGTACAACATCTACTAATATCAAATGTGCAAAGTGTAACAAAAGATCAATAATAATAAAAATTACGAAATGTCTATTATATAGCATAGGATACATTATATAATACAATCTATGTAATGCCTAGTAAACAGCATATAACATAGTAAATAATATATGGTAGTATATAAGGAAAAGTACAGTACTGTACAACATGTGGTATAGTAATATGGAGAGTGTGTATATACTGTATAAATTAGAGCAGGGGTCTCAAACACGCGGCCCCCGGGCTTCAAAGTGCGGCCCGCGGCACCGTGGACAATGTAAGGACGCCGGGATCCACTGTGCAGGTGGCCACCACGGTGCAGTGTGCTGGGGACTGCTGCTTTATTATCACTTCCTGCGGCCTCTACGACAAGCTCCGAGACTCCTTCCCTCAGCTACATCAATGGAAGCTGGCGAGCCAATCGGATCACAGACTCGCAAGTGACGTCATCCAATCAGAAACCTCAAGTGACGTCATTCGCCAACAGAAGGAGGCTCGGAGCTTGTCGTAGCGGCCGCAGGAAGTGATAATAAAGCCGCAGTCCCCAGCACTATGCACCGTGCCGGCCCCTTACACAGCGCACCGTGGCGGCCCCCTGCACAGTGGATCCCGGCATCGTTAAGGTGTGTGTGTGTGAGGGAGAGCGTGACTGTGTGTATGAGAGAGAGTGTGTGTGTATGAGTGTGTGTATGAGTGTGTATGAGAAAGTGAGTGTGTGTGAGTGTGTATGAGAGTGTGTATGAGAATGTGTATGAAAGTGTGTGTGTGTGTGTATATGAGAGTGTGTGTGTATGAGTGAGTGTGTGAGTATGTATGAGAAACTGTGTGTGTATATGAGTGTATGTATGAATGTATGCATGAGTGTGTGTATGTGTGTATGAGAGTCTGTAAAAGTGTGTGTATGTGAGTATGAGAAAGTGTGTGTGTGTGTGTATGTGAGTGTGTATGAGAAAGTGTGCCACCCAAGATCGACAAAGAACAGCCTTCCAAGGTCACAGTTCAAGAGGGTGACTAGGATAGTGACGAACTCCAATACAAAAGCTATAAGACTTCGGGAAATGTCTGATAGATTTTCCCAGAGACAGTACCCACATAGTCTTCTAACCACTGAGATGAACAGTGCTATGGATAACACTATAGAGAGACAGGACCGTTTACCCAAAATCGATAGAATCCCTTTCGTGCACACATACCACCCGATCATGCCAAGAATACATAAACTAGTGAGGAAAAACTGGCCATTACTAGCTCGTGCCTACCCCAATATACAAACATTCCAAAACCCACCATTAATGTGCAGTAGACGACCAAGAAACATAAGAGACCAAGTAGTCAGAGCTGACATAGGCACCAGCAAAACACCACTCACTAGGACCCTAACACACGAACCAAGACTGGGTACCTATCCATGTTTGGGATGTGCATGTTGTTCCAATGTGATCAAAGGGAGTGAAATAGTCCATCCTCGCACTGGTAAAACGTACAAAATACGAGGGTTCTACACCTGTGAATCTAAGTACGTGGTCTATCTTGTTAAGTGCCCCTGCGGACTTTTATACGTAGGAGAGACCACCCAGTCCATCAGAGATAGGATCTCGAGCCACAAATCAACAATACGTACAGGCAAAGTTTATCTGCCGCTTCCTCACCATTTTTCGGAAGCCAACCATAATGTGGCACAACTTAGATTCCAGGTGATTGAACACGTACCCAGACCTCGACGTGGTGGGAACCATATTAAACTGTTGAAACAGAGGGAGTGTTATTGGATCTATACCTTGGGCACCCTAACACCCAGGGGCATTAATAGGGAAATTGAATGGCTAACTCATTAACCTCTCTTCCAGATTACCTAAACTTTATTATTCTGTTCTTCCGAAGACCCCCAATTGGTAAGGAAACATAGTCTTTGTCCAAACCCCTATCTTGTTTTTCCCTTCTCTTTTTTAAGTTTCATTTTCTATATTATGATTGCTTAAAAATATCTATATATGTGTTTTGGACCCCTGAATAAGCCTGGTTTTGAGAGATCATTCATGTACATTTGTATTACTATGCAGCATTTGAATGTATCAATAACGTGTATGTCACTGTACCTAGAACCATTATCACTATGTTCATGACTGCAATATATCCAGACATCCATCTATACATGTGCTAAACCAGTCTATTTAACCAACATTATTAATATGCTAATCCAAAACTCTAATCAGGGCATCTTAATATGTAAACTAAGTTATTCTCACAAGACCTCCTAATCCCTATATAGTCCTCTTACTGTGGCAGGTAAAAACTAAAGCATATACATAGTGACCACCAGAGAACTGAAATCGCCATACGCATGGTTTCCCTATCACAACAGTTACCGATTACCATGGTAACTGCATATACAAAGCGGCACCACTCAGTGCCCGTCCGTCTATATGCGCAGGCATAAACAACAACGTCACTTCCGGTGACGCGGTGGAACGCGGTGGAACGCAGACGTCACATCCGGTGACGTGTCACTTCCTGTCATGTGACCCGCCGCTCGCACAAATTGCGGCGACGGCGGGCTACACACCTCCTTCTCCCGCTGAGGCACTGGTAGTGCCAGCATTTACACCACAACAAACGGAAGTAAGCAGGACCGTGGGGAGGCCAGATAATACATGAGATAAGTATATGACCACAGATGTAACTTGTATTACACTGACACATGTCTATTCCATAGACTACATAGCTCTACTGAGCTGCACTAATAGAAAGCAGATTCAACACAGGATATCACCCTGGGGATCCTGACTATAAGGTACTAAGAACTACATAATACTCCTACTAAAACCCAATATGTATCTATACTTTGTGTACTTATATAAGATAAATTTCATAGATAGATCCTCTGACAGCTCACATCGCCTCCTAAAGCCATGCACTGAACTACAGTGCCCTGACTCAGCAGCACACCGGATCTATCCTATAAAATATGATCTAACAGGTATCTAGCTCTAACAACTATGATAAGTATATACACACCTATGTAGATATCATAATGAATAACAACATATATTATGTTTTAGATTACCTTCACCTATTTATGGTATATCGCCCCCAACAACCACCTCCCCTTGTGGTGACAATCCTGTACTGAGATACTGGCAGGTAAAATGAGGATTGCGTTCTTTTCCCTTCAGATCCCTTGTTTCTACATACCCTCTACCCCAGTACCACCTCTTGTATATATTTATATATCACACCTCCTAATGATACCCCTTTCCTCTAAGGATTCATCAAGCATACAAAACTGATCTCAATGTGACTTGACTGAATGTCTATGTAAATAATGTATATATATCCACCTGCACTGTATTCATTTTGTATATTCTTTTTGTAGTGACCTTGTGAACAAGGCCATAGTGTTGGCCGAAACGTCTTTTGTCCTGCATGTCACCTGTTACATCTGCACGAACTGTAAATAAATTCACCTTGAACATAAAATCAAATATATGAGTGCTGGGATTCAATCACTATATGTATGAATGTATGCATGAGTGTGTGTGTGTGTATGAGAGTCTATGTAAAAGTGTGTGTATGTGAGTGAGTATGAGAAAGTGTGTGTGTGTATGAGAGTGAGTGTGTAGAAGAGTGGGTGTAGAAGAGTGGGTGTATATGAGTGTGTGTGTGTGTATGAGAGTATGTATGAGAGAGTGTGTTTGTGTCAGTGTGTATGTGCGTGTATGAGTGTGCGTGTATGAGCGTGTGTGTGTGTGAGTGTGTATGAGAGACTGTGTGTGTGTGTGTGTGTGCGCAAAAAGAAGTGAGACCAGGTTGGGACATCACTACAAAGTGGCATCATGATGGGGACATTACTACAAGAAGACCAGATGAGGACATTACTACAAGAAGAGGACCAGGATGAGGACATTACTACAAGAAGAGGACCAGGATGAGGACATTACTACAAGAAGACAGTCAGAATGGGGACATTCCTACAAGATGAGGACCAAGATGGTGACATTACTACAAGAATGACCATAGTGGGGGACATTAATATAGGATGGGGACCAGTATGAGGACATTATTACAAGAAGGGGACCAGGATGGGGACATTATTACAAGGGAAGACCAGGACGAGAACATTACACAAGATGAGGACCAGAATGGGGACATTACTACAAGAAGGGAACTACGGTGGGGACATTACTAAAAGGAGATCAGGATTTGATCGTTACTACATTGAACGTAAAATTCTGGAATTACTAAAAATGTCACTTCGTAATGCAGCCTCCGATATCAATTTTTTTTCTATGTGCGGCCCACAAACCCAGCCGAGTTTGAGACCCCTGGATTAGAGTATATCATGTATCGCATCCACTGTAACGTATTGTAGTGCAGAACACGAGGTAAAGTACATAGTCATATAGAAAGTGTATACTGTGCTATGTATAATGTATGGTATATAGAGAATACATGCTGATATATATTTTATGCTATGTAGTATATAATGAAAGCTATCTAGTGTAGGTTGTGTATACAGTGTACGCTATGTCCTGTATAATGTGCAGTGTATGGTGTATACTTTGTACTTTATAGTGTGCGCTCTGTGGTGTGTAGTATATAATATACCATATCATGCATAGTATGTATTATATCACTATCTGTATTGTTATATACACACTGCACAGCACCACTTCTCCTGTCCTGTATACTGGGTGTAATCCTCAGTATCTGTATTATACTGTATATATACACTGCACAGTACCACTTCTCCTGTCCTGTATACTGGGTGTAATCCTCATTATCTGTATTATTCTGTATATATACACTGCACAGTACCACATCTCCTGTCCTGTATACTGGGTGTAATCCTCAGTATCTGTATTATTCTGTATATATACACTGCACAGCACCACTTCTCCTTTCCTGTATACTGGGTGTAATCCTCAGCATCTGTATTATTCTGTATATATCTACACTGCACAGTACCACTTCTCCTTTCCTGTATACTGGGTGTAATCCTCATTATCTGTATTATTCTGTATATACACTGCACAGTACCACTTCTCCTGTCCTGTATACTGGGTGTAATCCTCAGTATCTGTATTATTCTGTATATATACACTGCACAGCACCACTTCTCCTTTCCTGTATACTGGGTGTAATCCTCAGTATCTGTATTATTCTGTATATACACTGCACAGTACCACTTCTCCTGTCCTGTATACTGGGTGTAATCCTCAGTATCTGTATTATTCTGTATATATACACTGCACAGCACCACTTCTCCTTTCCTGTATACTGGGTGTAATCCTCATTATCTGTATTATTCTGTATATACACTGCACAGTACCACTTCTCCTGTCCTGTATACTGGGTGTAATCCTCAGTATCTGTATTATTCTGTATATACACACTGCACAGTACCACTTCTGTCCTGTATACTGGGTGTAATCCTCAGTATCTGTATTATTCTGTATATATACACTGCACAGTACCACTTCTCCTGTCCTGTATACTGGGTGTAATCCTCAGTATCTGTATTATTCTGTATATATACACTGCACAGTACCACTTCTCCTGTCCTGTATACTGGGTGTAATCCTCAGTATCTGTATTATTCTGTATATATACACTGCACAGTACCACTTCTCCTGTCCTGTATACTGGGTATAATCCTCAGTATCTGTATTATTCTGTATATATACGCTGCACAGTACAACTTCTCCTGTCCTGTATACTGGATATAATCCTCAGTATCTGTATTATTCTGTATATATATACACTGCACAGTACCACTTCTTCTGTCCTGTATACTGGGTGTAATCCTCAGTATCTGTATTATTCTGTATATATACACTGTACAGTACCACTTCTGTCCTGTATACTGGATGTAATCCTCAGTATCTGTATTATTCTGTATATATACGCTGCACAGTACCACTTCTCCTGTCCTATATACTGGGTGTAATCCTCAGTATCTGTATTATTCTGTATATATACACTGCACAGTACCACTTCTTCTGTCCTGTATACTGAGTGTAATCCTCAGTGTCTGTATTATTCTGTATATATACACTGCACAGTACCACTTCTCCTGTCCTGTATACTGGGTATAATCCTCAGTATCTGTATTATTCTGTATATATACGCTGCACAGTACCACTTCTCCTGTCCTGTATACTGGGTGTAATCCTCAGTATCTGTATTATTCTGTATATACACACTGCACAGTACCACTTCTCCTGTCCTGTATACTGGGTGTAATCCTCAGTATCTGTATTATTCTGTATATATACGCTGCACAGTACCACTTCTCCTGTCCTGTATACTGGGTGTAATCCTCAGTGTCTGTATTATTCTGTATATATACACTGCACAGTACCACTTCTCCTGTCCTGTATACTGGGTATAATCCTCAGTATCTGTATTATTCTGTATATATACGCTGCACAGTACCACTTCTCCTGTCCTGTATACTGGGTGTAATCCTCAGTATCTGTATTATTCTGTATATACACACTGCACAGTACCACTTCTCCTGTCCTGTATACTGGGTGTAATCCTCAGTATCTGTATTATTCTGTATATATACGCTGCACAGTACCACTTCTCCTGTCCTGTATACTGGGTGTAATTCTCAGTATCTGTATTATTCTGTATATATATACACTGCACAGTACCACTTCTCCTGTCCTGTATACTGGGTGTAATCCTCAGTATCTGTATTATTCTGTATATATACGCTGCACAGTACCACTTCTCCTGTCCTGTATACTGGGTGTAATTCTCAGTATCTGTATTATTCTGTATATATATACACTGCACAGTACCACTTCTCCTGTCCTGTATACTGGGTGTAATCCTCAGTATCTGTATTATTCTGTATATATACACTGCACAGTACCACTTCTCCTGTGCTGTATACTGGATGTAATCCTCAGTATCTGTATTATTCTGTATATACACTGCACAGTACCACTTCTTCTGTCCTGTATACTGGGTGTAATCCTCAGTATCTGTATTATTCTGTATATATACACTGCACAGTACCACTTCTCCTGTGCTGTATACTGGATGTAATCCTCAGTATCTGTATTATTCTGTATATATATACACTGCACAGTACCACTTCCTGTCCTGTACACTGGGTGTAATCCTCAGTATCTGTATTATTCTGTATATATATACACTGCACAGTACCACTTCTCCTGTCCTGTATACTGGGTGTAATCCTCAGTATCTGTATTATTCTGTATATATACACTGCACAGTACCACTTCTCCTGTCCTGTATACTGGGTGTAATCCTCAGTATCTGTATTATTCTGTATATACACACTGCACAGTACCACTTCTCCTGTCCTGTATACTGGGTGTAATCCTCAGTATCTGTATTATTCTGTATATATACACTGCACAATACCACTTCTCCTATCCTGTATACTGGGTGTAATCCTCAGTATCTGTATTATTCTGTATATATACACTGCACAATACCACTCCTCCTGACCTGTTGTCAGAGGCGGTATTGGACTTTGACTCTTAGCATTTAAATGTTGTTTCAATTGATTATCCCCAATATTCTCTTCTGTATAGGTGATGACTTTCCCTTCGCTGCGGATTTGACCGCTGGGACCCAACAATCCTGAGAAACGTGGCTTTGAACAGTAACATGTGAATGGAGCTGCGGCTGATTATTCCCTCTGCTGCACCATTCACATGTGGCTCTTCAGATAACGACTAAGAAAGTGATGAGGCCACGACAACGTTAAAAGCAGATTTCACTGATCGGGGCTGATGGGTGATATAGTATGTGGGCTGGTGGGATCATTTTTCCAGGGCTGCTTTTTGGTCCCAGTCCGGCCCTGCTCTGAGATCCTTGTGATTGGTATGGATGGGGGGTGTTTTGCAGTTCGCCTCAGGCAGCTGAGAGGTTAGGTTCATACCTGGAGGTTGATATACAGTCATCAGTATCAGATATTAAAGATACAATGATTAAAGCAAAAATAATCACAACGCTCGTAAGAGCTTACAATCTACTGTGAGGTTGGGGTGACTCAGAATACAGGCACTCATTTATAACGTTGGTCCAGCCATCATTGATAGATATGAAGATTAGATATGTGAGAGGCAGACAAGGGGATGGACAGATGTATGTAAGTGGCAGTAGGGTCCCAACCTGTAGCATTAAATACCTGGCGATCAGTAAATGTTACAGATCACTGATCGCTTCATAGCCTGTTTAGACAGACAGACTGTGCTTAATGATGAGAAGTGATCATCTGTAATTACTCAGGACGATGTGCTGCCGATATGCTTGAGAAAAGTCTTTATGCCTGGAGTGCTGGATGGATGGATGGATATGGGATAGGGTAGATGATGACAGATATTAAAACTATAGAACCTTATAATTACTGTTTATTTACGCTGCATCTATTGCTTATCAATAACATGTACTCAATGTATCCGGTATAAGTATCAGGTGATTATATGTGTAAACAGAAGAGATTGTTTAGAGAAAATAGAGAAATGACAATATGACTATTTTACATATATTCTGTTATTGTTAATAAATATTCCTGAGGATGAAGAGAATGTAGTGCTGATTGCTGGGTGTCTAGTGCTGTGTAGACAGTGGGATGTGTGGACCAGTGACAGCATTTTTTACATTAGTCACAAATGTGATTGATTAGATGATTTGTCATTCCTGGGATCCTGATCATGCAGCTGCCTGGCAGTGAGCACCAGTGCTGACACTGGAGGGAGGACCTGTATCTGATTACTGTCCCCAGGGGGATCAGATTACACGGGAGGGATTAGAATTTGTCTCTAATCATACATCAGTACAGACAGTGGATATGGCTGAACACAGCAGTGACCGGGGCGGAGGACGGACCAGTCATTTATTAGGATCATTGATGAGAATCACATTCATGTTCCAGGATATCTCCCCAACTGACCGGCCACACCCAGCTCTGATCTGAAGGGCTCCTGTGAAAGAACAATATATTGGCCCTTTGCAGCCTAATAAATCATTATAATGCACAATTCCACCTGCTGTGGAGGTGGTAGTGGCTCCTTTATCTCTTGGGCCCTATGCAGCTGTACAAATTGCACCAATACTGTGTCTGCCTCTGTATCTATATTGCATGTTTTTTTAATCAGGGAGAATTAATCATTGCTGCACTTTTCTCATCTAATTACTGTGGTGCTGCCATTGGTATTTTTTTTTTTATCTGCCATCTCTCGCTACATCTCGCGTCCACAGTGCGGACGGGAGTGTGTGATCTGTCAGCAGGCATACGCCTGCTGACAGTACACATATAGGAGTGAATGAGAGCTTTCACACCGCGTGCGCCCTATTATAAACATAGGGGCCGCGGTCAGCATGCTCACACTTGCAGATGCATCTGCAAAACGCTGCAGATCCATCTGCAAGTGTGAAGCCAGCCTTATTCTTCCTTTTTCCCTGTCTCCCTTCTTTCTCTCCCATTCTTCTTTCCATGTCTACTTTCTTTCTCTCCCATTCTTCCTTTCCCTTCTTTCTCTCCCATTCTTCATTGTCCCCTCTTCTTTCTCTCCATTCTTCCTTTTCCTTTGTCTCCCTTCTTTCTCTCCCATTCTTCCTTTTCCCCTCTTCTTTCTCTCCCATTCTTCCTTTTTCCTTTGTCCCCCTTCTTTCTCTCCCATTCTTCCTTTTCCCCTCTGTCTCCCTTCTTTCTCTCCCATTCTTCCTTTTCCCCTCTTCTTACTCTCCCATTCTTCCTTTCCCCTGTCTCCCTTCTTTCTCTCCTATTCTTACTTTCCCTTCTTCTTTCTCTCCCATTTGTCCCTTTCACCTCTTTTCTCCCCCATTCTTCCTTTTCCCCTCTGTCCCCCTTCTTTCTCTCCCATTCTTCCTTTTCCCTCTTCTTTCTCTCCATTCTTCCTTTCCTCATCTCCCTTCTTTCTCTCCCATCCTTCCTCTTCCCCTGTCTCCCTTCTTTCTCTCCTATTCTTCCTTTTCCCCTTTTCTTTCTCTCCTATTCTTCCTTTTCCCTCTTCTTTCTTTCCCATTCTTCCCTTTCCCCTCTTTTCTCCCCCATTCTTCCTTTTCCCCTCTTCTTTCTATCCCATTCTTCCTTTTCCCCTCTCCCTTCTTTCTCTCCCATTCTTCCTTTTCCCCTCTTTCTCTCCCATTCTTCCTTTTCCCTCTGTCTCCCTTCTTTCTCTCCCATTCTTCCTTTTCCCCTCTGTCTCCCTTCTTTCTCTCCCATTCTTCCTTTTCCCCTCTTCTTTCTCTCCCATTCTTCCTTTCCCTGTCTCCCGTCTTTCTCTTCCATTCTTCCTTTTCCCGTCTCCCTTCTTTCTCTCCCATTTCACCTTTTCCTTCTGTCTCCCTTCTTTCTCTCCCATTCTTCCTTTCCCCCCTCTTCTTTCTCTCCCATTTTTCCAGCTCCATTCTTTCTCTCCCATTGTTCCTTTTCCCCTGTGTCCATTCTTTCTCTCCCATTCTTCCTTTTCCCCTCTTCTTTCTCTCCCATTCTTCCTTTCCCCCGTCTCCTTCTTCCTCTCCCATTCTTCCTTTTCCTCTCTTCTTTCTCTCCCATTCTTCCTTTCCCCTCTGTCTACCTTCTTTCTCTCCCATTCTTCCTTTTCCCATCTCCCTTCTTTCTCTCCCATTCTTCCTTTTCCCCTCTTCTTTCTTTCCCATTCTTCCTTTCCCCCCCTTCTTTCTCTCCCATTCTTCCTTTCCCCTGTCTCCCTTCTTTCTCTCCCATTCTTCCTTTCCCGTCTCCCTTCTTTCTCTCCCATTCTTCCTTTCCCGTCTCCCTTCTTTCTCTCCCATTCTTCCTTTCCCCTATCTCCCTTCTTTCTCTCCCATTCTTCCTTTCCCCTGTCTCCCTTCTTTCTCTCCTATTCTTCCTTTCCCCCTCTTCTTTCTCTCCCCATTCGTCCCTTTCCCCTCTTTTTCGCTCCCATTCTTCCTTTTCCCCTCTTCTTTCTCTCCCATTCTTCCTTTTCCCCTATGTCCCCCTTCTTTCTCTCCCATTCTTCCTTTTCCCCTCTTTCTCTCCAATTCTTCCTTTCCACCTCTTCTTTCTCTCTTATTCTTCCTTTTCCCCTCTTCTTTCTCTCCCATTCTTCCTTTGCCATGTCTCCCTTCTTCCTTTCCCCCTCTTCTTTCTCTCCCATTCTTCCTTTTCCCCTCTTCTCTCTCTCCCATTCTTCCTTTTCCCCTCTTCTCTCCTATTCTTCCATTCCCCTCTTCTTTCTCTCCCATTCTTCCTTTGCCATGTCTCCCTTCTTCCTTTCCCCCTCTTCTTTCTCTCCCATTCTTCCTTTCCCCCTCTTCTTTCTCTCCCATTCTTCCTTTTCCCCTCTTCTTTCTCTCCCATTCTTCCTTTTCCCCTCTTCTCTCTCCCATTCTTCCTTTTCCCCTCTTCTTTCTCTCCTATTCTTCCATTCCCCTCTTTTTTCTCTCCCATTCTTTCTTTCCCCTGTCTCCCTTCTTTCTCTCCCATTCTTCCTTTGCCATGTCTCCCTTCTTCCTTTTCCCCTCTTCTGTCTCTCCCATTCTTCCTTTCCCGTCTCCCTTCTTTCTCTCCCATTCTTCGTGTTCCCCTCTTCTTTCTCTCCCATTCTTCCCCCTTTGCTTTCTCTATTCTTCCTTTCCCCCTCTTCTTTCTCTATTCTTCCCCTCTTCTTTCTCTCCTATTCTTCCATTCCCCTTTTTTCTCTCCCATTCTTTCTTTCCCCTGTCTCCCTTCTTTCTCTCCCATTCTTCCTTTCCCGTCTCCCTTTTCTCTCCCATTCTTCCCCTTTTCTTTCTCTATTCTTCCCCCTCTTCTTTCTCTCCTATTCTTCCCCCTCTTCTTTCTCTCCTCTTCTTCCCCCTCTTCTTTCTCTCTCTCTTCCTCTTTTTCCCCATCCGCCCACGTTACAGACATTCCTAATACTTTTAGACACTTCCTTGCTTCCCCCCTATAGGGGCCCTACTCTGCATATCCTAACACTCTCACTAATTTCGCTTATCCTATTGGCCTCATGGAAGTCACCTGACCGCTCGATGTCTCTGCCGCAGACTGAGCCGATTGGCTGCACTACGTCCCAGTGTCACTCAAACTGCTGTGGGCGGGGCTAAAGGAGTGAGGGCTGATGGGAAGTGTAGTCTGGGAGCGGCCAACGCCCTGCCCCAAGCGGACACGTGGTGGCCGGTAGAGCGGTCCTAATGCCGGCGGTGGTGACTGTCTCTGCCCGGTGTATGACGGCTCCGCACTAATAAGCCGCCTGGGACAGCAGAGGCCGCTGTACCGAGCGGTATACTGGGGCACAGTCACTGTGGAACTACAATTCCCGGCATGCCCTGGGTATAACCACTGCAGGTTGTGTAATGTCAGAATGCTGCAGCTCTTATAACCTGCTGACTACAAGTGATGTTGCATACAGTGCTGCAGGCAACAAGGAGTTAACATACAGGCCCATGCTGGAGCTTTTAGTCCCCCCACCACTGTGTCATAATCCACAGGATACACGTGGCAGATGTATGTGCAGACTGCGGCTTTAACACTGCCATCATGGCCGTCTCATATGGCGTGCCCCATGTTACAGGGTGTGACTCCGCCAATGGAGGGGGGCTCAGACCGGACCCTCATCTCTTCTATGACGTCTGTAGAAGCCGATAAAGAACCCCCCTATTAGGCGTATTGGTAATAAGATGTCTACGGTGTCAGATCTGTGGGATCCGACCTCTGATACCACCCCCGAGGACCGGACAGGGAGGCTCTGCTGAGAAATGCAACCTGCCTGCAATTCACGTTGCAGCCTCCGGATGGGAGTGGCGCTGTTTCAGGAGGAAGTTGCAGTTTCCTCTATTTTCTGTGTTGGCGTCAGTGGCGTAACACGACGCTCATGGGCCCCGATACGAAAGCTCCAACGGGGCCCCCAATTATTGAAAATCTTTGATGGAAGTCGTCTTTTTCTATAGGCCAAAAGGGACTTCGGGGCCCCCTGGGCTCTAGGGCCCGGGTGCGACTGCAACTCCTATACCTGTTGTACCAGTTGTGACTTATGTATACATCCATGTAAACAGTGACAATACTGAATGTCCAGTCCCCTTCTTAGCATTTAAAGGAAAATTCCCTCCATCATACATTAATGTCATTGGATAGTTCTTGTAACATCAAGCACTTTGGTGATTTACTGCTTATTAAAATTTTCAGCCATTCTTGACATATTAACACTTTTGCTTACAGGTCATTACCTAGATTGACCACCGCTGCCGGCAGCCATAGGAAGTAACTGCGCCCCAGCAATCATGGCCAGGTTCAAGACAGCGCTTACAAGATGAATAGAATAGAGTTTGTAAGCGCTGTGCCTGATCAGTCATCAATGCTAAACAGCAGTGGTGGTCACTTTCCTTAGGCAACAGCACTGGAAAGTAAAAAGAAATGTTAATATCTCAAGAATGACTGAAAATTAGAGAAGTGATTATTTTCCCAAGCAATATCCAATTGTACACTATGAAGATGGGGAAAACCCTTTAATCAGGAGCATAACTACAACAGGTGTAGGGATTGCAATTGCACCTGGGCCCTGGAGGCCAGGGGGCCCCAAAAGTCCCTGTGTCCCATAGAAAAAGACTAATGCTATTTGCAATAATTGGGTCCCCCTTTGGAGTTTTCGCATCAGGGCCCATGAGCTTCAAGTTGTGCCACTGCCTTTAATGCATATGTACAGGGCAATCGTCACCTCTCTGAGTGAGGAAAGTCCAAGTCATGTTGTGTACGCTGCAGCCAATCACCGCCCGCAGCGGTCAGCTCAATGTGGTTAATGGCGTCATTGCAAAGGTAGTGCCATGGTTGAGTGCAGATTTTTTAACCCCCACAACTTCCCATCTGTAGATTTAACATTTCATCTGAGAACCTCCGTAATGAGCCCCATGGTCACAAGTTGAGACGAGCGCATCAGGTCACATCTTGCAAAAGAACTACTGTGGCATAAACTGCTGAAAAAGTTAAAGGCATTGTCTGGCCAAGGTGGGTAAGGTAAAAAAAAAAAGGGTACTCAACTATTGCAGTGGCATTGCATGTCCTGTCTCCCTGTATCAACACTCAGCAGGGAGGGTATCATGTGATTGGTGCAGCAAATCAGAGGCCACTGATCGACTGCGGCCTTCATATTCCATCCACTCCAACTTTAGCACTGATGAAATGTGAAGATAAAGCACGGAGTGCCAGGCTGCAGGGTTCCATTCCTGAAGGATGGTATCATTTTTTTCCCCACCCTGGCTGTGTTAAGAAAATGTTTGAATGTGATGGACAAGCCCTTTAATATTGCCTGTGACAGAAAGGTGTCATTCATAGGACATCTCTAGAAGAGGACGTATTCACCCCCACACTGAGCATATATGGGATTATAACTGCGGAAGAGAGAAACTAATTAAAACTGGGGAAGTAGAGAGAGCTAAAGGGCCTGTCACACGTGTCAATGTTGCCCGTGATATCGCTCATGCGTCACAAATTATTAATCGCCTGAGAGATGTGGAATTATCGCAGGTAAGATGTCACACGCGTCAATATGACCAGCGATGCGGTGATGTCGCCATCTTGCGAGCGATTTTATTTAGTCGCTTGTACGTTGTCAAATAGAAAATACGCCGCTGAGTTTGGTGTCACACGCAGCGATGCACAAGGTCTACTGAGCGATGAGCGACAGGTTTTACGTCTGGCAGTGAAACCTGCGATCGGCGATCAGCGACATATCGCTGGTTGCATCGCTTGGTCACACGCTTCAATGTCGCTCCTACGTCACTTTTACGTCGCTTGGGCGACTGAAAATCCGTGACGCATGAGCGACATTGACAGCGATATCGACGCGTGTGACATACTCATAACACTTCATTGAAGCAAGACCTCCTGGTGTGGACAGGTATTTACAGCAGAAGAATTCTTGGAAAAAGACAGCCAGTCTGAGATTTGTTTACTCAGAGGAAGAGAACTGTTGAAGATTGTCCTAGACTTTAGGGCACCAGTGGTCAGTTATGAATATTGGGGTTTGTATCAATCTCATATTTATGAGATATCTGCATGATATCCCGGGTTGTTTTTGTCTGTCTCCTAGACATGTCAGAACACACAGAGCATCACATCTTACTGTACATGGTGCTGCAGGCCACAGCACAGTGAGGGTGCCCATGCTGACCGACCACTGTTCATCAACGTAAGTGGACACGCACCTCCAAATTGCACCACCGATCAACGAAAGAAGGCGGTTCGCTGAGAAAAATCTTTTCCACCAGCCTAACCTTGGGAACAGATTGGCTATGGGAAGGATACAAGCCAGCAGAGGCCTAGTGATGGTCTTGGGTCCTGTTATCTGGATGTTACTGAGATACAAGAATGTAGTTGTTTTGTATGAAAATTGTTTCAGGTAAAAACTAGTGGTAACTCATGGTAAGTTAACGAGAAGCCCCCCTCATCCCTGGAGCCCCCCCATGTACAAGAGTGATGGGCTACAATGACCTAATGCAGGATCTGCAGTGCTGGACACGGAAACAAAAGGGTGGTGGGGAGCGGCCGTGCATCCTGTGCAGAGGAGGCCGCCAGTAAGTGCTGCTGATTGCCGCAAGAAATGGACTTTCTGCCGGTTAAGTATTTATGAGGCAGAATGGAGTCTTAATGGAAACCTGCAAATTGTGATGTATGTGCAGGAACAGCTGGCGTCCCATAGGAGCTCTGCTGATGCAACCATGATGGAGCATATACAGAGGGGGTGGGTCTGCCCTCCCTGAGGACCTTTGTACAGAAAGTAGATCCTGCCCATCGCCTGGTAATATACACAAAGCTGAGAGATCACATTTATATGCACCGATTACTGTAATTATCACGTGCGATATTGGGGATTTCTAAGTGACGGTAAAGAGGTTTTGCATTGTCACATGAATCGGACGCATCACAAAGGTGGTCTCATTCATCTCAGTGGGGTCCCGTTTCTATGGTGACTTTTCTGCATGGATTTTAATACAGATACAACAGCCTATGGTGATCACATATAAAGGTTTTGTGGAAAGACCTTTCAGGTATAGTCAACTATGATAGATATGTTTAATGGGCGTTCACGAAGGGTTAAGTGAGTGGGTCCCCAGGGCCACTATCACACAGCACATTGACCAACAGATCAGGATGTTGTCCTATGATATTAGCAGTGCTTAGTAGCAGTTGGATGGTCAGACACTCGATAGTGTGTTGTAAAGTCTCTGCCCACCCTTGTCCTATCATTATCAGAGTTCATGGTGCGGCGCCACGGCACTAGTGCGCCCACTCTGCCCTAATTTACAACTTTACTGACCTGTAGCATATTTGCCAAAATGCACAATATAAACCTTTGTACTTTTCTTCTGCTGTAATTTTTGGTTCTAGTGCATTTTATCAAGACACAAGTGATACATATTAAGTTCAGTGAATTCTGGTTTTCACCTGCCTCCTTCACCCCGGTGTAGAACACCTTGCCCCATTGCCCCTAGTGTATAGCCTTCGACTCACTGATACCAGTGCGGGCCCATAATAAGAGCCATACGGGTACCAAGTCCATTCATGACATTTCTTCCTCCTGAATCATCCCCCATCACCTTGGAGTGAAGTTATTGAAAAGCGGAAGGAGCCGCAGCAACTCAGACCCCGTAATGTTACAGAGCAGGGGGACGAAAAGTATCCACTGTTCTGCTGACCCCAAAACTGCAGAGTTCACACCTTTTCTGGTATCATTAGCAAAACACTGCACTCGCCAGGAGCTTCATGACCAAGCAGCTGCAGCCATACATCACCAAGCACAATGCCGAGCTTCGAATGGAGCGGTGTAAAGCCGTCACCACTAAAACTATAGCGGAGAGGTGTTCTGTACAGTGATGGATCACACTGCTATGTGTCTGATAGGAGTCAGAGTTTGGTAAATGGCAGAATGTTCCCCCCTGACTGCATTGTACAATTTGGTGGAGGAGTCCAATAACCCAGGCATCTATCAGGTCAGCCTCAGCCTACTAGTTCCAGGGAAGGGAATCTTAATGCTTCAGCTCAAGACATTGTGGACAACTGTAGCTTTGTAGGAAAGGGTTTTCTGTTCCCCATGACTGTGCCCACTGCACAAGGTCCATAATGACCTGGTTGAGGAAGCCTGGTGGGAAGAACTGGCCACACCGATGCTGGGCATCAGCCCCATCCAACACCTACAATGGAGATTGTGAGCCCGGCCTCTCCCCAACATTGGTTTTTACCTTACAAAGGCTCTTCTGGATGAAGAGGCAAAAAAAACCCACAGATGTCTCCAAAATCTCGTATAAATCCTTTCCTGAAAAACTGGAGAATTATATCTGCAGAGGGGCTGATTCCAGATTACTGTCTATGGATGTAAGATGGGAGGTCATGAAAGATCCTGGAGAGGAAGGTGGAGGTCTCGTAATACAGGGGTCAGAAACCTATGGCTCGCGAGCAAATGTGGTGGCTCTTTTGATGGCCTCATCTGGCTCTCCGCTACATCCAGTGCCCGCCACCACTGTTTCGTGTTTCAGGTGCCGCTCTGTCTCTGCTGTCGTACCCATACGTGATCCAATCAAAGGACCAGCATCCGCGATCCAATCAGAGGGCCAGCAGTGGCCCAATCAGAGGCGCCTGACGTCACCAGTGGGAATCCGATTGGATCGCGGCTGCCGGCTTCTGATTGGCTTGACGTATGGGTACGACAGCAGAGACAGAGCGGCACCTGGTACAGCGCAGACCACGGAGGATCGGCGGTGAGTATGTGGGGTGTATTTTTTTTTTTGCAGGTACCGGCACCATGGTGGGGGCTGATGAGGGAACTGCATGGGGATGATGGAGGTACTGCAGACTTATTGTACTTTAAAAGTGTTGGTCTGACATAAAATGCACACATTTACTTGAATGCAGTTTTAAAGTTTAAAAAACATTGAAATTAAAAGTTTTAAAATTTAAACATATTGTACTGCTCTCACAGAATTAAATTTTAAAATATGTCACTTTCGTGGCTCTTAGCCAAAAAGGTTCCTGACCTCTGTCCTAAAACATTTGTATATGTATTTTAGTGCGGCTCTGTACCCCGGTCAATAATCTGTCTCTACTCTTAGTTTTTTCTGGGCAATCTCCCCTATGTTTAGGACTCGCGCATACAGTTGTGCCGCCATTTCATGCAATATTTTGGGGAAATTCTCCCCTATCAGCGATACTTCTGGCATACAACACCTCTGGGGTCAGAGTGCTGTACATGGAGTGGTGTAGTACATGTACAGCGCTGCAGTATATGCTGGCGCTATATAAATAAAACGATACGCCCTCGTGACCGATAGTTTAGTGTGTAATAATGATAACCACAGAATGTTTAAGATATGCAGTATTTATTAGGCTGTTATAATAACAAACGTAGATATAAGGCCTTTTTCAGTCTACAGGCACAAACTTCACAGTAATAGGAATCACATCTGTACATGGACAATCTCCACCATGTCATATCATATCACTATAAACTAAGGATCCTTCACAAGCATCTCGGGACTGACACAAGCAGGGTGGAGAGCAGCCATTCTGGAGAAAGGAGGGCAAACGGGGAGATTCTGGATCCGGCAGCACATTCTGGAGCCTGCAGCATCTGTATCTAGGGCAAGACTCTTTAAGGATTATAGCTAACCCTTTTAGCTGATGTTGGGCACAGATACGCCATTAATTTAGTTGTGATGAGGCCTTAAAAGTAGGAGATTACATATGTAAGTAGGTCAAGTAAAAATCTACAGTTCTTCCAAATCTAGCTTTGGCGTGGCCGATGGATCCTGCTTACTGCCCCCTGCTGGGGGAATCCAGCGAAACTGAAAATCTGATGGAACGCGTAAGATGTCAGGTACATGAGCTCGGACAGGATAATTACTGGCACTGAGAACGAGCTCTGGGGCTTTTCTGGATTCGGAAAGCAAAAGGATCATGAGCATTTTGCATAGACAAACAGCGGATTGATGTCTAGTATACTGAATATATAGGTTCAGTGGTGATAAAATCTTTAAAAAAAAACCAAAAAACATGAAAAACAAACAGCAATCAAATCACACAACATGTAACAACAAGCGAAACGACCGTCCTCGGTACAAAGTAACAAGATACATGGGTACAAATCTCGGTTATATCCGGAGCGCAGCTTCATCCGAATACACGGAAATGATCAGATGAGACTCGGCCATAATACATGTAGTGAACACATAGATACATCTCAGAGGCACCGTGAGGAGTAAGGGGAGGATGCCACGTCACTTCACTTAGGACATGCGTCCGGGCTTCCTCTTTAGACTCTGGAAAAAAAAGAAGAATAATGGAGTGAAGCAGTGAAAGCCCAACAAGCCGACTCCACTGGAACGTGCACAAGATGATGATCATCATCACTCTGATGATCTTAAAGGAACACAAAACAAAAGGAGGAATGTGAGTTGCATTTAATGTAGGGAATACTACCCATCATTAAGGCCAGGTGCACATGGTGAGTATTTGGAGAGTTTTTCCCTCAAAATTTGTAGCCAAAATCAGGAACAATCAGAGGAAAAGTATAATATAAACACGTCACCACTTCTGTATTTATCACCCACTTCTGGTTTTGGCTACAAATCCTGAGGTAAAAAACTCACCAAATACAATGTGAACGTAGCCTGAGGCCATGTTGATTATTTGGGGAGATTTTTACCTCAGGATTTGTAGCTAAAACCAGGAGTGAAACAAACAGTGAGGTAAAAAAAACCTCACCAAATACTCAGTGTGTGCACGTGGTCTAAGTGGTCAGGTCACACTGAGTATTTGGGGAGTTTTTTACCTCATAATTTTGTATCCAAAACCAGGAGTGGAGGAAAAGTATAATAGAGACACGTCACCACTTCTGTATTTATCACCCACTGCTGGTTTTGGCAACAAATCCTGAGGTAAAAACTCACCAAATACTCAACGTGTGCATGTGGCCATCTCGGGCTTTCAACCTGCAAAATAATGCATTAGGCCACGTGCAAATGTTGAGTATTTACGGAGTTTTTTACCTCATTATTTGTAAGGTAAAACCAGCAGTGGGTGATTAATACAGAAGTGGTGACGTGTTTCTTTTCTACTTTTCTGATTGTTCCACTCCTGGATTTAGCGACAAATCCTGAGATAAAAAATTTGCCAAATACTGAATGTGTGCACGTGGCCTTATAGTTCTATGCCCCAAGGATAATTGCCTGGTTTAGAAATGTCCGTATACCAGCTTGGCTATGCCCATGAGCCCACTCAAATCTCTGCTCCCCATCTTGGCTAACAAAGTGTCTGCCTTCTCTCAGGAGTGTGCTGCTCATAAACACAGCAGACAGACACCTTCATTACCTTGACTTCAAGTGGAGTGTTCCTTTAAGGGCGGATATCCCCCAAAATGAAGGAGCGGAACCCCTCTGGTTCATGTAGATAAGCCATGATGGAGCCACCAAGTGCTAGAAGTACCTAAATTTTGGACATGGCGCCTGCTGAGCAGTTTTATGTATTAATTTAGAAGATCCCATCTTCACATAGATGTCCGCGGATTGCAGCATAATTATCTGGGACATGACGGCTTTGCTGTTCTCGCAGACAGTAAATGGCGACACTAAGTCTCCAAAAACATGCAAGTTGTGATCGTTCTGGCGTCCATGCAGAGATAAAGACAATGCAGGGATGTAGTGGCTTATATGAGAGGATGTAGAATGGCTTCATTATCAGATTGTATCACTCCCAAATACCACTTTGGTCTCTCACCGAGGGCTGCTGATTCCACATTATTCCCCATTTCACAGCTTCTCCTACCGTATTACACCTTATGTAAGAGAAGGGCTTGTGGACCCCCATGGCCACCAAGACCCAGATGTACCTGCAGTCTCTGCACCCAGCAGCTTTTCCCTGTGGCTCATAGTATGTATAGATGATAAAAGTAATGGGGTGTCCGCTTTGGATTTAACGAACAAGATCCCTTAGTGGATGGTCTAATCTACCTATATACTTAGGATCCTTTACCTGACATTTTTGGGAGTGGTACAAGCTGGCCAATATAATACACAGGGGGTCAAAACAGCCACACTGGAGCAGGCAATAAGGGTTTGCAGGCATGATAGGTGGAGGAAGGGAGAAAACAAAAAAGGCTCTGACCAGCGCATCTTGTGGGTTATGCAATGCAACTTAGGCCCATTTGTAGCGGTAAATAAGAAGACTGGGTGGTGTCACAGACAGGAGGACTGCAGATTTAATCTATAGGAACTGGCAGGGTGACCAAACAACATGGAGGCTTAACTAAAATAAGTGCAAAAAAGTAACACAAGGACCACTCACGGTGCTGCTGGCCACTGGTCACACTGAGATCAGTGGCTGGCCCAATTTTCCGTTTTGCTGTAGGGTCTTTCCATGACAGAAGAGCACAATAAAAAAAAGTCATTTCAGGCTGCATGGTGCGTTTGAATGTCACAGCAGATCAGTCATTGCAGGAAGATGTCTGTCCATCCATGGACCCAGCAGTGCCTGGTGTCCATACAGATCCAGGGTCCAGATATAGGGAGCTCAGGATGATCCCATACAGATCTGGGGTTCAGATACAGGGAGCTTGGGATGATCCCAGAACTTCCAGATGCCCATACAGATCTGGAGTCCAGATATAAGGAGCTCTAGATGATCCCAAGACCTCTGGCTGCCCATACAGATCTGGGGTCCAGATCTAGAGCGTTCACTAAAGGATACCAGGACCTCTGGTTTTCAGGGAAGGAAGCAGACTCTTTTATCTGATCTTAGAGATCTACTTTAGTGACACCATAATGGGCATAGACCCAGTGATTTTGTTTCTCATTCATGCACTTCCCATTTTACCCCACGACTGAACGTGATGGTTAGGTCGTCTAGTGTGGACAATATACACATTAAGCAATGATAGTCAGGGGTCCTGGAATCCAGAGCTGATCCCTGTAGTAGAAAAGACCCTTATGTCTTATAAATTTAAGGAATATTCTGTAGCACACAAAGGGGTGAGTGATGACACTTTGCAGATGTCTATAGAAATCCTCTTCACGAGGCGTTATCGTGGTCCGATACCTGCAGACATTTGTAGTGTGAACAACATCCTGAGAAGAGGACACAGTACAGACCTGACATCCACTAACCTGGCTAATGTTGATGCCCGTCAGCTTCTCCACCGTGTCTGGGAGGCGGCTGAGTATATCCAGGACTTCTCCTGTGATTTTGGCGGCTCCGACCTCACTTCCACCACTGGACACCATCTTAATCTTCTTCACCTCAGTTAAAGGCTTACTGATCTCCTCCACAACCTGGAACGGAAAATGTGAGTGCAACGTAAGGACGAGACAACGGTCAAATGGCACCACTGGGCCTGCAATGAGTAATATCCCGGCTGCCAGTGGTGGTCCTAAATCCTCCACAATAGTTTTAATCGTAGGAACACCTCCCGATGAAAGGGATACCTGTCTGGATTTGTACCCTCCTGCTGGCAGCACTGATCTATGGGGAAACCTGTCAATTAGTGTTCAACTATACCTGCACTGTTTGGGGTGGCGAGGGGGGAAATTGGAAAAAGTGTGTTTTTTTTTTGTTTGCATATTTTAAAAACAAATTTGTAATGGTTCAGGCTGCTGCTATTAATGTATGGATCGGCCTAGCTCCCGAGACGGCTCCACACATCTGCACGTGAAATGTGTATCACATGCTAAGAAAGTGCACGTGGAAACCTGATTCATAGATTATAAGGACAGTATGGAGATTAGATGGAGAAATATCAAGGTGATGGTCATAAGACCTCACCTCTGGGTGGGACACATTTATATACATTGCCATACCAGACTGTCTTGGAAATTTTACCTCCGGCAGCTTCTCTAGCAGCATGTCCACTATGGCAGCCTCCTGATATTGCTGGAAGGCTTCTGCCTTCTTGGCCATCTGCTCAGCATCAGCTCGAGCGCGGACTTCCACCGCATAAGCCTGAGCCTCCCCCTTTACCTGCGGTGAGGAAGCGAGAGAGGAGCGAGGTAAAGAATCCGACCAGCCCATCTATTAATCTTATATTACCAACACTGGGTGAAGACTGACCCTGATGGACTCCGCTTCTGCCTCAGCTTCAGTAATCAGCTTCATCCTGAAAGTCAAGAATATAAGTTGTGGGCAGGTGACAATACAGCAGCAACCAGTAGACCACTGTGACCATATCCCACCTCTCAGCCTCGGCGATTCTCTCCAGTCGATAGCGTTCAGCCTCTGCCGGCTTCTTGATTCTGGACTCCAGCTCCTTCTCCTTCCGGATGATTTCTTGATCTTGCAGTTGGATCTGCTGAGCCCTTTCCACCACCTGCACCTGAACCTTCTGCTCCTCGATCTTCTGCTTTGTTTTAGCAACCTACGATAAAACGTGTGACGGGTTCTCGGTCTGGTGTGTGAAGTAGATGGGATACGCTCAGGGTATGATTACACGTGACATTGTTTATGCATGAAAATTGCAGGCTATAAACCAGAAAAGCTCAGTGGCAACTACGCAACTGCAAAAGAAATGCTAAAAAAAACAACCCTGACTTGGTGAGAAAATGCACCACAGGTCTAAAACAAGAGGGAAAAAAAAAAAAAACTCCGGGTGACAGGAAATCTCAATCATGTTGTAAAGCAGTGCGATTTTTCTGTACTAAATAACATGAGAGGGGAAAAAATGCTACGTGTGAACAGGACCACATGGTTGTACCTGTAGCTGATAGGCCAGGTCGCTCTCGGCTTTCCTGCTGTTCACCTCCAGGTCGTACGTGGCTTTCTTCAGCTCAAAGTCTCGCTGCGCTTTCGCCATCTCTATTTCGTTGACGTATTGAGCCGACACTTTCGCCTGTTGAGCCTCCGCTTCCTGTGATGAGGGGCAGAAAGTCAACAGTTTAATAAACCACTGCCTACCATCAACTCGCTTTTTGTTCAAAATCTAGTCTTTTAATTTTTTTCGGTCAAAGTAGCAAATCCTTTGCAAGGACATAGATTTATATAGAACTAAAAATACCACTAAAAATAAAAAATATCAGTCAAATACTGAAAGGGGAACTCTGGGCAGATATAAACATTTCTGTATGGTCGTTGCACTCCTACATTATAATGCTGTGCGGCCTACTATACTTGTATAATGTTTAGAACTCTTGTAAATCACTTATGCACTAGTTGTACCTTACCCGTCACCCCTCCTGTATTGGACATCACACTTGATTGTGAACATCCCCTCCTCCCCACAGTAAGCATCAGTGAGTCTGATAACACACTTCCTCATTCATTCACATAGGCGTGCCGTCACAGAAGGTCCTGCTGTGAGACAGTCTCGGATATCTGCTTCTGTGCAGGGTGCATGGCCACACCTCCTTTCATTGGACTGGCTACGGGCTAAGCAGATATAGACTGGCTCACAGCAGGATCTCCTGTGATATTACGCCCACGTGATTGAATAAGGAAGTGTCTGTTATCGGACGCACTGATGCTCGCTCCCTGCAGGGGGGCCTGCACAATCAAGCATGACGTCTCATAAGGGTTCCCCTTTAACACATTAACAAGATGATCACATACACCAAAGGTTATATCTAAAAGATTGCTATGTAAATCATTGCACCCAATAACATATATGTGCGGTAATAGGTATAAAGTGCAAGTGCAGTGTATAAACAAAGATATATACTATGTGCTCATAACTTCCTAAGAAATTATTTTGAATACAAAGATCCACAACAGACAAATGTAGCATAGAAATTGTAAGTAGTTCATTGAAATGAGGAAAGTATATGTGATCATCCAAGTCAAGAACAAACCAGAAGTCATCTTGAAAGGAGTCCTCCTGCTCCCCTGCCACCCACCCAACTCGCGTTTCGCTAGCTTTTCATAGTCACTCCCTAAGGAAACAACTAGTGAATCGCGCATTGGGTTGCATGGCAATTTCTATGCTACGTTTGTCTGTTGTGGATGTTTGTGTCAATGTAATTTTTTATGTACTATGTACTCATAAGGTCATATATATTAATATATTGCACTTTGCATGCCATTACCGCATATATTCCAATGTTATTGTATGGAATGATTTCCACACTAATCTTTCTGATATAACCTTCAGTGTATGTGATCATCTTTTTATTGCGTTATACACTTGTCCTTATTATTTCATATTTTGAGACATCTTTCTGGGTGTCTTCCAGCCTCCTCTGCCAAATACTTTCTTAATATGTCTCCGTTTCATGTTGTTATTAACCATTTTGGCTTCAATAAATTAATCTACAGGGTGGGCCATTTATATGGATGCACCTAAATAAAATGGGAATGGTTGGTGACATCATCCTGTTTGTGGCACATTAGTATATGGGAGGGGGAAAACTTTTCCAGAAACGTTTGTGGATAACGTATCCTGTTCCCCGATATGTGGCCGCCTTAACTAGATGTGTGCTCCTATTTAGGGTGAGTTCAACATGCTTGTGGTTCATTATAACCACACAAGCCTTATTACAATCTTCAAACAGTGCAATTTCACAGTATTATAAGGGGAATAGTGTTGTTCCTATTGATTGGAGTATGTGTATATTTGATACTCTACATACTCCTTTATTCAAGCACTCTTCTTCTGTGCATCTGATTACCTGTGAAGTTGTATTGTATAGCGTTGATACTCATAGTCTGCTCAGACCTTTGCCGTTTAACTCAGCGGCCTACAGTTTCAAAAATGGGCTCTATGATATTTAACTGATGGATTCAGAATACATCATTTCTTGATTTATTGATATTTGATCAGTATATACACATGCTTGGAGTATATGTGATGGCGTTTTTCACCTTTAATTGCTTTTAATTGTTTGCGGTGTCCTGGATTTTGTGATGCATATGTATTGATTGTTTAAATAAATATTTATATTTTGCACTAAAATCGAGTGGTTCTGGATCCCGGTCTCAAATACACGTTTCTTTATCCCTTTCCTTTTATATTTTAAGTTCCTGCGGTGCGCGACACATCAAGATTACCGTTAAATAGTCATGAAGGTGTTGGCTCCCTCCCAGGTCTTCAGTGCACCTCAGTACAATTTGCTTGTGGCCAAATATACCGTATATTTTATATGTAAATGCACAAAATTGCCATATTTCAGCAACACAATTTCCTGCACCCTAAACCTGTCGCAGCCAATCAATTGCAATTGCGTCCCTCTAAAATCAGGGTTGCACAATGTCTCCACAGAAATCCATGTCATTTCCACCCAACAGACTAGTGCCTGGTGATGAAGGCAGAGGGTTTGGCTACTACTAATAGAGCACTGTGTAGACAAACTTGTGTTCCTCATACATCAGCAGAGCACGGTCCCTCTACCCCAGAAAGGAGTCTACATAGGACGTGGTAATCTATACCGTACTGCCCATGACGGAATCCCCAAAATCTTCCATGTATGGCCTACTTTTCTTGGGAGTGCTCATTCATGGAGAAGGACGACTCCTATTCTCCTAACAGATGGAAACGTTAATGAGAATGGTTAGAATCAGGAAAGGTTGTCCACTGCCTCTCACGTTTGCATTGCGAGTTGACTGCACATATGTGCAAATGCAACTTCATCAACATCGCTCATGGAAAAGTGAGTGCACTGGACAACCCTATTAAAATGAAGGCATTGTAACTTCCCCTAGCTGCCGTCAAAGGGCGCGTCCTGCATACTACAAGCTCCCCCTAGTGGTGAAGAAGACAACATCTACTTGCACAGTTTAGAGCAGGGGTCTCAAACTCGGCTGGGTTGGTGGGCCGCACATAGAAAAACATTTATAGCGGGGGGCCGCATCCCTTGTAGGGAATTTTTTGCTCCATGCAGTAAAGTACGAATCCTGATCCCCTTCTTGTAGTGATGTCCCCTTCCTGTAGTAATGTCATTTTCTACTGATGTCCACCATCCTGATCCCCTTTTCTACTGATGTTCCCCATCGTGATCCCTTTTTCTTGTGATGTCCCCCATTTTGATCCCTTTTTCTAGTGATGACCCCCATCCTGATCCCTTTTTCTAGTGATGACAACCATCCTGATCCCTTTTTCTAGTGATGCCCCCATCCTGATCCCCTTTTCTAGTGATGTCCCCATCCTGATCCCCTTTTGTAGTGATGTCCCCCATCCTGATCCCCTTTTCTAGTGATGTCCCCATCCTGATCCCCTTTTGTAGTGATGTCCCCATCCTGATCCCCTTTTGTAGTGATGTCCCCCATCCTGATCCCCTTTTGTAGTTATGTTCCCATCCTGATCCCCTTTTCTAGTGTTGTCCCCCATCCTGATCCCCTTTTGTAGTGATGTCCCCATACTGATCTCCTTTTCTAGTGATGTCCCCCATCCTGATCCCCTTTTCTAGTGATGTCCCCAATCCAGATCCCCTTTAGTAGTGATGTCCCCCATCCCGATCCCCCTTAGTAGTGATGTCCCCATCCCGATCTCCTTTTGTAGTGAGGTCCCGCATCCTGGTCCCCTTTTGTACTGATGTCCCCCATCCTAATCTACTTTTATAGTGATGCCCCCATTCTGTTTTACCTTCTTTTTACACACTCACATACCAACTCATTCACACTCACAAAACCCCCCCCACACACACACATACTCTCTCACACTCACACACACTCACTCACACACACATCCTCATATACACACTCACACGCTCTCATACACACACTGAAACTCACACACACTTTCTTATACACATATCCTCACTCACATACTCACACCCTCACACTCACACACATTCACACTTTTCTCACTTTAATGATGCATCGTTCCAGTGCAGGGGGCCGCTGTGGTCCCCGTTGTGCTGAGTTCCGCCTTCCGCTGTGCTATGACTTCCTCCAGCCGCCGCTCAGACAAGCTCTGTTGCTCAGCAAGGTCAATGAAATCTGCCAGCCAGAGGCTGCATGTGACGTCATGTTCTGCCATCAGCTGCAAAACCTCTCATTGGCTGGCAGCTTGCATTGATCTTGCTGAGTGGCAGAGTTTGTTAGTGCCGCGGATGGAAGTCATCACACAGTGGGGACTGCAGCGACCCCCTGCACTGGAGCGATTCATCATTAAGTTGTCCAAGGTGCCTCGGGCCGCATAGTGAAGCCCCATGGGCCGCATGCGGCCCTCGGGCCGCGTGTTTGAGACCCCTGGTTTAGAGCATCAAAACACATATCTGATTGTTACACATCAATATGTTATACACATAATTAAAAAGAAAACACGGGATATTCACTTTAAGGCTGTTCCCACTGTTATCATGGATCCCTGCAATCCATTTGTCATGATAAAGAATGTATTCTCCTGTTCTGCCCCATAATGCCATAGTTACATTTAGATTAAAGTTACCTTTATCCCGGCATCTCTTTTGGCCACCGCTTCCCCAATTCTTGCATCCTTCTGCACCTGAGCCGTCCTGGCTTTACCCAGAGAGTGCAAGTAATCCTAAAGGAGACATGGGTGGAGATACGGTTCAGTATTACTCCTCTAGATCTCACCACCTCCCTTTAGCCCCTTAATTACCTGATCATCATGAATGTCCTTCAGGGTGTAGCTGACAACACTGATCCCCATGTTCACCAGGTCTGAAGAGGCCACTTTGAAAACCTGCTCGGAAAACTTCTGCCGGTCCTTGTAGATCTCCTGATAATAATAAAAGGGCTTAAGTCAGCTTCTTAATCAGATCTGCATTTCTTTTGATACAGAGCTCCAAATCATCTGCATAAAGTTAAATAAAATTGTATTTGCAGCCACCACTAGGGGGAGCTCACAGCTTATGGTTTTGTACACTGACCTCCTCCATGCAGTGAGCTCCCTCTAGTGGTGGCTGAAGGCAGACAGAATAGATTGACTGCTTATGCAGGAGATTTTGATCTCTGTATCAGCCTTTTATTCTGACCTGTATTAAATTATATTAAGAAACTAGCTTTACTACCCGGCTTCACCTGTAAAGTCATTGTTTAGTTCTTATAGTGAATGTTATGAAGTTAGGTAATAGCAATTTACTACAATACTTGGGTGTAGAATGTAAAATGTGCAATACTTGGGATACATAAAAAGTCATTGTTTCTCATAGTGAATGTGATTGCATGATTTAAAATACCTAGGTAGAGTGCCTTGTGAAAGTAGTTGGCCCCCTTGAAATTTTCACCCTTTTGGGCTTCAAACATAAAAATATAAAATTCTAATATTTTTGTGAAGAATCAGCAAGTGGGACACAATTGTGAAGTGGAACCAAATTTATTGGATATTTTAAACTTTAACAAATGAAAAACTGAGGCGTGGGGCGTGCAATATTATTCGGCCCCTTTACTTTCAGTGCAGCAAACTCCCTCCAGAAGGTCAGTGCGGATCTCTGAATGATCCAATGTTGTCCTAAATGACTGGTAATGATACATAGAATCCACCTGTGTGTAATCAGGTCTCTGTATAAATGCACCTGCTCTGTGATAGGCTCAGGGTTCTGTATCAAGTGCAGAGAGCATCATGAAGAACAAGGAACACACCAGGCAGGTCCGAGATAATGTTGTGGTGAAGTTTAAAGCAGGATTTGAATACAAAAAGATTTCCCCAAGTTTTAAACATCTCAAGGAGCCACTGTGCAAGCGATCATATTGTAATGGAAGGAGCATCAGACCACTGCAAATCTACCAAGACCCGGCCGTCCCTCTAAACTTTCATCTCGAACAAGAAGACTGATCAGAGATGAGGCCAAAAGGCCCATGATCACTCTGGATGAACTGCAGAGATCTACAGCTGAGGTGGGAGAGTCTGTCCATAGGACAACAATCAGTCGTCACTGCACAAATCTGACCTTTATGGAAGAGCAGCAAGAAGAAGCCATTTCTCAAAGATATGCATAAAAAGTCTGGTTTGAAGTTTGCCAAAAGCCGCCTGGAGACCCCAAACATGTGGAATAAGGGGCTCTGCTCAGAGGAAACCAAAATCACACTATGGCCATAATGTAAAACGATATGTTTGGTGTAAAAGCAACACAGCTCATCACCCTGAAAACCCCATCCCCACTGTCACACATGGTGGAGGCAGCATCATGGTTTGGGCTTTTCTTCATCAGGGACAGGGAAGATGGTTAAAATTGATGGGAAGATGGACGCAGCCAAATACAGGACCATTCTGGAAGAAAACTTGTTGGGAGTCTGCAAAAGACCTGAGACTGGGACGGAGATTTATCTTCCAACAAGACAATGATCCCAAACATAAGCAAAATCTACAATGGAATGGATAAAAAATCACCGTCTCCAGGTGTTAGAATGGACAAGTCACATCCAGACCTGAATCCAATGGAGAATCTGTGGAAAGAGCTGAAAACTGCTGATCACAAACGCCTCAATCCAATCTCACTGAGCTCCAGCTGTTCTGCAAGGAAGAATGAGACAAACCCCAAGAGACTGCAGCTGTCATCACAGCACAAGGGGGCGCTACGAAGTATTCACTCAAGGGGCTGAATAATATTGCACGCCCCACTGCACAGTTTATTTGTTAAAAAAGTTGAAAATATCCAATAAATTCCGTTCCACTTCACGATTGTGTCCCACTTGTTGATTCTTCACAAAAAAATTAGAATTTATATCTTTATGTTTGAAGCCTGAAATGTGGCAAAAGGTTGAAAGGTTCAAGGGGCCAAATACTTTCACAAGGCACTGTATATACATAGGGGGCCAAATACTTTCACAAGGCACTGTATGTGCAATATTTTTAGTCTGTTGATTGTGTGCAACAATGAACAATTTTGAAGGATCCTTGGCCTTTGATATTGCAACATGTGAGAAGCAATCGTCCGTCAAATCCAAGCCGGTGTCTTTTAGCGATTGCTTTTGCACCTTACCCATTGTCATTGCAAATCCAAGTGTAACAAGGAAACTGCAATTGTTCGAATGAAAAGGGCGCGTCAGTCGGTATGAGTGGAATTTGAGAAATTAGGACGTCTGGATGATTACTTAAAATCTATTGCTTGGTAAATAATGCAGGCGTGACATCAATGACGCCGTCCTATAGTGTCACGTACCTCCACGGTCATGTGCGCCATGATAGCGCGCTGATGACCCTCCAAAGTCTCCAGAGCGATATGAGCCACTTCATTCTCAGTTTTACCCAAAAACATCTGACAAGCGGCAGCAAGCATCTCCTTATTCTGCCCCTGGATCTTCACCTGTGGGTGTAATGCACAGAAATGTCAGCCCCCCCATAGGGTCAATACCCATCGCTGTATAGAGCAGCCTCTCCGATCCTGCTTTACCTGAGCAATGCCAGTGACAGAGATGGGGACTCCGTGCCGCGTATAGACCTTCTCACTCTTCACATTCAGAGTCAATGTATTCAGAGAGATCCTGCGGATTATCAGTTAAGTGAATAGACGCATACATTTTATATATACAGTGCCCTAACAAAGTATTCACACCCCGTGAACTTTTCCATATTTTTTCATGTTACTCCCACAAACTTACCGTATATACTCGTGTATAAGCCGACCCGTGTATAAGCCGACCCCCCTACTTTTGCCCCCAAAACCTGGGAAAACCTATTGACTCGTGTATAAGCCGAGGGTGGACCCCAGCACAGGTATACAGCCCCCAGCAGTGTGGTATACAGGCCCCCTCAGTGGTATACAGCAGCCTCCCCAGTGGTAGTATACAGCAGCCTCCCCAGTGGTAGTATACAGTAGCCTCCCCAGTGGTATATACAGCAGCCCCAGAGGGGTATACAGCAGCCACAGAGCTGTATACAGCAGCCCCAGAGCTGTATACAGCAGCCCCAGAGCTGTATACAGCAGCCCCAGAGGGGTATACAGCAGCCCCAGAGGGGTATATAGCAGCCCCAGAGGGGTATATAGCAGCCCCAGAGCTGTATACAGCAGCCCCAGAGGGTATACAGCAGCCCCAGAGCTGTATACAGCAGCCCCAGAGGGTATACAGCAGCCCCAGAGCTGTATACAGCAGCCCCAGAGGGGTATACAGCAGCCCCAGAGGGGTATATAGCAGCCCCAGAGGGGTATATAGCAGCCCCAGAGCTGTATACAGCAGCCCCAGAGGGGTATACAGCAGCCCCAGAGCTGTATACAGCAGCCCCAGAGGGGTATACAGCAGCCCCAGAGGGTATATAGCAGCCCCAGAGGGGTATATAGCAGCCCCAGAGGGGTATACAGCAGCCCCAGTGGGGTATACAGCAGCCCCAGAGCTGTATACAGCAGCCCCAGAGGGGTATACAGCAGCCCCAGCCCCAGAGGGGTATATAGCAGCCCCAGAGGGGTATATAGCAGCCCCAGAGGGGTATACAGCAGCCCCAGCCCCAGAGGGGTATATAGCAGCCCCAGAGGGTATATAGCAGCCCCAGAGGGGTATACAGCAGCCCCAGCGCTGTATACAGCAGCCCAGAGCTGTATACAGCAGCCCCAGCCCCAGAGGGGTATATAGCAGCCCCAGCCCCAGAGGGGTATATAGCAGCCCCAGAGGGGTGTACAGCAGCCCAGAGGGGTATACAGCAGCCCCAGAGGGGTATTTAGCAGCCCCAGAGGGGTATACAGCAGCCCCGCTGTATACAGCAGCCCCCGCTGTATACAGCGGTACCCGGCTGTATACAGCCCTCCCGCCTGGTATACCGGGCCCCCCTGTGGCCACCTGTAAAGGAAGCGATGATTATACTTATCGGGTCGCCGACGCCGACGCCGCCGCTCTGTCACCGTCCGTCACCGCGCTCCTTCCCGTCTTCATGCTTCCTTCATGGGCGCACAGAAAATGACGTCATTTCCTGTGCGACGGTGAAGGAAGCATGAAGACCAGGAGGAGCGCGGTGACGGACGGTGACAGAGCGGCGGCGTCGGCGTCGGCGATCCGATAAGTATAATCATCGCTTCCTTTACAGGTGGCCACAGGGGGGGCCCGGTATACCACGGGGGGGCTGTATATTTTTTTTTTTTTTTTTTTATTACCGTATATACTCGTGTATAAGCCGAGGGGGGACTTTTCAGCACATTTTTTGTGCTGAAAAACTCGGCTTATACACGAGTATATACGGTAAATGTATTTTATTGAGATTTTACTTGATATCAACACCAAGTAGAAAGTAATTAAATCTATTTTATCTATTCTATTTGTAAAAGTGTTAAGGACATGATACCTGCTGTTCTAAATATTGTATTGTAGTCGGCTCCCTCTAGCATGATACCCCTAAATAAAATCCTCAGTGACTAATTACCTCCAGAAGTGACATAATTAGTAAATTGTGTCCACCTGCGTGTAATTTATGCTCAATATAACTACAGCTGTGCTGTGAAGGCCTCAGAGGTTTGTGTGAGAACATTAGGAATCAAACAGCATCAAGAAAACCAAGGAACACACCAGAAAAGTCAGGGATAAAGTTGTGGAGGAAAGGAAATCAGGGTTAGGTTATAAAAAAAAATGCTCAAGCTCTGAATAGCTCACGGAGCACTGATCAAGCCATCATCCAAAAATGGAAGGAGTACGGCACAACTGGAAACTACCAAGACATGGCCGTCCACCAAAACTGACATTCCAAGACAGAGACCACTAATGAGAGAAGCAGCCAAGAGGACCATGGAGGAGCCACGGAAATCACAGCTCAGGGGGAGAGTCTGTCCACAGGACGACTATTACTTATATACTCTGCAAATCTGTTCCTTATGGATGAGCGGCAAGAAGACAGACATTTTTGGAAACAAACCATAAGAAGTCACATTTATAGATTGCAAAAAGCCATGTAAGGGAAGACTATGCTCTGGTCAGATGAGACCAGTGTAGAAGGGCTATAGACAAAACTGTGTGGCGGGAAACTAACACTGCACATTACTCTGAAAACACCATCCCCACCGTTACACATGGTGGTGGCAGCATCCTGCTGTGGGGAGGCTTTTCTTCAGCAGAGACAGGAAAACTAGTCAGAGGGGATGGGAACATGGATGGAGCTAAATACAGGATAATCCTAGAGGAAAAACTGTTAGACGCTGCCAAATACTTGAGACTGGGGTGTAGGTTCACCTTCCAGCAGGACAACAACCCTAAGCATCCTCTCAGAGCTTCAACTGAGGGTTCAGATCAGAGTATATTCCTGTTTGTGAACAGCCCAGTCACCGTGCAGACCAAATTCTCCCGAAAATCTGTGAAAATTACTGATCACAGACGTCTCCATCCAATCTCACTGATTGAGAGCAAAGAAGGGGAAAAATGTCACCTCTAGATGAGCAAAGCCCAAAAGACTGAGAAAGGAGAATCCTACAAAGTAGTAACTCAGGGGGCTGAAGACAAGTGCACGTTACAATGTCCAGACTTATATTTTTTTTAAATATTTAGAGAACCAGGTAACATTTCCTTTACTCTTCACAATACCTGCTACTTAGTGGTATATCACACAAAATCCCAAATAAATACTATTTATGTTTGTGGGTGTAAGGTGAAAAAAGGTGCAAAGTTTACAGGGTGTTTTTGTATAGTACTGTACACGCACTGAGATCAATGAGAAGCCAGGTCCGCGCTACCGTACCTCTGAATCTGCTGTACGCAGGGGAGGACAAAGACCCGTCCACCGGCGATCATCACTGGAGGACTGCGGCAGAAACCTGCAATACATCGCGGAGGTAAGAGCCAGTACACATTGAACAGATTATGTAGATAAAGGACTGAACCCCTCCACAGGGAGAGAAGCCACAATCAGGCGATGGAGGCTGGCTGACGAAGGGGGCTGGTCAGCTCTGACATACAGGTGACGACACACCTTAATGCTGCAACCCTTCATTTACAGGACCTTTGGGGTCCCAGACATCAGAGACCCAGTGATTGTTAAATTTATTTCTCCAACTTGGTTACATTCTTTTTTTTTTTTTTTTTTTTTTTTTTTAATACTTGTATGGGGCTATAAACAATTGTGTTTAATGAAAACTTGGCACCATTTGTCCATTACAGACTCGGCATACTTGCAGAATTGACGTCTGAAAGTGAACGGCTGCGATGGGGGGGGCGGAGCTAAGAGTGGGCATCATCGCTCGGGCACAGCAGGAGGAACAACGGGCGTGACTGACCCCATGTAGTGGGCAGAGCTAATTCTTATGTCGATGTGGCCATAGAGTTGATTATAATAGAAGTGGGGGTCTGGGCGTAAGACCCCCAAGTAGGTGTGTGTGTGTGTGTGTGTGTGTGTGTGTGTCTGGGATTGGCATCTACACCGTCGCAACTATAGCCACAAAATTTTGCACAGTCACACGTCTGGACCCCGAGAGCGTCATAGGCTTTGTTGTGAGGCGAAATTTTAACCCCACGCGTTCCAGTTCACCAAACAATTTTGGCCCCATCTGCATAATGGAGAGAAAGTGACAGTTACCAGTTGACAGTTGTGAATGAGAGGGGCTTAATGACAGCACCAAAGACTAACAGCACTAAGGTGGGGCCCTGACATGGGATATTCACCATGCACGGGGACATGTATACACACCACACGCACACAAAGAGTAACAGCTAAGGTGGAGCCCCAACATTGGATACTCACCACGCACCCGAACACACAAACACACACACCACAAAGAGACACACACAACACAGACACCCCTCCCCCACAGGGATACACACACATACACACACCTTATAGGGACACATGCACTCATCTCACAGGGACATACACACCCCACAGGAACACACAGACCCCATAGGGACGGACACACACCACAGGGACCCCCCCACAGGGACACACGCACACCAATGGGACACCCACACACACCCCAGGAACACCCACACCACACAGACAGACACAGATGTGCATAAATCGCCTCACACAACTCGCCTCATACGTCTGGTATCTTTAATTTCCAAAAATAAACATCTGATTAAAAACAGCCATTGTGCAACACATGTGCCATATAGGGAATTAAGGCAGATGTCAGTCACATGAGCTGTCTGTTATGTGTATGTGTGAGGTAATATACACTGGCCGGCCGGGGGGAGGGTTTACTGTTGGCTGGAGATTTATTAGGCTGCCTACAGCAATCAATCACAGCTCAGCTTCCATTTTCCTGCAGGTCATTAATATGACATATTCAAATTCTAATTTGTTATAGCTAACAGCAGTTACTTATTAACCCGGGCGTAGCCGGGTAGTACAGCTACTATATATAGATTTATATATGCTGCTCAAAAAAAAAATTATTATATATAATATTATAGATATATATACATATATATAGATAGATAGTAGTTTATATATTTGACATGTATCGCACCGCTTTGCCCTTTATGTACCTATTAGCTGTAGAGTCAAGTTTATTTATTTGTATTTAACATATATATATATATAGTTAAATACAAATAAATAAACTTGACTCTACAGCTAATAGGTACATAAAGGGCAAAGCGGTGCGATACATGTCAAATATATAAACTACTACTATCTATATCTATATCTATATATATATATCCAACATGTCATGGCACTCCGTCACATCATTCAAATATCTATTTAGTTGGAGTATGAATTTTAGGGGTGGTATTATTTGATCATATTTTTGGGCCCAACATTTACCTTATCTTGGTACCTTTTGAGTGTGTTTACTATACACATTACATCCATGTGCTATATGTGTAGTCAAGTATTTTTGCCAGTATTGTACCATCTTTGTTTTTAATTCACCTATTTTCTCCTATTTTTTGTAATTATTTGTTCTGTTTTGAATATGAATAAAATTTGTTTATTTTCCTATATGTCTGTGCGCTTCCAAACATAGGTAGCGCATCTATTGCATCTCACGCACTATTATGTATTTGTTTCGACTGATTTATAGTATTTTATAAAACTAAGTCTGAAAACTGCGTCCCAATATCTGAAGCTCTTCTTGTTTTCATTGCTGGTTCAGATGATGATGAGATGGAATGTTCGTGTCTGTTCTTGTTATGACATCACAGGTTGATGACATCAGCCGACCACAGCCCAGATGAGAAGTGAAAAAAGTTTAAGATGTAGTATATAAAGTTCAGCCGATGACTAAATAAAGGAGCCCCGCCCACTTGCCCATGTCATCGCTTTGTGATGACACAGTGATCAGCGGGTATAAAACACCGACCTGGCAGCTGCACAGCCATTTGTCAGTCTGCACTCTACAAGGAAGAAGATGGAGCACCAGGAAGAAAGAAGAGTCATGGTCTTCACACTGTGGAGCCCCTGACTTTCTCTGATACTCTCAGGAGTGTCATGAGACGCCTCTGATGCTCTTATGAGTGTCATGGGCACCTTATAATTGTATTGTTATTAACATGCACTTTTTTTAGCAGGTTTATATAATTAGTTAACATGTACTTTGTTTTAAGGTAAAGGTATATGTAAGTAAGGGCCACGTCACACACACAGATATTTGTGCAGATATTGTTCGCAGATCTCTGGTTGCAGTGAAATTATGGACACATTAATCCATTTATATACAGCCACAAAATGGAACAATGTGTCCATGATTTCACTGCAACCAGAGATCTGCGAACAATATCTGCACAAACATCTGTGTGTGTGACGTGGGCCTAACATGCATGTGTGTTTTGAGAAGGTTTATATAAGTAATATGCATTTGTGTTTTGAGGTTTATGTATATATGTATGTATTTTCTTGTAATATGCATTTGTGTTTTGAGGTTTATGTATATATGTAATAATGTATTTTCTTGTAATATGCATTTGTGTTTTGAGGTTTTTGTATTTATGTATGTATGTATTTTCTTGCTGTAGAAGGTAGATGACGAATTGCGTATGATGTCTGCCTCTACATTCTAAACAATGGTGAAGCAAAATTAAGAGCGAGGGCGACCCAATGACCACAAAGGTTTTGAGCAAGGAATGATTTTGCTATACGCGTTCCTGAATTGTAGTAGAATGTAGAGGAAGACCTCATACCTGGGACGTTGATCCAGGGAACTAGTCTGATTGCCATAAGTGGAGTCGGGAAGGAATTTTCCCCCTAAAATGGACAAACTGGGGTCCATAGGGGGTTTTGCCTTCCTCTGGATCAACACTTGCCTTAAAACTATGAAACTGTCCCTGTGTTGAGGTTTAAGGTTGTCGGCCAGGGCTTCTCTGGGATCAGCATGTCTGCCCAGGAAGATTTTTTGAGCCGACAGCCTTAGACTAAATCACAAAGGGGAAAATAAGCTTTAGTTAAATGGGGATAAATTAAAAGGAAAGTCACAGAAAAATATCTTGTCCTTTTTTCTATAAACTTTGGAGGAAATTTAACTCCTTTTTCTGCTGTGACTTTGCTTTTAATTTTAGGATAGGGACTCGCAAGACTATGAGGACCCTTGACGCGGGTTGCGAGCTTTGTGTATTTTGGCCAAAACATCGACCAATGCCACATAAATGTGTTATATTTTTGCTTGTTATGTGTTTTTTTCTATACTGACTTGAGAATTTTTGGGAAATTTGAGTTCCCTTTTTTGTGGCTTGGATTTTAATTTTGGTACAGGGACTTGAACTCTTGCATATTTTGGCCAAAATATCGACCAATACCTCATATTTATCATATATAGTTTTGCATGCTATGCTGGATTCAGCCTTTGCCTGACAAGATGCTTTTAACATCCATGTGATTATTTTAATAAAGGAATTCATCTTTTTATACTAGATTGGTTACTGACTTTCTACATTTCTCATCTATATTGGCCTTGTTATCTAGGGCAGAGGTCCTCAACTCCAGGCCTCAAGGCCCGCCAACAGTGCAGGTTTTCAGGATCTCCTTAGTATTGCACAGGGCTTGGAATCATTACCTGTGCAGATGATCACATTAGCACCTGTGCAATACTAAAGAGATCCTGAAAACCTGCACTGTTGGCGGGCCTTGAGGCCTGGAGTTGGGGACCTCTGATCTAGGGCACCTGTCCCGATGGGGGGCATTCATAATGTTGGGCAACATCCTGATCTAATAGTGTGGGTGTCATTAATAGGCTGTAAGCCTACATATGTGTGACCAGGATACAAGCCTTATCCATGTGCAATATTTATACTGAGCCATCGCCCCTCCATGATCGTCTCATCAGTATTTTGCACCTGTGTTGCCTCCATTTTATACAAGGCAGATAAATACTCTTGCCCTCTTTTGCTATATTGAATTTAGATAGGGATAAATCAACCACTCCAGCATCCAGCTCACTCCTCCGGCCAGCAGCTACTCTGTAGTTACAACCCTGGGCCTGCGGCAAGCCTCTATCCCTGTACATGGGTATAATGGTGAAGGTAGAGATCCCTGACCTTGCGGTGAGTCTATCCCTGTACAGGGGTATAATGGTGAAGGTAGATCTAGATCCCTGGGCCTATGGTAAGTCTCTATCCCTGTACAGGGGTATAATTGGTGAAGGTAGAGATCCCTGGGCCTATGATAAGTCTCTATCCCTGTACAGGGGTATAATGGTGAAGGTAGAGATCCCTGGGCCTATGATAAGTCTCTATCCCTGTACAGGGGTATAATGGTGAAGGTAGAGATCCCTGACCTTGCGGTGAGTCTATCCCTGTACAGGGGTATAATGGTGAAGGTAGATCTAGATCCCTGGGCCTATGGTAAGTCTCTATCCCTGTACAGGGGTATAATTGGTGAAGGTAGAGATCCCTGGGCCTATGATAAGTCTCTATCCCTGTACAGGGGTATAATGGTGAAGGTAGAGATCCCTGGGCCTATGGTTAGTCTCTATCCCTCCCTGTACAGGGGTATAATGGTGAAGGTAGAGATCCCTGGGTCTGTGTGTCGCAATAAATCTACAGGTTTTAATTTATCCTTTTTTATGGCACAAAAACAAGAGCTAGGTGCAGTGGTAAAGCAGGGTACAGAAAACATCAAAAGCACAAGAAGGACATAAAATCATAAAAAATCTTCAGAGCACACAAGTTACAACAGATTACAACAAATGCAGTGTCTCACATAAGTAAAATGCATACAATCAATTGGGGGATAATAGGGGTGCCAGAATCAGACCTCCATACTTCACTAGTCTAATATATAAAGCTGAATGTGTGTGTGTGTTTATCCGGGATTGGCATCTACACCGTCGCAATTACAGCCACAAAATTTTGCACAGTCACACGTCTGGACCCAGAGAGTGTCATAGGCTATGTTGTGAGGCAAAATTTTAACCCTGCGCGTTCCAAACAATTTCGCCCCTATCTACATAATGGGGATAAAGTGATGGGAAAAGTGTTGGAGGCAAATTGACAGCTGCCAGATGTGAACAAGGGGGACTTAAAGAATGAGAGCGATGGCGCCAAAGAGTATATACCGTACAGGTGCTAAGGTGGGGCCCTGACATAGGATACTTACCACACACGGGGATATGAACACACACACAAATTGTGCCACACACTACCACGTGCTTGAACACATATACCACCCTCAGCACACATTTCACCACACATACACTAAACTTGCCACATAATCACCCTAAAACACACACAAGTCTGGTATTATCCTTCAAAAATATAAATCTGATTAATAAGCAGCAAAACTACAAGAGAAACAAATGTACCATATCTAATATATAAAGCTGAATGTGTGTGTGTGTGTGTGTGTGTGTGTGTGTGTGTGTGTGTGTGTGTGAGAAGGGGGGGGGGGGGTGCAAGGATCTGGACTTAAGAATTAGTTCCGCACACTACGTCGGGTCAGTCATGCCCATTGTTACTCCTTCCCTGCCCACTGTGCCCAAGTGATGACCCCCCTCCCCTCTGATAGCTCCACCCCCATCACAGCCATTCACTTCCGGTCGTCCCATTCTGCAAGATTGCCACAGACACTTGGCTTCTTTGCACATTCAACTACGATGTGCTCTGTGGACATCAATCAGCTGAAAGAAGGAAGGAAAAAAAAAAAAAAACACAACACACTAAAACCCGCCCTCTCCTTCTCTCCTTTCACAATGAGCTCACTGATGGATCCTCAGTTAACTCATTTTACAACAATGCACAGTGTGACTTGGTAAACGATCTCTGTTACATGAGAACAAGCAAAAGACTGAATCAATGCAGAATAAACAGTGAGAAACTGTCTCACTATACAAACAGGGGTGTCCAGGACACAATCTCACCTGATACCACCATGGCTTCATTCGGTCCGCAGGTATAAAACACCATCTAAATGTGAAGAAACAAACAATAAACGGTGCCTTTTGTAAGAGTTTCCTTGCACAATTTTATACATAAAGGACCTCATTTATTAAATGTGTCTAAAAGAAAAACTAACCAATCACAGCAGAGCTTTCATTTCAAAAACTGCTCCGATAAAATGAAAGCTGCTTTGTGATTGGCTGTGGTGGGTAATAAAGTTTTCCTTTTGGGTTGTTTTCACACTTTATTATCATAAAGAATTGTAGACTATTCCGATCGCACGATGTAAACAGGCTGCGAGGTAGGCCGGCTTCACACCATGATTCTCTGGATCCGGGCAGCCCCGGATCCGATTGTGCCCCTATTGTATCTCTATGGGGCTGAACGGCCGTGATTTGCCATCCGGGAGGATCTGGTAGATTTCGTTTTTTTGCCCCGGACACAAAATCGGAGCTTGCAGCATTTTTTGTGTCCAGGGCAAAAATCAGATCCTACCAGATGTGATCCGGCGCACTATAACATGGGAGTCTATGGGCGCCGGATCTGACAGAAAATCGTTCCGGTTCCTGGACGCTGAATGCTGAACAAGTGGCTGTTCTGACATTCAACCCGCTCCTGGACAGCGCAGCTAAGTCACCGCGGTGTGATCAGGTCCGCGGCTGTCCAATGTGATTCGGACAGTCCCGGACCCGATTTGCAAACAGGACCAGAGGGCAAATATTCCCTCCGTTCCGGTTTGCAGCCGCAGCTGCTGCAATTTCAAAATCGCGGTAGCAGGGAGATAGCCGCGGTCCTGAAATCTGTGCAGGTGACAGCCAGTGGTGTTGAAGTTTAGCAGCACACGCTGCTAAACTTCAGCCACCGCTGTCCTGTTTTCAGGTCCTCCCGGATCAGGGCAATCCGGCGCCATAGACTCCCATGTTAGAGTGAGCCGGATAGCCCCATATCCGGGAGGATCCAAATTGGGCAGATTTTTCGCTCCGGACACAAAAATGGAAGCAACATTTTTGTGTCCGGGAGAAAAATCCGAATCCTCCTAGACAGATGGAAATCGGATGGCACATAGTTGCCATCCGGCCCCATAGGGCTGCATAACAGCAAAATTGGGTCCGGAGCTGTCAGGTTTACACTGGACAGCCCCAGCCTTAAAGAGCTGTGGCTGAAATTTCAGCACCTGGAGAGCTCCCCTCCAGCCGCTATGCTGAATTTTCAGCACATAGACAGCGGCAGCCGCGCGCAGGGAGGATTCCAGCAGAAAACAGGATCAGAGGGCATATTTGCCCTCTGGTTCTGTTTTGTCTGGAGCCATCAGGTTCTGTCCGGTGCTTCCTGCAAAACACCAGACAGAACCTGACAGCCAATAAATGTGGTGTGAAGCCGGCCTTGCACAAACCAAAACGTTCAAATGATTTTTAATCATCAGCAGAAGATTCTCCTGTGTAACCGGTGTGTGCTGCCGAGAAGAGCGACCGCTTATTTCTGATTGTTCTCTGCACACATACAGCTGCATCTCAATGTATTAGAACATCATCAAAAAGTGAAGTTATTTCAGTAATTCAATACATAAAGTGACACCCATATATTATATAGACTCATTACACACAGAGGGATCTACTTCATGTGTTTATTTCTGTTAATGTTGATGATTAACTAAAACCCAAAGTCATTATTATCTCAGAAAATTAAAGTAGGGAGGATGAAGGGTCTGAGAGATAAAATATGACCTAAATAGATATCAGAGGCTTCACCTTGTGTGGTTGTGAGAGTCACAACCACTATAAAAGCAGATCACGGCTGCTGCAGTCCCCAGCATGCTGCATATAGAGTAGGGAGGATGAAGGGTTAACAATTGCACTGCCGAATTCCACAAGGCATCGAAGGGTGAATATAATATTGATTTATTAGTCAATGTGTTTCAGGGCTCCCTGGCCCCTTCCTCAGGACAAATCAATATCATATTGCCATGTTACAGGGAGGCCTGAAAGGCATTGCCTAATGAACCAATATTATATTCACACAGATTGCCAGCGAGCGTGCGCCAAAAACCACCAGCCCGCCAGCGAGCGTGCGCCAGAAACCACCAGCCCGCCAGCGAGCGTGCGCCAGAAACCACCAGCCCGCCAGCGAGCGTGCGCCAGAAACCACCAGCCCGCCAGCGAGCGTGCGCCAGAAACCACCAGCGAGCGTGCGCCAGAAACCACCAGCCCGCCAGCGAGCGTGCGCCAGAAACCACCAGCCCGCCAGGGAGCGTGCGCCAAAAACCACCAGCCCGCCAGGGAGCGTGCGCCAAAAACCACCAGCCCGCCAGGGAGCGTGCGCCAAAAACCACCAGCCCGCGTGCGCCAAAAACCACCAGCCCGCGTGCGCCAAAAACCACCAGCCCGCCAGGGAGCGTGCGCCAAAAACCACCAGCCCGCCAGGGAGCGTGCGCCAAAAACCACCAGCCCGCGTGCGCCAAAAACCACCAGCCCGCGTGCGCCAAAAACCACCAGCCCGCGTGCGCCAAAAACCACCAGCCCGCCAGGGAGCGTGCGCCAAAAACCACCAGCCCGCCAGGGAGCGTGCGCCAAAAACCACCAGCCCGCCAGGGAGCGTGCGCCAAAAACCACCAGCCCGCCAGGGAGCGTGCGCCAAAAACCACCAGCCCGCCAGGGAGCGTGCGCCAAAAACCACCAGCCCGCCAGGGAGCGTGCGCCAAAAACCACCAGCCCGCCAGGGAGCGTGCGCCAAAAACCACCAGCCCGCCAGGGAGTGTGCATTAGAAACCACTAGACTGCTAGGGCACAGCCACACATTATACCCATCATGGGTCACATGTTACACAAAATATAAAAAATAATAAAAAGATGTTTGTTTCCTATTAGTCTGGTGATCTACGTATTATTGGATTCCCAGTGAAACCAGTTGCAGGAAGTGATGAGCGGATCCAGCCGCTGTCTGATTGTGTAACATCGGCTCCAGCACACATACAGCATGTCCGCCCTGACAGCCAGGAGCTGCCGTGTGTCTGCCAGGGAGGACTGATTACATTACTGCAGAGCTGGCAGCAGCCGGAGACACATTACTGAATTAGCAGGAAACGCGTCTGTGTCCCCACCATTATCAATGGAGAGGAGCCACAGCAAGAGGACTACAACTCCCAGTATCTGCTCACAGCCTGCGTACGGGCTGCCGTCCCCTCACCTGTCAGCGTGCAGCCTGCGTACGGGCTGCCGTCCCCTCACCTGTCAGCGTGCAGCCTCCGTACGGGCTGCCGTCCCCTCACCTGCCAGCGTGCAGCCTGCGTACGGGCTGCCGTCCCCTCACCTGTCAGCGTGCAGCCTGCGTACGGGCTGCCGTCCCCTCACCTGTCAGCGTGCAGCCTGCGTACGGGCTGCCGTCCCCTCACCTGTCAGCGTGCAGCCTGCGTACGGGCTGCCGTCCCCTCACCTGTCAGCGTGCAGCCTGCGTACGGGCTGCCGTCCCCTCACCTGTCAGCGTGCAGCCTGCGTACGGGCTGCCGTCCCCTCACCTGTCAGCGTGCAGCCTGCGTACGGGCTGCCGTCCCCTCACCTGTCAGCGTGCAGCCTGTGTACGGGCTGCCGTCCCCTCACCTGTCAGCGTGCAGCCTGTTGTCTTGCATTGTACAGGGTTATAATAAATCATCATACACAGCGCCCCCTCTGTGCACAGTCTGGGTCTGGTATTGCAACTACACAACATTTTACAAAGGGGTGTCCTGATTTACTAAAAAACAAAAACTATGTACTGATGTGTCGGTGATCTCTTATTGGTCCTTATTTACAACCAGGTGACCGCTGCAGCCAATCACTGCTCAGCATGTTTACACTGTGAAGCCAGTGATTGGCTGCTGTGGTCACATGGGTGTAGGTGTGATCACATCAGGGTTTAGCAGGTGTGGGCCCCTCCCTGTCACATACACCACCTCTGATGGCTGTCACTGAATGGAAACAGACACGGCTTACACAGAAGCTTCCAGCGGACAGGGCACTGCCCATGTGATATATAGAGGGTGAGTGCTGGCCGCACCCAGGAGGGGCACCCAGCCCCTGTGCCCGCACACCCTGCCCACACCTGTATATACACCTGTATACTGCACCTTGCTGTGAGCAGCAGCCGTAAAGCGCGACCTCCGGGGTGACAATACTCGCTCCTCCGCTCTCCTCACTTCTCTCTTCTTCCTTCTGTTTTTCTTCCCGTTACTGCTCCACCCTGCAGCCTCCCCTCCTCCTACACTAATCACTGGTGAGGATGGACAGGATCATAGAGACGAGCACAGCGACACCTGCTGTCTGGGGGTAACAACTGCACACAGCGACATCTAGTGTCCGAGACAAGTCACTGCACACAGCGACATCTAGTGTCCGAGACAAGTCACTGCACACAGCGACATCTAGTGTCTGACACAGCTCACTGCACACATCGACATCTAGTGTCCGACACAGCTCACTGCACACAGCGACATCTAGTGTCCGACACAGCTCACTGCACACAGCGACATCTAGTGTCCAACACAGCTCACTGCACACAGCGACATCTAGTGTCCGAGACAAGTGACTGCACACAGCGACATCTAGTGTCAAACTGCTTGTTCTCACCCACAAAGCTGTTCACAGTGCAGCACCCCCTACCTCTCCTCCCTCATCTCTGTCTATCACCCCACCCGTTCTCTTCACAGCGCAGCACCCCCTACCTCTCCTCCCTCATCTCTGTCTATCACCCCACCAGTTCTCTTCGCTCTAGAAGTGACTTTAGACTCATTTCTGCATTAATCCGAACCTCCCACTCCCGTCTCCAAGACTTCTCCCGAGCTGCACCAATTCTCTGGAATGCTCTACCCCAAGAAATCAGGACTATCCACAACTTACATAGTTTCAGTCGATCCCTAAAAACACATCTTTTTAAGGCGGCCTATCATGGTCCCTAGTCAGAGTCATCTAGACATAGCCTATCCGCTTCACCAGTCTCAAGTGGATCACAAATAATGGTTGGTGGTCACTTATGCTGCTCTTAACTGTTCACATCTCCTCAAGTGACTACACCATCATTGTAAATAAGCCCCTGTACTTTGTGTCACCCCCACCTCATTTTTAGATTGTAAGCTCTTATGAGCAGGGCTATCATGATTTTGCTTTAATTATTGTATTATGCTTTGTATTGTATATTGTATTTTCTGATAACTATTTCTTATGTTTAGTTGTATATGAACCTCTGAATAGTGAAGCCATGCGGAATATGTTGGCGCTATATAAATAAAGATTATTATTATTATTATTATTATTACTGCACACAGCGCCATCTATTGTCGGCACAGCTTACTGCACGCCCTGTGGAATGTCCCAATTGTATAGATTTTTTCTGTTAAAACAGATTGTATCCACCTTATTGTTTTTCTTACAGGAGCATCTCAATTAATTAGTAGGGAGGATGAAGGGTTAAACTCCATGCTGCCGTATTCCACCAGACATCAAAGGGTGAATATTGATTTATTAGTTAATGCGTTTCAGGGCTTCCTGGTCCCTTCCTCAGGATCAATCAATATCATATTGCCATGTTTCAGGGAGCCCTGAAATGCATTGACTAATAAATCAATATTATATTCACCCTTTAATGTCTGGTGGAATACGGCAGCACAGTGTTTAAACCTTCATCTTCCCTACTCTATATGCCCCACGCTGGGGACTACAGCACTGTGAGTCACAAGCACTGCTTTTATAGTGCTTGTGACTCACACAACCACACAAGGTGGCGGGCCCCGGTGCGAATCTTAGACTTGGCCTTCCCCCCCCCCTCCCCCGCATGTTGATGAAATGTATGCGCCTCATGTAACATTATAAATCCTTTAAAGACTCACAAATTGACCCTCTCCCCCTTCATTATGTATTAATGTCCCTCATCCTGCTATATATGGTCCTCCTCCTGGAATATGGCCCTTATTGTGGTATATATGTCCCCCATCCTGGTGTATATGGTCCGCCTCCTCCCGTCACCATATTTGTCCAATTATTATAATGCATCCCCATATTCCTCCATATATTACAATGTACCCTTATAGTCCTCTATGTATTATAATGCATCCCATAGTCCTCCATTCATAAGGTACCCCCATAATCATTCAATTAACCCCATTATCCTCCATATAATATAATGCAGCCTCACAACCCTCCAGTGGCGTAACGTCAGGCCCAGGGGCCCTGATGCGAAAGCTCCAACGGGGCCCCCAATTATAGCAAATCTTTAATAGTATTAGTCTTTTTCTATAGACCAAAGGGACTTTTGGGGCCCCCCTAGGCTCAGGGCCGCACCCTCCATTGGACAGTGTGAACCCTGAGGATCAAGCGGCAGCAGCCAGGGGGAGCGGCAGTGGTGAAGGGGGCGGCGCCAGCATGACAAGTTTTCACCCTGTGTGATCGCGCCGCCGCAGCGTGACCAGGTAAGAGGGCGGCGGTGCTGAAAATCGGCAGGCCCCCCCCCACTCCTCACTAAAGGCTGCAGGAGGGCGGCAGGGCTGGAACCCGACAGCACTCCCCAACCTCCCCATCCTCCCCCCGGTCCTTTGGCTGCGGGGATGCTCAGGCGGCAGGGAGGCTTGGTGCACCCCTGTCTAGGCTGCAGGGCTCAGGTGCGATCGCAACCCCTGCACCAGTTGCAGTTACGCCCCTGTTCTGATACCCATTTAGGTCATATTTTATCTCTCAGACCCTTCATCCTCCCTACTTTAATTTTCTGCGATAATAATGACCTTTGGGGTTTCAATAATCATCAACATTAACAGAAATAAACACATTAAACAGATCCCTCTGTGTGTAATGACTCTATATAATAGATGTGTGTCACTTTATGTATTGAATTAGTGAAATGAATGAACTTTTTGATGATCTTCTAATCCATTCAGATGCTCCTGTACAGTATTAAAAGGAGGAGGAGGGAAGTAAGGGAGCTGGAAAGGAGCTGTCTTTTTTTGGGGAAGGAAGGAAAGGGGTAAGGTAAAGACCATGGAAAAGGTAAGAAAAGGGAGGGTATTGACAAGCATGAATATACCGTACTTACTATTTTTGTTGCATCAGAAATACAGCAATCTATAGTGCCCCTGTCCTTTTGGGGTGCAAATTCTGCAACATCAAATACTCATCAAGGGCACAAAGCCGCGGGTTCTTGGTTTCCCTATTTTGGGGGTTTACAGGGGCAGTCGGGGTAATATAATTTGTGAAATGCCTAAGAAAAGCAGAAAAAGGTTGTGACATTTGTTGAGATAGTAAATAATTGGCGACAGGTTCCCTTTAATGCATTTAGGTGAAAAAACTAAATCCTGACCAATCTGGACAACTGACGGAATATTTGTTATTTTTCTCTTGTATGTTTGCATAGGCCTAGCTATATGAGGGCTTGTTTTTATTTACAGGACAAAAAAATTCAAGTGTGATGAGATGATAGAAAAAAATGCAATAACACAACTGTTTTTTTTTTTTTTTGTTTCCTTATTACGATATTCATTGTGCGGTAAAAATGGTCTGGACATATAGATCTTCAGGTAAGGATGATTATGGCAATATCAAGGTTATATAGCTTAAACATTGTTTTTTTTCTTTTTATAAAATGTATATGAACATATATTGGAACATCCAGGACATTTCAGGACAAAATTGTATCAAATCTTTATTAAACAAATATAAAAAACACACATCATTGTGTAACAACCCCCAATAAAGACACAATTAATAATATTCAAAAATACAATAGTGTAAAGAACATGCACTACAATAGTATTGTCGTATAGTGATCTACTATGAATCCACGGCCACGTAGGAGCACCAGGTCAGAAGCAACGGTGGGCCGATGGGCACAGAAACAATTGCACCACATAAATACCGCTGTCTAAGACTAAGACTGTCAGCGTCAGGTAAATGGTTAAATGCTGCAAAATCCTTAAAGAAATGCAAAACCCCAGCTCATACCCATTAAAGATATGCAGATCATAGTGATATCACCCCCTCCCCCCCTTTGTAAAAACAGATCCCCAGATTAGATGTTATAAACTAATTCAGACCCCTAATTAGTCCTAACCCCCTACACTATTAAAGACCCCAAATCAGACCACTAAGCAGATGCAGACCCCAGACAAGACTCCCTAAATACAGACTTTACTGGACCCCATAAATAAATATGGACCCCGTGACATCAGATTGTATAAACTTATGCAAACCCCCTTCCTCTAATAGGTGTCCCAATTTACAAACCCGTATCACACTTCATAAAGAGAGAGACCCTACACAGATACAGACCCAAGACCAGTCTCTGTATATATAGACACCAGACCGTATTTTCTAAATTCATGGTGACATCAGAGCCCCCCATGTCATTACGGATCTCTAGATCAGACCCTTTAAAGACATTTGGACCCCTAATAAATAGACCTAACCAATTAAAGACTTTAAATTAGACAACTGGGCAGATGCAGACCCCAGACTGGACCCCCTAAATTTAGACTGATTCGAAACCCTATAAATAAATATGGACCCCTGAGATTGGATTGTATAAACAAATACAGACCCCATTTCCCCGAATAAGTCTCTCAATTTACAGACCCATATCAGACCTCATAAAGAGAGATTCCCTACACAGGTACAGACCCAAGACCAGTACATTTATATATTGGATCCCAGACTCTTTCTAAATACTAATACTAGACTAATTTAGGGTACTTTCACACTAGTGTTTTTTTTAAATCGCGGCAGATGCAGTGAAAAAAACGCATCTGCCGCGATTACCGCATACCGGCTGCACTTGCGGCACGGTTGCGGCACAGTTGCGGCAAGCCCCATACATTGTATATGCGGGCTTACGGCAGGTGCGGCAAGTGCGTTTTTTGCACTTGCGGCAGGTGCGGCCGCGAAAAAAACGCGGCTGACTGCGTTTTTTTTCGCGGCCGTACCTGCCGCAAGTGCCAAAACCGCACTTGCCGCACCTGCCGCAAGCCTGCATATATATTGTATGGGGCTTGCCGCAACTGTGCCGCAACCGTGCCGCAAGTGCAGCCGGTATGCGGTAATCGCGGCAGATGCGTTTTTTTTCACCGCATCTGCTGCGATTTAAAAAAAACGCTGATGTGACAGCAGCCTTATAGCATTTCTCTGAGTAATATAGACCCCTATAGCTCAGGACCTCAATGCGGGAGACTTCCCATCCCATCTGACAGGCCGAAGTCATCTAGGCTTAATTATTAGTGACTTGTGCAGTGTAATTGTTGTCTAAAAGGTATTAAATTACATAATGGGGAAATGTTCTTACACCTGGGACCTGCTAATAGCTGAAAAACAGACGTTAATGGGAGTAAATGCCTCTGCCCCACCTAAGACATGAGTGTGCCAGAAACTATGTCCTGCTCATATGTGACCGATGAGGAAGATATGTGCCACTAAATGTCACTGACATAACAATGACGTGTGTGAAAAAAATGAACAATATTCACGCAGTGTAACTAGCGCTTTGTATGGAGGGTTTTCTAATTCTCCAAGCAGGGACAGAATTGTAATGGAGGGCAGGGATTGCAGTCGCACCCGGGCCCTAGAGCCTAATGGGGCCCAAAAGGTACCTTTGTCCCACATGAGAAGATGTGATAATTTGGGGCCCTGTTGGAAATTTTACATTGGTGTCCACCATCTTCAAGGTCACGTCACTGAGTTGCCCACTCCTTCCAAATTAGACTTCGCTGCCATGTTCCCTTCATGTACAAAATGGCCTCTGCTTAGGCATAGGGAGCGCTGTGGAAAGTCTGAAACGCGTCTGCCCTGACTTTCTCTGCCCCGGGATATGCACAGTCACCATCATAAGTGGAATTGATCTTATGGTAATATAAAGTCAGGAAACAGAGGAGGTTCAGACTGTCCACATTGCGCCTCATGACTGAACGGCGGCCATTTTGAACATTAAGAGAATGGGCACCGATCCTAAATGCTGAAGGAGTGATATGTGGAGACCACTAGATAAAGTGACGAAAGGTTTAGTAACATTGGGTGAATGGTCCTATTAATGGACGTTTATTGTATAATCTTATAGAGATAGTAAAAACGGAAAAAGCAGCATTGCCTTGTGAAGATCTGTAACCGGTAACCTAGATGACTCCCGCCTCCTTATCACAGAGGCTCGCTTCAAGTGTCTGTTACAGTAAAACACTATAAACAGACTGTCTCACATAGAAAAGCCAGGAAATAGCCTATAATGTGGAGTATTTGACATATATCAGTGACCAGCTATCAACACGTACCAGAGACATGGTGCAGGGAGCTGTGTACATATAGGACATGGGGTGTACTCATAATGTATGACCAAAAATATAAACACAACACATTTGTTATTTCTCCCATTTTTTCATGAGCTGACCTCAAAGATCCAACACTTTCTTTTTTTTTTTTGAAACATCATATTTATTCAATTTTCCACCAAAGTTTTCTTCCAACAAAAATAGTTTACATTCGGTATAATCATAATATACAAAATCAGAGCAAGACAATCATACAAAAATTAAACAAACATTAATATAGACATTTTTGCATGTCAAATCAGTGTATTTATCATATAACAAAAACCACAATGCTCCCAAATCTCCAAGTAATATCTAAGTGCCGCAAGGTATGGGCAAGGACCCCTCCAATACCACCTACTCAAGGCTTTGTGTCTCAATATCTAATACCGTTTATATTCCAGCAGTGGATGTACGAGACCTTGCCATCTTATAAATCTATCTGTAAGTGTGAGTCCCCATCTTTACTCCCCTAGATCCAACACTTTCTATGAGCACAAAAGGCCTTTATCTCTCAAATATTGATCACAAATTTGTCTACATCCATGTTAGGGTGCCTTCACATTTGCGTATGGGAAAGCAGCGTATGCTGCGTTCCCATACGCAGTCAAACGCATGCGCACTGCGGTTCCTATGTTTAACATAGGAACGCATAGTGCCTGCGTTTGCTGCGTTCGGGTGCGGATGCGGACGATATCTGCTCCTTCCGGTGTCCAGCATCCGCGCCCGGGACGCAGCATGTTGCATTTTTTTGTGCGCTCGGGGAGCTTGGAAGATCAGCAAGCGTCCCCAAGCGTACAAAATATGCATTGTCTTCAATGGGTCCGCAGTGTTCAGCGCTTGACAGCGCTGGAGAACGCTGCGGACCCACTGAAAAATCTCCCGGTGGCCGCCGGTGATGTCACAGGAGCTCACCGACGGCCACCGGGAGATCAGCTGAGCCACTGCTGTCCTCCTCCTCGCCGCCGCCGGTAAGCACCGGGACCTGTCGGCGGGGAGTACAGCTGATGTGACAGCTGTTTGAATCTTCCCGCGCCGACATCTCCTCTCGGTGTCGGCGCGGGAAGATTCAAACAGCTCTCAGATCAGCTGTACTCCCCGCCGACAGGTCCCGGTGCTTACCGGCGGCCGGGAGGAGGAGATCTCCGGCGCTGAACTCCTCCTCCGGCCCGCCCCCGGACAGCGCCGATTGGCTGCCGGGCTCCATAGTGATGTGTCCGCAGGCGGACATTATCCGCTGCGGACACATCATTTCAACACTGCTTTTGACAGCGTTTGTGTCTGCATGCCATCAGCATGCAGACACAAACGCCAGTGTGAAGCCACCCTTAGTGAGCTCTTCTCCTCTGCCGAGATAATCCATCCACCTCACAGGTGCAGCATATCAAGACGCTGATTAGACACTTGGTTATTGCACAGGTGCGCCTTAGGCCGGCCACAATAAAAGGCCAATCTAAAATGTGCAGTTTTATCACACAGCACAATGCCACAGATGCCGCAGGTTTTGAGGGACCGTACAGTTGGCAGCTGACTGCAGGAATGTCAACCAGAGCTGCTACCCTTGAATTGAATTTTCATATCTCTACCATAAGCCATCTCCAAAGGCGTTTCAGAGAATTTGGCTGAACATCCAAGTGGACTCATAATCGCAGACCACATTAGACCACACCAGCCCAGGACCTCTACATCCAGCATCTTCACCTCCAAGATAATCTGAGACCGGCCATTCAGACCAAGATTGTCTGAGACCAGACACCTGGACAGCTGCGGCAAGAGTCGTTGCATAACCAAAATCTTTCTGCACAAACTGTCAGGAATCATCTCAGGGAAACTCATCTGCAGCTTATCACCCTCATCGGGGTCTCCACCTGGCTGCAGCTCATCACCCTCATCGGGGTCTCCACCTGACTGCAGCTCATCGTCCTCATTGGGGTCTCCACCTAACTGCAGCTCATTGTCCTCATTGGGGTCTCCACCTGACTGCAGCTCATCGTCCTCATTGGGGTCTCCACCTGACTGCAGCTCCTCATCTTTATCAGGGTCTCCACCTGACTGCAGCTCATCATCCTCATCAGGGTCTCCACCTGACTGCAGCTGGTCATCCTCATCAGAGTCTCCATCTGAAAGCAGCTCCTTATCCTCATCGGGGTCTCCACCTGACTACAGCTCATCGTCCTCATTGGGGTCTCCACCTGACTGCAGCTCATCGTCCTCATTGGGTCTCCACCTGACTGCAGCTCCTCATCCTTATCAGGGTCTCCACCTGACTGCAGCTCATCATCCTCATCAGGGTCTCCACCTGACTGCAGCTTGTCATCCTCATCAGAGTCTCCATCTGAAAGCAGCTCCTTTTCCTCATCAGGGTCTCCACCTGACTACAGCTCATCGTCCTCATCAGGGTCTCCACCTGAAGGCAGCTCCTCATCCTTATCAGGGTCTCCACCTGACTGCAGCTCATCATCCTCATTGGGGTCTCCACCTGACTGCAGCTCATCGTCCTCATCAGGGTCTCCACCTGACTGCAGCTCATCATCCTCATCAGGGTCTCCACCTGACTGCAGCTGGTCATCCTCATCAGAGTCTCCATCTGCAAGCAGCTCCTTATCCTCATCGGGGTCTCCACCTGACTACAGCTCATCGTCCTCATTGGGGTCTCCACCTGACTGCAGCTCATCGTCCTCATTGGGGTCTCCACCTGACTGCAGCTCCTCATCCTTATCAGGGTCTCCACCTGACTGCAGCTCATCATCCTCATCAGGGTCTCCACCTGACTGCAGCTTGTCATCCTCATCAGAGTCTCCATCTGAAAGCAGCTCCTTTTCCTCATCAGGGTCTCCACCTGACTACAGCTCATCGTCCTCATCAGGGTCTCCACCTGAAGGCAGCTCCTCATCCTTATCAGGGTCTCCACCTGACTGCAGCTCATCATCCTCATTGGGGTCTCCACCTGACTGCAGCTCATCGTCCTCATCAGGGTCTCCACCTGACTGCAGCTCATCGTCCTCATCGGGGTCTCCACATAACTGCAACTCATCATCCTCCAGGTTCATGCCGGTGTCAGGGACGGTCTTAAGTTTTGGTAAACTATAATAAACAAAAAAAAAAAGGAAAAGAGGAACCAAAGAAACACATTATCAATAAGTCTGAATCCTCTCCATTATCAGTTGAGTCCAAGGCCCGGTGCGATTGCAACCCCTGCACCTGTTATGGTTACGTTCCTGATGGTAGTATTATTTGAGTCTGGAGGTATTATGTCTTCATTGCAGAGTGGTATTAGTTGGGTAATAATTCTGTGGGTATTATAGTGTAGTTGACATCTTAAATCCACCCTCCAATCATCATTCCTAAAACTTCCATTTTGTTCCGCTGCCTCTATCTCTCAGATGGTCGCTTCATTATTTTGTTGCCAAAAATGGCCGCCACAGAGGAGTGTGGAGCGCTGTGGAAAGTCTGAACAACACTTTCCCCGTCCTTCAGTTGGTGAGGACAGTATTGTGTCCATCCATTGGCAGACAACAGGCGGGAAACGTGTGTTTCAAACGTTCTACAAAGCTTCCCATGTCTCTGCGGCAGCCATTTTGTGAGAAAAAATCTAAACAGGTTCTGATGACTGAGAGACAGAAAGAGGAAGCAGTTCATGAGGAAACGCTAGGATCAACGGTACTGTGCTGATATTATACATGTGTGTCAGCGACAATAACTGGTCACAAGACAACTGAGGAGATCTAGTGTTGTCAGCCATGGTCCCTTCACACCTGTTGCCAGGCAACAACCTACATAGATTATAATGGGGCCTATACACAGGGGAGCCCTGATAATATTGATGGGCCAGGGCTTGGGAAAAGCTTCACGACTGAAGCATCAAAGGGATTGAGGCGGTCGACAGGGTATGGGGTACTCGGGTACCTGGGCTGATGGTGGCTTTGATGGGGGGATCACGGCTGGTCGATTCCCGGTCCTGTGCCCTGGACCCTCAATGGCTGGGAATGGTGGGGGATGAGGGGATTGGTAACGTGACGCCACCTATGGTACCTGGTAATGGGTATACCAGCACTGCAGCCGGCCGCTGAGGTGATGGTGGGTGCAGCAGAGTGTGGTACAGCTCCCCACAGGTGGAGCTTTACCTCAGGGCAGCGGGGATGGATGAGGGGAGTAGTAGTTAAGTCTTTGCTGACACAGTGGTGAATTGCGACGGTTAGACAGGCACACACACACATAGACACACACAGGGATTGTTGTTTCGGTACCCTTTACTGGTGACAGGGTAACAGGTACAGTCCAGAGTAGTAACCAGGTCCCCGATGCAACTTGGGACTTCCACCTTAGAAAGTTATGAGGCCTCCTCTGTGTCTGTGCTCTGTGGTTTGGGGTAAGTCCTGCCTGAGCCTGAACCCACCGCGTCTTCTCCCTCTCTGGGCTTTGCTCTAAACTGGCAATGAGGTCCTTCTGCGGGGTCCCTATCCCTCCTATGGCCCCTGGTCCTATACTTGGTCAGTTTAGCGTCTCTTACTTTTGTCTCCTCAGGGCTGAACTCCTCCTGAGTCTTCTGGGCTTTTGCTGTAGCTCTGAATGCTGGCAGTCGGACTCCGGTGTCCGGGTGTACTAAAGGGCTGTAGTAACCGGTTCCCTTTTCTTAGTTCCCTTCTTTCTCCACTTGCCTCCGCACCTTTCCCTAGGGTGCAACACAATGGTCAGTGGTCCCTGGTCCTGGATCTCTCCCAGCGACCAGCTCCTCCGTCTGCTATCTCTTCCCTCTCACTGCAGACTCTAAACTCACTAACTCCTTCCCTCAGGCCTGGATGTTCTTAAAGGGGAACTGACTTAAAGCAGCCAGTAGAGCTCCCCCTTCAGGTCTGGGGTGGAAGGTGTGGTGTGCTGTGCGAACCAAGGTGTAATTCTCTCCTCGCACCGGTGGATCCTGTGGCAATCCCCCGCAGGAGTGCCACAAAACCGCGTACCATAGGATCCATATACATGTACTTATATATGATTGGAATCCAAATGGGGCCTACTATGTATTCTACATCTAGCAAGATGGCGGTGGACGTAGGCTGGGTCCTGAGATACAAGAACGATCTGTGTGAATTCAGCCTTATCTAGTGAACTTCACGGCTCGCTATTTCTGATGGATCTCCAGAAGGACATAAGAGGGCGCTCTGTGATGGGTTGAGGGAATGGGGTCCGTACGCTGTGCTCCCTCTCCTTTCCAGGGCTGTTTGTTGAATTATTCATTGCTGTGCACTGCACCTTGTGCAATATGTCATTATATAACACCACACAAATTGTTCTGATTCCTGAGGAGGTCTGTCAGGTAGAAAATCCCTTCTTAGGCAGAGAGTAGAAAAATGTAGATGAACAGGAACTGTTTCCGGCTGATAAATAAATGTTGATCTACTCTGAGTGCTTAGTAATAATCCTTAGTAATGTATTAGTATACACCGGGGAGGACAGCTATGTGCTGAGAAGCTTGATATGGAAATAATACCCCTAGATAGTCCCATCAAGGAGAGCCCACCACGCTGCCGTGCCACCTTACACCATCAAGCTTGGTGAACAGTCTCTGTTGCCTATGCTGCCGTGCCACCTTGTGACATCATGCTTAATGCAGGCTAATAGTAGTCCACTGCAGTAATAAGAATAGTCAATACAATTGTGCCAAACATATTATCATTCCAGCCCATTAGCAGGGTCCTTAAAATAGCTGCGTAGAGGAGCCCAATGAGCAATTACTGCTACAACCTTTGCTGTACTTAAATGAGTTTTCCCAAGAACAAAGTTGATTTCAAATCAAAAGATCTTGAAATAATAATAATTTCCACAATTGGGTGTGTTTAAAAAAAAAAAAAAGTTCCTGTGCTGAGATAATCTTATATACAGTCCCTGACAAGTTATGTCACTTATCCATGTCACTTATAACCTGACGTTACATTCATCCATTGGTTTTATAAATTACTCTTTTGAAAGCTTAAACCCTCCCAAATGTGGTTTAGGTTAAGAAACTAAATTGGCATCAATGCTGAAATATTGATCATTTAATAATCACAGAATGGTCAGATTTTGGCAAGACAAAAGTTTTGTCGCCCACAGAAAGTAATGTGATATTCAAACAAATAATTAACTTAAAATACAAATATATGTTACATAACATTGATGAATGAAGTTGTGGTGCTATTAAAGTCATATTTAATATTTTGCGTGACTTCCATGAGCTTGAAGAACTACATCCATGCGGTTCAACAATGATTTATACAATTTATTAATGAAGTCATCAGGAATAGCAAAGAATGCAGTCTTACATGTCTCCCAGAGTTCATCTAGATTCTTTGGTTTTGTCTTCCAAGCTTCCTCTTTCTTCCTATCCCAAACATGCTCAATGATGATCTTTTTTGCCTGGAGGAACTTTGTTGTTGAGATGGATGTATAAGATGGAGCACCATCCTGCTGAAGCATTTGACCCCTTTTATGATTTGGAATATAAGAGGTAGCTAACACTTCTTGATATTTTAGGCTATTGATATTGCCTTCCACCTTGCAAATGTTTCGCACATCCCCAGACCGTGATCTTTCCACCACCAAATTTACCTGTTTTCTGGGTGTATTTTGGATCCATACGGGCTCCAGTAGGTCTCTTGCAGTATTTGTGGTGGCTGTGGTGTAATTCTACTGAAGATTCATAAGAGAAATCCACCTTCTTCCACTTTTCCAGCGTCCATCTGTTTAGCAGGTTGAGGGACTTTGCAAATGCCACACATTTTTTTTATTTGCCTTTTGTTTGGTGCTGGCTTCTGGGCACTTATTTGACCATGGAGGCCATTTCTAGACAGAATCCCTCAAACTGTTCAAGTGACCAGGCCTGTTGGAGCTCTACTGCAGTGGAAGAGGGGATTGCTTTGCATTTTCTAAGCAACAAACGTTCCTCCTGAGCAGTTGTCTTGCGGGTTCTGCCGGACCTGGGCTTCTCAAAAACATCTCCAGTCTCTTCAAATCTTTTTTTAATTCTTTGTACTTGACGCTGAGACACTTTAAAGGTGCCAGCCACCTCTGCACTGGATCTGGTCTTCAGCCTCTTGATAATCAAGGCTTTAGTGGCAGCGTGGATTTTTGGCATGTTGTCAGAGCTCAAGTTGCAGTTCAAGTGAAGGTCTGGGGTGCTGGGTTTCTTTTTAAACACACCCACTAATTAACTAATCATTTACAGAGCACAGGTGAGGATGTAAACTAGGATTGGGTGCATTATATGACCAGGCGACAAAACTTTTGTCTTGCCAAAATCTGACCATTCTGTGTTCATTAAATAATCAATATTTCAGCATTGATGCCAATTTAGTTTCAGTTTCTTAACCTAAACCACATTTAGGAGGGTTTCAGCTTTCAAAAGAGTAATTTATAAAACCAATGGATAAATTTAACGTCAGGTTATAAGCTTTTATTTACATAACATGGATAAGCGACATAACTTTTGTCAGGGATTCTATGTGTCCCTGATATGTACTGTGTAATGGATGTGCTTGACTGTAAAGGGAGATGGTCTAATCATACCCATTTAACATGTTATAAATTGGGCCCAAAAGTTGCATGAACCCCCTGACTATATACTTTTGTGGCACCCCAGAGTCCGGTTGCCACAATGGCATTGCCTCCCTTGGGGGGTAATGTCATGCTTGGAAACAAGAAGGGGTATCCATACCAGGTAAGCCCACAGCATGCAACACTTTTCCTGACTCTAGATTAGAAGGGGGAGCTCTGAAACCCAAGTTCAGGGGGGCTCCCCTATAAATTCTGGCCTGGGGGCGGTTTTAGTCAGTTCAGTTTCTTGGAGGACTGTGAAGACAACCTGTGGACTGGAGCAGTGCTAAGCTCGTCCCAGGTAGAGTAGAGTGAGGAACAGCAAGCGTGAGGGACCTGTAGGAGAGGGTGTTAGGAAGGAGAGAAGCAGGCCTGGGGAGTGGAGCCAGTTACCGGTTCACTCCTGAGCAGAGCGCCAGAAACCGGAGGACGGGAGACTCCATGGCTCCCAGCCACAGCAAAGTACCTGGAGGCACACCAGCAACGGAGAGCTCAGAGCCAGTTGCCAGAGGAGTGGTGCTTTGGAAGGGATCAAGATGCCTGCCATAGGGGTGAGAGATTTACAAGCAGTAAGAGAAGGTTGCAGCTTAGCTACAGGCAGCCAGGACCTGCAAGGAGTAGCGCAACAGGGAGGCCTCAGAACTCACCGGGTGAGGAGATGCCCAACTTGCTTCCAGGCCACCCGGATTCCCAACATCTTCTGTGGACAGTACCCTGGTGTGAACCTGCTATTACCAGTAAAGGTAAAGGAGACTACGAACTGTGTGTCTGTTGGTTATTCTGCGCCCTCAGTCCTGCACCCCAACGGCCTACCACTGCCATAGACTTTACCGGTGGCCCTGGGGAACCGCTCCACCTGTGGCGAGCGATACCACATTAGCTGCAATCCCATCATCCCCAGAGGTCCCGCGCCGCAGCGTTGGCCCCATTAGTCGAACATCACGGGTGGCGTCGCAACAACCATCCCCAAACTTTTATCTGATGCCCAGGGTCACAGAGCCGGGTCTCGATCCCTGTGACTCCCCAGAAGTATTAAAGCCCGGTTCCGAGTACCCCACGGCCATGGGGGCGCATCACTTTGTATCCCATGAATTGGGACATAAAAATGGCAAGGTTTAGCAAAATCCAGACCCAAACAAACACATTTTGTGGTTTTTACTTATAACCTGAAAACGTATACCATATCAATAGAATATGCCATTACTATATGATTAATAGGGGTCTGTCCTCTGGGTCCCCAATGATTCTGAGATTGAATGGATCACAGCTCTACTACCCTTTCGCAGTCTTCCCTTGCACACCACCACCAATTACTTTTTTAGCCCTAGACCCTAAACAAATGGCTAAATGTTAGTAGGGGTTAATTTACAGGCATACACAGGTAGTAGTTTTATCCAGGTACTGATCGCCAAAGATCCCTCTACCTACGCGAATAGATGTGGACAGGGATAGAACTGCATCTGTAGCAGCTGATGTGGAGCCCTGTGATAGCGGGTGCCATGATGCTGGACAGGCAAGAAGAACAAATGCGTAGAGTGGTGGACCTAGACTAAAGAGGGCCCCTGTGCAAGAATAGTTCATGGGCCTTTTTATGTATTTGTGACCAAAGTTCCTTGAATCTTTCAAAATGAAAGTGAGGTATTTTATCTTTGGCTGCACAGGTTGCATGAATGATATGCCTGTCCCTGCTTGCATATCACCTCCAATCATGTCACCTCTTGCAGTGCTACCTGCTGTGTTGTGTCAGAGAGGGTGGCACTGAACATGGGTGTGGGAGTGATGAGTGAGGTGGAGAGGTCACAGAGACAATGCAAGAGGGACTGTTGGTAATACACAACAGCAGGAGACAATGCAAGAGGGTCCTAGTGGTAACACACAACAGCAGAAGACAATGCCGTAGGATCATGGTGGTAACACCAACAGCAGGAGGCAATGCAAGAGGGTCCTGGTGGTAACACACAACATCAGGAGATAATGCAAGAGGGTCGTGGTGATAACACACATCATCAGGAGACAATGCAAGAGGGTCGTGGTGGCAACACACAACAGCAGGAGACAATGCAAGAGGGGCCTGGTGGTAACACACAACCGCTGGAGGCAATGCAAGAGGGGCTGGTGATACACACAACAGCAAGAAACAATTCAGAAAGTCCTGGTGGCAACACACAACAGCAGAAGACAATGCAGGAGAGGCCTTATGGTAATACACAACAGCAGAATACAATGTAGGAGAGGTTTGGTGGTAATACACAACAGAGGAGACAAGGCAAGAGGGGCTTGTGATTACATACCACAGCAGGAGACAATACAGGAGGACCTGATGGTAATACACAACAGCAGGAGACAATGCAATAACACACAACAGCAGGAGACAATGCAGGATGGGCCTAGTGGTAAAGCCCCCGTCACACTAAGCAAGATTGCTGCTGAGTCACACGTTTTGTGACACAACAACGACCTCAGCAGCGATCTTGGTAAGTGTGAAACATAGCAGCGATCAGGCCCCCGCTGTGAGATCGCTAATCGTGACAAATCATTCTGGACCATTTTTTGGTCGTCGTAGCTCTCTGGGCAGCGTGCATCACTGTGTTTCACAGGGACAACGACCAACGATCTCAACACTACACCCGAGAGTGACTGGTTCCCAACGACCGCTGTATCGTTGCTGCATCGCTGGTGAGATCTGACTATTTGACATATTGCCAGCGATCACATAGCGACGCTTCAGCGATCCTTACCAAGTCGTATCATTGTCAGGATCGCTGGTGTGTCGCCAAGTGTGATGGTACCCTAACACACAATGGCAGGAAACAATGCAAGAGGGGCTGGTGGTAACACACAACAGCAAGGGACAATGCAGGAGGGGCCTAGTGGTAACACACAACATCAGGAGACAATGCAGGAGGGGCCTAGTGGTAACACACAACAGCAATAGACAATGCAGGAGGAGCCTGGTGGTAACACACAATGGGGTATGAGTGTTAGTGCAGGCAACACAGCAAGAGGGCCCTGTGATGATAAATGGGGGGACTCCATTCAAACGTTGCACTGAATTCTCTAGTTACACCTCTGGGTGGGGAAACGTCTAATATTCATATATTGCCGTGGATATAGAGCACGATGAAATTATACATATATATAACATTCTGAAGACTTACAAAAGATGGGAAACCAGGAAGGTCACGGAATAGGTGCTCAAGGTGTATAGCCCTTCTCCTTTCATCACTTTCCTGTTGTAACTATAATGAGATCACGCCCTGTGGGTTTTCTTCAATATGAATAGGGAAAAAAGGTCTATATTCGATAGAGTAACTTGATTGATACATTTGATGTCATTTTCTGACAATATCTACCCTCTACAGTGTCCATTTTAGGACACGATCATATATCAATGTCATACATTAGAAATTCCCTGTATGACAACTGACTTTGACAAGTGTAACCTTCTTTCTCCGCAGACCCGATAGCATTGCTATCATTGATATGTGCTTATATGACACATCAGCCAATACAAATCAATAGACACTTCATCTTTATAGATCTATACACAACTTTTTTTTTAATATATATAATATCAGAATATAAAATAATTATTACACACGTGTATGTTACAAACATTATTACAGAAAAAACAGACATCCAAATACATGCTATATAAATACATAAATTATTGACAAATTGTACATGCTGCTGGCCACAATGAGAAGCGAAGGTGCGCCGCTCTGCAGGCTACTGTAGAAATCTGGACACGGCAATATTCTTGAATCCGCCAGTGTCGGTGTCTTCTGCTCCACAAGTCTCTAGATTTCCTAGACAAAAATACAAAAACAAAACAATTTTAGGCATGTATTTCAGTATATACTACATATCGGGCCATTTTAGCCAGTTGGTTTCGCCTGTCAAAATTGTTGGCTATGGCCTCAAAAAGAACACGTCAACCGACCAGAATGGTCTATGTTGTGTCCCATGAATAGGAATAATGTGTGTTTTATACGCTATGCATTACATTTGCTTTTGCTACGCAGATGCCCTGCCTTTTGTAGTTTGTCCCTTCCTCCCTCCTGTAGTTTGATGATGTTAGCTTTGCTCCTCCCTTGTCCCTTACTATCATTCTTCTGTAGCCATCTTTGGATGCACATGTTATGCTGCTCTTACTGGATCACTCTTTCTACCTGCTACATTGTGTTTAAATACAAGATTTCAGAGAAAATGATCTCCATTCCTCCTAGACTCTCATTACAAGTCAGTGTGGCCGAGTTGGAACTATCTAGGGATGCTTGCATGTGAGTATGACAGATGATACAAATTATCCAAGAAATTGATACTTTACTTTGCTGATTGGACATTGTGCTCAGGGGAGTTTGTGGGTGGGAAGGGGAGGTGGGGTAGGGGGGGAAGGGGGATATTGGGAGTTGGGGGTTTTGGATATTGTGTTGTATGTTCTGAAAACTTCAATAAAAATGATCTGATTAAAAAAAAAAAGAAATTGATACTTTAGGCACTATTTTTTCACACTGCACGAGGAGTCAGAATAGTCCATGTCATGGAGATTTGCCCATTCTTCCACGAGGCATTACCTTTTCTTAAAAGTTTTAAAATATGATATACTGGAGGGCAACCAAAGGTGAAGCTGGTGTTGGCCAACTAGAAGATTTGCCCAGGATTCCAATAAGACATTGTACTGTGTTGGGGTATTTAGATATTGGATGAAGGAAGTATATTGAATCCTTTGCCCCTGGTGAACTACAGCTCTTCGGTAACTAGTCTGGTGAATGTAGATTGCCAGTAAAGTCATTTTGTAAAATCTCCCATTGTTTTGTATAGACAGGTTTTTAAGTAAACCTATGCATGTCCCAGAGGGAGCCGATAAGAGAGTAAAGCATGACTGCAAGATCAAGAAACTAAATATTGCAGTCTGTAATCATGAAGATACCATAGGAGCTATATACACATAAAGGTAGGATATTTTTAATTACTCATAAAGAGTCAACTTTGCACATAGTCTTAGTACAGGTACAGCGGGCTATTAACTGCATGGAGGTTGTAAATGGATGATACAAGGGACCAGATTTGGAATAAAAATTTGTTAGGGCAAAATATGAACAGTTAGATAAGTAAGGTGAGGTGATGGGTCAGACAAAAGAAATGCATCTTTGGAACCTGCTTATAGCTGTGGGTATTGTGAATTATTTGAATTGTCTTGGTTAGCGCATTCCAGAGAATTGGCGTCGCTCACGAGAAGTCTTGGAGACGGGAGTGGGAGGTTCAGATTATCAAAAATGTCAGTCTTGGGTCATTAGCAGAACAAAGATGACGTGTGAGTAGACAGAGATGAGTGATGTTGGGCAGAGCAGAACTGTGGAGAGGATGGGTAGGTGATAGACAGAGATGAGGAGGAGATGTAGGGGGGTGCAGAACTAAGTAGAGAACGGGTAAGTGATAGAGATGAGGGAGGAGATATAGGGCGGTACAGAACTGTGGAGAGGATGGATAGGTGATAGAGATGAGGGAGGAGATGTAGGGGGGTGCAGAACTGTGGAGAGGGCGGATAGCGTGATAGACAGAGATGAGGAGGAGATGTGGGGGGGTGCAGAACTGTGGAGAGCATGAATAGGTGATAGAGATGAGGGAGGAGATGTAGGGAGGTGCAGAACTGTGGAGAGGATGAATAGGTGATAGAGATGAGGGAGGAGATGTAGGGTGGTGCAGAACTGTGGAGAGGACAGATAGGATGAGGGAGGAGATGTATAGATGTATAGAGGACAGATAGGGTGAGGAGGAGATGTAGGGTGGTGCAGAACTGTGGAGAGGACAGATAGGATGAGGGAGGAGATGTATAGATGTATAGAGGACAGATAGGGTGAGGAGGAGATGTAGGGAGGTGCAGAACTGTGGAGAGGATGGATAGTTGATAGAGATGAGGGAGGAGATGTAGGGTGGTGCAGAACTGTGGAGAGGACAGATAGGGTGAGGGAGGAGATGTAGGGAGGTGTAGAGGACAGATAGGGTGAGGGAGGAGATGTAGGGTGGTGCAGAACTGTGGAGAGGACAGATAGGGTGATAGACAGAGATGAGGGAGGAGATGTAGGGAGGTGCAGAACTGTGGAGAGGACATATAGGGTGATAGACAGAGATGAGGGAGGAGATGTAGGGAGGTGCAGAACTGTGGAGGGCTTTGTGGGTAAGAGTGATAAGTTTATATTCTCTGTAGCAGATAGGGAATCGATGCAATGACTGGCACAGGGTGGAGGTATTGGTGAAAAGGAATATAATTGTGGCTGCTGCATTAAGGATGGATTGAAGAGGGGAGAGTTTAGTAGGAGGGAGACCAATGTGAAATCAAGAGCCTTAATGGAAAGTCCTTGCTCCCCTCAGCAGACACACTATAATACATTTAGGTCACTGTCCTAATTAGTTTCATCTTCTTCACGCCTCATATATTCCACACTTCTGAGGTTGCCAACCACAAGCTTCCTGCAGCCACCTTAACAATAAGCCAAATTGCAAAAAGCCACAAAGCAGTGTCTCACGTTATTTGTGGCGCCCCGCAACGAGTGCGTCACAAGGGAGTATTGCAGCCGCAATATTCTCTAGACAAAGCAGTGCAATAGTTAACTCAGAGATCCAACCCAACATACAACACCTAGAACAGGGGACCAATCATAGGTCCTGGTGGGTGGAGTGTTAGGGTAGTGAAGAGAACACAATAATCTAGACAGTCAGAACAAGTCGGAGAAGTAGTCTAGAACTTAAAGAGAGCAGACTAGAACTTGGAGTGGAGCGGGGGCTCCGCACCCCGTGCGGGCCCCTGGGCCGTCACCGGTCGGGTGTCAGCACCTGAGGCCTTAACAACCGGGAATGGGCATATCTACACGGGTTCCCAAAAGACTCCCGTGCCCACAACTCACAGCCGGTTCACTGGTACCGAAGCTGGCAGCAGTTCACCTCTGCCACGCGAACCAGCCCCGTGGAGGAGCAGCTTTACAGGAGCACCCCACCACCAGCCAGTTTCCAGTCGTCTAACCAGCGGTGTACCCACCGAGGGACCCAAGGCTCCCCAAAGAATCCAGAACGTACATCATGGATAGGGCATTGAAGCAGCCTCCCCGTACCCGACCTGGTATTCCTGGGCGACGCTGGCAAGAGAAGCTAAGGAGGTAGAGAGGAGGTACACTGCGGATCTCTGAGGAGTACTATCACTGCTGAGTCCACCCGGTCTTCTACTCAACCACTGTAAGCCATGTACTGCCTGCTGGTTACAGTAAAGAACCGTTGCAGAGACTAACTGTGTCCGTGTCTCTTTATGAACTGTCCGTCATGAACTTAAGGTAACCGCAGCTGCCGCACAACATCTTGAGCAGCTCCAGCCCCCGGGGATCACCGCTCAGCCTGTGGGGAGCGTAACATCTTGCTGCTGTCCATCACCCCGGGAGGTTCCGCAGCGTCGGTAGCCCTTACCGAATCTACTCATAGGTGGCGTCACGAAGAAAACAAATTAAAACCCCTTTTTAATCTGTTCCCGTAAGACGACCTCAATTTTGATCTGCACTACACCGGGCCCCACTACCGGCAGGCGCGGTCCACCCGTGACAAGGAAGGAGAAGAATCGCCTGTCTAAACCGGGAGTAACCCTGGCCCCTGGTGTGCGTCAGAAAATGGCGTCACGAACAGGATACGAGCAGGCCCGTTACCAACGGGTATGTTGTGCTTAAACTGGACTTTACTGTCTACAATTGGACTTTGTTCGTCCCTAAAAGAACTTTCCCGCCTTTACACCATTGGGTCAAGATGGCGCCCAAGATGGCGTTCCCGCCACAAGAAGCCGCCACGTGAAGCCCAGGAGTGAGTCAACCCCCCCCCTCACTGTGGGAGGGCTAAGGACGAAAGGCGCCAAACTCTTTGTCCGCCCTGATTGCTCGAATCAACCATGGGGGCGGATCCCAAAGACTTTTCCCACGATTGGACTACAAAAGCCCAGAGGAGATGGGAGTGTCATACCTAGACACACCGACAGAGAGAGAAGACATCTTCACCAGCTCAACCAGAACGTCTTACCGGTTGATCGGGTGTGGTTTCCCTCCAAAGAAGAATGGCCAGCATGAGACTCCAAGACCTGATGCGGGAGGTCGAGGCGGAGGCCAGAGCAGCCATAAGCCAACCGGGTCCGGATCCTGCCCTTACCATAGACGGCAGCCCCGACTTCTGGCTAGAGGCTCTACAAGACCTCCGGGTGCGGTTACTAGAGACAGTGGAATGGACGATTCGCAGCTGGAGCGCGACCCTAGGCAGACGACTACACCATGCGATGCAGCAGAGCCGACCGGGTGCAGCTTCTCCAAGCCCAGACGACGTCACCAGCTTCTCGACCGCCTCACCCTCGCCTACCACCTGTCCTGCTCCGTCACCTGAGCCAATAGACTGTGTCATTCCGGTGGAGGCCGCAACTCGACCCGTTCCAGCGACCAACATCGCAACCGATTCCGTTCTTGAGCCGGAGCTCATAACACGCTCCATGGAAGAACTCGATCTCTACCAGGTTCCACCTGCGGAACCCGCGACTAGTTTCCACACTACCGAGACTGTCGCTTGTTTCTCCCTAGAACCGGAGGCCTCCTCTGCAACCACAGAGGCCTACCTGGTAACCGGGATTGAAACACCTTTACCTGCGGAAACAGATGAAGAGGCAGGCAGCCTGGAAGCCCTGCAGGACGTCCCTACGGAAGGATCCGCAGCACCACCGCCCCGTTGTACAACGGAACAAGCTTTAACGTCTTTCATCAACAAGCAGCCTGATGTGATCATCGAGGAAGAGGTCGGAGAGGATGACGACGAGACCCACAGCACCGCTGAGGATTTCGACACCGGGTTCGCTTGGGGAGACAACAAAGAACTTCCTTCCGGGCACACAGCTCGGGTACACTGGTCGGGTGCAATGCCGACACCTTCCCCTGTGCCGTTCCACCGGGTTCCGATACAGACAGCCCGCCAAGTTCAAGCTTCCCGCCAAACCACCAGCTCCATTACTCATCTCTACACCCCGAGCCGTAACGACGGAGATGTACGCCAGCGACGACGAGAGGAGTGGCAAGCCCGAGAACGCGCCAATATGCAGGCCCGTGCCGAGGCTCGCCGCCAGCCGCCGCTGCCTGATGAACTCCGCCGTGAAGGTAGAATTTCCACCTTTAATTTAAATACCGGGTGGGGGTTCGCTTGGGAGGTGGGTTTGAATGAGGAGGTGTTTGTGGGGCGCCGGGACGTTGAGTCAAACTTGCCAAGAGGACATCCCGATCGCGACCTATACCGGGGCGATATTATCACCTACGAGCGCTACGCTTGTGCAGATGGGTGGTTCGCTATCTGGGTGCGCCATCACCCTCAGAGCCAGTGACTTTAAAACTTGAACTTTCATCAATGACTCTGTTCCCGTTAATCATTGACTGTGTGATCTCGCGGCTACAGCCTGGACTCTAGTTAAAGTACAGTCGACCGCCCGCCGGGTCCGCACAAAGTGATTACCTGTTTCTTTGCTTATAACATCAAAGCATTTCTTTACCTGTTTTTCTACTTTAATAAAAGTGTGTCATATATGTATAAAAATGTAAAAACCTCTGTAATGTGAGTAGTTTGACGCTTGGGGACAAGCTGATTTAACCAAGGGGGAGTGTGGCGCCCCGCAACGAGTGCGTCACAAGGGAGTATTGCAGCCGCAATATTCTCTAGACAAAGCAGTGCAATAGTTAACTCAGAGATCCAACCCAACATACAACACCTAGAACAGGGGACCAATCATAGGTCCTGGTGGGTGGAGTGTTAGGGTAGTGAAGAGAACACAATAATCTAGACAGTCAGAACAAGTCGGAGAAGTAGTCTAGAACTTAAAGAGAGCAGACTAGAACTTGGAGTGGAGCGGGGGCTCCGCACCCCGTGCGGGCCCCTGGGCCGTCACCGGTCGGGTGTCAGCACCTGAGGCCTTAACAACCGGGAATGGGCATATCTACACGGGTTCCCAAAAGACTCCCGTGCCCACAACTCACAGCCGGTTCACTGGTACCGAAGCTGGCAGCAGTTCACCTCTGCCACGCGAACCAGCCCCGTGGAGGAGCAGCTTTACAGGAGCACCCCACCACCAGCCAGTTTCCAGTCGTCTAACCAGCGGTGTACCCACCGAGGGACCCAAGGCTCCCCAAAGAATCCAGAACGTACATCATGGATAGGGCATTGAAGCAGCCTCCCCGTACCCGACCTGGTATTCCTGGGCGACGCTGGCAAGAGAAGCTAAGGAGGTAGAGAGGAGGTACACTGCGGATCTCTGAGGAGTACTATCACTGCTGAGTCCACCCGGTCTTCTACTCAACCACTGTAAGCCATGTACTGCCTGCTGGTTACAGTAAAGAACCGTTGCAGAGACTAACTGTGTCCGTGTCTCTTTATGAACTGTCCGTCATGAACTTAAGGTAACCGCAGCTGCCGCACAACATCTTGAGCAGCTCCAGCCCCCGGGATCACCGCTCAGCCTGTGGGGAGCGTAACATCTTGCTGCTGTCCATCACCCCGGGAGGTTCCGCAGCGTCGGTAGCCCTTACCGAATCTACTCATAGGTGGCGTCACGAAGAAAACAAATTAAAACCCCTTTTTAATCTGTTCCCGTAAGACGACCTCAATTTTGATCTGCACTACACCGGGCCCCACTACCGGCAGGCGCGGTCCACCCGTGACAAGGAAGGAGAAGAATCGCCTGTCTAAACCGGGAGTAACCCTGGCCCCTGGTGTGCGTCATTATTCACAACACGGGCAGGTCTGTCAAATGATACTAATAATGTAAGGCATTTCTCAGCCGAAAAATAGCCCTCGGCCTCACCTATTGGTGCAGCAGTTTATAATTCAGAGCTGCACTCCCTATTGCAGAGGCAAAGCTATGGAGGAACAAAGGTAGAGGTTTTCACTAGTGTGTATAGGGCCTAATAGTGTAATATCTGCGGTGGATGGAGGTATGCTCCCACCTTTTTTTCCCTTTTTGAATGTCTTTCAATCTCCTGTACCTTCAGTAAAAGCAAAAGGTCTCCCTATAGTAGAAGCGGTCACATGGCCGCCCACGTGCGCGGTAAGAGGAAGTCATTCAATGTCTTTGGAGAAGTTGTTTATTCTGCACCACAGACAAAAAAAAATGCCCCATCCAAAAAAAAGAAAAAATCACCACTTAACGTTTTCTATGCATGTGACCTAACCACACCAATACTAACCCCCACATTGGCACGTGCACAGAGAGGGCGCTCGGTATCGATTGTACGCAATACAATAATATTATCTCATGGTTTAGGCCAGTGGTCGGGATACATAGAGGCGCTCCACACATACAGACGGCAGATGGAATGTTTCCTTCTTCTTGATTTACAATGTTACAAAGTCCGGAAAATAGATAAAGAAGTTGAATGATAAGTAGAAGGACCTCAAGGGTGGAGCGGTAGATTTGGATGACTCCTGGGTGTGAATATTGTGCTCTTCGGTTGTAGGCTGTGCTAAGAGTGACTTGGGATATGTGTTTACATTGGGGTATTAGATGGTTCTGTTGCCTTTTCTTATAAAAAATTAAATTTCGGTGGGCCACAACCCATCCTTTAAGGCCCCGTCATACCTGCCAACACTGCGCAGAGATGTCAGCAGCGACTGGCGGGTGCGCGCACGTTTCTGGCGCCCCGCCTGCGTCGCCGCCCCCCGTTTACATGGAAAGACATCTCCGGCGATGGGCTGGCGAGCTGAGAGGTGGCATCGCCGCCGGGGTTTCTCAAAACCCCAGCGGCAATGCAGGACAATGGGAGCCTATAGGCCCCGTCACACCAGTCCACATCGCCGCCGATTACATAGGCGACGTAGGGGCATGGCCTATCAGCGGCGACATCGCCCCTACATCGCCTAATGTAAAGGGGCGATGTCGGCGGCTTTGACAGCTCGCCTGGTTTCACATCAGGCGCCCCATGTAACCGGCCGCCAGCAAGCTGACAGGCGATGGGAGCCGTAGGCTCCCATTGTCCTGCATCAACGCTGTGGTTTTGAGAAACCCCAGTGGTAATGCCGCTTCTGAGCTTGCCAGTCCATCGCCGGGGCGCCAAAAACGTGCGCGCACCTGCCAGTCGCCGCCAACATCTCCGGCGGTGTCGGCCGGTGTAACGGGGCCTTAAGGCTCCTATCGCCGGTCAGCTCACCGGAGGCCGTTTACATGGGGCGTTGTGTACACATCGCCCTAGATCGGCCGCCTGGTTTCACATCACTGATGTGATACCAGGCGAAGTGTCAGAGCCACCGACATGGCCCCTTTACATTGGGCGACGCAGGGGCGATGTCGCCGCCGATAGGCCACGCCCCTACGTCACCAATGTAATTGGCGGCGATGTCGCCACGTGTAACGTGGCCTTTACATTTTCCCACCGCCCTGTATGCGCCTATGGATAGGAGATGACAGACCATTTTGAGAAACCCTTTTATTAGGGAGTGAAAGATTAAAGGGTATTCCGAGAAATGTAAGAAAAATGAATCACTAAAATAAATCAAGTACATTTAAAAATGACACTTCATTCTATAGTTTATTCCAGTAGCTCCATGCCGCTGTCCTGCTTTCAATAAACCTGTCAGCTGATGAGATAAATGGTCAATCCCAGTCAGCTAGAAAGGTAATATTCAGCTACAGTCTGCACTCCTTCACTTGTCCTGCCAGGTTCTTTTTTTACCCCTCATGGTACCTTTACACGCCGCTACAGAAGGTTAGAAACCACCGGGTGTCGGAGACAATTATATCTTGTACTGTCAAAACAACCTGAGGTAGTGGCCTGTAAAGTAGGTTGTTGCCACCCTTCACTGTCGACACCTGTTTTTCAGCAGCGCTCTAAAACAGGTTGGTCTCAACCCGATGGTAGCAGCGTCTAAATGAGATACAGGAAGGTATTTTCGCCACCTAGTGAACTCCCTGGGGCGTGACACAGCCTCCGGGAAACCGCCCCCCTTCAGCGATCATTGGTGGACGCTCCTGCATTACGATTGGTAGTCGCTGCATAGGGCGGCATATTTAAGGAGATGACCAGTCACACTACACAATTGCTCGAGCGTCATGTATTAGCCAGCCGTCCTGCGCTGCCTGGCCAATCATGATGCTATTGCATTGTCCAATCACCATACGAGCGTCTCGTAATCCACAATTCTGGCACGCCTATGTGTTGTCCCTGCTGCCCCAGGTCCTCCCATATTACCTTGTGGTAGCGGCGTGTAAATGAGGGACGGTGCTCTACAGAGGGTAACTTGAGGCACCCGGCGGTGCCTCCGGAGATAGATTAAACCTTCTGTAGAGCACCTTGTAGCGGCGTGTAAAGGCGGTGTGGGTACAATTTGCAACCGTTGCAACCCGGCTGTTTCCAACCTTCTGTAGCGGCGTGTAAAGGTACCATCAGGGGTAACTTTTCTGAGGTGTAACTGGTAGTGTGTTCCTATGCCTTTAAGATCTAACTCAGGGGTAACTGGTAGTATGTTCCCACATCTTAAATGGATTCCTCAATGGTAGCCTTTAGTGTGTTGGCGATTCGTAAAGAGAATGTGCCACTCTACTCCTGCTGTCCAAACCAAGGGCATCATGAATCGGAGCATAGCTGCACTGTATAAATACATGGGAGAGACTTACCCTCCACCTGTAGCAAGTCGGGTAGAAGCCGGCTTTTCAAACTGTTTTCTCTGTAACACTGTAGCCTTTGAGGCACAAAAGATATCCTGACTGCTATTGTACAGCCAGGCTCTGATTTATGCTGACAGTGATTTCGCCAGCATGAATTCAATGATGGGTTCCCTTTAAATGGCTTCCTCAGGGGTTATTGGTAGTGTGTTCCAAAGTCCTACATAGCTTCTTCATTGGGTACCCACTTAAAGGGAACCAGTCACCAGGTTTTTGCAACTTAATCTGAGAGTAGCATAATATAGGACCCAAGATTCTGATTCCAGTGATGTGTCACTTACTGGGCTGCTCAGTGTAGTTTTGATAAAATCACTATTTAATCAGCTGGAGATTATCATTAGCAGTCTACTTTGCCCGCTGCCTTGTAGTCTGGAATATTCACAGACTGCTAAATCTGCAGCAGAGAAAACACTTTATTTTATCAAAACGATGGCATGCAGATCAGTAAGTGACACATCGCTGGAATCAGGGTCTCTGTTTCTACATTATGCTGCTCTCAGATGGGATGGTTAAAACGTGGTGACAGGTTCCCTTTAAATAGCCACATCATATAGACTGAAAAACTCAATCACCTCTTATGAACATGGAGGCAGGGATCTAGTGTGGAGGAATGGAGTTCATTGCAAGTGTACGCGACAGCAAAAAGTACTCCGTAATGGAGTGACTGAGGGCCCCACTTTCCTACTTCCCATACTCCCCTTAAAGGGAACCATTTGGGTTTGTTTTTTCAGCGCTGGAGTGGTGCTTTAAATGTAAGCACCCTGTCATATACTCACCTTCTGGAGGCTTCACCCTTACCAATGCTGCTCCACTCCCACGGCTCCATCTTGTGTACATACTTCTGATTGGCCAGATCTCAGAAGTTATGCCGCAAGTGTTCAATGCATCTCTATGAGAGCCAGAATGAGGTTGTCATAGAGATATATTGAAAAGTGACCTATGGCGCACTCCATGAAACACTGGAGCTGCCGGCAGGTCACTTTTCACTGCAGACCGACTAGAGAGATGCTGAAAAAGGATTAAGGTGATGGAGGGTGAGTATAAGACAGGGCTCAGGGGACTTACATTTAAAGTGCCACTCCAGCAATGCAATATAAAAACAAAAAACATTGGAGTGGATCATTAAATGGCTGAGAGCGGACCACCTGCACACTTAGAATGGGTGAGTATAAGGACAGCCTATGCAGCTAGTGACACGTTGTAAGCGTGGTGGACTTCTAGAAAGATACTTCCAATACTTCGTAATCCACATGTCTTCAGTAGTTGGCAAGTCTTTTACATACACATTGTACATTTATGTTAGAGACTTGCTAGCCACTAAATACAAACGCATGAGGTGAGTACTTTTTGCCGCCATTTACACTTGTAACACTGAACTCTTTGCCTCCACATTAGATCCCCGCCTCCATGCTCAAACAGGTGATATGGCTATATAAGACATACCAATTATCCTCAGAGGAAGCAATATGTGGCGAAACTCCTGGGAAATGTATTAACATCCTATCCACCTAGGGTTGCTATATTTAACCCTTGCACTTTGTTGCCTGGTATTGGATGTCACATTATTCTTGTTACTAGTATGATTTATATCCTATTTATATGCTTTTTGCATTGTATAATTCCACTTTTTGTTAGTGTTACCTATGTTCTATACTACACAGGGCCCCCATTTATAGACAATGGCTTTGGCCACTTATCAATGTGAGTTGCTCTAAGTTTTTTTTGGAACTTTTAAGTGTTTTTGTGTTATCTCTTTGTATTTTTTATTTGAGCTTTACGAAAATTCTATTTTGCGTGATCCCCACAATGTGTCATTGCCATTATTCTTACAGCTCTTGGTCATTTAGTGTGTTGGTGTATGCTTTTTTTATGCAGCACCTACAGTTTCTATGTGGTTTTGCATGCTGGCAAGTGTCGGGGACCACCGCGCTTTGTGGGCCCCCTCTGCCCAATGATTGCACCCACTGCACATTTACTGCATGCCCTGATCACAGTAGGTTAACCTCTTAGATGTCATTGTTAATTGTTACAAAGCCATTTAATAAGTGGAACATTGGGCATGTTGTCTCATCCAACACCCATTGCACTCCCTCCCTCCATCACTACAGGATTGGGGGCGCCAAAGTCATTTTCATGGTGGCTGTGGGAAGCAGACTGAGGTCCCAGTGTCGACCATGTGCGTGTTCGGGCCTCGCAAGGGATCGTCATTTTTCAAAACACAACAAAAACACATTTTTGCCATCTACTGTACAAGTTATTACAAGTTGAAGGCCCCCAGAGGGATGGATGATCAAAAAATGCAAAAAGGAAAAATAAAAAAAAAATAACTAAAAAAAAAAAAAAAAAAAAATATATATATATATATATATATATATATTTTTTAAACCTTTAAAAGTTCATACTGTATCATCCACTTTTCCCAGAACACCTAACATCTACAAAATAATAAATAGTAATACATAATAAAATATTATTCCTAAAAATAAAATTACAGTGGGAGCTTTCCTGTTTTTTGGGAAGTTTGCCCCCCTCTAAAAAATTAAAAGAGATCAAAAAGTCGGGTGGATCTCAAAATGATAAAGGTAAAAACTACAGCTGGTACCACATAAAAAAAACCCTGAAACAACACTATTGACCGAAAAGTGAAGAAACAATGGCTTTTTGGAATGTGAATAGGAAACATCGAAAATGAAAGAACGCACTGAAGCTCTGTCTACTGAGGGTAAATGTAAACCTGTTTTCCTTACCGTATTATGCTGCTTCATAATACTAGGAGGTATTGATTCCATGGGAGAGATCCGGTCTACCCGAGGAAGGGTATCAGTCTATAATTGTAGCCGAAACGCGTTGTGTACTTACTGATGAATGTTTACTATTGCACTCATAGTTTAATCCAATACGAATTTCGAAACGAATGAGGATTCTGAACTGTTTCTGGAAGCGCCGGGCACCAGACCGGATCTCTCCCGTGGAATCAATTGCTCTTGATGGACCCACCCTACCTGGTGTCTGATTCTCCCGGAGCCAAGCTGCAGGCCAGACGTGCAAAAGCACCAACAAGTGATATCTATGGGCCATATACAAAAGGCTTCAAAAAGGTGAGCAAAACAAACACAAACATCTACACTAACTCTGTCCTTTGTCTCTCCATCTAGAGCCTCTATCCATGGAAAGGCTCATTACTACTATACACACAATACTAGGAGGGAGAAACACTCCAATCAGTTTTATCCAAGAAAAAAAGAAAAATAAATGATCATATGTGCTCACCTCGGAGGATGAAATATGGCATGTAGATGACCGCTGCTGCAGATCCACAGGCTCAAAGAGCCGATAAGTAAGATAGAAGGAGCATTAGTGGTTATGCTGCACTACCGTCAATAATGATGCTGTGTGTTATTCAATAAATGGGGTTTATTGAGTCAACAGGTTTCGCAGCTGCCTCGCTTCTTCATCAGGAAAAAGTGGTTTATTAATTCAACGGGTTTTGCAGCTGCATTGCTTCTTCATCAGGAAAAAGTGGTTTATTAATTCAATGGTTTCGCAGCTGCCTCGCTTCTTCATCAGGAAAAAGTGGTTTATTAATTCAATGGGTTTCGCAGCTGCATTGCTTCTTCATCAGGAAAAAGTGGTTTATTAATTCAACGGGTTTCGCAGCTGCATTGCTTCTTCATCAGGAAAAAGTGGTTTATTAATTCAATGGGTTTCGCAGCTGCCTCGCTTCTTCATCAGGAAAAAGTGGTTTATTAATTCAACGGGTTTCGCAGCTGCATTGCTTCTTCATCAGGAAAAAGTGGTTTATTAATTCAATGCGTTTTGAAGCTGCCTCGTTTCTTCAGCAGGAAAAAGTGGTTTATTTACCAACAGTTTTGAAGCTGCCTCACTTCACCATCAGGAAAAAGTGGTTTATTTACCAACAGTTTTGAAGCTGCCTCAATTCACCATCAGGAAAAAGTGGTTTATTATCCAATGTGTTTTACAGCTGCCTCACTTCATTGTCAGGAAAAAGTGATTTATTAATTCAGCATATTTCAAAGCAGCCTCGCTGAAGCGGTTTATTAATTCAATGCGTTTCGAAGCTCCCTCGTTTCTTCATCAGGAAAAAATGGATTGATTTTGTGTTTTTTTTCTTCTTCCCGATGAAGAAGCGAGGCATCTTCGAAACGCGTTGATTCAATCAACCAGGTTTTTTTTGTATAACACACCGCATCATTATTGACCAGCAGCGCAGAATAATTACCAATCGTCCTTCTCTTCTGCTTCGTTGTTTTAGGCATGTACAGTTCATCTCTTTGGTTCGGATATAATTACTCCGACATTAGCATATAGGAAGTTTGTGTTGCGCCCATTGTTATATATAGATACAGCCTCCGGTACAATGTATGTATGTATCCACCCAAGTTACTACGATATGATGTTGGAGCAATTTGTTATTTTTGTATCTGTGATTCATTGTTATTGCTCGGTTGTAAAGTGCTGCAGAATATGTTGGCACTCTCTATATATATATGTATGTATATATACTATTATTGTTATTTTGTGTAGTTCAGCATTATAATGGGGCACTGTGCACATTGTGCCAGGGCTCATGGTACCCCCGGAGGGCAGCTTGTGCGCCCGTTCTTTGCCCGTTTGGCAGGACGTCACAGCCATTTTACAGATCTAATTGCTCTCTTTAACGTTGGTGCTTAGTATGGGGCTTAATGCTTTGTTTTGTTAAAAGCTAATTGATCCTCTATCCGGACGGGAACAAGCGACATGAACGGCCTCATGTAACCAAATATTGTTCATGTGCCCCGGGGGGGGGGCGATTCGGCTGTTCTCTAGTAACCAGATCCTCGGAGACAATAAAGCGGCGCGCTCTCACCTGCTCCTGCAGTTTTCTCCTCCTGGGTGGCATGGCTTGGAAATTGAGCCTCTGCGCGATGCGCGTTGTGACCCCAAGGCGAACGTCGGTGGTGACCGCCCGCCATCCCATCACCCGTCCACACGTGGGGCACATCAGCTGCCCTCCTGCGTTATTCCTCCCTCCGGCGTGGGTCGTCAGGCACATTCTGCAGTAGCTGTGCCCGCACTCGGTGGTCACCGGGTCCTCGAAGTAGCCTTGACATATCGGGCACACGGAGCCGTCCTGCAGCTCTTTGACAGGTCCTCCCGAAGACATGGTTGCGCGCGGTGTCTCTTTTGTCACTTGCAAGAGTTCAGTGGATTGTAATAACCGATTTGTACATATATATCATACGTGCGTCCGCCCCGTCGTGTTTACTTCAGGCGGGGGAGGCGGGGAATTATGTGGTTAGGCAAGTTTGAATGCACCGAGTAACTCTGGGAAGTGCCCTCGGGGCCTGTATGTCACCTGGTGGTGATGTAATAAAGAGTTAATGTACTATATATATAGCTGGGAGCAAACAAAGGGTTAATCAAGGCTCGTAATCTGTATAAAGGAGCATATAACATAGTAGAGGAATACTCATTAGAAATGGATGAATATGAAGCCTGTGCATGACGGAATTGGTAACAAAATGTCAATATCAGACTGTTCTAGACTGTGCAACAAAACTAGAGAAAGCTGGAAAAGCTGGGACACAACCGGCCGCGACCAGACACACATTACACCTGGGGTACAAAATGCCAGTCACTCACATTAATGAACCTCTCCGGGTAACCAGGGGTTCCAAAGCGCGTGATCTCTCATATTCTGTCATGCAAAGAGCAGCAGTCGAAATGAGTTTGCAGAGCTCTGCATAGGCAGAGACAAGAGACAGCAATGTTCACTAAGCTTTGTCATATCATTTGCTGCCTTTGAAGAGCGTCATGCATTCACCAATTTATCCAACTGCTGCGTGATCCAAAGCGCGTGAGCTCTCATATTCTGTCAAGCAGAGAGCAGCAGTTGAGAAGACCTTGCCAAAGTTCAGTGCTCTGCATAGGCAGGAGACAAAATTCACTAAGCTTTGTCATATCGGTTGCTGCCTTTGCAGAGCGCAAAAGCCACTGACAAATTTATCCAACTGCTGCGTGATCCAAAGCGCGTGATCTCTTGTATTCTGTCATGCAGAGAGAGAGCAGCAGTCGAGATGAGTTTGCAAAAGGTCACGGCACTTTGCAGAGACAAGAGACAACTTAGTTCACTAAGCTTTGTCATATCAGTCGCTTTTGCAGTGCACAGCGGCCAATGACAAATTCCTCCTGATGTACGGCTTTACACTGCTCCATCCGATGCTCTGCATTGTGTTTGGTGATGTACAGCTTTACACTGCTCCATCTGGCACTCTGCATTGTGCTTGGTGATGTACGGCTTTACACTGCTCCATCTGGCACTCTGCATTGTGCTTGGTGATGTACGGCTTTACACTGCTCCATCTGGCACTCTGCATTGTGCTTGGTGATGTACGGCTTTACACTGCTGCATCTGGCGCTCTGCATTGTGCTTGTGATGTACAGCTTTACACTGCTCCATCCGATGCTGTGCATTGTGCTTGGTGATGTACGGCTGCAGCTCCTCAGCATTGCGCTTTCTTGATGTATGGCCTGCAGCTGCTCAGTCATGAGGCTCCCGGTGGGCGCAGTGTTTGTGCTGATGTTACAGAGGAGGTCTGAACTCTGCAGTTATGGGGTCAGCAGAGCGGTGGGGACTTTTCAGCCCTCTGCTCCTCAGCACTCGGGCCCCCACGCTGTAATATTGTGGGATCTACACTTCATGGCTGAGTTGCTGAGATTCCTTCCACTTCTCAATTTATCACTCACAGGTGATGGGGAAGATTCAGGAGCAAGAAATGTCATCTGTGAATTAAATCTGTTGGCGCTATAGAAATAAAAGCTATTATTATTCTTATTATGAATGGACTTGTTACCCTTTTGGCTCCTATGAAGAGGACTGTGCTGGTATCGGTGAGCTCCGCACCACCGGCCGATCTGTCATATGGTATGTACTAAAGGCAATAATCCTTAGCACTCAAATGGTGGGAAGATATTTTCCAGTTCTTTTGTTAAGGTGTTTGTAATCCAATATACTGTAAACATTATGGTCACAACCAGACCTTCATCAGTCTAGAATGCCAGGAGACAAGTGCTATAGTGCGGCATCCAACACTGACTGAAAGGATGTCTCCTGGCATTCCAGACTGATGAAGGTCTAGTTGTGACCAAAATGTTTATTTTGGATTGCAATACCTGTTTCGATCCCAAATGTACACCATCAGTTGTAGAAGTGCCATGGTTACTCTATGAATAGTACTAAAGGCATATGCCATGGCGTGGCCAGAGATTATACAGTGCGGGCAATGGGACCAGATGGTAAAAGCAGAATTCAGTGATTAAGACGTGAGTCCAATACTTTACTCCATATAGTGTATACGGCGTCTGCACAGTCTTCTTTTTGGGCAGGTTTTCTCCCAATCTCCAGAAACATAATAATTGATGAATTGCTATAGTGTGTGACGTAAGGGAATTTAATCCTGAGACCAAGGCCGGCTTCACACCACATTTATTGGCTGTCAGGTTCTGTCTGGTGTTTAGCAGGAAGCACCGGACAGAACCTGACAGCCCTGGACAAAACAGAACCGGAGGGCAAATATGCCCTCCGATCCTGTCTTGTGCCGGAATCCTCCCTGCGCACGGCTGCCGCTGTCCAGGTGCTGAAATTTCAGCATAGTGGCTGAAGGGGAGCTGACCACAGTGCTGAAATGTCAGCCGGGGAGCTCTCCAGGTGCTGAGATTGAGCGGCAGCTGCTTTTAACAGCCACCGCTCTTTCAGCACCCGGCGTCGGGGAATCAGTTCGATTTTATGTCGGATCCGGCGCGATCCGGTGCCCATAGACTCCCATGCTATAGGCGCCGGATCCGGGAGGATCCGATTTCGTCCAGTTTTTGCCCCGGACACAAAAAATGCTGCATGCTCCGATATTGTGTCCGGGGCAAAGATCGAACTCCCCCGGATCCAGCTGGACAGACAGCAAAACGGATGGAGAATTGCTGCCATCCGGCCCCATCCGATCCTATAGGGATACAATAAGGGCCAAATTGGATTCGGGGCTGTCCGGTTCACACTAGACAGTCCCGGATCTCAAAAATCATGGTGTGAAGCCGGCCTAAATCCATTGTATCTTGGGTTTGGGATTAGCGACAATAACCCCCACTGGTGGCGTTTATCCGAGAGGTGAACATCTAACATGTCCGATATTAGTTGTCCCAAGACGGAAGGACGATTGTGGCAGCCTGAGAGCCGAGGATGATGTGATCATGGAAGTCATACCATCATGTCATTTTATTGGAGGTCATCATGGGTAAGGAATTATTGTTCTACATTTTCTATCCTATCTGATGTAACCTACAGCACAGAAAATAGGAACGTAATGTGAAACATCTGAAATTCTGCCCAGTTTCCAGAACAAGTATGTACATGAAGCCGCTGTGGGCCCGGTGCCACGTGCCCGGTGAGCTCTGTGGGTTATTGTACAATTTCTACCTATTAAAGAAATGTTGCAGATAGATTGTGCTTTCCCTTTTATGGATTTTATAGAATATGTAACGTGCAGCACAACAGATTACATCTGTGCTCCATATTAGATCTGTGCCTGGTACAAGGATTTTTTTAAAGGAGACCTGCCGCTTTCCAAAAATTGGTCTTTTTGTGACCTGGTGTAAAAGCCGCTGTTCTCCTGAATCCAGCGATGTTTTTGTTTAGTTCCTGCTCCTCTCCATTCCTGAGATACGGCCCTCCTTCTCCTTGTATGCGAATCTAAGATTATTAGCCAACAGGGTGTTATCTTCAAGAAGATGACTATAGTAAAATGTTAAGGACCACGCCCACTTGGCTAAAAAGACCAGATGCAAGGAAGAGGAGGCTATTTCTCAAGAATGGAGAGGCGCAGGAACAAAAGAAGAAAATTGCCGGGTTCAGGAGAACAGCGGCTTTTACACAAGGTAAAAAAGTTGCAAATATGTGGTAAATGACAGGTAAAGTATACACTGAAGATGCTGGGCACTACATTAGTAAAATAGTACCAATCTGTAACCATGTGCACCAGCTTTGTAAAAAAAAAAAAAAAAGTGCCCTCCTATTAGGCTGTATGGCAAAGTCACAATCGCTTGCCTGGCATGCTGTCTTGCCTCAGTCTCGGGACTCAATCCGTGGCCTCTTGCTCTGTAGTCGGTTTCCTTCCTGCTGAGCCACAGCCTGCTCGCTCTCTGTACAAATGCATGGTTGCTTTTGCTTCTTCCTTCGGTTTGTGCTAATCAGGAGCTCTCACTTGCTTTTTGTCTCTGTCCTATCACAGCCTGGGTGGGGCTATTTATACTCTCCTTTCACCTGCTTTCTTTGCTTGGCTATATTTCTATCTGGATTTCTGCTAAGGAGCTCTGTCCCTACAACTGTATTTACTCTGTGTTTTCTCATTTGCCTTCCTTACACCCATCTTCTGGTCACTGTTAGGTTGGTAGAAGGTTACCCTTGCTAGTATTATTATTCTCCACTTGTGCACCTACTTTGTTACTCACCTTTGTTTTTGTCTACCCCTCCACGCTTTCTTATTGTAGTTAGTTGTGTGTAGTGACCTTCCCTCTGGTTTCTCAGGAGAAACGAGAAACAGGTCAATGGCCTTTTAGGGAGAAAGGTCCAAGCTGTGAATTTCTAGCTGTTTAGCTAGGGACATTGTAGTCTGTACAGGAACCAGTAGGGCAGGCCCGGCGCCAGTACCCGGCATACCTGCGCGGGCCCTGAAGAAGTGAGAGGGCCCACAGCTGTCTGTGAGTGGAAGCAGTGAGAGACCCGCTCACACACAGCTGCCCTCTCTCCCTCTCTGCACTGATCTATGTGATCGGTACACAGCAGGAGAGAAAGCCCAGGAGCTGAACTGAGGCTGAAGGACCTTCCAGTTCAGTCATGTGACTGATCACATGACTGAAATTAAGGTCCTAGAAGAACCTCATCAGCTCAACTTCTGCAGCCTCAGTGCAGCTCCCAGTGGCTCCTCTCTTCCTGCTGGGCACCGATCAAGAAAAGCTGGATTATAAAGGTAATATGTGTGTGTATGTATCTGTATGTATGTGTATGTATGTTGTCTGTATGTGAGTGTCTGTATATCTGTATGTGTGTATATATATGTGTACGTATGTGTGTATGTATATCTGTATGTGTGATAATATGTGTATCTGTATGTGTGTATGTATATCTGTATGTGTGTCTCTGGTATATCTGTATGTGTGTCTGTATATCTGTGTGTGTGTGTATATATCTGTATGTATCGTATATCTGTATGTGTGTGATATATGAATGTGTGTGTATGTATATCTGCATGTGTGTGTGCCTGTGTGTATATCTGTACATGGGTGTGTGTCTATGTCTATGTGTATATCTGTATGTGTATCTGTGTGTGCATGTATTGTGCATATAACAGAGGTGTGTGTTTGTATGTGCATGTATTGTACATGTAGCAGAGCTGAGTATATAGTGTCCATGTAGCAGAGCTGTGTATCTGTATGTGCATGTAACAGAGCTGTGTGTTTGTATGTGCATGTATAGAACACATGAGCAGAGCTGTGTGTTTGTATGTGCATGAAACAGAGCTTTGTGTGTGTTTGTATGTGTATGTATTGTACATGTAGCAGAGGCTGGGTATGTAGTGTTCATGTAGCAGAGCTTTTGTGTCTGTATGTGCATGTATGGGGCATGTAGCAGTGCTGTGTGAGTGTTAAAGGGGCCCACGAAGACTCTTTCGCCCGGGACCCACAAAAATCTGGAGCCAGTCCTGCAGTAGGGTGTGGGTGCGGCTACAGTGGTTTAGGCTTTGTTTCTCTCTGTACCTGTGTGTGGTTGATATGTATATAACAGATGCGTTGTGGATCTGTACCTTTTCTATATGATGATAACAAGTCATAGAAAGAGCTTAACTGCAGCTGCATCTCCCTCCTCCCTTTTTATATTACTAAATTATCTAATAAGACTGAGTTTTCTGAACACATAGAGAAAGAACCTCATTGCAGAATATGGCGACTACGGGTTCCTAGTTGGTAAAGAAAATGCTACATCTGATCAAAATAAGCTTCACATATGTATATAAAAAATTATAACTATAGTAAAGCACAAACATGAAGACAAAGCACACATCAGTGTGAATAGCAGCTGACACAACCCTGGGGCAAAAAGACAGATGTGCCGCAGGGTCCAGAGGGGACGGCGGTATCTGAGGCTGACAACAGCTGCAGAAGTAATATGTTGTCTTAAGGCCAGGAAACAACAGTCCATCAATGGATGAGCAGTAAACAATATGGTTTTTTAATTACATTTATTGAGTCATTTTGATGTTCCTTGATCCCACATACTGGAGGAGAGAGGTAAATCCTATTAGTTTTTGGACAATCTTACCTGCCCTATGTTCCTAATTCAAGATACTAAAGTCCCTTGTAGTCTTTACTCTTCTACTTGACCTCAACTAAGCTTTGAAGTAAGCAGAAATGAAGCACTCACTGGTCTACCCGATTAGAGTGTGCTGATCTAGTACTGAGTGGACATTACCATGCTCGAGTGCTCGGTACTCGTATAGAGCAGTTGGACACTTGGACGGCTCAACACCAGTACTCAGTATAATGGAAGTCAAGGGGAACTCAAGCATTTTTCCAGAATATCTTTGGAAGAATGCTTGCGTTTCATTGACTTCCATTATACGAAGTATGCTTGTTATGAGTACTGCACACCCGAGCATAGTAGTAATTGCTCATCACTAGCACTGACCTGTATATCCAGCAGGGCGGCGGCAGTCGTCGTTGTCCCTCCTCGGGTGGCAATCATAGTCCTGTTCAACAGGATCTGCTCCCTCAACCTGGCACATCACAGGCACAGTGAATATTTTGATTACCTTTTGGGCATTCTTGCCCACTTCCAAAATGGCATCCTTTGCTTCATGTACCCTTTGTCTTCCTGCCTTTTATAAACCCACCCCAGCACCTAGTCATTTCTAGAGCATTCTGCTGTGGTTCCTCTGCCTGTTTCCTGTTCCCAGTGGTTTCCCAAGTTCTCTGTCCACTCCTACAAATCCTGTGTGAATCTCTTGCAGATGTTCTTCAGAGGTTCTGCTACCTATGTGGAGGCCACTGGGACGGGGTACTCGGTATCGGAGCAGGGTACTGCTGGGGATATCACTGCAGTCTTGGTCCGACCGTGTCCTGGGTTCCGCAAGTAGAAGGGAATGTTTACAGGGGATTGTTGTCGTGATGCCACCCACGGGTTGTGGTCAGTAAGGGGACCACCGCTGCAGTGTACTTCTGTCAGGAGGATGGATGGATGTTGCAGCAAGGTGGATGAGCCCGCCGTGGTTCGGGGCTGCTCTTGACAGGGGGTAAAGATGCAATACAGTTCTGTATACCGGGAATCATACACGGGAGACTGAAGCAGGGTTCACCGGTTTTTACTGACAAGCCATCACACAGTCACTTTACACAGGCAACTCCGGACACTCTGAACCCTCTGCAGCCAGGCTATCTTCCTGAGACACCTCACTCTCTCTGTAACCTTTCCAGCTTTTCTTTCCTCAGTTCTTCCCTGTGGGTTGTATGGCGGCAACTCGGTCCCTTTGCATGACTTCTCCCTATGTGCGTGGGCAGCAAGTCTGGGTCCTATGGCATTGCTGTACCTTCAACCCATGTAGTAGGAACCCTGACTTGGAATCAGTGTTCCCGTCGTTTGTCTGGGGAGTCGGCGTGTAGCAACAGTCCCCCTCAGAGCCGACACTCTGGTCCCAGCCTAGCTTAAGTGTCCCTCTCTTGCAAGGGATCACCGGCTCTTTCCAACCCATGTGACTATCTGGATACAACAAGGGAACCTATCCCGCCTGTAGTCGGACAACGCTGCCGTACTCCTCGGACCCAGTGACACCAGTCCGGTCTCTGTCCTTACATTCCGGGGGCTACGGGCTGTAGAGCAGGCTTTCTCTCTGGGGAACGGTGTCTCTCCTGATTCTGCGCCTCCACGGATCCCTATCCCTCCGGGAAGTGTCTTTCTGCTTGTTCTTGTCTTTTCTGGTCATTTCACTATGGCCTACTAACTCACTCCGCCTACTGTTCCTCTTTTTGTTCTGGTCTGTCACCTGACCTACCTTCCCAACCACTTTCCTCTAAACCCTACCACCCCTTTCCCGCCTAGAGTCCCGGGCTCCGGGTTGGGTGTTGTGCTCTGGGTGGTGTGTGTGCTGAGGGTGTTTTGGTGCACAAACTATCTTCTATCTGCCTGGCTGCAGTTCCTACCTGTGGCCACCCTGGTCGCAGGGGCGCCACACCTACATCTGTTGCCAGCGTTTCTTCTGCTTCTGGCTTCTCGTGCTCTCTCTTCTGCGGCTCTTGCCTCACCTGTCTTTGCTGGCACGTAAGCTGGTTTCTTTATTAATGCTTTGTCGCTAACTATCTTAAAATAGATGCATGAGACTGTTCTGTACTTCTGGACTCTAGTAATTTGCTCTGCGTCTGGTTCTGGACTTTCTAAGACTTCCTTTCCCAGGCCTCTCTGGATGATTTAATGTGTTATATAGACTTGCTTAAACTTCTTCGTGTTTAGACTTGCCATACACTTTCCTTTTACAGCATCTCCAAGTGTAAACTGCGCTTTATAGACTGCTCCGCTGATTGCATTTTCCTCTGAGATTTTGCAACAGACTTTTTGTTAGGCTGCCTTTAATATCTACACTATGTGTTTATGGACTTTGAGTTTTCCTCTGTGCTTATTGTGAATTACCTTATGTTATAATATAGACTTTTCACCTATAAACTGTGTTCTGTTGTGGCATTGCTCCACGCAAAAAAACTCCATTATAATTATTACACACAGGTTGTGGGCTTCTTGGCCAGAGACCTGTTTCCACTGCGCGGTTCCTTGTGCAAAGTCATTAAGAAGCAACCCACCACAGTTTAAAGCTTTAATAGCAACAAAGTCCACAATACACAAGGATAAGGCACAGGCTTATACATTCTCCTGAGTGCATTGTCTTCTCACTGACCGGCCCTGCCACTGAGCTGCAGGATGGATCTCACCGGCTATCAGGGGACAGGGGAGGATTGGCGTGGTTCTGTTTCTGACATCCCTCCGCACTGGTCAATGCGTTATGTTGCGGTTGGGTGTAACTTCACCCAGCCAAGTCTGACGGGGTCCATGGTTCTTAGCCCTGCAAGGTGTTTCTAGCTAGCTCTATCAGAGAGCTACTGAACCACCATCCACACATTCTCTTCTTCACTTGCTGGGTGTAGGGTAGCCTGCCTACTCCCCACCTTGCCTCCTTCAGTGTGCACTGCAGCTTGGGCCCGTTCTCCTCCTTGGTTTACATCTTTTCTTCTTTTGCTTTCTCTTTCCTTTCGCCCTTGTTCTATTAACCACCTTCTCCCTATTGAAGCCCTTAAACCAGGAAACGCACTACTTTATATATCCCTTCCTTGTGGGCCGGCTTCACTTTAACTCCTCCAGCTCTGCTCTCTCTAAGCCCTAGGTTCCCCTACAATGGACTAGTGACACCAAGGGGTGACTCACAATACTGCGCCCACTTCCCGGGAAATAATACATTATCTGAATTATTCATATAGATATAGATTAGCTACACATAAATACACATCATATAAAAACAGTAACAGTCATTTCGGCCAGGAACCTCTCTCTGGCATCAGCCACCTCCTTACACGCCATCCATGTATCATTAGAGGAGGGAAACTGAGAACATAGAGTTACAGTAAAAGACATATTGCAGATTTTTTTTAGATTATTTCAGGGAAGGAGTCTACTTATTTTGAGATATGCAGTGAAACACTTAATTTGGGGTGATCATGGTCCATGGGAATAGAAGTAGACGCTGTTCAGTTCACTTATTTCTTCCTCTACCAGCCCTGCTTGTAACCCTGTGACCTTACCAGATTTCTGACACCGCTAATAATGGTGGCTGCACATCTGAGAAATACTGGGATTTTAGGCCAACTACAAAAATTGAGGAAAATCCCAACAAATTGACATCATACAAAGAGAGCAATCACTGGAGAAGGACATCATGGTTGGAAGAATAAATGGAACAAGACGAAGAGGAAGACCGATGGCTTGGTACAATCAAGAAAATGATGGAGAAGACTCTGGTGGACCTATCAAAGCTTGAAGAAGACCCTGATGGACTTATCTAGGCTTGGAGAAGAACCTGGTGGACCTATCTAGGCTTGGAAGAAACCCTGGTGGACATATCTAGGTTTGGAGAAGAACCTGGTGAACCTATCTAAACTTGGAGAAGAACCTCGTGGATTTATCTAGGCTTGGAGAAGACTCTGGTGGACCTATCTACGCTTTGAGAAGAACCTGGTGGACTTGTCTAAGTTTGGATAAGACCCTGATAGACCTATCTAGGCTTGGAAAAGACTCTGGTGGACCTATCTAGGCTTGGAGAAGAACTGAGTGAACATATCTTAACTTGGAGAAGAACCTAGTGGACCTTTTCGAGGCTTGGAGAAGACCCTGGTGGACTTGTCTAAGTTTGGATAAGACCCTGATAGACCTATCTAGGCTTGGAAAAGACTCTGGTGGACCTATCTAGGCTTGGAGAAGAACTGAGTGAACATATCTTAACTTGGAGAAGAACCTAGTGGACCTTTTCGAGGCTTGGAGAAGACCCTGGTGGACTTGTCTAAGTTTGGATAAGACCCTGATAGACCTATCTAGGCTTGGAAAAGACTCTGGTGGACCTATCTAGGCTTGGAGAAGAACTGAGTGAACATATCTTAACTTGGAGAAGAACCTAGTGGACCTTTTCGAGGCTTGGAGAAGACCCTGGTGGACCTACCTAGGCTGCACAAGATTGATCAAGTCACCAAGGCTTGAGATCGAGCTGAAGGCCAGTAAATAATAGTATATAAACTGAGGAATTACGTACATCTGGCTGCTACAATGTTTCTTTACAGAACAAAAAATGTTGAAATATAGTGCAAACTGTGCTCCCTGACCTTCGTCACATATACGAGGCTTACAGCTGTTTGTGAGTTGTGTGCTCCCACAGTTGGCATTTTCTGGATCAGCTGTCTTGTCTTGGTGAAACGTCTGTAAGTCGCCTTCTTTACGCCGGATTTTTGATGTTTGCATTAGCAGAAGTGAAAGGCCTGTCCAAACACATGGTGTATCCAGCACTGTGTGTACAGGGCTGCCCCAGGCACAGCGTGTCACACTACAATGCCTTTCTACCAGGCTTATTTTTCGATATCCTCTTTTTGTACTTCATTTTATATTACTTCATTTGTTTATTTCTCCTTTTTTGTTTAATTCTGGACCAACCTGAAGTTGTGTAATTAATGAGGAGCATTCGGATCTTGGGCTGTAAACGAGCGGCGGCCGGCAATATTCTGAATGTTCTGGCCAATGTAGAAAGGCCGATGAATTCTAATGGGAAGAGAAGGAATTTTATATGATGGTTCTGTCCCCATACAGCACCATGTTATCAGCAGCACGTCTCCTGCTTACATCGGGTTATGAGCTGCTGATATAGTTGATGACTTTTTTTATACAGGTACAATCACACCGCGAACACGTTGCTGGACTTTGTGCACTTTAAAGACTGACAAACAGCTTGATAAGCACACTCAGGTCTGCTGTTCCACAGGTGCTGGTCTGTATACACAGTTCTACTATTCCAATGTACTTGTCTGCACACACGGCTCTACTGTTCCAAGACGCCCGTCCATACACATTGCTCCACTGTTCTAAGAAGCCCATCCATACACTTTGCTCTGCTATTCAAAGGCCTCTGTCCCTACACTAGGTTCTGCATCGCCAAATTGCCTGTCTGCATTTTCAGATACACTGTTTCATGTGCCATTAGGAAAATACAACTCCTCTAATCCACACTTTTCCATGTGCCATTCATCATATTCAGCTCCATTGTTCCATGCTACTCCACGTACTCTCCATCATATTCAGCTCCATTGTTCCATGCTACTCCACGTGTTCGCCATCATATCCAGCTCCATTGTTCCATGCTACTCCACGTGTTCTCCATCATATCCAGCTCCATTGTTCCATGCCACTCCACATACTCTCCATCATATCCAGCTCCATTGTTCCATGACACTCCACATACTCTCCATCATATCCAGCTCCATTGTTCCATGCTACTCCATGTACTCTCCATCATATTCAGTTCCATTGTTCCATGCTACTCAATATATTCTCCAGCATATCCAGCTTCATTGTTCCATGCTCCTTCATATGTTTTCCATCATATCCAGCTCCATTGTTCCATGCTACTCCACATGTTCTCCATCATATCCAGCTCCATTGTTCCATGCCACTCCACATACTCTCCATCATATCCAGCTCCATTGTTCCATGCTACTCCATGTACTCTCCATCATATTCAGTTCCATTGTTCCATGCTACTCAATATATTCTCCAGCATATCCAGCTCCATTGTTCCATGCTCCTCCACATGTTTTCCATCATATCCAGCTCCATTGTTCCATGCTACTCCACATGTTCTCCATCATATCCAGCTCCATTGTTCCATGCCACTCCACATACTCTCCATCATATCCAGCTCCATTGTTCCATGACACTCCACATACTCTCCATCATATCCAGCTCCATTGTTCCATGCTACTCCATGTACTCTCCATCATATTCAGTTCCATTGTTCCATGCTACTCAATATATTCTCCAGCATATCCAGCTTCATTGTTCCATGCTCCTTCATATGTTTTCCATCATATCCAGCTCCATTGTTCCATGCTACTCCACATGTTCTCCATCATATCCAGCTCCATTGTTCCATGCTACTCCACATGTTCTCCATCATATCCAGCTCCATTGTTCCATGCCACTCCACATACTCTCCATCATATCCAGCTCCATTGTTCCATGCTACTCCATGTACTCTCCATCATATTCAGTTCCATTGTTCCATGCTACTCAATATATTCTCCAGCATATCCAGCTCCATTGTTCCATGCTCCTCCACATGTTTTCCATCATATCCAGCTCCATTGTTCCATGCTACTCCACATGTTCTCCATCATATCCAGCTCCATTGTTCCATGCCACTCCACATACTCTCCATCATATCCAGCTCCATTGTTCCATGCTACTCCATGTACTCTCCATCATATTCAGTTCCATTGTTCCATGCTACTCAATATATTCTCCAGCATATCCAGCTCCATTGTTCCATGCTCCTCCATATGTTTTCCATCATATCCAGCTCCATTGTTCCATGCTGCTCCACATGTTCTCCATCATATCCAGCTCCATTGTTCCATGCTACTCCACATGTTCTCCATCATATCCAGCTCCATTGTTCCATGCCACTCCACATACTCTCCATCATATCCAGCTCCATTGTTCCATGCTACTCCATGTACTCTCCATCATATTCAGTTCCATTGTTCCATGCTACTCAATATATTCTCCAGCATATCCAGCTCCATTGTTCCATGCTCCTCCATATGTTTTCCATCATATCCAGCTCCATTGTTCCATGCTACTCCACATGTTCTCCATCATATCCAGCTCCATTGTTCCATGCTACTCCACATGTTCTCCATCATATCCAGCTCCATTGTTCCATGCTACTCTACGTACTCTCTATCATATCCAGCTCCATTGTTCCATGCTACTCCACGTACTTTCCATCATATCCAGCTCCATTTTTCCATGCTACTCAATATATTCTCCAGCTTATGCAGCTCCATTCTTCCATGATACTCCATTTGCTCTCTATTATATCAAGCTCTATTGTTCCATGCTTCTCCATGTACTCTCCATCATATTCAGCTCCATTGTTCCATGATTCAACATTTGCTTTCTATTATATCCAGCTCTATTGTTCCATGCTACTCCATGTACTCTCCATCATATCCAGCTCTATTGTTCCATGCTTCTCCACGTACTCTCCATCAATTCCAGCTCCATTGTTCCATGCTACTCCACGTACTTTCCGTCATATCCAGCTCCATTTTTCCATGCTACTCAATATATTCTCCAGCATATCCAGCTCCATTGTTCCATGATACTCCATTTGCTCTCTATTATATCAAGCTCTATTGTTCCATGCTTCTCCACATACTCTCCATCAATTCCAGTTCCATTGTTCCATGAAACTCCAAGTGTTCGCAAGTATATCCAGCTCCATTGTTCCATGCTATCCAACATGTTGTCCAGCAGATTCAGCTCCATTGTTTCATGCTACTCGACCAAAGCATATGATGGTGAGGTTGGGCTTGGCTGCCAGTAGATGCTAGGTGCCACTCCCGGGGCAGTGTTCAGGACTTTGGTAGCTGAGTGGAGCTGGATAACAGAAGGCCCGGAACATAGCCACAGACAGGATGGATATTAGACCACAGGCAGGGAAAACACAGGAACACATACAAGACTGGAAGGGGAAAACAGACTGGGCTGGTGCAGGACCACAGGCAGGGTTGGTGCAGGACCACAGGCAGGGTTGGTGCAGGACCACAAGCAGGGTTGGTGCAGGACTACATGCAGGGCTGGTGCAGGACCACAGGCAGGGCTGGTGCAGGACCACTGGCAGGGCTGGTGCAGGACCACAGGCAGGGTTGGTGCAGGACCACAAGCAGGGTTGGTGCAGGACTACATGCAGGGCTGGTGCAGGTCCACAGGCAGGGCTGGTGCAGGACCACAGGCAGGGCTGGTGCAGGACTACATGCAGGGCTGGAGCAGAAACACTAGTAGGACACCGGAGACACTGGACTCTGGATACGCCGGACTCAAGCAGGATACCAGACTTGGGCAGCGCTGGCAAGCAGGGAACCACAAGTCACGTGAACGGCCATGCTGGAGAAGGGACTACGCAGTACGTGCACACCCGCAAGGAAAAGCAGACTGCTGAAGGGGTAACAGCATTGGCGTCCCTGCCAGGTGGAGGGAGCGAAGAGGGCAGGGACATTGGTGCTAGCAAACATTGGAACACCGGAGTATATGAGGATAGGGACGGCGGTGTTACACACGTGCTCTCCAACATATCCAGCGCCACTGTTCCATGTGCTTCTGGCTGATCCAAGTCCAGTGTATGTTGCTGCACCAATGACAGCCATAAGACACCCTTAGCCGACTAGTATGGTGCAATGATTAGTTTTCCCTATGGACATACGGTATGGGAATTAAACATCTGCTTAGATTTTGGCTTTTGGTGTGACACAATGTGGTCAGAGTCCAGTTATCAGATTCTCCTAACAAGAAGAAAGTCTACGGTGCCGTTGTGTGCCAAAAGAGCTTTGGGGACATGGGTTTGTGTAGGTCCTGAATAATGGAGATGACTCTGCTTTTTGGCACAGCATAGAGATAACAGTATATATACCAATCAGTGGGCGGAACTATTAATACACACGGTATGCACGGTATCCATTTTGTCACTACCTCCCTAGTGTGGTCTTTACTTGAGAACAAGCTCAGGGCGAAAACAGGTTTCTGAATTTTTTTAAATACATTTTTTTACTGCACATTTCACTATTCAGCCGTTACAGCTCAATTTTTGACACAAAAATAACGAAGAAGCCCATTCAACCCTATCCCCACATAGGGTGTAGTAGGGTATAGGTGTATGTGCCCACTCCATGCCGAACAGGTGTCAGCTGTGCTAGATGACGGATTACAGAAAATGATAAAACATTTAAAGAAATAAAAACATTTAAAAAGGTATAAAGAAAACCATACAATTTTAGTATGTCACGATGGTCTCTCTTACCTGGGAGGCTTATGACTGGTTTGGGACCTCTGTCTCATGTCTGTATTGAGACCTCATATTAAACGTGTTTCTTTCTTTTAGCAGTTGAGGAGTTAATGTCAGTCTCTGTTGCTAGCAAGCTAGCTAATTCTTGTCCAGGTATGGCTACTCTATGATCACTCCCATCCCCTTTTTTATGGTCACAGGGTTCCAGCATCTTTTGCTGGTGATTGAACGAATTCCTGGCCAAGCTTACTGAGGTGAAGGAGGTTCTCTGGAGAGCTGACTACTGCCAAACCATCTGCGGCCAAGGAGTGTGGCAGTGGGTGTGAAGTTGTTTGTTGTTCCCATCTGTCTCCCCTTCCCTATTGTTGCTGTTATTGCAGTGGTTGGAACTAGTGCTTCCGCCGGCCATTTCCCTATTGATGGCTAACATCAGGGCCAGGGAGGGACTAGGTTTTCCTGCTCGGCGACGGGTTGAAAGAACCCGTATAGGGGCGATAGAGAGATCAGGGCACAGCCACAGGTGAGTGCAGGAGGCCACCTCTCCCCGTTCCCTATGAGCAGTGTCCTCAGCTGTATTTGTCTTCCCCGGTGTCTCCCCGTCTGTAGTTTTGTGAAGTGCGCCGGACATCGTTGGTCCATGCACCACTGTCACGCACGGTAGCCGGACTCCCGCTTAATCCAGCGTCACAGTACTCATAATCGCCTAGCGCTGTAAAACAAACCCAAAAACATTGCACCTTATCCTGGAAAAAAAACAAGTCCTCATACGTCTAGGTCGGCATAAAACTAAACATTTTATGGCTCTTCGAGGTAAAAAATAAAACCCGTAAAAAGGAAAAATCGCCCGACCATCTAGGGGTTAATAAATACCAGTCATATAACCCGAGCCTCCTGCCACTTGGCCTGAGAATTCCCTATATGAGGGTTATATGTCACAATTTTAAGTGAAGGGTTAAAAACCTAATTCAAGGAAAAGGGGCAACGGTTGCCAAAAAGGTGACAATGCGGCTGATGCTGACCCAGGAAGTCGGGAGTTACCGGGCTTTGAGAGGAACACTTGATGTATGTTATACATTACATCTATACTATTTCTCTTAGATAGGCATCTGCTGTACCGCAGAATTATCGAGGATCTTTGTTTCCATAGAAACCCTTTGTAGGGTCTCCTTCCCCCTCCTGGCAGCTGTTATCACCCTATACTATTCCCCTGTCACCTGTTACAGCACCACACAGTTCTCAAACTCAATCTAATTGATCAGAATCTGTGTGTAATACGCTAAGAATGCTTCATGTCTTACGCTGCGTTTACACCGGCTGCCTTTGTAGACCCCAAGAACCCAGAAAGATTGTTCATGGCCAGGCCGACACAGTTAATGTAGTACGTCTACTGACGCAAAAGAAACTTGATAAATGCCAGAGACACACTTTACAATATCTGTCCTAATTGCAAATAGCAAAATAGAGATTTTAATATATCCAAGAATAGTAATCATTAAAAATAAAATACATAACAGAGTAAATCAGAGAAGGATATTAAAATCTTGACCAGGGGACAGAGAACAAGTTAATTAGTTAAATTCAAGAACATCCAGTAAATGAATATGTGCAAAGATAGATAATCCCTAATGCATAAGGTGAATCCCAATATGTGTTTCGCCATGCTTTTTCAGGGAGGACAAAACATGTGTTGGGAGCATTGACAGACGCCAGCAACGCATTGTAAGTTCTAAGTAAATTACTCATTTTCTTTGGCCAGCACTTATAGTGCCGACGTCTCCACCGCAGGGAGGCCAGTGAACGTATAGTCACCCCTCCGTTGGTTCCGTGGCTTCTGTTTCCATCTCCTGCATTCGAGCCTGCGCACACCACACAGGTCTCCTAGGAGTGTGCTTACGTTACGCGTGTGACACGCCCAAGTTTCTTAAAGGGCTGGTGTGCCATAACCCATAAATGCTTCTCAGCCTCAAAGTATTTAAGGCACCTTCCCCCTTTGGGAAGTGCCTGAGCAGCATAGTCTATATCTTAGAGACTTCTATTAGTTGTCAGGTCCCCGTTACCCCTGCTATTCCTAAGTCTCATCGTTCCTTACCTAACCTGTATCTATCTTTGGCTGGACACCTCAGCTGGCATCACGAACTCTAGAAACATTCATCCCTTTTAAATACCCCTTTTTCATGTGCGATTAGAGTCACAGCCGCTGGGTACCACTACCGGAACTTTAGAGCTCTGGCCCAGCTAGCGGAGTATCCCGGCTATTGTGACCATCACAGTATGCTCCTCTAGGTTGAGAACGGTGCTTTGGTCCAGTGGGTCCACTCCAGGAGGCTCGCCCCGTCAAGCATTACACTCTCTTGTTTAACATTTGGGTATTCACTGACTACAGTACATGAGATTATTTTACTGGACTTTTCATTATTAACTTTTACACGTGCATTACCGGTTATGTCATTTGTGTACAGGTATTACCTGTTATATTAGCTCTTACATATTAGCTATTATCTAATTTTGCTTGGTCTGTGATATAAGCAAATTACCTGTTTTATTTGCACTTTATGCATTAAATGGGTTTTCAACACATTTATATGTATATACTCCAAAGTCCTTTATCATGGAGGATAATCATCTCTTTGAGCTCCTTTCATGCTACAGAGGAAAAACTACCACTGCGAGCAGCATTGGAGAGCGCACAATTCAGCCATGCTGTTAGCCCAAACTGTCTATAATCAGGAGCACACCATTCCCTGGCAAACAGGAAGCCGAGAGGCAGGGGAGCAGTGTGCTCCTGGATTTTTGTTATTTTAATGGCCTTCAGCTCTGTCTCAAGCCATGGCGACTTGGTGGATGAACACTCTGTAGGGCGATCAGTCTTGTGCAGCCTAGATAGGTTTACCAGAGTCTTCTTCAAGCCTAGATAGGTCCACTAGGGTCTTCTCTGCTATTATGTTGACATTATCAAGCCATCAGGTTGCTGGTCTTCTTCTTTGCCCTGTTCCTTCTATTCTTCCAAGCCATCGGGTCGCTGGTGTTCCTCTTTCTTTGCCTTGTTCCTTCTATTCTTCTAAGCCATCGGATTGCTGGTCTTCCTCTTTGCCTTGTTTCTTCCATTCTTCCAAGGCATCGGATTGCTGTTCTTCCTCTTTGCCTTGTTTCTTCGATACTTCTAAGCCATCAGATTGCCAGTCTTCCTCTTCACCTTGTTCTTTCCATTCTTCCAAGCTATCGGGTTGCTGGTCTTCCTCTTCACCTTGTTCCTTCTATTCTTCCAAGCCATCAGGTTGCTGGTCTTCTTCCTCTTTGCCTTGTTCCTTCTATTCTTCAGGGTCATCGGGCTGCTCATCTTCCACTTCGCTTTGTTCCTTCTATTCTTCTGAGCCATCGGGTTGCTGGTCTTCCTCTTCACCTTGTTCCTTCTATTCTTCTGAGCCATCAGGTTGCTGGTCTTCCTTTTTGCCTTGTTTCTTCTATTCTTCTGAGCCATCAGTTTGCTGGTCTTCCTCTTTGCCTTGTTTCTTCTATTCTTCTGAGCCATCAGGTTGCTGGTCTTCCTTTTTGCCTTGTTTCTTCTATTCTTCTGAGCCATCAGTTTGCTGGTCTTCCTCTTTGCCTTGTTTCTTCCATTCTTCCAAGGCATCGGATTGCTGGTCTTCCTCTTTGCCTTGTTTCTTCCATTCTTCTAAGCCATCAGATTGCTAGTCTTCCTCTTCACCTTGTTCTTTCCATTCTTCCAAGCCATCAGGTTGCTGGTTTTCTTCCTTTTTGCCTTGTTCCTTCTATTCTTCAGGGTCATCGGGCTGCTCATCTTCCACTTCAACTTGTTCCTTCTATTCTTCCAAGCCATCAGGTTGCTGGTCTTCCTCTTCAACTTGTTCCTTCTATTCTTCCAAGCCATTGCGTTGTTGGTCTTCCTCTTCACCTTGTTCCTTCTATTCTTCTGAGCCATCGGGTTGCTGGTCTTCCTCTTTGTCTTGTTCCTTCTATTCTTCTGAGCCATCTGATTGCTGGTCTTCCTCTTCTCCTTGTTCCTTCTATTCTTCCCACCATGATGTCCTTCTCCAGTGATTTCTCCCTTTGTATGATGTGTAGACAAGTTGTAGCTCAGTGATCTTTGCTTCCCGTGACATGTCTATCTTGATTTCTTCCAAAATTGCTTTGTTTGTTCTTCTTGCCCTCCATGGTATTGATAACATGAACAGATCCCAGAAATAACCCTTTAACTATTATAATGTTTCTATCCAGATCACATGTTATACCCTCGCTTACTTTGTTGTTTTTGCATGCATGTATACCGACTTCATACATTTCTATAGCATCTCCTCTAATAAGATCTGTCGCCCTCCCCCTGCATTTGTGCAGAGCCTACATGCAGCAGCGAGGTCCAAGCTTTCTTCTACAGTCCCATATAAAAGTCATCATAGAATAATGATGTAACATCCTGGAACTCTATAAAATCTTCTTTACGGGATTTACTCCCCAGGTATAATTATCTTGTCAATAAAATCACATTAAGATGATGTCAGCTCTAATTAAATACTGCGCTCACACATCCTGAACATAGAAAACATTCTGTCTCACTTAATCCTATAGATGTGCGCTGCCAAAATGTGCTGGATTGTTTATCAATTATAGGGTTGATTCCTCACCCTGAAATCCTGGTTTGGGGCTGCATGCCTGATCAGTGCTGCATGCTTATCTGTGTTATCAGCGCACACCCAGAAAGGCTGACACCACAATACAACAATCACACGGTGACCCAGTCTTAGGGTTAGGGATAGACATTGTTTAGGTATGATCATGTCGGAGATGGTGGCGCACAGTTGACATTGTGGTGATCAAGGTCTTTATGTTGGTGTTAGTGAATATTTTGATTGACACCCATACACCATGCTCAAATAATACCACCACAAAGTGTCTTAATAATGACTCTATACAATGCCTAAATAATACAGCAATACAGTGCTTAAATAATAACATCATACAGTGCCAAAATAATACCATCATAGAGTGCTTAAATATTAATATCTAACTGTACTTTTATAATACCACTATACAATACTACCATACAGTACCTAAACAATACCACCATACAGTGCTTACATAATACCACCATACAGTGCTTACATAATACCACCATACAGTACCTAAACAATATCACCATACAGTGCTTACATAATACCACCATACAGTGCTTACATAATATCATACAGTGCCTAAAAAATAATAAATAATACTACCACACATTGGTTAATTAATTTCATTGTACAGTGCTTAAATAATATTAAATAATAACGACATATAGTGCTTAAGTAATAGCACCATACAATGCCTAAACAACATTATCTTAGATCAGGTCCGGGGCTGTCCGGTGTAACCTGATTTTGCTGTAATGCAGCCCTATGGGGCCGGATGGAGCTGGATGGCAGCTCTCTGTCATCCGGTTTCCATCTGTCCGGAAGGATCTGGGAGAATCCAGATTTTTCTCCCGGACACAAAAACGATGCTTGCAACGTTTTTGTGTCCACATCAAAAATCTGCCGAAATCGGATCCTCCCGGATCCGGGGCGATCCGGCACTCTCTAACATAGGGGTCCATGGCATCGGATCGACCCATAACCAACTAAAAAAATTGGATCCGGGAGCCGGATGCCGGGTGCTGGAGTTTAGCAGCGAGCGCTGCTAAACTTCAGTACCACGAACTGCCCCCTGCAGAGATTTCAGGACCGCGGCTTGAAATTTCAGCAGTTACGCTCAGCTGCATCTGTCTGCAAACGGGACCGTAGGGCATATTTCCCCTCCGGTTCTGTTTCACAATCGGGTCCAGGGCTGTCCGGGTCATGCCGTACAGCCTCGGACCTGAATAGGCCGTGGTGTGAAGCCGGCCTATGAGGACATAAGCAGAAAAATCTGAATTCTCCCGGATTCTCCCGGACAGATGGATCCGGCCCCATAGGGCTGCATTACTGCAAAATCTGGTCCCGGGCTGTCAGGTTTACACCGGACAGCCCCGGACCTGATCTAGCCGTGGTGTGAAGTCGTCCTAAAAAGTTTTGTTGTAACTTCAGCGTATTGTGCATAATTACAATTATGTACAATACAAAATTCGAGATATTTCAGCGCCATGTCCAGGACCATTAGACAACACCTGTAAAACCCCAAATGTGTGATTACTCCCATCCTGTTTATATGATCACATGGTTCCAGCATCCTTTGCTGGTTATTCAACTCACACAGGACCCGCAGAAGTGCCTACAGCGCAAAACGGTGTGCCGTCGTCCTCATCTGCACCCCCTCCCTGCACAATGTACCCTCGATTGGAATAAATTGTTGACACACAATTGAAGACCGGTGAGTGCTCCTTTCCCTTCACTTTATTAGAACTCATTCCTGGCCAAGCTTCCTCAGGTGAAGGAGGTTTTCTGGAGAATCTGACCACTGCCAAGCCGTCTGCTGCCTAGGAGAGTGGTAGCAGGTGTGAAATTGTTTTTGTCATCCTCATGTCTGTCTCCCCTTCCCTCTTGTTGTTATTAGTGCAGTGGTTGGGACTAGTGCTCCCGCCATCCATTCACTATTGCGGGCTAACATCAGGGCCAGCGAGGTACTAGGTATTCTGTTCGGCAATGGGTTGGAAGAACCCATATAGGGATGGTAGGGAGATCAGGGCACAGCCGCAGGTGAGTGCAGGAAGTCACCTCTTCCCGTTCCCTATGAGCAGCGCCCTCCGCTGTATTTGTCCCCCCGGTGTCTCCCTGTCTGTTGTTTTGTGTAGTGCGCCAGACGCCATTGGTCCATGTTCCACTGTCACACACGGTAGCCGGACACCCCCTTAATCCAGCATGACAAGTGGAGACCTGGGACCCAACAAAGAGCTGCAGTTGTCTCTCGCTTATAGAGGAAAGCACAGTTGACTCCATTATCTCGGGATTGCAAAAACCATCTAATACCAAAGGGTTACACCACTATTTTTGGGTTACGCCACGGCAGATACATAAACTGTGAAATGTCTTCTTCTCCTGCAGCCTCTGTACATTGTCAGGTCTAGTTGTTTATTTGGTAATTACATAATTTTGACCTCGGCCCGTAAATCCATTCATGTGACTCATTGCAGTCATGACATCCTTATGTATCGTGAGGACGGCTATAATGCAAACTCCGGACAAACCAATTCAGTTAACACTTTCATTAGTCATTACTGAAGCAATAATACAAACGACAAGCTCGCTAAAAGCATGCAGTTCTTGAAAAACAGTTCTCAATAGCAACTGATAAACACATAGCCCGGTTTCTGAACTGAAATAGGAGGGTGTTACGCCTGGGACGTATGGACGCCTAGCGTATGATGACGGGGATGGTGTAGAAGGAAGACCCTGGCAATAGGGAGCTTCACCTCCTGACACTCACCTGTGTCTTACTCAGAGCTCCCTAACATCCCTATACAGGTCCTTCTGCCCATCGCCTACAGGTGCCTAGGCCCTCTCTTGCCCTGAACTAACCTTGGTTAGTGCGCAAAAACACTAGCCTAACCTCTACAAATAATACAACAAAGGGGAAAGGTAAACAAACAGAAGGGAAGAAACACAAACAGAAAAGCAATCCGAACTCCTCCAAAGCAGCAGGACTCCAGAACTGCAATAAACGTGACTCCAAGACTTCTTCAACAGTCAGGCTTCTTCCAAGGTCGACCGCATAGAAATAATTCTATCACCAGCGCCAGATAATTAGACTTATGACTACTTATAGTGGAGGGGAGTGGCAAAAGAGCTACACCTGAGGATTGATGCTACAAGAAACAGCTAGCAAGGAAAGAGTCCTTAATTAATGCAGCGACAAAATAAAACAAAATACATTTAAACACAAGCTGAAGTCCTGCAGTCACCAAGCTGTTGTGACCTTCTGGGTTGTAGACTCACCAGAGGTCTCCTCGGGTGAGAGAGACACTTGTGACAGTAGGATTCCTAGAATTGGAAATAGTTCAATGGTCTTAGATGTAGTCTGTGGCAATATAATGGAAGAACGCAGTCTATATGTTGTGTTGTCGGTACCCCAGGTGCCTTCCACCTATAAAATGAATCTTTTTATTGGAAATTAATTTAATAAAACAGGAGGATCCATCATGAGGATAAAACCTGACATGTTTCATTTTCCTCCTTCTCCTTTGCTCTTGACACAACCACTCCAGGGAGACTAAGGTTCTCTGTAACCAAAACGCGTCTGGCAACATCTTCCATACAGATGCGATTTTAATTACATGTATGTGAGTCAGAAATAATGAAGATTTCGTATTGCTTTATGGACCAGGTGCTGGCTTTTTCTTTTCATTACTCGGCAACCGGGCAGCTGTTGTTCTTCACTCTCGGTTCTTTTCACAGGGACAGACGGGGGCCGAGACCCGTTCCCGTTACCCTGGCGGTGTCATTTAATAAACAGGGGGGAGATGACGGGGATGGCAGTGAAAAGGATTATTCGTGACGCCACCTGCGGTATGCCGCCAGGGCGGCCGCCTCTGCTTCAGAACCTCCGAGGACGGTGACCAGCAGCTGGTTTCGCTCCCCGCAGGCGGAGCGCAGTCCCCAGGGCAGTAGGATGGAGGAGTGAGTTTGTACCTTGGCAGATGGTCATTAGGTCATCAGCACCCCGGTGTCTCATGCAGCCTCTGCGACCGGTGGTCGCCACTAAGAAAAGTCTCACATACCACAGATGGAGTTCTGTTACTTTTACTCAGTTGTTTCAGCATGGCTGCCAGCTACTTCCCGTGCCAACCTCCAGTTCAGCTTTATCTCCAGAATCGGGACAGTGCAGTTGAGCCTCTGTTGGTGTTCCTTTCTCTCTTACTAGGTGTTCCTGTCTCTGGTTCTCCCTCAGCGCTATAAGCTCGTCTCGCTGCTCTTCTCAGCGCCTCCGCACACAGAGCTCGAGTACCGACAGTCACGGGTGCTCAGTTGTACCCCTTCCGGGCACTGCTCCCTAGTTCGGCCGCCTTCTCCTAGTTGTGTTGGGTTTTCCACCACAGCTCCCGTTAGGAACTTGGGGACTCCAGTTCAACAGTTCGGGCATAAAACATTTGCGCCGTGTTCAGGGCCGGGTCCCTGTGTCGTCCACCAACCCCTCTGACTCGCCAGATACAGGCATACGGGGATCTACGTCTCGTTCCGTACCACAACAGCTCCTTTCTTCCTCCACACCTGTCAGTCTTTCCCTCCCGGGGCGAGCATGGTCGTGCTCCAGCCCACGGGAGTCAACTCCACACCGCTCCTACATTCCCAACTTCCACTCCACTCCTCTACTCTTGCTGTTCTCTTTTTTCTTACACTTTTTCCTCCTGGCTACGCTTGGGTCCTCCCTCTGTGTCCACCCACCATCCCGGGGTCCTAAGTGTTGTGTGTGTGTGAAGCTCAACTGCGCCAGCCCAGTACCTGGAGACCAGAGGCACAACTCTCCCTCATATGGAAGAGTGCAGTACCTCCCCTGCCCGGTGGGGCGACACACTCTCACTCAGTGAGACTGGATGGAGACGTCTGTGATCTGCAATATTTTGTCTTGTCAATGGGATTTCAGTCTGGATGGTGACTGGGCCATTCACACACATGAATATGCTCTGATCTAAACCTTCTGCTGTAGATCTGCAGGATGTTTAGGGTCATTATCCTGCTGGAAGGTCAACCTACGCCTCAGTCTCATGTCTTATGCAGCAACTCACAGTTTTTCCTCCAGGATTGCCCTTTATTTAGCTCCATCCATCTTCCCATCAACTTTGACCAGCTTCCCTGCCTCTGCTGAAGAAAGGCCTCCCCACAGCAGGATGCTGCCTCCACCATGTGTGACGGTGGGGATGGTGTTTTCAGGTTGATGTGCAATGTTAATTTTCCATCTCACACAGCAGTATGCTTCCATTTCATCTGGTCAGAACACCTTCTTCAAGGTGCTGGCTGTGTCCCCTTCATGGCTTTTTACAAATAGCAAATGGAACTTCTTATGGCTTTCAAAAATGTCTTTCTTTTTGCCGCTCTTCCATAAAGGCCAGATTCGTGAAGTGTAGGACAAATAGTCATCCTGTGGACAGATTCTCTCCCTGAGCTGTGATCTCTGGGCCTATCGTCTGCTTCTCTTATTAGTGCTCTCCTTCTTTAGTGGTCTTGGTGGGTTTTTAATTGTGCTATACTCCTTCCATTTTTGGATGATGGATCGATCAGTGCTCCGTGAGATGTTCAGAGCTTGGGCTATTTATTATGACCTAATTCTGCTTTACTCTTCTCCACAACTTTATCCCTGACCTGTCTGGTGTGTTCCTTGGTTTTCATGATGCTGTTTGATCTCTAATATTCTCACACAAACCTCTGAGGCCTTCACAGAACAGCTGTAGTTCTACTTTGAGTCCACCTGGGTGTAATTTATTCTATCTACTAATTAGGAGACTTCTGGAGACAATTGGTCTTCTGGATCTTATTTAGGGGTATCAGTCTACAGGGGGCTGAATACAAATGCACGTCACGATTTTCAGATTTATATTTTTAAACTATTTAGAGAACCAGGTAACATTTCCTTTACACCTTACAAATACTTGCTATTTTGTGTTGATGTATTACATAAAATCCCAATAAAATACATTTAAGCATGTGGTTGTAACATGCGCAAATGTGGAAAAGTTCATGGGGTACAAATACTTTTGCAAGGTGCTATATGTGCAAATCCAAATGAATAGGGAGACGGCCACCATAATGTATTAATATTCTGTTTTGTTTTTCAATTTCTCCGCTTGCAATCAGTGAATGGGAACATTCTTGTTTACATTCAAAGGCTTAAAATACATAACATTGCTGAGATTTTGTGACATACAAAGAACGGCACAACCAATGCACAGCAAAAAACCCACTAAGCGTGAAAATCGAGCATTATACACAGCAGTATCTGTATGTGTCACAGCGAGCAGTAAATCAAGATCTGTGATCTGAAATGTGGCTCATCACAGCCTCTTGTGGTCAGATAGAGAACTGCAGGTACAAAATAAACTATTCTCTGTAGGCCTCATTCTTGAGAAGGTGTCAAAATATGGATTAACATAAGGATCAAAGCAAGAAGCTTTTTTTTTTTTACAAGATTTATTAACTTCTCTAAGAAAAATACAATATCAATACATTCAAGAATAGACCACGCTACTCCAAAAATCGAACATTTTAGAGCATACAAAAGACTATCTAACCTTTAATGGGGTATTCTCAAATTTGGGGCGTTACTCCCTATTCATCTGATGGTTAATAGCTACCCAATTGCTGGAGGTCTGATTGCCGGGACTCCATCTGTCCCAAGAACTGAGACCCTGAAGATCCCTGTGTGAATGGAGGAGTACATAGTGTCTATCATGCTCCGTTCATTTCTATAGGGGTACCAAAGACTAGGAGAACGCTGCGCTTGGATATCGCCAATGGTCCCATTAAGAATGAATGGTGCAGCTTTGCGCATGATCGACCGCTGCTCTGTTCAAACGGGGATTTTTCAGGTCCCTGGTTTTCGAGATCAGTAGGGGTCTCAGTAGTCAAGCTCCAAGGATTGAGAAATTCCCTCAATAAGCTGCTCTGCTCTGTATTGTATGTAGCCGTGATCTAATGACGTCATTGCACCTTCTGCCATGAGGCTCAAACCAACAGGCTTAATGGTGGAGCAGGGAGCTGATGGCTCCCTCCTCCACCACTGTATTAAATTGTATCTGCATCCAGAGTGTGCATATATGTGGCACCCACGCTTCGGTTGGCACAGGAACAGCTGGAGCAGGGAGGGAGTTCCACATCAGGTAAGCTCACGCACAACACCTTCTACTCCAGACCTGAAGGGGGAGCTACACTTGCTGAGTTCAGGCAAGGTTCCCTATAAATTCAGGCCTGGGGGCGGAGTTAGGCAGTTCAATACTCAATACGGAGCAGTACTGAGGAAGACATCCTGGTGAATGGAGCCGTGCTAGGCCCGTGCCACTGAGAGAGACTGACCAGCGTGAGGGATTCAAGAGTGAGGGTCGGAGCCAAGGCGAGTTAGCCAGGGGAGTGGAACCATACCGGTTCACCCCAGAGGAGCAGCGTTGACAATCCGGATACCGGAGTCTGAGACTGTGAGGGATCTAACAGCTCAGCAGTAAAGACCTGAGAGCCAGGGAGGACCCAAGCATCCCAGCCGCAGTAGTACCTGGAGGCACAGCCTCATATAGAGCCCGGGGACCCAGCTGACACAGCGGTGCTCGCCAGCAGGGTTCACGCCGCCTGCCATACAGGTGAAGATAGCAGGAGTTGGTCAGGGCTTAGCTACAGGCAGCCTAGACCGTAGCAACCACAGCACAACAGGGAAGCCTCATAACTCATCGGATGTGGAGATCCTGAACTGCTTCCAGATCACCCGGACGGTACCCTGGACTTAACCTTGCACATCAACATCAGTAAAGGGAAAAACAACCCTGTGTGTGACTGTTATTGGGGTTCCTGATCTTGCTCACATCATAGACAGTCCTGTAACTATCACATTCACAACTGCCCCGGGGATCCCGCTCCACCTACGGGAAGAGTAACCATCTTGATGCTCCACCATCACCCCGGAGGACTGTCCCGCAGTGCCGGAACCTTTACCGGAACCGTAGGTGGCGTCACAAAACACTTTTATCTTATTTTTATTGACTGTTTTCCCCTTTTAAGCGACCACCAGGGTCACGGGACCGGGCAACAGGCCCCAGTGACTCTCCGTGACCTCAACGCCCGGGACCGGGTACCCTATGGCCCTGGGGCGGGTCATATACAGTTGAAATAAGGACATACCACGATCTCTGAAGACAGCTTCCCAATTTGGTTAATGTTCCTCTGTTCCAGGACAGTCTTGAAGCATCCACTGGTGATATTGACGACATCACTATGGAGGATGCCATTGTGATTACCTTCCATGATCACATACCAGTGTGGATGGTGGTAAACAAGAAACACCTAAATAATAACGTCAAGTCCCAATATTTGTAAGCCTCACAAGCAGTGGAGTAACATGAAGCTCATGGGCCCCGATGCAAAAGTTCCAACGGGCCCCCAATTATTGCAATTCTATAATATAATTACTATAGGACAAAAACACTTTTGGGGCCCTCTAGGCTACAGGGCCCGGGTGTGATTGCAATTCCTGCACCCATTGTTGTTACACCCCTGTTCACAGGACATCATGCAGAGACATAGCCTCGCACTATGTAGTTGGCCGACAACCAACAGCGAGAGGAGACGGAGAGGCAGCCATGCAGCCAATAGGAACCCGACTACTGTTCCCACCTAGTGTGAAATTCCTGCCGGTCAGCTCGGGGCCTTGGCCTGTCTGAGGTTTCCCTGCTCAGCGGGAGTCCAGGTATGAAAGATACTGAAGTCCATCGGGAAACTATACTTCCACATGAATCCCCCTAGTGCCAGTCTCCTCCAGCGAGCGAGTCTGATCCAGAAATAGCGCTCTATACTAATTATAAGACTGGCTGCATATTCATTCTATGCGTGTTCATTCCTTGTGGGCTTCGTGGGTAGATATTACATACAACTGAGGACTTCTCAAAGCCAATGCAAAAAGAAATCAATTCCAAAGTTGAGATCAGAGGCCACCAATCTATCGCTCAGCAGCTACGTGTGGCTCACGGGCTCATGATGTGTGGCTCACGGATGTCTTCCAAATTGGTCCATTAGCACCATCTCTAGCAAACAGCTATAAAGGTACCGTCACACGCGGCAATATGCTTGCAATTTCACTGGCAATTTGCTGGTTGCAGTGAAATCATGGACACATTGTTACATTTGTACACGGCAACCAGGCCCGTATTTGGAGTTCCTGCCGCCCTAGGCACTGTCAGCGGTGCCGCCCCCCCCCTCGCACCACACACCCCATCGTGCCACGCCCCCCCATCGTGCCACGCCCCTCATCATGCCACGCCCCCCATCGTGCCACGCCCCCCTGCAGACAGACTGCCTTGAAATAAATACAAAGAATAATAAAATCTTTTAATGATTTTAATTCGTTTATGTGCAAAAGGCAACAATAAGGTGATAATAAAGACTGCCCATTCCAGTCTACGGACAAAGACTGCAGCACTGATAATCATAGGAATATGTAAGTTATTAAATCATCTTTTGGATGGTTAGGGATGAGATAGCAAGGTGCAGAGTAGTGATAGCTACGAGAGGCTAAAAGGAGTTGTGAGGTTCCCATTATGGATGGAGTAGTGGATGGTTGCTAGATGACCACCACCATGTCCCAACAAGGCTGTGACATCAGCAAGGAGGTGGCAGTAATGTTTTGGGTCGTAATCATGTGGAGAGAGCTAGTTTGCCCCTATAGGGTCCATGAAGTGAAAAGGACCACGGCAAAGTATATATACTTTTAGACTGACCACTTTTTTCTTCGTACTAAATCATCCCCATACATGACAATGCACCATCTCTTGGTACAGAGCATAGCCCTGAGTAATTGGCTGCTATGGACATAAAAGTAGAGAAAACCATGGCGTAGCTACCAGTCTCCCCTGATCTCAACCCTATTGAGAAACTTGGAAGTACCTTTAAGCAAAAAAAATCTAAGATGCTGTAAGACATTAACCGTCACACCAGCAGCTCTGGGAGTCAATTCTGACATCCTGCAAACAAATGCAATTTTAAAACATCCAAAACCTGACAAGTGCAATAAATGCAATATTTATGAAGGTGATATCAAAGAAAGGCGATATAGAATATGAGACATACTGGTAGGATGTTTACATTGTGAGCCCCAATGGGGACAGTGTTGATGATGTATGTAAAGTGCTGTGGAGTTCATAGTGTAATATAAATGTACAAGAATATTTCTTCATATGTCGTCACAATACCGGGATCTGAGGATCTTGTATTTCGAGGTCAGGGGCTCTCTGATGCCATGTCGCTGCCTGTCTCGCTGTCTTCCTCTTTTCACACTGCAGTGCGGTGGATAAGAGAGCATTAACTGGTTAATAACAAGAAGTATGGAGTGTGTACTAACTGAGTCTTACACCCTCCCCATACCATGTCCAGCAGACATTGTAGGATTACTATATGGATTTTATTAATAGGGTACGGTCACACTGGCGTGAAACTCGGATGACTGCAATGTGTCATTGTCTCACATTGCAGTCAGACCAATGTTAATCAATGTCTGAAACACATTGGCGAGTGTCACACGCTTTTTTCTCATCCAGATTCTGGATGGGAAAAAAGTCACAAGATGCTGCAAGAGTCTGCGATTCACGTGCGAGACTCGCCAATGCAAGTCTATGGGTCTGACAAAATTTTGGACCGCACACGCACCATCCGAGACCCAGAGGCATTTGTTTTTTTCACAGATACATTATCATTCTGCAGCTGAAAGCACTGTAAAATGCTCCTGTAAATGATTCTACAGTAATAGCTGCTGAGAAACAAAACAGATTGCACAAGGATGTTGTGAACCAGACAGCCCCGGGTCTGATTCCAGATTGACCCGGATGGCAGCTATCTGCCATCTGGTTTCCCTGTGTCCGGGAGGTTGCAGGGTTTTCTCCCGGACACAAAAACGTTGCAAGCAACGTTTCTGTGCCCATGTGAAAAATGCTGAGAACCTCGGATCCTCCCGGATTGTCCCAGTCCGATGCGATCCGATGCCCCCTCACATAGGGGTCTATGGCACTGGATCGCACCAGAGCCGACAAAATCTGGCACCCGGGAGCCGGACGGCCGGTGCTAAAGCTCAGCACTATGGGATCTCCCCTGCTAACAGTTCCGGACCGCGGACAGCTCCCAGTATGTATCTATGCAATGCTGCAGCGCTCCCAGCCTGGGGGTGCAGCAGCATTGCATTTGCATACATACATAATGCGGGGGATGGGAGCGGCCCACACATAACTGGGGCTGGGGACGCTGCAGCATTGCATAGATACATATGTGGGGGATGGCAGTGAGCGGCCCACACATTACTTGGGCCCCCAGCCCCAGTTATGTGTGGGCCGCTCCCATCCGCCACATATGTATCTATGCAATGCTGCAGCGCTCCCAGCCTGGGGGTGCAGCAGCATTGCATTTGCATACATACATAATGCGGGGGATGGGAGCGGCCCACACATAACTGGGGTTGGCGACGCTGCAGCATTGCATAGATACATATGTGGGGGATGGGAGCGGGCCACACATAACTTGGGCCCCCAGGCCCAGTTATGTGTGGGCCGCTCCCATCCCCCACCCCACATATGTATCTATGCAATGCTGCAGCGCTCCCAGCCTGGGGGTGCTGCAGCATTGCATACATACATAATGTGGGGGATGGGAGCGGCCCACACATAACTTGGGTCCCCAGGCCCAGTTATGTGTGGCCCGCTCCCATCCCCCACCCCACATATGTATCTATGCAATGCTGCAATGCTGCAGCGCTCCCAGCCTGGGGGTGCTGCAGCATTGCATACATACATAATGTGGGGGATGGGTGCGGGCCACACATAACTTGGGCCCCCAGGCTCAGTTATGTCTGGGCCGCTCCCATCCCCCACCCCACATATGTATCTATGCAATGCTGCAATGCTGCAGCGCTCCCAGCCTGGGGGTGCTGCAGCATTGCATGCATACATACATAATGTGGGGGATGGGAGCGGCCCACACATAACTTGGGTCCCCAGGCCCAGTTATGTGTGGGCCGCTCCCATCCCCCACCCCACATATGTATCTATGCAATGCTGCAGCGCTCCCAGCCTGGGGGTGCTGCATCATTGCATACATACATAATGTGGGGGATGGAAGCGGCCCACACATAACTGGGGCTGGAGATGCTGGCAGCTGCAGCATTGCATAGATAACTGGCCCCCAGCCGCTCCTACCCCCCACAAGCCACATTATATTTTTCTATACAACATGCAATGCCCAGGGCTGGCCCATGCTGCACTTCATCATTAACATACGGCCGGCGGGCAGCGGCGCCGCTGACTCACACTTGAGGCTGAGCCCAGCCGCTGTATGCCTGGCTGTCGGAGCGGGAACCGGGAATGTGCTGCCGCCTGCCCGGGCCTCTGCGGATTTCCTCCTGGGTCCTGCTCTGCGCCCTCTCCGCCCTCCTCCGATGCACGGCGGTGACTGCTGACACTCACACCGTCGTCCCGGCGCGGCGGCGCCGTCTGCGGCGATGTGCTGCCACGGACGGCCAGTCTGCGAAATCTGCAAACCAGTGCCGCCTCTGCCCGGTCCTCCGCGGGAACACAGTATTCAGAACACTATCTACTCCGCGGCGGGCCGGCCCCCTCCAGTCCTGCTCTCTTCCGGCTATGTGAGGTGGCCGGCCTGATGACGCGTCACGACGGGGGAGCGGGAAGGGGTAGGGGGTTAGGGGGCGGGGCTTAAAACCCGGCCGACACGGGGCGGCAAAAAAAAAAATAAATAAATAAAAAAAAGAAAACACGCAGAGGCTCCGCCCCCCCTATGAATGGCGCCGCCCTAGGCACGTGCCTACGGGTGCCTAATGGCAAATACGGCCCTGACGGCAACAAAATGGAACAATGTGTCCATGATTTCACTGCGACCAGCAAATTGCCAGTGAAATTGCAAGCAATATTGCCGCATTTGACGGTTCCTTAACTCCAGATGGTGACTTTTTGAGTAGTCCCACTTAGAAAAGCAGATCTGGTAGGTGTTCTACTGCTCTGCCCCCCTGGTGGCAGGCCTCTTGCTAAACTGCTTTGCAGCATTCCCAGCTCTGCTTCATCCTACTGTCTTGAGACTCTCCACCTGGGTAAAGGGAGGCCTAGCCAGACTCTGTCGGAATTTATATCCATTGTGTTTAACAGAGTTCCACTCCCTGGCCTATCCCCTTCCAGCGGGTGCTTTATCAGCCTGCTCCTCCATCTACTCTGGGTCTGACCTTAAATTAACTCTTGTTCTTCTAGCTGGAGGGTTCTGTCTGTTTTGTTTGTCTGTTTTTGTCTTAAGTTGTTGTATTTCTGTTTGCCTCAGGGCTCCTCTGTCTGTCTGGTCCTTCCGTTTAGTCCTTGTTTTGTCTCTCATTTCTGCTTGCTTGCCTCCCCTGTCCTTGTCTATGTTTGCTGTACCTGTGCTGTTAGTCCTGCCTTTAGACTGGCTACCCATGTCTCTGAGTTCAACCTTCCATCCCCTTACCCTGACCCTACTGCAGCTGCTGCAGGCCCGGGGACTGCACTGGAGTAGCACTTGATAATTACCTTCAGCTGCAGCCTATCCTCACCACTAGAGGCTCTGGTAAAGATCAGGTAGTCACTTCATTATGCCCCTCCAGGGTAAGCCTAGCCAGTGGCGCAGTGGAGCCATTACACATTGGATCCAACAAGCTTTTTGTTATTCACCCCAGACTTCCATGAGGTGGAGTTGGGTTGCAAACCATTCACGGGTGATGGCCCCTAAATGACTTTTGAAAGTTGGGGCTGGCTATGGTAGCTTTCTATAGTAGGGAATAGTCAGACAGTACCAGATGGAGGAGACATGAAGAGAAATGTACAAGACAGGGTTGGTTGCAGATAGACTTTGATGGCATATTGACTGGGTTGACCAAGAAAGTCCTTCAGATATTACCCCACCATCTTGGGACTGGGATAGTTGTTTCTCCAAGGAGGTGTGGGTACTTGTATTATTGGAGGCCATAATAGTTGGACACAATCAGACTAGACTTTTGTGGCACGTCGGAGGAAGGAAAAGTCTTAATGCAAATGAGGCCTGAGCGCCAATGCAAATTCTGTTACAGGGACCCGAGCTGGTGACATCTTCTGTGGGAAAGGTTCATTTGGGCCACCCTAGACACCTGGGTGCTTTTTAATTGCCAAACCTGCACTCCCTGTAAGTAAATATAAAAGTTTGATCCTAAGAACAAGGGTCTAATGACTTGGTACGCTTGGTACACCTTGTGGAGGAGTTTGATTTTGGTCACATACCTCTGCGGAATACTCCCGGTACCTGTCTCATGATGTCAGTGCCTGTCAGTCTGTCTGTCTGTGGTCGCTGCCTGTGTCACCATCACTGGAAGTCTATGTAGGGCTGAGTTATAGCGACAGGTGGTGGGAAGGAGAAGGGGGAGCACAGAGACACAGAGACTGAGGAGGGGGAATTCATTTGGGAAGTGGGAGAACGAGGAGAGGCCTGTGAGGAACACTGACGGCAACACAAAATAGCCAGAAGACAGAATTGTTTGGGACGTTGCAATCCAGGGACGGGGCGGAGGACACAAAACTTCACTTATCACATCAAAATGTACAATTATTCGGGAGACGTCAGAAAGTGACCAGATGTTATAGTCACAAGTCGTAGTCAGGTCATATAGAGCTATGGAAATGTATAGGGTAAACCGGGGACCTGGGCATTGATCTGTACTCTATGACTGGCCTCCACGTGGGAGGACTCGCTGCTGGACCTCTACAGGATTGTCACATCTGCTACCCACCAAGATATTTACAGGTCATCGGACCCCACAAACTCTCATATTTAAGGATCGGGGTCCAAGAAAGAATTCAAGAAATACTGGTCGTAAGTAAATTTATTGTAATTTTTATATCATAACCGGGAGGCTCACACATGTATAATATATATATATCATGTTAAGGCAAAATAATGTTCTGAATTAATTAATGTCATCTATTTGGTCTTGACTTAGAACTTGCTATTTATTAGGTTTGGATCAGAATACATTGTAGATGCAGCACAGGGCATTGACAATACAGTGCATAGAATACATAAAGCTTTACGAAGGGTCTTCCAAATGGGATGAAAAACCTGATCTGATCATTTCATCAATCTATCATGAAATCTGACTCTGATACACAGTAAGGATCTCATACCGTTTGGTTATAATTAGGACAGATTTTCAGTTTGTGAATGTGTACTGCTCTGCAAATTGATAAGAGAATTGAAACACAAAGTATATATGCAGGAGCATAACTACAACAGGTGCAGGGGTTGCAATCGTACCCGGGTCCTGGAGCCTAGGAGAACCCCAAAAGTCTCTTTGGCCTATAGAAAAAGGCTAATGCTATTAACGATTTGTAATAATTGGGGGCCCCGTTGGAGCTTTCGCATCAGGGCCCATGAGCTTCAAGTTATGCCCCCCCAATAAAAACGGTAAACTAAGTGGAGATCGAGGGGGACATATTTCACCTATGCACAACGAACTTCCTGTTAGCACATTCATGGAAAGATAATCTGGCAACAGCTGATAACAGGGAGACATAACTTCCCATACCCTCTGTATAAACTGTGCTGTTTCAATCCTGTTTTACAGTCTAATCTGTTATATTGATGCTTGTCTCTGCTGCCACCTGCTGGCCAGACCTCTCAATTCTTTCTGCCTTTCCTTGTCCAGCCTATGGGGGTGTGGCTCCTGCACGTGCTGTTGTCTCTTCCTGTTTTTGCCCAGTCATTAGGAGACATCTTTACTGCAGAGAGTTCCATTCTCATAGAGCTGGAGAAGCAAAGTTTTTTGACCCACAAGTAGCGACTGCAGAGACAAGCTTCATGCAAGATTTCAATGCCATGTTTTGGATCATTCATCTATGGAATAAACCAGCATTGTTTTCATCCTAACGTGTGTACGCTTATCTGAGACGCTGCTCCGGGTCCTGTCTGCCCCTCTTACTGGAAGTACAAAGGTAAGAAGGAACTCTCATCCTAGTATACAACCAGCATGCCTTTATCGCCTTTAAGTGGGATCAGAACAGTCAAAAAACTTTGATTGAAAGCTCCTAATAGTCAAAAAACTATGCCTAAAAGCTCCTATCAGCTAGAAAACTGCCTTACAGCCCAACATCCAGCTATAGCCCTCCATGTGCCCTGTCCCTCTGTGCATTAATCTGCCCAGCAACAAGCCTTGTGTATCTGTCTGCCTGCAGCAGTGCACGTCTGGACAAGCTTGAGGGAAGCTCTCCCACCTGCACATCTTGTATTAGCTCTGCCTGTACTGTTATAAAGAACTGTTTTTATGCACCAGCGGTTTCCTTCTGGCCACATCGCCTCCATAAGCCTGCAGTACACTATACCTCATTACTGCACATCGGCGAACTGCGAACCCCAAGTTTCGTCAAAGCCACCTTGGGGATCCCATCCGGGAGTTCCCGCAGAGCCGCACAGCGATTTTCGGACCCCTATTCAAAAGTTGAGTTTTTTAAAGAGACAGTACACCTTTATTCAAAATGGCCGAAAAGGACCTCGGACAGGCTCCCACTGCTGAAACAGAGCAAATACAACCTGATACTGTCCACGATGAAGCCCAGGAGGCAGACCCCACGTCTCAAGCAGACCAAGTTACCCGACCAAAACGTTCTTACAAACCAACGGTAAAGGCAATTGAAAACTATCAGGCTATGAAAGATGAGCTAAGTGAACGCCTGGAAGAACAGTGGGAACGCGTCGCCTCTTACATGTCGAGACTTGAACCCTCGTCAGGCGACGCCGCAAGCTTACAATCTGTTATGGAACGGCTGAACGCCGCCCATGAAGGATACAAGAGACTGTCAACAAGGTACATTACCCTTCTAAAAGACTTTAATTCTGATGAATCCCTTTCAGACCTCAGTAAGGCGCTAGAGACGGACGAAGGGAGAGATGCCAAGGTCCGACACGCCATAAACAAGGCCGAACACCGCATCTCTCACCTGCAAGAAACCAGATCACACCGATCGACCTCATCTAAGCGTTCCTCTCGGGCATCCAGGTCATCATCCTCAAGAAGTTCAACCATGAGCGACAGGATACTAGAGGCCCGCATAATAGCAGAGGAATCCAGGGTGAGACGTTCTTTCACTGAGAGAGAAGCGGAAGAAAAAAGGGCAGAAGCAAAGGCAGAAGCAAGGGCAGAGGAAAAAAGGGCAGAGGCAGAAGCAAGGGCAGAGGAAAAAAGGGCAGAAGCAGAAGCAGAGGCTAAAAGGGCAGAAGCAGAGGCAAAAAGGGCAGAAGCAGAAGCAAGGGCAGAAGCGGAGGCTCGAATACAGATCCTTCGGTCACAGATGGAAGAGGAGGTTGCGCTAGCTAAAGTAAGACTACTCGAGCAGGCATTGATCCAAGGTCTTGATCCAGCTAACTCGCCACCACTGGAAACGGATGATCCAGTCGATCGCACCAGAGACTATGTGCTAAACCGGGTACCTGTAGCGACCCCGGTTTACAGTACCGTCCAAGTCAACGACGCCAAAACCCCCAACATACTTCAAAAGGTGCCAGTACCCTCGAAGGCGCCCGAGCTAATTAACGACAGTCGCCGAGAGATACCCTCTCAAACACAGTCACCACCACAAGATGGCAACCCAGCGTTTCCTGGCCCACCTTCACAGCTCAAGCGGTATTCGTCAGATTCTTCAAGGGCTAAACCACAGCTCAACCCTGCAGCAGCATCATTCTACCCGGAGACAGCTCATCCATTCACGCCAGGCGGCCCATACACCCCAGGGGCATCACGAGTCGTCGTGGCAACAAGTGGTGAGAAGTCGGACATGTCCGAGTTTGCCAGGTTCATGGTGAGCAGAGAGCTAATCAGTACTAGTCTTGTGAATTTCGATGATCGTGCAGAGAACTACAGGGCCTGGAAAGCAACCTTCAAGGCAGCCATCGCCAATCTCAACCTAACCGAAGAACAGGAACTCGACCTCCTGATCAAGTGGTTGGGCCCAGGCTCTTCAAGCCGTATCAAGAGCCTCAGAACCGTCTATGTAGGACAAGCAGAAGCAGGTCTCGCCGCCGCATGGCAAAGGCTGGAACGCACCTTTGGCAGCGCGGAAGCAATAGAGAAAGCCCTATTCAAGAGACTGCAGGATTTCCCAAAGATCAACCTTAAAGAAGTCCACAAGCTCCAAGACCTAAGTGATCTGCTCATGGAGCTGGAGCTCGCCAAAAGAGACCCTCGTCTGTCCGGGCTGTGCTATCTGGATTCAGCCCATGGAGTAAACCCAATCGTGGTGAAGCTGCCATACAGTCTGCAGGAGAAATGGGCAACGTCAGTCTCAAGGTACAAAAGAGTGAACGACGTCACCTTTCCCCCATTTATCCACTTCTGCAGATTCATTGACGACCAGGCCCAGATGAGGAATGACCCCAGCCTCGACTTCCTAGTATCCAACACTTCGGCAGCTGCAGCAACTCCAGCATCAAGGTATGAAAGTGCTATACAAAAACGCAGAGACACTAAGAGAGCTGTGAGTGTTAGAAAGACCGAGCTACCATCACCCGCAACGCCCACAGACGAACAGAACACTGTCTCACCTCGAGATAAGTCTTTCAATCGTGAATGTCCCATCCACAAAAAACCACACTCACTGACCAAGTGCAAGGGTTTAGATCCAAAACCTTACAGGAGCGCAAGAAGATCCTCACTGAGCTTGGGATTTGCTTCAAATGCTGCGCATCACTTGAGCACATGGCCAAGGACTGTAAATCCACAGTCAAGTGTGGGGAGTGCCACAGCGAAAAGCACATTTCAGCCATGCATCCTACTCGGCTAGCTAGAGAAACACCGGCTACAGTCACCACCGCTCCCGCTCCAAGTCATGGCGGGGAGCCACAGAATCAGACTGACACCGCCACAACTGTTTCCTGCTCATGCTCAGAGGTATGTGGAGAGGGCCGAATGGAGAAATGTTGTGCCCGAATATGCCTCATCAAGGTTTATCCCGAGGGACGCCCAGAAAAGGCGATGAAGGTGTATGCCATCATAGACGACCAAAGCAACCGGTCCCTGGCAGGAACCAAATTCTTTGAAGCCTTCGGAATTAGTGGACCATCAGAACCCTACACCTTGAACACCTGCTCAGGCCGCATAGAGACTAACGGCAGAAGAGCCCGGGGATTCATTGCTTCTCCTATCAACGGGAAGACTGAAATACCTCTACCAACGCTCGTTGAATGTGACCAAATACCCAGCCACAGGAGTGAAATTCCTACCCCAGAAGCTGCACTTCATCAACCACACCTGAAACACCTCGCGAGCGTTATCCCACCTATAGACAACAACGCGGAGATTCTACTCCTTCTCGGCAGAGACAACCTGAGGGTACACAAGGTGCGACAACAGTGCAACGGACCTGACTATGCACCATACGCCCAGAGACTGGACTTGGGATGGGTAGTCATAGGAAATGTGTGTGTTGATCGATCAGAAATAGACTCCTTCAGGACCTACGTGCATGGAGATGGGCGCACAACCTGCTTAAGACCATGTCCTCATCACTATGAAGTGAAGAGAAGCCCCCAGACTCAATACAGCTACCCGACGTCGCTTCTTCCCTGCGTACCGACAACTTAGGAAGATCAGTCTTTCACGCAACCTATGGTCTGCGAAGAACCGCGTCAGAGGGAGAGCCCGAGTATGGCACAGACGCGAGAGACTTCGTGGAAAAAGACTTTTACGTAGATGACGGGCTCAAATCACTACCCACCGAGGAAGCAGCCATTGATTTGCTCAAAAGGACCCAAGGTCCAGAGTTCCTGCTGAGACAGTCGGAGGAAAGTGTCCAGGAAAACTTCAGCATCCTAGATCCAGATAACGATCCAGATGTCCGAACTGAAGTCAACACCCTGACCACCAGTGCAGAGGAAGCTTCCAACCTCGGCTGCCAACGTTTTGAACGTTTCTCCAGCTGGACAAGACTCGTCCGGACTGTCGCCAGGTTAGTGCACATCGCCAGATGCTATCGTACGGACCTAAAAAACAGAGACTGTCATCGCTGGCATGTGTGCCACAAACCCCTTTCTGCTGAGGACATCTCCCATGGTGAGTCCCTCATAATACGCCACCTCCAACAGAGCGAATTCGCCACCGAATGGAACTGTTTACACAACAAACAGCAGATTCCACTAAGAAGCCCTCTAGCCAATCTAAACCCGATTATGGACAGTTTTGGCTTACTTAGAGTCGGCGGTCGTTTAAATCAGGCTCGTTTCGGAGTCGCAGAACAAAATCCTCTCATCATTCCCAACAAACACCACGTTACAGTCTTGCTGATCCGACATCACCATGAAAGGACTGAACACCAAGGCAGACAGATCACAGAGGGCGCCGTACGTTCGGCAGGCCTTTGGATCATTGGAATGAAGAGACGTGTAGCACAAATACTCCATGATTGTGTGCATTGTCGCAAAACGAGAGGAAGGCAACTGTGCCAACAAATGGCCGATCTGCCTGCAGACAGACTTTCTATGGAACCACCTTTCACCTACGTGGGCCTAGACGTGTTCGGACCATGGATGGTATCTTCACGCAGAACTCGTAGCAGCCGAGCAGACAGTAAGCGGTGGGCTGTGCTATTCACCTGCATGAGTGTTCGAGCCGTTCACATTGAGGTGTTAGAATCCATGGATACTTCCTGCCTGATCAATGCCTTAAGGAGGTTCTTTGCCATTAGAGGACCAGTAAAGCAGCTGAGGTCCGACCGTGGCAGCAACTTCGTCGGTGCATGTAGAGAGCTGAACATCGACACCAAGCCAATCCAAGACCAGCTAGCAGACAAGGGTTGCACCTGGATCTTCAATTCTCCTCACAGTTCTCACATGGGGGGCTCCTGGGAGAGGATGATAGGGATCTCACGCAACATCCTGAACTCCATGCTAAAGGACGTTAACTCCTCAAGACTCACGCACGAGACTCTAGTCACTCTTTTAGCCGAAGTCTCAGCCATCATCAATTCGAGACCCCTCGTGCCCGTGACAATGGATCCAGAGGTACCAACCATGCTGACTCCCACCATCCTTCTTACTCAAAAAATTGACAACGCGGTAATTCCCAGCGGAGACTTCACTCACGCCAACACCTACCAAAGACACTGGAAACGAGTCCAATATTTGGCCGACTACTTCTGGAGTCGATGGAGAAAGGAATACCTCACCGTTCTTCAAGGAAGAAGGAAGTGGCGACATCCCAAGCCAAATATCAAGGAAGGGGACCTGGTCCTTATGAAAGATCAGACCACCCAAAGAACTGACTGGCCTCTGGGACTTGTTACTAAGACACTACCTAGCCAGGACGGCAATGTGCGGAAGGTGGAGCTAAGGGTCTTCAGGAAAGGTGAGACGAAGACCTTTGCAAGGCCGATCCACGAACTCATTCTGCTGTTGCCCGTAGAGAGCGCCACTACGGGATGAACGCTTCCGGACCTGAACTTTAGCCGTTTTCTTCTCATTTTGGTTTTGAATTTGAATTGTTGTATTTAACATGCCCTTCGTTTAGGTATTGTTATGGACTAATAGTGGAATCCCCAAAGTGAATTCCAGACGGGGAGTGTGCTGTTTCAATCCTGTTTTACAGTCTAATCTGTTATATTGATGCTTGTCTCTGCTGCCACCTGCTGGCCAGACCTCTCAATTCTTTCTGCCTTTCCTTGTCCAGCCTATGGGGGTGTGGCTCCTGCACGTGCTGTTGTCTCTTCCTGTTTTGCCCAGTCATTAGGAGACATCTTTACTGCAGAGAGTTCCATTCTCATAGAGCTGGAGAAGCAAAGTTTTTTGACCCACAAGTAGCGACTGCAGAGACAAGCTTCATGCAAGATTTCAATGCCATGTTTTGGATCATTCATCTATGGAATAAACCAGCATTGTTTTCATCCTAACGTGTGTACGCTTATCTGAGACGCTGCTCCGGGTCCTGTCTGCCCCTCTTATTGGAAGTACAAAGGTAAGAAGGAACTCTCATCCTAGTATACAACCAGCATGCCTTTATCGCCTTTAAGTGGGAACAGAACATAAACTAGAGGAATAATTGGTAGTAATATGTTAATGCATTATGAAAATTGATTTGTCTTTTCTTTCTGCAATTAAGACCGGTTGCACGCAATGTCCGCACGAGGCAGAGGGTCTCTTGAGCCAAACTCAACAGCTTTGTAGCAATGTATAAGGCTTTTGACTTAGGGTCAGGAGACACAGAACCGGCCCAGACATTGTGGTCCACACTTAGTATGTGAATGTTGGACCAGTGATGCCGACTTAATTTTACACTACAGGAAGAGGTGGTCCTACCACTAAGCCTCAGCTCTGTGTGTCGTCATTTTTGGGTTTCTTTTCAGGCGCCAATGGCACCAAACATATCCCACCAAACCCTAATGGAGTTCACTGGGATTTTGTCATGTAGGACATCATTCTACTGGACAAAAAAAGGAGCTGCATGCTGCAACATTTTGTCTTTGTCAAACCTATAACGAATTCTTAAAGGGAACTTGTCAAGTCTGATATGTCACCAAGCCAAAATCATTCACATGTCAAAATTCCCTTCCTAACCCGCCCTGTATAACATCATTCTCTAACATCAATGTGTAAAGAAAGCATTTATTACCTTCAATTGGGGCTTTGACAAGTTGAGGGGGCGTTGTTTCCCAAGACTAGTCGGGCTCTTTTCCATGTTATCCCGCCTCTGTGATAACATGACTTCCATTACTGCTTCATTGCAGCTCGTGGAAATCTTGCGCATGCGCACAGCTCATTGCAGCACCATCAGTGCGTCTCTGAATCCAGGTGTACAGCTTTAGAGAGGTGCTCTGCGCATGATCGGAAAACAGCATCTGCACTTCTGATCATGCACAGAGCAGCTCTCGGAAGCTGGGATGCATACACCTGACTTCAGATGCTGCTGAGATGAGTCACGCGCATGCGCAAGATTTCCAGCATCTGGCCATAATATTGTGGAAAGAGGCTAACTGGAGAAACAACGCTCCATTGACTAGTCAAAGGCCTAAGTAGCATATGAATAACGATGGTAATAAATGCTTTATTTATTTATTTTTTTCACATTGTATACAGGGCTGGTTAGGAAGGGAATTGTGATATGAGCTTCACTTAAAGGAGCACTTCGGGAAAAGGATTCCTTCTTTATATGATGTTGTCATGCTCTGACCACTAATGTCTAACATTAAAGTGCAATGTCACTTTAAAGAAAAAAGTGCTGAATGTTGAGTTACGCATTTCCAGTTTGATTCTCGAAGCTTGTGCTGACACACGCGTTTCAATCCACGCCCTCTTGTAATAATACATGAGATGTTTTCATATCTTGGATACTATTTGGTTCTTATTAGGATAATACATGTTGATCAAGACTATTATCATTATTGTGTTTGATAATAAAACTTAATCTATCACATCTAAATCTGCCCCCCCAATACCCCTATCCCAAGAAGTTTCACTAAAAGGCCAGCTTCTTCAGGGGAAAATGAGGCTAATGGCCAAATGTAAGCTGCTTAGCTATGGTAATTTAAGAAGTCTAAAGCCATGTATAATAAAAAAGAAAATGTCAATCTGCCCCACCCTTTTTCCTCAATATGTTTCACTGGATGACCAGCTTCTTCAGGGGTGTTGGTGTAGTTTACCCCTGGCAGCTAGGCCTGTTCTTGCAGTGAGGGTTTCATTACACTTACTGCTTGCTTTGCAGAGATATCATATTGTACTTAATGAAAGTCATGGAGGGAATGTTCCCTCGTTAGCTGCTGCTGATGTGTAAATGCTTTGACTTTTTCTCCTTCAGATTCCGGCAGGGCTGTGACTATGAGGTCATGTCTCATTCAATTCAATTAAGCTGCATTTTTATGGCCACCAATGTCCTTTCCAGCCATATACATCGGCCTCAGCTGACTTGTGTCCCAGACAAGGTCTTGCAAATATTCAATATTCTGTCATTGCATTTGGGGCTTTACTAATGTCAGGGTGCCATAATCTGGGTCCACAAATGTTTATGTGCCATTGGCTTGGTCCATTAGTTTCAATATGTCATTGTACATGGACAACTAGTCTCAGTGTGCTTTTTTCTGGGTCCACTACTGTCAGTGTGCCATTATCTGAATCCCTAGTGTCAGTGTGCCATTGCCTGGATTCACTAGTGGTCAGTGTGCCATTATGAATCCACTAGTGTCAGTGTGCCATTATGGATCCACTAGTGTCAGTGTGCCATTATGAATCCACTAGTGTCAGTGTGCCATTATGGATCCACTAGTGTCAGTGTGCCATTGTCTTGATCCCTAGTGTCAGTGTACCATTGCTTGGATCCACTAGTGTCAGTGTACCATTGTCTTGATCACTAGTGTCAGTGTGCGCTTTGCCTGGATCCACTAGTGTCAGTGTGCTCTTATAGACCCACTAGTGTCAGTGTGCCTTTGCCTGGATCCACTACTGTCAGTGTGCCCTTATAGACCCACTAGTGTCAGTGTGCTATTGCCTTTGTCTGAATCCACTAGTGTCAGTGTGCCATTTTATGGATCCAAGAGTGTCTGTGTGCCATTGTCAGGATCCACTAGTGTCTATGTGCCATTGTGGATCCACTAGCGTCTGTGTGCCATTGTCTGGATCCACGTCTGGATCCACTAGTGTCAGTGTGCCATTGTCTAGATCCACTAGTGCCAGTGTGCCCTTGTCTGGATCCACTAGTGTCAATGTGCCATTTTATGTAGCCACTGGTGTCAGTGTCCCCTTGCCTGGATCCATAGTGTCTGTGTTGCATTTTGTGTATTCATAGTGTCAGTGTGCCATTTTATGGATCCACTAGTGTCAGTGTGCCATTTTATGGATCCACTAGTGCCAGTGTGCCCTTGTCTGGATCTATTAGTGTCTTTGAGCCATTGTCTGGATCCACTAGTGTCAGTGTGCCATTGTCAGGATACATTAGTGTCTTTGAGCCATTGTCTGGATCCACTAGTGTCAGTGTGCCATTGTCAGGATACATTAGTGTCTTTGAGCCATTGTCTGGATCTACTAGCATTGTTGTGCTATTGTCCGGATCCACTAGTGTATTTTTGCCATTGCCTGGGTCCACTTTAATCAGTGCTTCATTATTGTGGGTAAATGTGTATCTACGAGTGACTGTTTTGGTCCACATTTATATATCTACCATTGTTCTGAACCTAGCAGTGCCTTTCTGCCATTACTATGGGCCTAGTAGTGCTACTTCACAGTATCCGGAGGACCAATAGTATCCGGAGGACCAATAGTAGTGCCATGCTATTGTTCTGGATTCAGTGTTACCAAATACATTGATGTGGGGTGTTAGTGCACCATTGTGGTATTACTCAAGACTGTGAAAATGAAAATGTTGGTTAGATACTAGTGCATGACTTGTGGGTTGGGATAATAAGAAAGGCCGTGGCCCTTAATGCTGAGGAATGCTGTACATACAAATGAGGGGATTAATACAGATTAATCTCACGCCTTTAATCTTGTATTACTTCTGATTAATCCCGGGTACAAACATTGTGTTATCTCAGGCCACGGCTGTAACTCCCTGACATATTCTCCCAATCTTTCCCTTTCTTTTCCAGCTCATCACCCATCTTGTCACTTGCTCTTTCCATGCTCCCCCCAGTATGCTGCGGTGGCTGCTGCATCCTTCTTTTCCCTCAATGTCTCTCTCTGTGTCTCACAATCGCCCCATTGTTCTTGCTGATTTCTTTATTCCGGGCAGCTGTCCCTCCATCACACCCCTTGACACACCGAGCAGCTGATCTTCGCTCCCTCCCCCTCATCACCCACATATCATCCCTTAGTATACATGGGCATCTGCTTCTACCGACATTCAAACCCGGGTACCAGGCCCCGACTGCTAATATTCTACTTTTTCCAAATTTCCCAAAATTGATTTGTTAAATGGACTACATACAAATCCCTAGAGCAAGGGCACAGCCATACAAGGGGGGCAAAGTTGCACTTGGACTCAGATTCCTTAATTCCCCTTGTGTCACAGGAGATAAGAGTTTATAGAGTTTGTCTTGACACCACCTGAGGGATCTAGTTAGGGGTGACCAGCATTGTAATTAGTGGTCCCCAGGAAATAGATGGTAAAGCAGATAGATGGAGCACTCCCCTCAGCAGGAGTGAGCCCCTGGGGTGTAGTGGAGATGGTGGAGAGGAGGATGTTGGAGGTTGTAGTCATGATTGGAGGTGCAGTGTAGCCGTAAAACTGAGGCAAGAAGACAGTCTCTGTTCTTTACCTTTTACTCAGTATTGAAGTCATCAGCAGATCCAGGGTACTGGGTTCACCGGGCCGAGCGATCTGGTTAGTCTGAGAAGAACTAAGCTCTGCTATGATGGACGGATATCTGGCCTTCCCAGACGTCTTTCTCCTTCGGTTGAGGTTCTAGGTACTATCCGCTTCCCTATGTGCTTCTTCCTTCCTCGTGGCTACTAGCAGTCGACCATGGACTCTCGAGACCTCGGACCCACACCGGTTCTTCTATCTCTGTGACAGTCACTGTGCCTCTGGTAGTCCCACAGGGTGACTACTGAACTTGCAACTCTGCAGCCTCCAGATTGCTGCCAGGCATGAACTCCTGACAGCCTGAGACTCTGGCTCTCGTCCACAGCTTGTGTCCTGCACAGCCCGCAGGCTGTCAACAGGCCCACACACTCATCCACTGCTCGACTGTATCTCACTAGCCCCTGAGTTCTAACAGCTATCCCATCCACCCAATTAGTGTCTAGCAGTCCACTGACTAGGGATTGGGAAGTGTGTGTGCGTGTATGGGGAGTCCATCATAGAATACCTGAATTCTCTTCAAACGTCGTATTAGTGCCATGGAGTTAACTTCCACTGTGGCGACCAGACCGCAGGGGTGCCTCAGTACAAGTTCACACAACCGGTCAGGGCCCTCATCTTCATGTAGTGTACTGAGGGGTTGTACCTTGCCCCGTGCCTTGTTACATAACATTCTGAAGAAAAAATAGGACATGTCCTGGACTCCTAAAGTTGGTCAAACTCCCAGTAGCACATCAGATCTTCATTAAACCTCACAAAAAGCAGAGGTTGTAGAAGATTTTTAACACCATTTAGAAGGTGTGTACGGTGAGGAAGAGCCACCCGATGGTTGTGGCTACAGAAAGGGTGTAGCTAAAAAAAATCCTAAATTTTAATTTCACATTCAGCATTTATGTATTTTTTTTCATATGCATTAGGATGTCCAAAAATTGTGAAGTCTAATGATCCTCCATGTAAACGTTTTTGAGACACAGTATGGTCCAGACCACATGGAGCCACCTTATCACCACGTGTCAAAGCCAAAAGGGTTTTTCTTGAGCAATAAATGAAACAACTGTCAAACCTTTGAAATGTTGAAGACAGTAAAAAAAGCCAATAATTTTGACTACAATAGCAGTAAAAACACAGCACGGTTCCCTATCATGATCATTGACAATCGGCTTTGCTTAATACTAAAACAGGAAAAACATCACAAAAAGGACCTGCGTGAACCCGGCCAGATGGGGTCTTCTCTACAAGGACCATTTAAAGCACCGCTCTAATGTTCTCTGTTTTTTTTTCTGGAGTGGCACTTTAAATTTAAGCACCCTGCCCTGTCATATACCCACCTTATTGCAGATTCACCTTTTATCACTCTGGGCCCGCGGCGCCGTCTTGTGCCTTCTTACTGGTTGGAAGTTAGAGGTTATGTCACAAACTCCCAATGCATCTCTATGAGAGCCAGAACAAGTTGAGAGTCCTATAGAACAGGACAATCCATGTTCATTGGAGCATTCTACTTTAAAAGTATTTCTGCATCATGTCTGATGGGTCAGGGCTCCACCAAGCTGGAAATGTACGCGACTGGATAAAATGACGGATTTGGAGGTACTGATAAAAGCACGTTTTGGGAATCTTGTAAAGTTCGGACAAGTCTGCAAAGGAGGGGAATACAGGGCCATCTAAGAGTTTGTCAAGCGTGCTTACACCTGATTTCACCCAAAGATCTAGAGACAATCCAGGGATGGGTGCCTCGATCGCTTTTACGGAAATGTATTTAAATAGGGATTATGTCAGTGTTCTATCAAGGTTATTCCAATAAGAGATCAACGAGGACATTGTATGTAAGGGAAAATTCGATTTCAGGGGCTTCAGTAGCTCGATCTCTAGCAAAAGTCTAGTAGACCTGTGGGATGGCCTTTGGAGCCATGTATAATTAAGACCCCTAGCCCACCAATCCTTTGCTGCCTAGAGTATGGCCGCCTTGTGGTACAAAGATAGATTTGGTACACCCATCCACCACGACAATATTGGAAATGTAGAGCCTTGATCGCCACTCTTGTTTTTTTGTTTTTTTTTTCCAAATAAACTTACCAAGTAGGGATTGTAGGAGCCCCATCCATCTATATGGGAATTTGAGAGAGAGACATCTGAACAGGTAGGTAATCTTAGGCAGCAACATCATTTTTACCATTTGTATTCTGGCCACCCAGGACAGTGGGAGAAGGGTCGGCCTTTCCAAGTCCCCACGAACCTCCGAAATCAGTGATTCGCAGCTCAACTTAATTAGATTTACATATTTTGTCATTTTAATTCCCAAATATGTAAATCCCGCTTTCCCCACTTAAAAGGAAAATGCTCTATTATTATATCATTTACCAAAGGTGTAATATTTATGGAGAATATGATAGATTTTGTGGCATTTCATTTGTAATATGAGATTCTGGAGAATTCAGCCAGGGTGTCCATGAGACCCACCAGGCACCCCTCCACACCGGTGAAAGATTTACAAGATGATAACATCTAGATAGGTGATAAAGTTTCTGCTGAACCCTTCATTACTCCTAAAAATGGGATGAATTTAGTCAGAAATCAGGATGTACTGATCATGAAATATTTTGGCATGAAAACCGTAATGAAGATGCCATCTTCCCATGCTGAGTTTTTGTTCTGTATTTTCAACAATGAAGTCACTGGACAAGATCTTCAAATCAATGAACGTTTCACTGGTGATGAAGACACGGCTCGTACACAGTCTGGTCTATTCTGTAGTAACATGGAAGTGACACATTGAGAATAAAGGAACAAGACAGAAGACCACCCTGGTCTCCTCACTATCCAACAATCCAAAAAAAACTCTGACACCTTTCACTCTCTCCTCAGTCCTAAAGCTCAGACCCCCATCACTGACCTCGGTGCTGATGATCTAGCCACTTACTTTATGGAGAAAATAGACAACATCTGCCAGGAAATCAGCTCCCAGCCTCCAAGCACTGCCACTCCCACTCTTCCTTACATCTCCTCACTCTCTATATTTGACCCAGTCACAGAAGAAGAAGTCTCCAGGCTCCTCTATTCCTCCCGTTCCACTACATGCACCACTGACCCCATCCCCTCACACCTACTCCAGTCTTTCTCTCCAGTGGTCACCACTCACCTAAGCAAAGTCTTCAATCTCTCCCTCTCTTCTGGCATCTTCCCCTCCTCCTTCAAACATTCTATCATTACTCCATTATTAAAGAAATCTCTTGACGCATCTTGCACTAATAACTACAGACCAGTCTCCAATCTCCCCTTCATTTCTAAACTCTTGGAGCGCCTGGTCTACTCCCGCCTCACTCATTACCTCTCCACTCACTCTCTTCTAGACCCATTACAGTCTGGTTTCCACCCTCTTCACTCTACAGAAACTGCCCTAATCAAAGTGACCAATGACCTTCTGACTGCAAAACATAATGGTGACCACACTCTGCTTATTCTTCTTGATCTCTCTGCAGCTTTTGACACTGTTGACCACCATCTCCTACTCTCTATGCTGCACTCCATTGGCATAAAGAACACCGCTCTCTCCTGGCTCTCTTTCTATCTTTCTGAATGCTCTTTCAGTGTAACATTCTCTGGCTCCACTTCCTCCCCTCTTCCTCTCATTATTGGGGACCCTCAGGGTTCAGTCCTTGGACCTCTTCTCTTCTTTCTCTACACGGCCCCGATTGGACACACCATCATCAGATTTGGCTTCCAGTGCCATCTCTATGCTGATGACACACAATTATACACTTCAGCCCCTGACCTTACCCCTGCGCTTTTAAAAAAACACCAATAACTGTCTAGCTGCAGTTTCCAACATCATGTCCGCTCTCTATTTGAAACTCAAACTTTCCAAACCTGAATTTCTCCTTCTCCCGCCCTCCACTAACCTCCCTAAATCTGACATCTCTCTCTCAGTGTGCCGCACCATGATAACACCTAGTCAGCAGGCTCGCTGTCTGGGTGTTATGTTTGACTATGATCTTTCCTTCACCTCCTATACACAACCTCTCGTCCGCTCCTGTCGCTTGCACCTGAAGAACATCTCTAGAGCCCGCCCCTTTCTCACCATGGAAAAAACGAAAACCCTCAACGTGGGCCTAATCCATTCCCGCCTTGACTACTGCAATTCTCTATTAAGTGGCCTCACCCTCTCTAAACTTTCCTATCTCCAGTCCATCCTTAAAGCAGCAGCCAGGATCACCTATCTAGCTAACCGTTACTTGGATGCTTCTGCTCTATGCCAGTCATTGCACTGGCTGCCCATACACTAAGGATCAATTCAAAGTGCTTGTTCTCACCACAAAGCTCTTCACAGCTACAGCACCTCCCTACATCTCCCCCTCATCTCTGTCTATCACCCCAACCGTCTCTCTTCGTTCTACAAATGATCTTCGACTAACATCTGCACTAATCCGATCCTCCCACTCTCAGCTCAAGACTTCTCCCAAGCTGACCAATTCTCTGGAATGCTCTACCCCAAGAAATCAGGACTATCCACAACTTGCATGGCTTCAGACGCTCCCTAAAAATACATTTTTTAAGGCTGGTATCATGCTCCCTAATAGAAGTCCTTTACACTGTATATAGCCCATTCACTATCTCTCTTGATATAACTCTTCTCCAACTCCACCAAACTCAAAAGGTCTGCAAGACTGTCTGATGACCATTCATGTAACTTTACTTCTATCCCCCTCTTCCTCAAGATGTCTGGACCCATCAGTGTAATAGCCCCCTGTACCTTGTGTAACCCCTATCCCGTAGTAGACTGTAAGCTCCTTTGAGCAGGGTCACCTTTATTTTTTGCCTATTTATTGTATTTTCTACATTGATTCTATGCTTACTGTATTATATGTACTGTACTGTATTTTTTCTCCACTGTGATTACTCACTTACTGTGATTACTTACATTGTATTGTAAAGCGCGCGGAATATGTTGGCGCTATTAAATAAAGAATTATTAGAAGAGAATCAATGCCTTGAAATGTGGAGCTGGAGAAGGATGTTACCAATACCATGGATGGAAAGAAGAACAAACATCAATTCTGGAACAAATAAACCAGACATGTCACTGGAAGAAGATCACCAAGATATGACTTATCTACAAAACATAAAGAGAAGACATCGCTGGAGAAGGACTTCAAGGTCAGAGAATAGAAGGAACAAGGCGAAGAGGAAGACCAGCAACCTGATGGCTTGGAAGAATAGAAGGAAAAAGGAGAACATGAAGACCAGCAGCCTGTGGTCAATCAAGATAACGGCAGAGAAGTACCCTGGTGAACCTGTATAGGCTTGTGAAAACCCAGGTGGAACCTATCTAGGCTTGTTGAAGACCCTGATGGACCTACTTAGGTTTGGATAAGACTCTGGTGGAGCTATCTAGGTTTGGGAAGAATGTGACCTATCTAGGCTGGAAAGACTCTGTGAACTATCTAGGTTTGGAGAAGACCCTGGTGGACTATCAGGCTGAAGTCCTGTGACTATCTAGGTTTGGAAAAGTCCCTGGTGGACCTATCTAGGTTTGGAGAAGACCCGGGTGGCCCTACTAGGTTTGGAGAAGACCCTGGTGGCCCTATCTAGGTTTGGGAGAAGACCCTGGTGGACTATCTAGGTTTCGAGAAGACCCTGGTGGAACCTATCTAGGCTTGGAAAAACCCTGGTAGACCTATCTAGGCTGCACACTATTGATCTTCCTACAGAGCAGTCTTCCTACAAGTCAGAATTGAGCTGAAGGCTGGTAAATAAGGAATAATACATTTTCAAGTGTGGAAATAACTAGCAGTGAATGGTACTGTGACAGTAGTGGATTTTCGCAGTGGATTTGGCCATGTTTTGTAGGTCCATTTTTTCTCCAATTAGAAACTGCATCCTTGCCTTTTGCACATTTTTTTATGGTCGGCCATTTTGAAGAAGACCTCATGTAAGACTTTATTTTCTAAACCATCGAGAGAACTTAGCCAAAGGCTTTGCTCTGATTACCCTTCCTAATCATGTCAACAGAAAATCCACTTTTCCTTCCGATGGGGTGTTTTATATTTATTTATTTTTTACCTTTTTTTTTTCCCCAAAAGAGCATTTTAAAACCTGCATTTTAGGGACATTGTTTGTGGAATCGACTTCACGTTTGACACTGTGTAACCAAAAAGGCTTAAAAACACCATGACTGATAAAAAAATATATTTTAACACCTCATCAAGTCTACGTTTCTATGATGGGGTTTTGGTGATTTTTTTAATATGGCGTATTTTTATGCATTTTTATGTGTTTTTGCCCGTATTTTTTATGAATTTGCTTGCAGGTTTTTTTATGTGTGTTTGCTGCATTTTTGATGCGTTTTTATGTGTTTTTGCCCTATTTTTATGCATTTTCTTGCAGCATTTCTTATGTGTTTTTGCTGCATTTTTTTATTTGTTTTTATGTGTTTTTGCTCTATTTTATGCATTTTTGAGCGTTTTTTGTGTTTTGCTTGCATTTTCTTGTAGCATTTCTTATGTGTTTTTGCAACATTTTTTATGTTTTTTTATGTGTTTATATCATTTTTTATGCATTTGCTTGCTAGAGTTTTTTATGTGTATTTGCCGCATTTCTTATGAATTTTTGCATCGTTTTGTATGTGTTTCTGCATTTTGCCACGTTTTTTATGTCTTTTAGCTGCATTTTACCTGTGTCTTTTAATTTGAAGTCAATGGGTGAAAAAAACGCTGCAAAAGCGCTAACAGAATTCATGTGCTGCAGATTGTTTTCTGCACCAAATTCTGCAAGGAGGAGAAAATACTCAGCGTGTGCAGGAGACTTCTGGATTCTTATTGACTTTGAGTGCAGATTTGTCACAAAATGAACAGCAAACACGCGATAGATACGCAATGTGTGCACAGGCCTTACACTCTGAAGTGAATTCCTCCTGAAAAAATTGGCTGAACTTTTTACGCCTCCTAAGATCTCCATGTGCCATTGGAGACCTTTTTAGAAAAGCCCATAAAATATGCATCCAAATCGCGCAGGATTTACCTGGAATTGCCGCCGGTTTACAGCCGTAGTTTTACTCATTGCTCCCTTTTATTGTACATGTTTTACCTGCAACAACCAAGTTGCAAAAGCAGTTTGCAGTAAATCCGCAGGCAGTTTTGGTCGCTCTTTATTTACAAATATTTAGAATGCAATGATTCATGTCATATAGGCACAAACCTATAGAGACACAAGGTCCCTGTGACCCCCCCACCCACCCACCCAAAATCTCCCAAACAGCTGGGAGCCAAAGATCTTGTTTCATTTATTCCAGGAGTGATTGCACCACCCAGGAATTTGTGTCATGTGTGCACACGTGTGCGTGAGAGACATACCCTGCATGTGTGTGTAATACTTTACATGTGTACGTTATGCAATGCTTATGCCTTTATATGTATGTGTGCGTCTTGTTATAGAATGGGTTAATCACGGGCTTCCGTCATGATTTAAACATTACTTAAGAAACAGTGACTGTTCCGGAGTCCTGTAGGCAAATCTGGGAAATGGCGGCCATTAAAACAATCAGCTTGTCCATAAATATGAAAGGATTGAGGGTCAAGGAAGACCATTTGGCCACAGAGGGGTTAACAGTGCGTTACCTTACGACCAATGGCGTAACTTGAAGCTCATGGGCCCCGATGCGAAAGCTCCAACAGGGCCCCCAAATATTGCAAATTTTTAATAGCAATAGTCTTTTTCTATAGGCTAAAAGTACTTTTGGGGCCCCCTAGGCTCCAGGGCCCGGGTGCGATTGCAACCCCTGCACCTATTGTAGTTACGCCCCTGCTTACGACATTTCGGCATAGGTAGGGGTTAAACAGTGACTGTTCCGGAGTCCTATAGTCAAATCTGGAAAATGGCGGCCATTAAAAAAATCAGCTTGAACATAAATATGAAAGGATTGAGGGTCAAGGAAGACCATTTGGCCATGGAGGGGTTAACAGTGCGCTACCTTACGACGTTTCGGCATAGGTAGGGGTTAAACAGTGACTGTACCGGAGTCCTATAGTCAAATCTGGAAAATGGCGGCCATTAAAAAAATCAACTTGTCCATTAATATGAAAGGATTGAGGGTCAAGAAAGACCATTTGGCCACTGAGGGGTTAACAATGTGTTACCTTACGACGTTTCGGCATAGGTAGGGGTTAAACAGTGAAAGCTGCTAAACTGGAAAGTAATCCAGAACAGCCTCCGGCCTTTTATCTTTTATTAGCGCAAAGCACCTGAAATTTATTCCCCCGCCTCGCCTTGCGCTCTCGTCGCTGCATCTACTTTGTCCCCTGCCCCCCCTCTTTGAATACCACTTGCCTTGTTTCTCCACTTCTCTGCCTCTCTTCATCTCTGCCCTCCCTCCTCCCGCTTTTCGGCTTTTCACTGTTGCGTGTGGTATTTCTCAAGGAGCCAACACGTTTCATCTTTCGAGCACAAGAAGCCTTCGTGTATACGGTGAAGGGTTCATAATACATCTCTGGAGCTGAAAGCGGGATACAATATCAAGAAATCTGAATTATCAATGGTTCCAATATTCTAGAATCAAGGCCTGATGAATGCATTAGTTTTATGTATACTGTATTTTCTAGAATACACATACAGGAGCATCTGAATGAATTAAGAATATCATCAAAAAGTTCATATATTTCAGTAATTCAATATATAAAGTGACACACATATATTCTATAGAGTCATTACACGCAGAGGGATCTATTTCATGTGTTTATTTATGTTAATGTTGATGATTATGACTTACAGCCAATGAAATCCCAAAGGTCATTATCTCAGAAAATGAAAGTTGGGAGGATGAAGGGTTAAAAACCGCGCTGCCGTATTCCATGAGATGTTCTAATTCACTGAGATGCACTTGTACATGACTTTCTAGAAACAAGTGCCTTATTAATGTATGTGTGACATCCCCACCCCAGGCTACACGCACAAAAGAGTTATCTGTGGCCACTCCATTAGGCAGAACCCCGGGAATCCCTGACACAGGGATCTGGATTTACAACAGGCTCCAGGAGATTGCTGCCGATGGAAGGGTAGCAGTCGAGAGATAGGAAAGTCGCCCATCAGGGTCAAAAGCAGGAGGTCAGGAAAAGGATAAACTCAGGAAGTGTAGTCAGGGAGCAAAACTAAGATGGCAAAAAAGTACAAAATCATGAGGCAGAAGCATCCAAAAAACAGGGCAATGTAGGTGAAACAGGAAAAACACCAATTCAAGACAGGAGACTTAGCCAGGGGAACCAAAAGCTATTTCTGGCAGCTTCCAGCAGAAGGCTGAAGTTATTAGTAGGTTGTGGTCCTTTCCAATAGTCTGTAGCTTAGAAGTTAATGACTTCAGCTGGACAGCAGAATGCCGAGATGGAGCAGTGTAAGGCCGCCACCACTAGACACTGGAGTAGGTGTGTTCTGTGCAGCTGTACATCACCAAGCACAATGCCGAGCGTCAGATAGAGTGGTGTAAAGCCGCCACCACTGGACTCTGGAGTAGACGTGTTCTGTGCAGCTGTACATCACCAGGCACAATGCCGAGCGTCGGATGGAGTGGTATAAAGCCGCCACCACTGCACTATGGAGGAGACGTGTTCTGTGCAGCTGTACATCACCAGGCACAATGCCGAGCGTCGGATGGAGTGGTATAAAGCCGCCACCACTGGACTATGGAGGAGACGTGTTCTGTGCAGCTGTACATCACCAGGCACAATGCCGAGCATTGGATGGAGTGGTATAAAGCCGCCACCACTGGACTCTGGAGGAGATGTGTTCTGTGCAGCCGTACATCACCAGGCACAATGCCGAGCGTCGGATGGAGCAGTGTAAAACCGCCACCACTGGACTCTGGAGGAGACTTGTTCTATGCAGCTGTACATCACCAGGCACAATGCCGAGCATCAGATGGAGCAGTCTATAGCTGCCACCACTGGACACTGGAGTAGACGTGTTCTGTGCAGCCGTACATCACCAGGCACAATGCCAAGCATAGAATGGAGCAGTGTAAAGCCGCCACCACTGGACTCTGGAGTAGACGTGTTCTGTGCAGCTGTACATCACCAGGCACAATGCCGAGCATAGAATGGAGCAGTATAAAGCCGCCACCACTGGACACTGGAGTAGACATGTTCTGTGCAGTGACGGATCACACTGCTCTATCTGGTGATGGAGGTGTCTGGGTTTGGTGATTCCAGGATAACATTTCCCCCCTGACTGCATTGTCCAAGTAGGAATTCTACTATGGGCTTCTTTTTCAGGGTACAGCCGCAGCCTCTTAGTCCTCGTGAAAGTAAATCTTAATCTTCTGCACAAGACATTGGGGACACTTGTATCTTCAGCTTTGTGTAAACAGTCATGGGGGACATGCACAGGGCCCATCCAGACCTGCAGAAGGGAAGAACATGAAAGAACCCGTACCTCAACCCTATCCAACACCTTCGGGATGAACTAGATGGAGATTGTGAGCTTGGCCTCTCCCCAACATCAATGTTTGACCTCACAAACGTTCTTTTGGATAAAGGAGCAAGAATTCCCACAGATCCCTCAAATCTTGTATAAAGCCTTCCTTGAAGAGCGGGAGTCGTTATATCTGCAGAGGGGCCAATGTAATGTCTATAGATGTAGGACGGGAGGTTAGATGTGGAGGAGGCACATGCATTAGTCCATATAGTGTATATTTGGGGCACAAATGGCAAAGATGTGTGGGTTATAGATCTGCCTTCATTCCTCAGCTAGATAACGTAAGCTGATACTGAATATCACATGCAATCCCAGGAATGCTCCATAGGTGACGTTCCAGCATAGATAAGAATTGGATTTTTCATGGCTAGTTTCCATAGTGTCGGATTATCGCTGGTATGTTCCTTCGCCTCTCAGTGCCAGGCCGGTTGCTGCCTTCTTCTTATTATGCCTCCTCTTGGATTCATCTAGTTCTGAATAGCCAAACAGTCAGTCATTATTCATGCTCCAGAGGCCACGACTCAGCTTCTGGGGGGAGAAGACAAGTTTAGTGGATGGGTTTTCCCCAGTGATATCAATATACACTCGTCTTACATAGGGTCGTTCGTCTTCCAAAGATATTGTTTTAAATATTTTTACAAATTATTTATGGTTTTCTTAGTGGAATTTGGCACCTTACATGTATACGTACAGTATATATCAAAAGTTTGAACACACCTGTTCATGCAGTGATTTTTCTTATTGGAATGTGCACAAGTAAATTCAGGCTGAAAGCAGCAAAACCACAAAGGAACACAGGTGCAAATAAGGGATAAAGTAACAAGTGTGAAACAGACCCTTTGATTCCAGGTGTGTTTTGCAGAGGCAGTGTTGGTACACAGCTCTATACAGTGCTGAGTCCTATCCAATAACTAAGCCAGAATACGGCTGGAAACATTCAACTAAGCAAAGAGAAACAACATCAAATCATTACTTTAGAACCTGGAAAAATACTAGAACCTCGAAGGTATACAAGTGCGGTTATGAAAACCATTAATTCCTAAGATGAAACTTGTTATCAGGAGTGGAAGACTAAGAATTATGTCTGCTGCAGAGGATAAGTTCATCCGAGTTACCAGTCTCAGAAACCGTAAATTGACAGCTTCTAAGGTAACCAGCTCTTTAAATTAAGACAAAAAGAGAAAAAACCTGGACACTGCTTGTATGTTGTGTTAGGCCGGCTTCACACTATGGCTGGGATCCGGTCCGTGGCTGTCCGCTTGAGGCAGACAGCCCCGGACCGGATCAGCACACAGAACTGGAGGACCAATTTGCCCTCGGGTCCGGTGTGTAGCTGGCGCAGCTGCCGCTGCTGAAAGCTCAGGACCGCGGCTCGCAGGGAGCAGGGATCTGATGAGTCAAAATTTGAGATTTGTGGTAGCAACCAATTTGTCTTTGTGGTGCCAACCGTGAGGCATGGAGGGGGAGGTGTGATGGTGTGGAGAACGGAGCTTTGCTGGTGAAATTGTGGTTAATTCCAAATTCATGGCACACTTACCCAACATGGCGACAACTGGATTCAGCAGTGACATGCCATCTCATCTGGTTTGTACTTAGTGAGACCATCATTTATGCTTCAACAGGACAATTATTCAAAACTGAGGACTATGTACAGGTTACGTGTCCAAGGAGAGAGATGGAGGTTCCGGCAGATGAAATGACCTTCACAATGACCCGACCTCAACCCAATTGAGATGGTTTGGGATGAGTTGGATGCACAATAAAGGCAAAACAGCCAAGAAGTGCTCAGCACCTCTCAAGACTCCTTCAAAACTATTCAAAAGCCATTCCAGGTGACGACGTGATGAAACTGATTGACAGTATGCCAAGGGGTGTAAAAAGTTCTCATCACAGTAAAAGTGCTGGAAAATCTCCCTAGAGATCCCCCCGCAATTCTCAGAGGCACATGTCGGCTGATCAGATCAGCCGTTGTGTGCAGGGAAAGATGCGGACTCACATCTAAGCAAGGGTTACGAGCTAAGACGTACCAATATGTTCTAGGCCGTGAAGGGGTAATGCATTCTTTATGTTGCAACATTCATTCCACACCTGCCTAAAACTTTTGCACAGTTGTATATCTATCCATCTGTATATATTGTATGCATAAGTAAAAAAATGACGTATTGATTTTTGTGTTAAATCTATTTTTTTTTTATATTTTGTCAATTCTTTTTAACATAGCACAATATGTATTAAAAATTATAAATCCTACAATATACTTTTTTGTTTTGGGAAATAGCCCATATACATTATCTGCAATGATAAGATCTCGATCTGATCGTTTGAATTGAAGCATCTAAAGAGCGTGTGCAAAGGTCACACTAAATACCTGTTATTCCGAATTTTTGACGGACTGTTACCTTTACCTAAATTATTGATTTTGCAGTTTTCACAGTGGCCACAGGTTTTTTTTAGACTCATACTTTATGTCCTTTCAGGAAGAGATTTCAGCAGTTTCCTTATCATCAGAGGCAGTATTATAATTAAAGACACACTGTATACTGTATACTCAGCTGATAACACAGAATCCACCAATCACAATAGTTGTCCCAGATGACTTCACAGAGCAAACTGTGTGCAGATGTGAAACCAGCCAGGTTTGCTGGAAGATTTCAGCTCTGAAGTCAGAAATATTGTGACTGCAGCAGTGCTAACCACTACCCAGGCTGTATGTCACTTGGTCAGATTAGTCCATGTGGCCTTGATTTCTCTGCTCCTTAGTTTACTTTGCTTATCAGGGATTTCTGCCCTTATTTCTGGTTCTTGTTGCTTGCTCTGTATTGTTATGTCTGTTTATTCACTAGACAAGACTGAGAACATAGGGCACCGGCTGCAGAAACACTATATCACTATTGTTAAACATTCATAGTGTTTGAATTCCCAAAGGGATCTACTATAAGTTATGGAACAGAAGGTGTTGGGTGATAATTTTTCAAAATGGCTCTATGTAAAGAAAGTCTCATAGCCCCAAGGTACAGTATGGCATAGTGAATCTAAGACAGGCCCACTAATATGGGGCCCAGAGACAGATATGCTGTATGTTCACTTTTACTTTTAAATATTTTACACTTTACAAAAAATACATACATTACATTACTTATCCTATACTCATCCTCAATTACCTCCTGTATTATACTCCAGAGCGGCACTCACTATTCTGCTGGTGCAGTCACTGTGTACATACATTACATTACATTACATTACATTACATTACATTCCTTATCCTATACTCATCCTCAATTACCTCCTGTATTATACTCCAGAGCTGCACTCACTATTCTGCTGGTGTAGTCACTGTGTACATACATTACATTACTGATCCTGAGTTACCTCCTGTATTATACTCCAGAGCTGCACTCACTATTCTGCTGGTGCAGTCACTGTATACATACATTACATTACTGATCCTGAGTTACCTCCTGTATTATACTCCAGAGCTGCACTCACTATTCTGCTGGTGCAGTCACTGTGTGCATACATTGCATTACTGATCCTGAGTTAGTTCTTGTATTATACTCCAGAGCTGCACTCACTATTCTGCTGGTGCAGTCACTGTGTGCATACATTACATTACTGATCCTGAGTTACCTCCTGTATTATACTCCAGAGCTGCACTCACTATTCTGCTGGTGCAGTCACTGTGTACATACATTACATTACTGATCCTGAGTTACCTCCTGTATTATACTCCAGAGCTGCACTCACTATTCTGCTGGTGCAGTCACTGTGTGCATACATTGCATTACTGATCTGTTACTCCTGTATTACTCAGAGCTGCACTTATTCGCTGTCATCCTGTCATACATTACATTTTGACTGAGTACCTCCCGTATTAATCCAGAGCTGCACTCACTATTCTGCTGGTGCATCACTGTGTACATACATTACATTACTGATCCTGAGTTACCTCCTGTATTATACTCCAGAGCTGCACTCACTATTCTGCTGGTGCAGTCACTGTGTACATACATCACATTACTGATCCTGTACTGATCCTTGGTTACCTCCTGTATTATACTCCAGAGCTGCACTCACTATTCTGCTGGTGCAGTCAGTCTGTACATAAATTACATTACTGATCCTGAGTTGCCTCCTGTATTATACTCCAGAGCTGCACTCACTATTCTGCTGGTGCAGTCAGTCTGTACATAAATTACATTACTGATTCTGAGTTACCTCCTGTATTATACTCCAGAGCTGCACTCACTATTCTGCTGGTGCAGTCACTGTGTACATACATTACATTACTGATCCTGAGTTACCTCCTGTATTATCCTCCAGAGCTGCACTCACTATTCTGCTGGTGCAGTCACTGTGTACATACATTACATTACTGATCCTGAGTTACCTCCTGTATTATACTCCAGAGCTGCACTCACTATTCTGCTGGTGCAGTCACTGTGTACATAAATTACATTACTGATCCTGAGTTACCTCCTGTATTATACTCTAGAGCTGCACTCACTATTCTGCTGGTGCAGTCACTGTGTACATACATTACATTACTGATCCTGAGTTACCTCCTGTATTATACTCCAGAGCTGCACTCACTATTCTGCTGGTGCAGTCACTGTGTACATACATTACATTACTGATCCTGAGTTACCTCCTGTATTATACTCCAGAGCTGCATTCACTATTCTGCTGGTGCAGTCACTGTGTACATAAATTACATTACTTATCCTGCCTTTAGGGGGTCAGTATTTTTTTTTCTTGACAAAGAAAAGTTCAGAATGGGAAATGACAAGAGGAAATCACACTTAAATGTAAGGAAATGTCCAGGCAATAAGGAGCAGTGGAAAGAGTGTGAGAAATGGAGATTAGAGCTGTGAGAGAATGAGTTAAGGAGAATGGAGGGAGGGGAGCAGAGACAAGTGAATTCTGCTCTAGGTGGAGAGGAGGGATCTGGGAAGGAGGAGGGAAGAGACAGATAGTTTAGTTCCTGTCTGTCCCAAGGGAGAAAGCCCCAGAGATCATGTCACACTCCTAAGACAACCTGGACCTGGACACAAGTAAGTGGGTGACGAGGGAAGGGGGCACAGAAAGGTGCAAGGGGGCAAGGCACAATGGCTGCAGGTAGGGTCAGGTGGCTACAGAATAAGACAATGAAGAAAGTGGGATAAAGTGGAGAAGGAAGAGGGAAAGTGACATGGCAGGGCTGCACGTCTCCAGCACAGGTGTTCACATGAGGGAGGAGGAAGCGGCCTTGCAAGGGAGTGGGATCACAGGGGGGACGCCTTGTGGTTTTGCTGCCTTCTCCAACATGTCCACACTTGTACATTATATTAGGGGCAAATGGTCACGGTTCAGGATCACGGTGGTCATCGCTGCTTTGTGTCTCCTATAGATACGTATAGGGAAAATCAGCCCGTAGCCTAAACACGGCCATACACGTAATCACTTCTAGAGTCGCGGCAATGAGAATGTTTGCTGCAAAAAAATTGGGGGGTATGTTTGAGATTGCAAATAAAAAGGAAAGATCTGGCAAAGGGAATGAGGCCAGTAGGAAAGAGATAAAAAAAGTGACGTTTAATGTATCCGAGATTAAAAAATACAGAACACAGAAAAACCTTCCCTAAAAACTGACGCGTTTCGATGATGCCGTAATGATCTTGCAATGTACAGTCTGGACCGAGGCGCTCCCATTTGGGTGAAGTGGTGAGCTGACAATTTGGTGAATATATTGTATTTTTGAGATTGGGATTGTAAACTTATCATTTTTTAAAAATGTTTCAAACAAAAAACTATTGTCATATATTGTGTCCCTTGACTTCCATCTCAGAACCATAATGTCAGGGCATTGGGGCATGTAAAGTGTGGTAACAGACTGCCACATTCCAGATCGACATGTTGGAGGAGGGCCGGCAGACGTATGCAACCATGTGCCAACGGACCACATACCTCTGCCACACGCCATGGGCACGAGAGCATTGGCCGACATATGTAATACCTGACTGAGATATGAACAGGGCTTTTGAGGGAAATATGTTCTTATGAGGGATTATAATTAGTGATGCGTGAGCACTGCCATGTTGGGTGCTCGAAACGAGCAGCTTGGACACTCGGACAGGCCATGTACCAACAGACCACATACCCTCTGCCACACTCCATGGGCACAAAAGAGCATTGTCCGACATATGTCAGACGTATTGCCTGACTGAGATGTGAACAGGGCTTATGAGGAGCATGCTAATTTGTTCTTATGAAGGGTTCTTATTAGTGATAAATTAAGACTAGCATCCTCGGTACTCGAAAGGAGCAGGTCGGACACTTGGACAGGCGCGACTTGAGTACAATGGGGAACTCAATCACTTTTCCAAAAGATCTTCCAGAAAAATGTCTAGTTCCCCATTGACTTCCATTATACTCGGTACTCTACTTGTGCCCGTCCAAGCGTCCGACCTGCTCCTTTCGAGTACCGAGCACACGACCATGTTAGTGCTCGCTCATCACCAGATCTAATGACCCAGTAAATCTTGATATCATACTGGGGGAAATCACGTCACAACAGCTGTGCGGTCACAGGCTGCCAGGACATGCTGGGAGATGTTGTGTTACAACAGCTGGGAGCTATAAATGGCAGATCACTGCTGTAAAAGCTTCTCCCATATCTGAATTACCGTAATCACACTATACGTATAAGAAAAATCTGATTAATAGGACCGGCTGAGATGACAAACAGTATGGTACCACCTAGAGTCATCTCCACTTCTGTGAGCGGTGTCTATCGAGATATAGAGCTAATGAAACAGTTAATACATATTGGTTGCTGGGGATATGTGTAGGTGTCTTGTAAAATGTCCCCTAGTAACCAGATTTACTCAGATTACATAGGTTGCTTGCTATGGACACGTGTAGTTCTGAGGTAAAATGTCCCCTATAAACCAGACCTTCTCAGATTACATACATTGGTTGCTAGGGACACAGGTAGTTCTGAGGTAAAATATCCCCTAGCAACCAGTCTCAGATTACATAGGTTGGTTGCTAGGTACAAGTGTAGTTCTGAGGTAAAATGACCCCTAGCAACCAGTCAGTCTCCGATTATATAGGTTGGTTGCTAGGTACGAGAGTAGTTCTGAGGTAAAATGACCCCTAGCAACCAGTCTCAGATTACATAGGTTGGTTGCTAGGTACAAGTGTAGTTCTGAGGTAAAATGTCCGCTAGCAACCAGATTTACTCAGATTACATAGGTTGCTTGCTATGGACACGTGTAGTTCTGAGGTAAAATGTCCCCTATAAACCAGACCTTCTCAGATTACATACATTGGTTGCTAGGGACACAGGTAGTTCTGAGGTAAAATATCCCTAGCAACCAGTCTCAGATTACATAGGTTGATTGCTAGGTACAAGTGTAGTTCTGAGGTAAAATGACCCCTAGCAACCAGTCAGTCTCAGATTATATAGGTTGGTTGCTAGGTACGAGAGTAGTTCTGAGGTAAAATGACCCTAGCAACCAGTCAGTCTCAGATTATATAGGTTGGTTGCTAGGTACGAGAGTAGTTCTGAGGTAAAATGACCCCTAGCAACCAGTCAGTCTCAGATTATATAGGTTGGTTGCTAGGTACGAGAGTAGTTCTGAGGTAAAATGACCCCTAGCAACCAGTCAGTCTCAGATTATATAGGTTGGTTGCTAGGTACGAGAGTAGTTCTGAGGTAAAATGACCCCTAGCAACCAGTCAGTCTCAGATTATATAGGTTGGTTGCTAGGTACGAGAGTAGTTCTGAGGTAAAATGACCCCTAGCAACCAGTCTCAGAATACATAGGTTGGTTGCTAGGTACGAGTGTAGTTCTAAGGTAAAATGTCCCCTAGCAACCAGTCAGTCTCAGATTACATAGGTTGGCATTGTGGTGGGGACGGGGTTTAGGTCAGTTTGCCAGTAATCATTGTCTTATATATATGTCTTGCTGCTTTATAGATCAGATTTATTTTTTTCCCCAAAATCTTTTTATTAAAGTTTTCAAGTATAACAGAAATTCAGACATATCACATCATCACATGAGATAATGTTATCATCAACACTATGAGAGCAATGATGCATGAATCATTACCTATAGGCCACTTTACACACACCAACTTTTGTGTCCAACATCTGAACAGATCTCTGGTTGCAGTGAAATCATGGATACATTGTTACATTTGTACACAGCCACAAAATGGAGCAATGTGTCCATGATTTCACTGCAACCAGAGATCTGTTCAGAAGTTGGACACAGATATCTGTGTGTGTAAAGTGGCTTTAAGTCGTTTTGTCACCATTGGTACGATGTGTAATATTCTAGCAGACTTTCCCTTCTACACACGAGATTGGGCAGTGAAACAGCCATGGTAATGGATCCAACATTAGGTCTCTACCACAAATGTCGTACGACAGCGATAGTACTTGTTCCCAGACCCTCCTTACGTCTCTATAAAGCCACAGTCCGTGGATAACATCTGTTTTCGGTGTACCACATTTCGGGCATTGCTGTCTCCTGTCTGGGGCTTGTGCTGTCGGAAGAAGAGTAAAGCCATAGATTGCTCTATGCATAATTCTAAATTGAACATCTCTCTATTTTCCATTGGTAATGACCTTCCTAGCCGTCCCCACCCACTTACAATCTTCTCTTCCAAGTCATCCCGCTGTATATATTTGTTCCATCCCTTGAATATATTGCTTGCCCCCAGTGTCCGTATGACATCCCGCATTCTCCCGTAGATGTAAGAAATGTTAATGCCTCTACCCATTCGTCCCATATATTTGCAGTGCATTCTTTGGGTACCTTTACACGCGGCTACATTTCTAGGGTGGCTACAGGTAACTTACTGGTTGCAGTGAAATCATGGAGAGATTATTCCATTTGTACACAGCAACAAGATAGAACCTTGTCTCCATGATTTCACTGCAACCAGTAAGTTACCTGTAGCCACCCTAGAAATGTAGCCGCGTGTAAAGGTACCCTTTGGAAACATCCTGTAATTGCCGCATAAAATGAAACTGCAATTGGTTGTACTGCAGAAGATGCATGTCAACCAGGTGAACTTCTCCATCACTTCTTTACCCCGTAACCTGCGTCTTTCCGGCACATGCAGTATGCCGCCCATTTTGGCCGCCCCCTTTCCTGCCACTCCTTAAATAGAAGATTCTCTCTCCCTAGCTTAAAGTCGACATGTTCCCAAGGATTTAGAAATTTCGACGTCTTCCATGCTAGATTTAGTTTTTTCTGTACTGCTTTCCAGCACATCGCTGTGTTGCTGTATATCATTGTGTTTTGCAAATGTCGTGGGATGTTCGACCATGTAATCAGCTAACTGGGTCCCATGGCTTACAAAACTCCACCTCGTCCTTGTAATTGGAGTATCTGCTAGAGATCAGATTTATTAAAAAAAAAAAAAAAAGTGAATTTAGGTGACGGTAAAGAAGCGCCTCCGATTCTGTGCTAGGTGAGTGCGTTTCTCCTGAAACGCGTCAGTGTGTCATCTCCTATATCACGTTTTATGGGCCTATCTCACGCCTGGTACCTACATGGAGGGGCTTAATAAGAGGCAACGTGTTTACATAGCTCCCCATCCTGTTCTGATTCCAATTTTGCAGCCTGTCCAGAGCTGCATTCACAACACTGAAGGATTCGGCGCTGTAATCTCCTGCATTTGTATTTTTCATTCTATTAGTTTTTTAGGAAACACAGGCCTCGATTCATTAAGGCTGGCGTTTCTTATGCCAGTCTTAATGAGGAGAGTGTAGAGATATTATACACCAAATTTTACAAAAGGAACAGACAACTTAAAGGGTTTTTCCCCACAAACAAAGTTGATTTTAATTAATAGATCTTGGAATAATAATTATTTCAACAATTGGATATGTTTTAAAATAATGTTCTTGTGCTGAGATAATCTATGTGTCCCTGCTATGTACTGTGTAATGGATGTGTCTGACCGTACACGAACTTGATCTGATCATACCACATCTCCTGTGCTGAGATAATCTTACATATGTGTCCCTGCTATGTACTGTGTAATGGATGTATCTGACCGTACAGGGACATGATCTGATCATACCACATCTCCTGTGCTGAGATAATCTTATATATGTGTCCCTGCTATGTACTGTGTAATGGATGTGTCTGACCGTACAGGGACATGGTCTGATCATACCACATCTCCTAATTGTCTCTAATTGTTCGTAAAAAAAAACATTTTAATTAATTTGGTGCATCTTATCAGTGTTGCACGCTTTGCCATAAATGTTACTCTGGTCAGGGACTGGAGTGACAGTTCTGTCTTAAGAAATGCCTCCACTGTTGATTAATGTGGTGGGCGGGTGTGTGCACACCATCCCTACCCTGCGCCACTTTGCTCATTTTGGCAGTGCTGCTTGAAATTTGTACAAAAATTGCTGAAGTTGTAATGTTTTTGCGCAAGTTTGCGATGCGCAAGAATTTTGTAACTTTAAAGGTACCGTTACACACAGAGATATCTCTGGAGACATTGCTTGCAACTCACTGATTGCAGTGAAATCATGGACACATTGTTCCATATTGTTGCAATGTACAAAATAGAACAATGTGTCCATGATTTCACTGCAACCAATGAGATGCAAGCAATGTCTCCAGAGATATCTCTGTGTGTGATGGTACCTTAAGGGTATGTGCGCACAGGGGCGGGTTAGTGGCGGCGGCGGCTGGGCGGGACCCGACAGGAAGCTCCGGAGCCGTCCACCGGCTTCCTGTCGGGTCCGTGCTGCGGGTGACGGGCGGGTGTGCGGCGGTGCACAGCGGGTTAGCGCCGGCGATTCTGCGGCGGCTGGAAGCAGTACATGATTCTGCTTGCAGCCGCTGCAGAACCGGCCGGAATATAGAGCATGCTCATTCTTTGCTAACCCGCTGGGAACCCGGCGGGTTAGCAACGGATGAGCATGTGTAAACCGCCGCTGTGTGCACAGCGGGTGTCGGTTTACATAGGTTTCTATGTTAATCCAAACGCCGGTTTGGATTAACATAAATTTGCATGAAATTTATGTAAACCGACCGGCGGTTTCCGCTGCTAATCCGGCCCTAAAACTCCCTGTGTGCACATACCCTAAGTGTATTAGGCCACTTTTCTGACGTAAACACTTTGATGAATCGGGGTCAGCCATAGTCTTTACTCCAGGACCTGTACGCTAACGTGATGTAGTGTTTATAGGTGTGTCTATTCACAAACTTGCTGACTGTTTCCACTAATATCCACCAGCGTTCACTTCTGCATTCAATCAATATGTAAAATCCAGATGTGTCTATATTAGATCAGTGTGCGCACTTCTATAGGTTCACTGTCTTTACGAGAAGTTGAGCTTTTCTGCAGTATCGTTAAGTCAAGGTGCGACCTCCAGAATGACAGGAACAGGTTTGTGAGGCTGCGTCTACCTAAAGGAGTCAGTGTGTTCTTTGTGTTTGGTTTTCTTAATCATCCAATTCCTGACATACATTCCTGGAATAACCTTTGTGCATCATGATCAGTGCACCAGTTCATTGAACCTTGCAAATGGATGCAATTTGGTGCATTTAATCACTGAGCCATCACCATGAATATCAACTGGGTCTTCAACTGGGTCCTCTCTGTGAGTATAACGGGGCATGCATTTTCTTTCTGAACTGCTTGTGTTACTGCTATATTGTCTTAGTAAGCCATCTCTATCGGTGACAGACTGTATATTTTCCCACTGAGCCACCTTTTTTAAGTGACAAAACGTAAATCCTTCCATTCCAACTTTGTTATGAGTTTCAGCCTGTGCTTCCTTCTTGTCTATGTCCTTTGTTCCACTTTTGTGTCTGACCATGTGTTTTCTCACCGAGTCATTGTTTCACACTGGCGTATGCAAACGCAGCGCACCAAACACAGCCAAATGTGTTTAACATGGGAACGCCTGTGCCTGCATTTGGCTGCGTTCGGTTGCGTTTACGTTCGGATGCACACAATTTGTGCACCCTCTGAGCGCACTCCGAACACAGCCTGTTGCACTTTTTGTGCAGTCGCGGGTGCTTGTTTTATCTGCAAGCGTCCGCAAGCAAACAAACCATGCATTGAAGTCAATGTGTCTGCAGTGTCCTCCGCATGACAGCGCAGGAGAACGCTGAAGATCACATTGAAATCTCTCCCGGTGGCCACCGGGAGATCAGCTAGAGCCACCACTGATCTCCCGCCGGTGTTGGTACGGGAGATTTCAAGATACAGCTGATCTGACAGCTGTTTAAATCTCCCGCGCCGACACCGCGGCGCAGGAGATTTCAAACAGCGTTTAGCTGTTTCTTATCTCCTGCACCAATATCACCTATTCGGTGTCGGCGCGGGAGATTTAAACAGCTGTCAGATCAGCTGTATCTTCAAATCTCCCGCGCCGACACCGGCGGGAGATCAGCTGTGGCCGAGAGGAGGAGATCTCCACCACTGATCTCCGCCTCCCGGCCGCCGCCGAGTCAGCTGATTGGCTGGCGGGCTGCATACTAATGTGAACTCATGCGAAGATTCTCCGCTGCATTCACATGAGTATGGGCTGCATTTGCACTGCGTTTGTGTCTGCATGCCACACGCATGCAGACACAAACGCCAGTGTGAAACCAGCCTGGGTATTCTTTCCTACTGTTCATTTTCTTACTGAGCCAACTCTGCACAAAGCACAATGTAGTAGCATATCATATTCAATCAAAGTAGAGAAGAATCGGAGCCGCACTCGGGACTTCTGGCATCAGATGTTTATTAAATCTTCATTCTTACAACAGGTTGTGCACAGCGGGTGGGAGGACGGGGGGTACTGCATCCAGAGGTGTCTGACAGCTGTGTGCAACTCATTTCCTACTGCTATACACATGCACACTCAATCGGGCCGAGCGTGCATGTGTATAGGGAATCTGGCAGATCAGCTTCAATTTACACCTCTCTTATGTGTGTGACTATCTTAAAGGGTAATCCCCAACATTACAAGTTTTCACTATCAATAGGGGATAGTCTACAAATTGCTAATCTGTGGAGGTCTCACTTCTGACATACCATACCCACTGAGCCGCATATCCATGGTCGGAAAAGCCCCATTGAGATACTGTGGTGGCTATGCATGCGTGGCATCGTTCCATAAGTTGTTTATAAGTCACTAAGATTATCCACTATATGGTACAAGTCTTGGACTATAACACAGAACTCTACATCTTTGCAGCGAGAATTATGGATGACAATTTCTTGAGTCGTCACTGACAGAAGATATGAAGATGGCATCTCGTCTTGTCTTCTTCGGTCTTCTCATTGGCTCCTGCCTGGCCGAACCAGATGCTCATTTTGATCCAAGTAAGTGTAGACTTGAGTCTTCTAGTTCTGCTAAAATAAGTGAAGGACTGAAACATTATACAGCATGGACACAGCACATTAGAGACAGATGTCCTCAACCACTAGACTACATATAAGTCGCACTGGGGTATAAGATCTTGAATCACTGGGTGCCTGGGACAGGAGCCCCAAACCTTTAAACACTACAGATAGTAATGCTCAACCACTAGCCATCAGGAACTGGGCTAATGAACCACTAGACCCCAGGAATGGTCAGGGTCCTAAACCACCAGACTACACTTATTACCACTCAGCCATTATCTTTCGCGAACTGGGTTAATGTACCACTGGACTGTAGGGACTGGGGTCCTCAACCACTAGGCTACACATTTTCTCACTCAACCACTTGTTTTCCGGAACTAGGGCAATGAAGTCCTGGACTTTAGGAATGGGGGACCTCATCCACTAGACTACATATAGTAACCCTTAACCATTATCCTTCAGGAACTGGGGCAATAAACCTCTGGATCCTAGGGATGGCGGTCCTCAACCACTAGTCTACACATAGTAACCCTTAACCATTATTCTTCAGGAAATGGGGCAATGAACCACTGGACCCTATGGAGGGGGGTCCTCAACCACTAGACTACACATTGTCTCACTCAACCACGTGTTGTCTGGAACTCGGGCAATGAAGTTCTGGACTTTAGGGATAGGGGACCTCAGCCACTAGACTACCCATAGTAACACTCAACCACTTGGCAACCATAATTGGAACAATGAACCACTGTACCATAGGGACGAAGAGTCTTCAACCACTACTCTACACATGGTAATGCTATAAAGACAAAACACCAAATTGATAAAGCCAACACTTGGTCATAACATCTAAAGTTCTATTTGTAGTTTTGTGCACCTCATTCTAAATCCTATTTCTACTATCTGCAGCTACTTGCCGGTATGCCTTGGGGATGCAGGACAGGACCATCCCGGATGAGGACATTACTGCATCCAGTGCATGGTCGGACTCTACTGAAGCCAAACACAGCAGGTGAGTAAGAGCATGAGGATGGTACTCAGTCTGGGTAACTGGAATTTGGCAAAATACTTCTATGTGGCCCAAGGACTTGTAGGGCAACAAGGGGCATCTTTTATCGGGTGACCAGAGGTGGCATCTGAGACACTTTTGTAGCAGTTGATTGTTGAAGGAGCCTAAGTGTCCATATTAGGAACATTAGGGGTTATAAATCCCTTGATGCACATTTAAGAATTTTTTAATGTTACTTTTAGACTAACAACCAATCGTAGCTCTTGGCTCATTTTTCCAGTTCAATTTAGAGAATGATAGCTGGACCCTGATTGGTTGCCAACAGCAGGACTGAATGGTTGCAATGGGACACTTTTTGGGCCCTCAGTTTACTAGTAACTAATGAGATACCCATGATGTCAAGTCCTTTGTGTGCTTGGAAAACAAAATGGCTTCTTGTGTTAGAGATGACTCTTCTTTATTGTTATCTTCTTGGGCTACTTTAGTGCGTTTTTTAACACAGCTTTTTTTTTTGTCTTTGTTTGATGTGTCATGCTTTAAATAAAGCTGCTGTGTTTTTGAAACTTGGCTTTGAAAAAACTTTATTGACATTCTTAAATGTGGTTTGCATGCATTTTGATGCGTTTCAGCAGCGGAAAAGCCCAAAAAAATGCACGTGCGTTTTTTTACTTGCGGATTTTCCAAATATAATGGAAGCCTGTGGGGAAAATCTGCACAGAAATCTCTATCCGCAAGAGAATGCGGATGCGGATTTGAAAAACGCACCGCCTTTCAGTTTACGCAGCATAAAAAAGAGGCACAGCGGGAAGGAGATTTTATAAATCCATCCACTTTGCTGGAACTGTAAGGCTACATTCAGACACAGCGTTTTTGCTGCGTTTTGTGAGGATCCGTTTTTGGTGCAGTTTCTGCACGAAAAATGGATCCTCTTTTTACAAACAAAGCATCATCTGTTTGTGCTGCTTTTTTGCTCCGTTTTCGGGGGATACAGACAGACACATACACAGAGACACATACACTTTCTTACCCTTCCCGCGATCCCACGGTGACCTCCGATGATGTCTACATTCTGGGAGGCTGCAGGACTTGTGAGTTGTCTGTTCGGTGCTTGTAGGATGTGGCACTGCACTATGTGACTGATCCTGGGAGGCTGCAGGACCTGTGAGTTGTCTGTTCGGTGCTTGTAGGACCAAGTACTGCACCATGTGACTGATCCCAGGAGGTTGCAGGACCTGTGAGATGTCTGTTCAGTGCTTGTAGGACCAAGCACTGCACCATGTGACTGATCCCAGGAGGCTGCAGGAACTGTGAGTTGTCTGTTCGGTGCTTGTAGGACCTAGCACTGCACCATGTGACTGGTCCCGGGAGGCTGCAGGACCTGTGAGTTGTCTGTTCAGTGCTTGTAGGACCAAGCACTGCACCATGTGACTGGTCCCAGGAGGCTGCAGGACCTGTGAGTTGTCTGTTGGGGGCTTGTAGGACCTAGCACTGCACCATGTGACTGGTCCCGGGAGGCTGCAGGACCTGTGAGTTGTCTGTTTGGTGCTTGTAGGACCTGGCACTGCACCATGTGACTGATCCTGGGAGACTTCAGAATTTGTGAGTTGTCTGGTGCTTGTAGGACCTACCCATGTGACTGAGTGACATCACTCAGTTACATGATGCAGTTCCAGGTCCTATATGCACCGAACACATAACTTGCAGATCCTGCAGCCTCCTGGGATCAGGAGACAACTCCAGACAACTCACAGATTCTGAAGTCTTCCAGGATCAGTCACATGGTGCAATGCTAGGTCCTACAAGCACTGAACAGATAACTCCCAGGTCATACAGCCTCCCGGGATCAGTCACATGGTGCTGTTCCAGGTCCTATATGCACCGAACACATAACTCGCAGGTCCTGCAGCCTCCCGAGATCAGTCACATGGTGCAGTTCCAGGTCCTACAAGCACCGAACAGGTCCCGCAGCCTCCCGGGATGAGGACATCACCGGAGGTCACTGTGGGATCGCGGGGAGGGTAAGTAGAAAGAGCAGCAGAACAACAGCGCACAAATTGACATGCTCATTCTTCGTGAGAATTCATTTTTGAGCCCTAAAACAGATCCTCACAAAATGTTTTGTCTGAATTTTAAATCTTGGAATATATTGACTTTGCTGGGATGCTCAGTCACTGCAAATCACTGCAAGAAAATGGATCCACAAAAAAACGCATAATGTGTGTGAATGTAGCCTTAGACGCTGCATTTTAGATGCAGTGAAAAGTGCACCAGAAGCTCATTGTGTAGCCTTATAGTCACAGACTCCATCCTGTAGATGTCCAGCTGTTGTAGAACTACAACTCCCAGCCTGCAAGGACCAGGTTGTGATGAGATTTGTAGTTCCACAGCAACTGGATACAGTAAATGCTGTAGTAGACCACCTGCCCACCATCATTTTATGAGTTGAGCTTTGCCAATATGGTATTTTATTGGACCTTCAAATTACATCATGACCGAGGAAAACAACATTCACCTGTTTCCACAAACGTCTTATCAAATCCACACACGATTTCTCGGGATGAAAGCTTCCCCATAACTTTCACTAATGCAATTCAGAGTAAAGGAAAAGATGACATCAAACAGGAGAGTAGCGGGAGGTAATAAGGTGCCGCATACCGTAAGGGGAAGATTTACCCTCTATGCCACTGCTCACATGGCCGCCACATGTTACATGAAACGCTCTTTGAAGAGGATGTAAATTCTGTAGAGATAACGCTTAACAATATCCAGTGATGCTTTTAGATGTTTTGTATGAGGCCTCATCTCCGACCAAAACCACATGGAGCCAAAAATACCTCTGCTTATGGGAAAGCTGGTTGACAACCAATATGGCCGCCATTACAGCATGTCCAGGAAATGTCACCTAACGCAGCGAGGCATTCACCAGTAATTACAGATAATTATATACGACTCTTAGGGGGCGCCCCTCTATGATTTAATCAAAATTACATGATGGTTTTTGCAGCATTGCAGTAATGACATGGTGCTTTTCTTCAATATGTGAATGTATGCTTAAAGGGGTTTTACCACAAAGTTGACTTTAATTAATAGATCTTGGAATAATAATAATAACTTCCACAATTGGAAGTGTTTATATAAAATGTTCCTGTGCTGAGATAATCTTCTATATGTGTCCCTGCTATTTACTGTGTAATGGATGTGTCTGACCGTACAGGAACATGGTCTGATCATACCACATCTCCTGTGCTGAGATAATCTTATATATGTGTCCCTGCTATGTACTGTGTAATGGAGGTGTTTGACCATACAGGGACATGGTCTGATCATACCACATCTCCTGTGCTGAGATAATCTTATATATGTGTCCCTGCTATGTACTGGCTGACTGTACAGAGACATGGTCTGATCATACCACATCTCCTATACTGAGATAATCTTATACTGTATATATGTCCCTGCTATGTACTGTGTAATGGATGTGTCTGACCGTACAGGGACATGGTCTGATCATACCACATGATAAGATAATCTTATATATCTGCCCCTGCTATGTACTGGTTTGGTATTTCCAGGAGAATGTTACCCCCGGACTGCATTGTGCCCACTGTACAGTTCAGTGGAGGTAGGATAATGCTATGGGCTTGTTTTTCAGGGATCAGCCTCGATCCCTTAGTTCTAGTGAAGGGTAATGTTAAAGCGTAACCTTCACTTTTATTTCATAAATCAATAGTAATCATGAAAATAAGCAACTTTATAATATATCTTATCTGCCAAAACTGATTAGTCATTATCAAAATTCTGAGATAACATTTGAATTCAGTGAAGATTGTTCCATTATTGAGATAGGAGATGACAGTTGGGTCTGATGAAATCCTATGTAGATAGAAGAGGGAGGAGGGGGTGGAGCTCTGACTCTACTAGCTCCTCCCTTTATCATACAAATTCACCAGCAATAACAGCCATCTCCTATCTCAGTAATGGGAAAGTCTTCTGTGAATTCAGATTTTATCTCAGAATTGAGAATTTTGATAATGACTGATCAGTTCTGACAGAGAAAGAAGCAAATTTGTCTGACAAAATACATAGAACATTCATTAAAGATTTCTCCGCTGACTTCTATTGATCGCAGGATCTGAAACTGCACATGTGTAATGATATACGTCTGTATAGGTTTCGTGCTAATCTGCAACTCTGAACTGATACCGGTCTTTCTTTTACAGGTGCTGAAGTGGTGTGAGGTGATAATGGACTCAGTGTAATACAGGGCAGTCATCAAGTTCTTTTACTTGAAAGGTGTGTTCATCGATAGTGGAATGGGGTCACCTGGAATTGGAGCCGTTTCCACTGAGGTTCGAGCACATTTGACATGACGATGCCAGTTCTTGACTACATCATATGATGGGAAATCGTTCACCATAAACCTCTTTCCTCTCATCGACTGTCTCCCTTGGTGTGCGGCCTTTCAAGTAAAGGAACTTGATGACTTCTCTGTATTCCACTGGGTCCATTATCACAGCCCACAGCACTTCAGCAGCTGTAAAACAAAGACGATTATCAGTTCAGAGTTGAAATTGGCACGTACCCCATAGAGATTATAGCATTACACATCTGCAATTTCGGTGTCTGCGATAAATAGAAGTGGGTCAGGGGAAATCTTTAATGAACGCCCCTGATACATTACAAAGTTGCTTATTTTCATGTGTATTATTGATTTATGAAATAAAATTTGAAACAACGGTTACACTTTGCTTTGGCACAAGACATTGTGGACAATTGTATCATCCAGCTTTGTGGGAACAGTTTGGGGAAGACCCTATTCTGTCCCCCATGACTTGTGCCCGATGCACAAGGTCCATACAGACCTGGATTGGGGAGTTTGGTAGAAGAACATGACGGCCGCACAGAGCCCAGACCTCAGCTCCATCCAACACCCTAAGTGGAGACTGTGAGCTCCTCTCAATGAATGGATAAAAATTCACACTGAAAACTACAATGTCTTGTGGAAATTTATAGATGAACAATGGGAGATCAGAAAAGTCTCACACTGTTGTCCATATAATATATACCGCATATATATCCAAGTATAAGCCGGGTTGTCCTTGTGGGATTTTAGGCCGGCTTCATACCATGGTTTTTTGGGTCCGGGCTGTCCGGATCCGATTTTGCATCTATTGTATCCCTATGGGGCCGGATGACAGTTATCTCCCTTTTTGTGTCTGTCCGCCAGGATCCGGCTGCTCTCGTTTTTTGCCCGAACACAAAATCGGAGCTTGCAGCATTTTTTGTGTCCGGGGCAAAAATTGCACAAAACCGGATCCTCCCGGATCATGGGAGTCTATGGGCGCCAGATTGCATCGGATCCGACATAAAACTGAACTGGTTCCCGGACGCCAGGTTCTGAAAGAGCGGTGGCTGTTAAAAGCAGCCACACTTAATTTCAGTACCTGGAGAGCTCCCTGGCTGAAATTTCAGCACCGCAGCCAGCTCCACTGCAGCGACTGGTGCTGAAATTTCAGCACTGGACAGCGGCAGCCGCTGATTCCAGCACAAGACAGGATCCGGGAGGATCTGGCTGTTCTCGTTTTTTGCCCCGGACACAAATCGAAGCTTGCAGCATTTTTTGTGTCAGGGGCAAAATTTGCACACACGGATCCTCCCAGATTATGGGAGTCTATGGGCGCCAGATTGCGCCGGATCCGACATAAAATTGAACTGGTTCCCGGACGCCATATTTGCCCCCCGGTTCTGTTTGTCTGGGGCTGTCAGGTTCTGTCCGGTGCTTCCTGCAAAGCACCGGACAGAACCTGACAGAAAAAAACGTGGTGTGAAGCCGGCCTTAGCCTGCAGGACACTCAATTGCTGTTGGCGGTGAAAGGTTGGAGATTATTGCTGATACTGTTACGACAAAAAAAATGCACTTTACTTATGTTATAAATTATCTCTGAATGTAAACAGATAGAGGTTGTTTCTCTGCTGATGGGGCCCCATGTATGGCCTGGCACTCTAGGCTTCTGATAACCACCTTTTATATCAGTGTTATTTTAGGTCAAACAGGTCTGTGTAACATGGAGAGGCAGTGTACTGCATTGCATATAGATTTTCTGTGACCACATCAGTATGGGTATCTGAATATTCTGATATAATGGTCATCCAGACTGGAGCAAAGTATTTTCTTGATAACCTAAAGGCTTACAGTTATCAAGTGCCTGCTCCTACTCCCCCTACTTACTCCACCGCTCTAGGGATATGGTTGAAAAATTAGTTTGACATCTAGTAGCTTCACTGATCAGGGATTGTTGTTTCCGATGCTGTTGGGGTCCCTGTTGTCACGCAGACATATGGTCCCATCATCCCTATTTACAAATCTAGTCTTGTTAGCCAAGTGGGTGTGTTCTTGAGGACCACATCTTTTGGCTAATCAACTACATTTACATACAGGAAAGAAAGGGCCATGTTTTTGGAACATGCTGTGCAGGAACAAAGGAAAACAGCATTGGATTCAGGAAAACAGTGACATTTAGGCCTTGTGCAGGTCTTGAGTATTTGGGCAGTTTTTTACCTCAGGATTTGTAGCCAAAACCAGGAGAGGAACAATCAGAGATAAAGTATAATAGAAACACGTCACCACTTCTGTATTTAAAACACACCACCTCCTGGCTATACAAATCCTAGATGTAAAAAAAAACTCACCAAATACCCACTGTTTGCACGTGGCCTAATGTGGGATCCATGTCTGTATACAGCCACATGCAGATGTTGAGTATTTGGTGAGTTTTTTTACCTCAGGATTTGTAGCCAAAACCAGGAGTGGGTGATAAATACAGAAGTGTGACGAGTTTCTATTAAGGCCCCGTTACACCTTTCAACATCGTTCCCGACATCGTTCAAAAGTGACGTCAGGAACGATGTTTGAAACGACATCGTTGTTGCGTCGTAGCGTGTAAACGCACGATTCAACAACGATAATTGTTCAAGTCAGAGTTGACAGGTTTTCCTGCATGCAGTCCTGTCAACCTCAACTTAAACAACCTGCGGCATCGTTCGGTGTAACACCGCAATAGCGATGTCACAGCCGATCCAGCCTATTCGCTGCATTGCAGCGGATCGCTCGCTGGGTTGATCCCAGTCACGAGCGATCGCTGCAGCAACATCGCATCGTCGTCACCGGCAACATCTTGCGATGGCGGAAGCGAGCGTGTACCCGCGGCATCGCTTCCGACACCGCAGCCGATGTTGTGAGGTGTAATGGGGCCTTTGCACTTTTTCCCTGATTATTCCTCTCCTGGTTTTGGCTACAAATCCTGAGGTAAAAACCTCACCAAATACTCAACATCTGCACTTGGCCTTTACACTTGGGAAAAAATGACACATTAATGGCCCTTTACACGCAGCTACAGGTACATTTTTCCACGGTAACTTACTGTGCAGTGAATCAGGAGACATAGTACTTGTACACACACAAGATTAAACTTTGTCTCCATTGATTTCATGCAAAAGTAAGTTACTGTGGAAAACCTGTCACCTGTAGTTGCATGTAAAGGGGCCTAAGTGACAGGATCAGATCACACATCTACCTTTACTAATGCCAGCGTATTCACCCAGGACATATGGAGTTCGGGGATTGTTCCCCCTGATATTAAAAGTGTTGTCCATGTATCATTAATTTAATAAATGGGGAAATGTGTAATTCCCTACTTGGTTAGCCCTTATAAGAATTTGGTAAAATGTATCCATTCGATAGATCTTTGTTAAGAATCGGTGATCAAAAAACTAAGTAGATCTCCTCTAAAAATTAGATATTAGGATCTTTCAGGGGGCTAACTGTAGCTAGCCCCTCTTTGAATTGCACGTTTTTCGATGTCGTAAAATCATGACCCTACAAATCTGCAGAAATAAAGATACAGTGGATAACCCCTTTAAGGGAACGTGAACTTCCATAGTGGTCGTGTTGATGTAAGTGCTGTAGCCACCGCCGCTGCTTTCGTGGGAACATCTGTGTAAGCTGAATGTCTTGCTCAATGTGCTGACAAAGAAAGTGATTGTACGGGGAAGCCATCTTGTCGGGACTTGCCCAAGAATGGCTTCATGCATCGTGATGAGGCTGTCATTTTCTCATACAAGGAAATCTTGGGAAAGAAATGTATGTCTACGAGATGGAGAAAAGAACCGCCTCCGATACCTGTCTCCAGGCAGGAGTTGTGTACTTTACTGTGATCTGACTAATGGATTAGCTATGGGGGCTACAGAGACTGCAACTGCCCAAGGCCCAACATCTGGGGGCACATAGGTCTCCCAGTCTTCCATAAAAGAAGGATTATAGGAAGATGATGGATAAATATGTCCAATTGCATAAGAATCAGTAGACAGATATCAAAGACTGCCTCTCCCCCATTGTAAACTATAAGACTATGAGAAGTTGAAAGACACAGGAAAAGCAGCTGCCGCAGGCTGAGCACTGACACACAGGCCGCAGGATCCCTATGTTTATACACTATTTATTATGAGGTTCTGCAACAGCTGAGGTGTATTCTTAAGCTTTGCAGAAGCTCATGTTTGCATTATGAGGTTCTGTAGTAGCTGCTGTGTATTATGAGGTTTTGCAGTGCTCAGCTGTATTATGAGGTTCTTCAGTGGCTGAGATGTATTATGAAATTCTGCAGCAGCTGAGATATATTATAATGTTCTGCAGGGGCTGCAGTGTGTATTTTGAGGTTCTGCAGTGGCTTATATGTATTATGAGGGTTATGCAGCATGAGGTGTATTTATAGGTTGAGTAGCTGAGGTGTGTATTATGAACTTCTGCAGCGGCTGAGTTGTATTATCAGGTTCTTCAGTAGCTGCTGTGTAATATGAGCTTCTGCATTGGCTGGGTATAATATGAGGTTCTGCAGCAGCTGAAGTGTGTATTATGATGTTCTGCAGCAACTGTATTATGAGGTTCTGCAGTAGACCTGATATATTATGATATTCTGCAGCAGCTGAGCTGTGTATTATAGGTTCGGCAGGAGAACATCTTTTTTCATAGGGATGAAACACTGCACACATGTGGACACTGGCGACTGTTCCAAATATTGAAACCTCCTGCAGTCAGAGATTAGCGGCACCTATGTAATGTTACTGTATGATATAATGTCCGGTGGTATCTGCGTGATGTATGGGGCCCCTCTATAGCATGTGCAGGGGTCCACAACCTACACCTCTGACTGCACAGGATCCAGGAGATGTGACTTCACTACAGATTGACCTCTGTACCCTCCATTACTCATTCACCTCCGTCCTGTCAGTAATTTTACTCTTCTGTTGCCTGGAGGGGTTTGGCTGCACCTCTGATCACAACTTGGTATAAGACTCTTCCACTTAAAGTTGCCCTTTAACCCAATGTATTTTGATACGTGTGAAAAATATGATGCAATTGGCCAAAAATGGACAATCTGGTGCATTTACTTGATCAAAAAAGTCACAAAATAGACCTTAAATGTCATCTGAAAACATGTAGAAATATATATATAGCAGCCAGTGGAAGCAGATAATGCAAAAGTGAGGCCTCTTTCTGGAGCTGCCTGACATTTCCACGATTATGATAACTAATAAAAACAGCCTGGGTCGGCCCCTCTCTTCAGGGTCCACATAACAGCTTGTATTGTACATATGCACTTGGTACAAGGTCAATAAACTATTAACTGTTCATTACTGGAACTATTTAACCTGCCAAGGGTGATTACATCATTATGGGAAAGGATTATTTGTAGTAAGAGCAGTAAACCCATGAAAAACAGCCAGGAATGGTCATCTTTTCTAGAAGACCCATAGCAACCTTTATTGTACATATCATAAGTCAATATACTATAAACTATGCTAAAAACCCTGGGGCCATCATCATCAATATAAGATAAATAATTCTTACAGTAAGAGCAGTAACTTCTAGATCAACCACGTTAAATGATCACCCCTTTCTAGAAGCCCCTTAGGAGCCTCTATTGTACATATTTTCATGTTATATGGTCACTATATAATGAATTATTCATTTCCGGGACTATGTATAATATTAGTGCCATTTCCTATCATTATAGGACAGGATTCTTTGCAGTAAGAGCAGTTACTCCAATATCACCCACCTGTAAACTAACCTAGAAAGGGCTCCTCTCCCAAGAGGCCACATTGCAGCCTTTATTATGCATATGAGCTTGGTGCAAGGTTATTACACTTTAAAATATGTTACTAACTAGGTGCCATGATCATCTTCATCATCGTCAATATATGAAAAGCATTACATACAGTAAAAGTATCACTTTTGGATCAACTCCTGAAAACCAACTTAGAATGGGCCCTCATCTCAAGGGCCCCAATAACAGACTCTTATACATACTGTATATTGCAAACCAGGGTCCAGGAAAGGGTTCTTTACAGTAAGAGCAGTCACGTCTAGATCAACCACCTAGTAACCAACCTGGACAGGGTCCCTCTACCCCATATCAGCCTTTATTGTACAACTAACCAGGGTCCATAGGAAAGGATTACTTAAAGTAAGAGCAATACATTTTAGGTTGAACGACTTGAGTACCAGCCAGAATGGGCCTCCTTTCCAGGGCCAATAGTAGCATCTATTATAAATATTATATGTTACGAACCAGAGGTAATCATAATAATAATAATAATAATAATTAAGAAAGGTTTCTTTACAACAAGGGCATCACTTCTGATTGACCACCTGAAAACAAAACTTGATAGGCTCCCCATATCATCCTTTATTGTACAAACTAACAAGGTTGCTATCATAGGATAGGAAAGGATTACTTACAGTAAGAGCAATACACTTTTGATTAACCACATGAATACCAATGTAGAATGGGCCCTCCTCTCCACTAGCCCAATAGCAGCCTCTATATACATACTTATATGTTTCCAACCAGGGGCCATCATCATCATCATCAATATAGGAAAGGGTTCTTTACAGTAAGAGCATTCAGTTTTGGATAAATCACCTGAAAATGTATAAACATATTGGCCATATGTATCTTTTCAATCCAAGTGACTATGTAACTCTCTCCTCCTTTCCATGCCGCAGACTAGAAAGCAATGAAGGTGATGGAGCCTGGTGCCCAGTTGGGCCTGTCTATCCTAGTAATGAAGAATACCTACAGATAGACTTGAGGAACCTGCATTTCCTGACCCTTGTGGGCACTCAGGGCCGAGACAGCGGAGGACTGGGCAAAGAATTTGTCCGACATTACCAGCTGCGCTACAGCAGAGATGGGTACAAGTGGGCGCAGTGGAGAGACCGATGGGGGAACGAGGTGAGAGGTGGTGGAGGTGACACCACGAGAGACGTCCTTCAGTCTGGTGTCTGATGACTTTGTTCTATTCTGTCTTCTGTAGATAATAGTCGGGAATGAGAACACACATGACCTCGTATTGAAGGACCTCGGACCCCCAATTATTGCCCGCTACGTCCGTTTCTATCCAATGGCCGACCGAGTCATGAGCGTGTGCTTGAGGGTGGAACTCTATGGATGCGATTGGCAAGGTGAGTCTCCTGCACACTCCCTGTGTATCCCGCCAGTGCTCTGACGGCTTATCAATGCTTACACCATTCCTATCTTCCTATTCTAGAATTTTCCTTAGCTAATCTTTACAAGTTTTCTATTTTTTTCCCTATCGCAGATGGCCTCCGCTCATACACTTCTCCACCAGGAGACATCATGGCCGTCGGCTCAGAGATGGTTAACCTAAACGACTCCACATATGATGGATTTACCGTCGGAGGTACATTTGTATATATTTATATAGACACATGGTAGCTATATGATGTGTTCAATAATTCTACTTGTTTCTTAAATGGAACTTCTCATTATGAATATCTATGGGTAGCATGTTTAGAGCAGGAGGGCTGAGCAGCTGGATTTATAGTTTTTGGGGAAATATTTAGTATAACTTGCATTTTATTCATTCATTCAGTGTTCTGCTCTATGTTTCAGGAGTCCAGTGGGCAGTACTAATCTTAGATTACCACCTTTTTATTCCTTGAAATCCCTGTTCTTTCAATGCTTAGGAGTCCAGTGGGCGGTACTAATCTTAGATTCCACCTTTTATTTATTCCTTGAAATCCCCGTTCTTTCAATGCTTAGGAGTCCAGTGGGCGGTACTAATCTTAGATTCCACCTTTTATTCCTTGAAATCCCTGTTCTTTCAATGCTTAGGAGTCCAGTGGGCGGTACTAATCTTAGATTGCCACCTTTTATTTATTCCTTGAAATCCCTGTTCTTTCAATGCTTAGGAGTCCAGTGGGCGGTACTAATCTTAGATTGCCACCTTTTATTTATTCCTTGAAATCCCTGTTCTTTCAATGCTTAGGAGTCCAGTGGGTGGATCTATTCTTGATTGCAGACCTTCCTAATTCGCATTGAAGATAACTGTTCTTATCAAGTTTGGAGTCCCAGTGGACTCCTAAGCTTGAATGAACTTTATTTATTCAATTGAAATAAAATGTGCATTCAATCTTAGAGTCCAGTACGGTACTCTTATGATTTCCAATTTTATTTTTCCAAATACATGTCATTATCAGCTGCTTAGTATCCAGTTGTGTGGATCTAGTCATGTATTGACAGGTTCCCTTAAATCGCATGCATGCACAATAAGCTGATTAAATACACTAAAAGGACCGCCCACTGGACTCCTAAGCATTGAAAGAACAGGGATTTCAAGGAATAAATAAAATGTGGCAATCTAATATTAGTACCGCCTACTGGACTCTTAAATGAGTCAATTACGCAATATTTTACATTTTCTCACAAAACTACATATCAATCTACTCAGCTCTTGCTTCTCTATACCATGTTGCCTGTGGATCTCAGCCCATGTACAGTGTGACAGGGTCCCTTTAAATATATTCCATATCAATTAAAGCTGACAATTAAAGGGATACTCTATACACAAATTATACATTGTGTTATGTCTAATACAGGACATGAGGGGTCTGTAACCGACACAAGGATTAAAGTTTTGAAGGGTGGGGGGGTTGTATCTTCTTTGAGAGAGACCTATAGGCTAGGAAATGCCCCCCAAGGGTGGAAAAAAGTATGAGAATATGTTCTCTTCTAAGAGAAAAATATAATTAAAATAAAACAACAGTGCCACATCTGTCCACAGGTTGTGTGTGGTATTGCAGCCCAGCCACATTCGCTGAAATAGAACGAAGCTTCAATACCACACACAATCCCTAGGGTGGGAGCTCGTTTTTGGGAAGAAGGCAACCATTTTTTTTCTACCCATTTAATGATATTTTGTCTTCCCCATCAGGCTACATTATGGAGGACTAGGTCAGCTGACGGACGGTGTTGTCGGGGCTGATGATTTCCTCCAGCACAAGGAGCAGGGTGTCTGGCCCGGGTACGATTATGTTGGTTGGAATGAGGCAAGTTTCCCATCTGGATACCTGGAAATGGAGTTTGAGTTTGATGCCCTGAGATCATTTACATATATGAGGGTGAGTACTGTATGTAATACTGTGAATGAGAACTGCTGCAGCCGCATCCCCCTCCTCCCCTCCATTATTACAGTATGGTGGACGCTGTTCTCGGTGATTGAGGAGGATTCAGAACACTTAAATAAACTAGGCAGAGGGTGAGGAAATGACTACTTTCGCCTGATCGCTGTGTCCCGCATGGGTCTATTTGTTTTTCTACGCATGGAGGGTTCTGAATTTTTCCTTTGATGACTATGTACCTGTATCTTCCCCAATCATTGGGCATCATTCATGCGTAGAGAAACAAACACAGCTGTGAGGGAAGACCTAGCGTAACGCTCCTCCGAGTCATCCACTTCTGCATCGGAAATCACCGGTGCGGACGACGTTTGACCCCACGAGCGGCAGGTACCGTCATGGGCCCTATATCAATGACTTCCTGATCGTTCACACGTCTCGGAAGGTTTGTACAGTCATAATGTCACCTGCACCGTCGCTCACCGCACCAAATAGTCTCCCAAAGGTGATCGCTGTTTGAATCACCGAAATACGGTCTGCCATCCAGTGTGTCAGGGGAAAGACAAGTTGGGCATGTTGGATTTCTCAAAGAAGGTAAACTGCCGCCAGTGATGTCTGTAAGGGTACCGTCACACCTGTCGACGCCCCGGAGATGTCGCGCGACTGCGGAGCGCGCATGTTTTGGCGCCCGCCAGCGTCGCGTCCCCATTTACATGGCGACACATCCGGATTGGCCTCGATCTGACAGGTGACTCTCGGAGGTGCCGACATCGCCCTTTACATTAGCACATAGGCGATGCGCTCTGATAGCCATGCCCAAGTCGCCTATGTCGCAAGTGTAACGGCACCTTAATGCCCTATCTCTTCCGAGATTGTCCAGACATCCCATACATCAGCATCTTGGCCGTGTGTATGGGGTTGGCGGATACCGTTCTAAGTCTATAGCACCTTTATGAGCAACACCTACTAGTCAGGCGAGTTATTTGTTGTTTTTAGGTCCCATTTTGAACCATTATATGATCATGCCTGTGATTTCAGCCTTCCAATACCTTCACTTTCCTTATATTCCCCTTCAGGTACATGCTAATAACATGCACTCCAGAGGTGTCCAAGTGTTTCGCCGTGTGGACTGCTTCTTCAAACGTTCCTTGCACACTCCATGGGACGTCAACCCGGTCACCCTATCTCTGACGATGGATGTCCGTGACCCGAGTGCCCGAACCGTCACCGTGCCGCTGTCTGGCAGGACGGCCAGGATCCTCCGCTGTCACTATTACTTCTCCAGTCCGTGGCTGCTTTTCAGCGAGGTCTCATTCCTCTCTGGTAGTACTTTTTATTTCTATTTTCCACTCTTTTGCTCTATGCCTGTTAGGATGATTAATAAATTGGAGAAGGGACAGATAAAAACACTTTCCCGCTTTAATTACAATAATGAGGACTGCTTGGTCTCATCTCCATTTTCTATCATCCGTGCCACTTTCACTTAAATGGGAATTTGAAATTAATGAATTTTACTCCCATCGAAGTGAATGGGAGCTGAGCTGCAGTACCCAAAACGACCACTACATAATGTATGGCGCTGTTGGGTTACAACACCAGGATCAGCTTATCGGTGGTGGTGCCGGACCCCCCTTAGTCCTGGACAACAATTTCCAGTGACATATATACGTCAACGGTAGATGATTTAATTTTTTATTAGGGATTTTTTTTTTACATTAAGATAAAGATTATTTTATTTATGATGTCTTTGTATTTAACATCCTGTGATTTGTGTTCTTCTGTCCCAAAGATGAGCAGGACTCATCAGAACCGGAGGACCCGAGCCCACTGCCTAAACCTCGGGAGACTATCCTGCAACCTCCCACAACAAGAGCACCACAAGGCACCAGCCAGAAGACTGTGTCCACCACCATGGGCAGCTCCAGTGAAAGTGTCCACGGTACGAACCTCAACACTACTTAGTCCGTGACTTCTCCATTAGTCTTTATTTTCTGTCCCTTTGTCTTTGGATTTGGTTTCTGAGATTAAAAAAATAATTAGCTTTTATTTTCCCCTCCCAGAAACAGCGCCACTCTCATCTACAGGCTGTGTCTGGTATTGCATCTCAGCCCAATTCACTTGAATACTGTTATTCCAGACAAGGACAGGAGTGGCGCTATTTCTTTTTAAAAAATATATTTTCATTTGCTTTTTACATTATTTTCTGCCGTAGAGGCCGTCAGCGTCAACCGGATAAACCAGCCAATAGTCAAGGATGAGAGCAGTAATACCTCCATTCTGATTGGCTGCCTGGTGGTCATAATCCTGCTCCTGTTGGTCGTCATTATCCTAATTTTATGGAGGCAGCGCTGGAAGAAATTACTGAGGAAGGTGAGTGAAACCATTATGTGTCTGATAACCCCACTGGTCCTCTTGAAGGACTTTGTAGAGGAGCAGAAGACTACACGTAAATTTAAGGTCATTTACAAAAGGAACAGCAGCTCTGAAGCACAAACATCTGCTCTGGAAACAGAAAGGAAAGGATTTATATACAATTAAAGCCATGTACAGTAGGAAGAGCAGCTCTGCAACACATACTGATGTGCAAGAAACTGAAAGTACAGGATATATTTACATTTAAAGCCATATATAGTAGGAAAAGCAGCTCTTGAGTACAAAGTGCTGCTCTAGAAATTTTGAGAATATGATTTGTCTACATTTAGTGCTATTTATAGTAGGAAGAGCAGCTCTGAAGCACAAACGTCTGCTCTGGAAACAGAAAAAAAAAGGATCTGCATCTCAATCACATACTGATGTTCTGGAAACTGGAAGAACAGGATTTATCTACATTTATAGTAGGAAGAGCAGCTCTGAAGTACAAAGTGCTGCTCCAGAAAATGAAAGAACAGAATTTATCTACATTTAGAGCCATTTATAGTAGGAAGAGCAGCTCTGAAGTACAAAGTGCTGCTCTAAAAACTGAAAGAACAGGATTTATCTACATTTATAGTAGGAAGAGCAGCTCTGAAGTACAAAGTGCTGCTCTAGAAACTGTAAGAACAGGATTTATCTACATTTAGAGCTATTTATAGTAGAAAGAGCAGCTCTGAAGCACAAACGTCTGCTCTGGAAACAGAAAAAAAAAGGATCTGCATCTCAATCACATATTGATGTTCTGGAAACTGAAAGAACAGGATTTATCTACATTTATAGTAGGAAGAGCAGCTCTGAAGTACAAAGTGCTGCTCCAGAAAATGAAAGAACAGGATTTATCTACATTTAGAGCCATTTATAGTAGGAAGAGCAGCTCTGAAGTACAAAGTGCTGCTCTAAAAACTGAAAGAACAGGATTTATCTACATTTATAGTAGGAAGAGCAGCTCTGAAGTACAAAGTGCTGCTCTAGAAACTGTAAGAACAGGATTTATCTACATTTAGAGCCATTTATAGTAGGAAGAGCAGCTCTGAAGTACAAAGTGCTGCTCCAGAAAATGAAAGAACAGGATTTATCTACATTTATAGTAGGAAGAGCAGCTCTGAAGTACAAAGAGCTGCTCTAGGAAATGAAAGAACAGGATTTATCTACATTTATAGTAGGAAGAGCAGCTCTGAAGTACAAAGTCCTGCTCTAGGAAGTGAAAGAACAGGATTTATCTACATTTGTAGTAGGAAGAGCAGCTCTGAAGTACAAAGTGCTGCTCTAGGAAATGAAAGAACAGGATTTATCTACATTTATAGTAGGAAGAACAGCTCTGAAGCACACACTTCTGCTCTGTAAACAGTAAGAAAAAGATGTATCTACAATTTAAGCCATGTACAGTAGGAAGAGCAGCTCTGAAGCACATACTGCTGCACTAAAAAAATGAAAGAACAGGATTTGTCTCCATTTAGAGCCATTTAATGTATGAAGAGCAGCTCTGAAGCCCAAACACCTGCCCTAGAAAATGAAAGCACAGGATATATTATTATGTAATTTAACTTACTTTTATTCTGACTTCTTCCAGGCTCAGCACCGTCCATCGGACATTGATCTCACCACCCGCCTGTCCCTTCCCTCCGACACCGTGGTCATCAACAACACTCAGAATCTTTCACTGGCTTCCAGACATGGCAGCCGCTATGAGCGCATCCTGACATCGGATGGGGAGTACCAAGAGCCGAGCCACAACCCCCTCACAAAGATGGCCGCACTGTGCCCAAATTCTGATGGAGCAGGTGAGTGTGCACTCAAATGGATGGTGCATGTCACATGTATTGTGCTTGGAGGGCTAATATCCTGTGTATATAATATATGCATGTGTGTAGCGGTATTATACTAAGTGCATGATATTGTATATGTATATAAGAAGGTGAAGAGAATGTAATCATTAATATTGTCTTAAGGGAGTATTTAATCTTCCTGACATAGGATATGCCATGAATGCCTTGGGGTCCTATCACCAGATTTGGGGTTTACCTCTACAGGTGTGATAGCAGCTGAGGGTAGATGTGGACCACCTCACCTCTGGTATTTATGGCATATCCCTTTAATTATGAAGAGGTGTGGCCAGGGAATGGGGCGGGGCTCAGATGACTAGTGTCGCGCTTATTGGTCATGTGACGGACAGGCGCTACTCCTTAGTTATCAGAGTTGGCATCAGTCACATGACCAGTAAGCAAACAATGAAGGTTCCTAGTGAATGACAGCAAGCAAAGATCAAAAGACAGACAGCTTTATATTGGAAGATTGTCTACAAGTGCAATAATCTGGGGTGTCGGTGACTAAATCAGTGTATTAACAGAATTGTTGTGGGCGGTGTATCCATGTGCATGCGTGTTTATCTAATTCTGTGCACACGGTGTCTGCATGTTGATGGCGGTGTACACTATATACTCTGCATGTGTCTCTCCAGCTCTGCTGTTAAACAACCCGGCCTATGAGCTCCTGCTCTCCACCTACAGCCGGCCAATCCCAGAGCCTGGTGGCGCGCAGGCTAAGCCAATCAACAGCCAGGGTAAGGGGCTGTCACTTCGGAGCTTCGGTCAACTCCAACTCTCCACTTCACTGTCTCTATCTGTCTCTCAAGGACTGGAGAGTCCAAGGCGTCTCCTTCTATCCTGTTTATATCGGGACCTACTATCTGCAGTGCTGGGACAGTCAGCGGTGCCATGGGGAACACATCTGTGTAGATATTCAAAGGGGCATTCCCATCTCCAAGGTCCTAGTCCAATATGTAGTAGGTGTAAAAATAATATTAATATTAGCAAATCCCTCCAATTAGAAAAGTTGTATATTTCTCCTGATTAGCTGTCACTTACCGTACTCCATATGCAGCTTAGGTATCCATAGTTACTACCACTCAATTGCCCATGATGATTAGTGACAGTTAATCAGGAGAACTATACTACATTTGTAATTGGAGGGATTTACTAATATTATTTTCTCTATCCCTTCATCGGGGGATTCTGTGTCCCCCCAATGAAGGCTCAAACAAAGAGAGTTTACGGTAAGTACACAAAAATCCTCTTATTACATCTACTTCATATTGGATATGCGAATGTCTTTAAAATTGTAGTTAAAGGGCAACACCATCTAAAAAGAAAGAGTGCCCAAGGACCCTCCATTATAGTGCCGGGCCAATTCTCCACCAAGCCCTTTACAGGTTCTTACCTTCCAAAACCAAAGGGTGTGGGACCACCCAAGACTTGTCAGACCTATGTAGTTGTGAGGTAGGTGGACTTGGTCCACATCGTTCATCTTTTTCTCACTTTTTACCGCTCTCCCTGCACTACCTCTTTATTTCGCTCCGGTCTGTCTCTCTTCATACTCCTCCCTACTTTACCCTTCTTCTTCTCTCCCCAGATGGCGGTTACAGAGAACTGGAGTCCCCTAAGCTGCCCATGTTGTGCCCTCCGAGCGTCCCTCACTATGCTGAAGCTGATATTGTCACGCTGCAGGGGGTGACAGGGGGTAACACCTACGCCGTGCCCGCCCTGACCGCCGACACCCTCACCTCCAAAGAACTGCCCCTCAGCAAGTTCCCCCGAGGGCATCTGCTATTCCGGGAGAAGCTGGGGGAAGGGCAGTTTGGAGAGGTAAGTGATCATCACTATATAAACACTATGGGTCTGATTTTTAATTGCATTTTTGCCTTTTTTCAGTGTTTAATTATTTCTGCCTTTTTTTTTTCATTTGCGCCTTTTTATTTTATTTTTAGTTTTCAGTTATTTTCTCCTTTTTCATTTGTGCTTTTTTTCACGTCTACTTCCTGGATTCACTTGCTTTTATTCTCTTATTTTTGCCAGTGTGGGTTTTTGATTTTCAGAACTTCAATTAAGACTTTTGAAAAAGTGGAAATTTGTTTTGCCCAAATGTAATCCAGCTTTTCATTCAGACTAATTCTATGTACGCATGAAGCATTTTTTTTTTGCAAATTCTATGATATTTTAGCTGACCTTTTGCTCTAAAAAGACACAAATTAGGAAAAAAAAAGACAAAAAAAAGAGCAGTTTTGATTTTTGGGTCACAAAGAAACATCAGCAATTACGAGACAAAAAAAATGAACTTATACACCCCCAACAAATGATGAAGCAATGATACAGCAGTCGTTGGGACCCTGTTACTCTCGGGCGTAGTATTGAGATCGTTGGTCATTGTCCCCGTCACACACAGCGATGCACGCTGCCCAGCGGGAACACGACGACCAAAAAATGGTCCAGAACGATTTGTAACGAGCAGCGATCTCACAGCGGGGGCCTGATCGCTGCTACGTGTCACACATAACGAGACCACTGGCGAGATCGCTGTTGCATCACAAAACCTGTGACATTGCAGCGATATCGCTAGCGATATCGTTGTGTGTGCAGTACCCCTTAAGGTGCCGTCACACGCATCAATTTCAAGAACGATATTGTTAGCGATCACATGCACGCGCGATCGCTAACAATATAGTTCAGATCGCTGGTGAGCTGTCACACAGGCAGACTCACCAGCGATCAATAGACCAGAGACATTGTGGAAACAATTTAAATATCGTTTCCACAATGTCTTGCTCCCGCTGCCAGTCTGCAGTAAGCGGGAGCAGGCTGGTATCCAAGGTAAACTGCCGGTATCTAGGCAGCGCGCGCTGCCTAGATAACCGATGTATACCTTGGTTACCAGCCTTCTCCGCTCACAGGCTGGTATCCAAGGTACACAGTGGGTAACTAGGGACCCTAGTTACCCGCTATGTACCTTGGATACCAGCCGGTGAGCGAAGAAGGCTGGTAACCAAGGTATACAGCAGGTATCTAGGCAGCGCGCGCTGCCTAGTTACCCGCAGTTTACCTTGAATACCATCTCCCAGCGCTTGCAGAGGTGCTGGGAGCTGGCTTATCGGTCGTCTCCCGGTGTCACACGCAGCGATGCTGCGTGTCCACTGGGCGACCAACGATTGATTTGAGGTGCTGTCAAATCAAACGATGAACGATCAGCCGACTGATCGGTCATCGTTTGTAGTGTCACACGCAACGATGTAGTTTCGACATCGTTCAAGCGTCACAGAGCACGTCACTTTTGATCGATATCGGCAACGATATCGTTACGTGTGACGTGGCCTTTAGATTTAGTTTCAGGGAAATCTGATTACTAAAAGCTGAATAGTATGAAACAATGGCTAATGGGAGCGTTTGAGGACAGACTGGTTGTTGGGGGTACACTATAAGCCATAACGACCCACCCAAGCTTAGGTGCGCTGTAAAAGGTTGCAGTCCATAAACGTTCACGTGATGCCTATCGGAATCTACCGCACATGTTTTTCTACAAAGGCTGGAAAGGAAAGGGGTTAATCCTGCGTTGCGATAGACAAGGAAACAAAAAGGATTAATCCTGGAGTGTGATCTGTCAATGCACTTCGGAATCGATAGATTCCTTCCTCAGGACAATCGCATTGAAATGATTGTCCTGATGAAGGAGTCTGGCGACACTGAAACGCGATGACAACTCAATCACACTTCAGGATTAATTCCTCTGTTCCTGTCTACCACTGGCAGCACAACCACCACCACCGCAGGATTATCCCTTTCCTTCCAGCCTATGTTATCTAACCCACTGGGGGGTATTTTTAAGCCATTAGCGGTTGTGTTGCCCACAATCCACATCAGTTGAGCGCACCTCTCTTGCATTTAAACTTTTCTTATCTCGGATAAACCCTATTACGCTCTACGTCTTTCCAGTTTTACATATTATCCTCACTCTCTTTTCTAAAAGATGTCACACATTCTGTAGGGTTGTCAGGCAGCACAACACTTGTAACCAGTCCAATTTGTTACCCCAAGGCAAAACAGACTACAAATTCAGATTTGTCCTATTCATCAGATTTTTGGAAGAGGAAGATGGAGAATCCCTTCCATCATATAATATATGATATCTTATTTACTCCTCCCATGTCTATAATAGTTGTACGTGTGTGATTTTTTTTTGTTTCCTTTTTCCAGGTTCACCTGTGTGAGGTTGTGAACCCCCACGAGCTGCCAGTTCTTCAGTTCCCATTCAACATGCGCAAAGGCCGGAGTCTTCTTGTGGCGGTGAAATTACTACGGGCGGATGCAAATAAAAACGCCAGGTAACTTAACGATGTGTGGTCATTCTAGAACTGGGTGCATCCCCTGACACTCTTGCATGGCGAATGTTACATCCCAATAATGCACCAGCCGGCGCCCATTAATGTGTGGTCAGGTTCTTGCCATCACCCATGATCTCCACTTTGTTCTCTGTTGGTTCTCAGGAGCGATTTCCTGAAGGAACTGAAGATCTTGTCCCGTCTGAGCGACCCACACATCATCCGCCTGTTGGGGGCCTGTCTGGACGAGGATCCGCTGTGTATGATTACAGAGTACATGGAGAATGGAGACCTCAACCAGTTTCTCACTTCCCACGAGTTGACTGAAGAAGACGAGCGCATGGAGGACGGGCACAACCCGCCGTGTATTAGGTGAGGACATCCTACACTTGGATATTGGGGAAACTGCAGACATTTGGCAGCTCCATTGTATTTGGATTGGATTTTCTGGCAATCTAATGTCTATGACCTGCCATAGATCTCACCAAAACTGGTATGATACCACCAGCGCCAGTGTTTGGAGAGGGCAGACAACACATGGCCCACTGCCTACAACACTACCCAGGGAATCGAGGAGACCTTTATTACCGGCAGTCCAGCACTTATGTTTTGTTAAATCACAATGGGGTCAGAATTGGTTGCCAAGTGGGTAATGGGGTACTGGGCATTTTCTCTCCCATTTACCTTGTAGGACACATGGTATCCTTAGCTTGTAGTCTATCATACACCCACTGCTCATTTTTGGGAAAACGGGGGTCCCCATTAGGGGGCCATTAGGTGTCTCCATTTAGTGAGGTGTTTCACCGCAACATCCAACTTCACTAGAGAGGTGTTGTGCTACCAAACAAAATTTTTGCCCAGTGGCCTCCATCAACTTAGTTTATCCCTATCTACACCCCCCATAGTGGTGCCAGCCAACATGAATCATTTATCCAATCTAAGTTAAATCGATTGCACCGGGGTCACAAGAATCTGGGAGTTGTAGTTTCAACAGCTACCCTGTTTCTGCGTGAAAATAAGACACTGTTTCATATTTTTTGCTCCGAAAGGATGCAAACCCTGTCTATTTTCGGGGGTGTCTAATCCCCATCATCCTCACTATCCTCTGTAGACAATTCATTTCTCCACTACTGTAGCCCTCTGTAGCCCATCACCTCCATATCCTCTGTACCCCATCATCCTCACAATCCATCTGTAGCCCCATCATCTCCACTATCCTCTGTAGCCCATATCTCATTATCCTTGTAGCCCGCACACTCACTATCCTGTAGCCCCCCATCATCCTCCACTATCCCTAGAGCCCATCATCCTCACTTACTCTCTAGTGCCCATCATCTCATATTCCTAAGCAACACACAGCCACTACACACACTAGTCAGACACACACAGTCAGACGCATCACGGAGCCTGCGGAGTTCCGCTACACCCCCGCTCATGTCACTCGGTTGGACACGTAGCCGGGCGCGTAGTTACGATGTAACATCGCCAATCGTGTCTGATTGGGCGGAATTACCGACATTACGCTGATGGCGCAGTGACCTCCTACAGGAGATGTACGGAATGCTGTGGCCAATCAACGCAGCATCCGCCTGATTGGTGATGGCTACCAATGTACATCAATCGGCGCCGGCTACTCCGAATCAAGGGCCGGCGGTTGGTAGCGGCAAGCTCAGGAGGACATGGAGGATAATCGGCGTTGCAGCAAGCGGCAGAGGCAGGAGTATCAATTTTTTTTTTTTGCTGCCACGCTTATTTTCAGGGTGCCTTATATTAGCACGCTGGCAAAACCCACACTTTACTTTAGGGGGTTCCTTATTTTCGGAAGACAGTACATGTTGAGGGCAGAGATCTGGGCACAGCACATGGCGATTACAGATTGTGTGATCCTGTCTATCTCCTCCTCAGTTACCCCAGCCTCCTCCATGTGGCCTTGCAGATTTGCTCCGGTATGAAATATCTCTCATCACTTAATTTTGTTCACCGAGACCTCGCTTCTCGAAACTGCCTGGTGGGCGAAAACCTCACCATTAAGATCGCCGACTTCGGTATGAGCCGCAACTTGTACGCCGGAGATTACTACCGTATACAGGGCCGGGCGGTGCTGCCCATCCGGTGGATGGCCTGGGAGTGTATCCTCATGGTGAGTGGCTGAAACGCGTAGTGTACGCTAAAATGAATTCTTAGACTTTTTTTATATCCATGAAGTCCGGTGTCTAGCAGTGCCCACATATCACACCATTCACATACCTTCATGGCAAGTGACCAGGCCAATTAGGCCACGTGCACACGCTGAGTATTTGGTGAGTTTTTTACCTCAGGATTTGTAGCCAAAACCAGGAGTGGAACAATCAGAGGAAAAGTATAATAGAAACACGTCACCACTTCTGTATTTATCACCCACTCCTGGTTTTGGCTACAAATTCTGAGGTAAAAAACTCACCAAATACTCAACGTGTGCAAGTGGCCTCAGGTTACGTTCCCATGATGAGTATTTGATACAAATCCTGAGGTAAAAAATGTAAGGTAAAACCAGCAGTGTGTGATAAATACAGAAGTGGTGACGTGTTTCTATTATACTTTTCCTCTGATTGCTCCTCTCCTGGTTTTGTCTACAAATCCTGAGGTAAAAATCTCCCCAAATACTCAACGTGTGCATAGGGCCTTATCATTTTGCCTCCCCCTTCAGACCATGTGCACACGTTGAGTATTTGGGGAGTTTTTTACCTCAGGATTTTTAGGCCAAAACCAGGAGTGGAACAATCAGAGGAAAAGTATAATAGAAACACGTCACCACTTCTGTATTTATCACCCACTGCTGGTTTTACCTTATAAATCCTGAGGTAAAAAAATGTATCAAATACTGAACATGTGAACGTGGCCTTATGGGAGCTGTAATGGTGAGCACGCTGAATGTTTTCCAGTTTTATGTGGACATTTCCTTATAGAAACATTGAGTCTTCCCTCTCTGCCGTCCATCTACAGGGTAAATTCACCACGGCAAGTGACGTCTGGGCCTTTGGAGTCACATTATGGGAGATATTCATGTTGTGTAAAGAGCAGCCATACGGGGAGCTGAATGATGAAGACGTGATTGAGAATGCTGGGAGGTTTTCAGGGACAGTAAGAAGCAGGTGAGTATAGAGGCCAGTAATGGTGACAGCCTACATGGAACACAGATGTAATTTTTTGATTGAATTCACCAAATACAAAGCTCATATGTGTGCAATGTGAACCATGAGAAGATGGGGCAGAATAATACTACATTTCATTGATAACGCTGGATTACACTCCAGAGCTGTATACAGAATTCTCTTGGTGGCGTCATCAAGTACACCCTTAGGGCCCCTTTACACACGGCTACATTTCTTGGGTGGCTACAGGTAACTTACTGGCTGCAGTGAAATCATGGAGACAAGGTTCTATCTTGTTGCTGTGTACAAATGGAATAATCTCTCCATGATTTCACTGCAACCAGTAAGTTACCTGTAGCCACCCTAGAAATGTAGCCGCGTGTAAAGGGACCCTAAGGCTACGTTCACACATTGCGTATTTTGCCGCGTTTTTTTTACGCGCGCTTTTCAAAATACGCAATGTGCCTTTTGTCTGCCTGCAAAGTGAATGGGAAATTCACTTTGCAGTGCAGACATTGCGTAAAAATACGCAGTGCGTTTTCCGGGAGAAAGCGCAGCTCCGTAAACAATTGATATGTCGATTGTTTACGCAGCTACTTCTGCGTATTCTCCCAGAGGGGAGGAAGAATCCTGCTTCCTCCTCCCCTCTTTGACAGCTGTGGCCGCCCATTAGATTTCACAGTGTATTAATATACACTGCGAAATCTAAATTAAACAAAAGCAAGTGAATGAAAAATAAAAAAGAATGAATACTTCACCTGTCCGACGCCTTCTCCCGCTGTCTGGTGCCTTCTCCCGCTGTGCGATCTCCGGTTCTAAGTGAGATGTGTTCTGACAGGACCTGTGGTGATGTCAGAGGGGCGTTCCCGGGCACTCGCGGTCATGTGATACATATCACATGACCGCGAACAGCCAATCAGCGCTGGGAACGCCCCGGGAACGCCCCCCCTCTGACGTCACCACAGGTCTTCTCAGTACACCTCTCACTTGGAACCGGAGACCGGAGAGCGGCAGAAGGCACCAGACAGCGGGAGAAGGCGTCGGACAGGTGAAGTATTCATTCTTTTTTATTTTCCATACATTTGCCTCTGTTTAATTTAGATTTCACAGTGTATATTAATACACTGTGAAATCTAATGGGGCTGTCACAGAGGGGAGGAGGAAGCAGGATTTTTCCTCCCCTCTGTGACATCACTGCGCTTTCTGGAGTAAAGAAAGCGCAGTGTGTGAAAGGCCCTGCGTATTTTGTTGCGCTTTTTTGCGCGGCCGAAAAACGCGGCAAAAAGCGCGCGCAAAAAAGCGCAGCAAAATACGCAAATGTGTGAACGTAGCCTTACTCTGTGTTATACTCGAGCTGCGCTCACCATTTTGCTGGTGTAGTCACTGTGTACATACATTACATTACTGATCCTGAGTTACCTCCTGTATTATACCCCAGAGCTGCACTCACTATTCTGCTGGTGCAGTCACTGTGTACATACATTACATTACTGATCCTGAGTTACCTCCTGTATTATACTCCGGAGCTGCACTCACTATTCTGCTGGTGCAGTCACTGTGTACATACATTACATTACTGATCCTGAGTTACCTCCTGTATTATACTCCAGAGCTGCACTCACTATTCTGCTGGTGCAGTCACTGTGTACATACATTACTGATCCTGAGTTACCTCCTGTATTATACTCCAGAGCTGCACTCACTATTCTGCTGGTGCAGTCACTGTGTACATACATTACATTACTGATCCTAAGCTACCTCCTGTATTATACTCCAGAGCTGCACTCACTATTCTGCTGGTGCAGTCACTGTGCGCAGGAGATTGTGTGCATATGAAGGCCACGTGCACTTTGAATATTTGGTGTTTTTTTATCGCACTATTTGTAGTCAAAACCTGCGGTGGAGCAATCAGAAGGGACGTATAATAGAAACACATGACCTCTTCTGTATTTTTCACCTATTCCTGATTTACAAATCCTGAAGTAAAATACTCATAAAATAGTCAATGTGTGCACAAGGGCTTAAAGACTACTACAACCCCCATCATGCTTCTCCTCTCTGCATCATATCGGTACCGTGTGGTTGTTGATCTATTCCGTTTCTTTTGCCCCCACAGGTCTATCTGTCCCGACCTCCGCCCTGTCCCCAGTCCCTGTACGAGTTAATGCTGCAGTGCTGGGCCCGAGACTGCAGGGAGCGGCCATCGTTCCAGGATATCCATGCTTTGCTCACCTCTCACGCCCTCTGCTGTTCTATTGCGGAAGTGAAGGAGTAACTTGAGCAAAATCAAGAACACTTTGCATTACCTGCATCATCATCATCTTGCACCCCGCCATCATTTCTGCTCTCCTATCCTCAGCGATCCTTATAAACAGCATATAGGATGTAGGAGACGTCGTGTTCACCTCATACAAGTATCCCGCTCTAAAGTGTCTCATCCCGTCACACACACTGGATGTCCCGGTCATAAGGAAGACATGACCTCTACATACAATGTGAAATGGAAACGCACGTTATCCTCCATACACTGGATTTATCATGATTCAATATGGCGGCTGTTATGGATTCATTAAAACAGATTCTGCTCCCTTAATAGTGAATAAGTACAGACCGATCATTGCAAATGTTATGAGTTTCTAAAGGAATAGTCCACAATTGGAGGCAATGGAAGGGTCTGAATAGGAAATCTGGAGGACCACCTGTCTATTTCACTGGCGTTATCAGGCGCACGGTCGTGATTTCCCGTTGGAAAATTGTGGGTCGTCCCACTGAAATCTGACGGGTTGAACATTAGGACAATCTAGTTAGAATATTCCTGGTTAGTTCGATTGGTAACGATACTGAACGTGACGCTCCAGAAAACATCATCAATCCGCAGTCCCTCCAGCATTGAATTCCAGATCCTTCCTGTTGGTTTGCGGTTTTATCGCTTTACTAATCTCCTTTTTCTAGTTCACTCAATGACACACTAGATGAGAATGGAGAGGATATTCATTTTCCCAGAAAAGTGCCCACGTCCTTGCCCCTTTCCAGTCTTCCCCATCCCCCATATCTCTATATCATAAGTCTTACTGCTGCTGCCCTCTCTGAGTCTGTACAAGTTTTGCATCTTAAGAGGTCTGTACTAGCGAAGAACTTGATATTTCAAGAATGCAAAAAATGAGCGGCATCTATCCGGAGCCCCTCGCCAGCCTTCCCCTCCATCATCCCACGCTCTGGAATCCTTATCCATCAGTGATGCCAACAGGGATCCTCCCTCTTCACATGCCACTTGACATTCTGCACAAGCACATCTGCTGCTCGGACATGCGCTGGGTGGGCACATTTCTCAAACACTCCTTTAATTTATCTAGAGAAGGTCATATCGGAAATTTCGATGTCACGCACTCCGATACTGCATCTCATGGTCAACTTCCGATTTCAAGGGCTTCTGCCATTTCTACATACGACTCCCGCCACCATCTGTTTTGTCTGGACGTCTTAAGACAATCCCTCCTTTCTTCCAGCTTTTGGAGCAATAGAATAGACATATTGTTTAGTATCTCGAGATGAAAATCTCAAAAGACTCTCGTAACCCAAAACTATTTTCTACATAAGACTAATCAGGAGAAAAAAATCTGATTATATGACGCTGGGTGTATCAATGAACCCTCGTGAGTTGATATCTCGATTTGCACGGACCGCAGGAGGCGGAAACGTCTACTGAAAGGAATTTCGTAGTAGCGATACATGTTCCTATTTCGGTCTCTCTCGGGCATCATCCCAATGGATATTGTAGGGGTCTGGGTTCCTCAAGACGTCTTGATCTTCCATAGTTGTAACCTCTATGGCCTCTTGGACGGACCTTCGTACGCCAGTTGTAACGCTACGGCCTGATGTGTATATATAGTTCTGCTAATTTAAAGCTTTACATGAGATTGTGTTACTTTTTTATATGATGTTAATATATAGAGATTGGCTGAATATCACTAATTTGCAGAAATAAAGATTGACATTTTTTTTCTAGATTCTGTTAGACACTTTGGTCGCTGTGTTTTTTTAAAAAATTTTTTTATTTTCTCGGATTAGGCCTCATTCACCTTATAGGTCACTGTGTATTGTTAAAATATAAAAGGGTGGGGGACAAGAGGCGTAATACTGCCCTATCACTAGTGACACTGATGGTAATGGGGTGATGCCGAGAAGCCACTCTCACCTGGTGCAGTTGTGATCCCAACTGGTTTGAAGGCATTTTGGAAATATTATTCCAAGCTG